>OZ014525.1:416451209-417651209 GCA_963966055.1 Lathyrus aphaca | reverse complement strand
ATTGGACCACTTCAACCTTGAGTTCTGGGTTGAGATTGACACTAACATAGCTAGGCCTCTTAATTTCCCCTTCACCTGGGTCAATTTCTTCTAAAGGATCCTGAGCCAGCATTTTGATATTTTCTGACAAAAGGCTCCTTTTCAAATCCCAAAGGCTCATTTTCATATATTGCATCAAGCCTCTGGTCTGAATCTTCTTGAGCCTTATCAGGAGGCTCTGGGTCGAAATCCTTCATAGAACTTTCTTCAGTAAACTCTGTAATGGCCTCAACAACCATATAATTTCCTACGGCCTCTAAGGCCGCTTGTATTCTGGTATCAGCCATGTAGGCCAAAATTCTTCTCAGTGCATCGAGGTCAGTCATAATTACTGCCCTCACACCCCATCTTGTGGGGTGAATCACAGGGTCCCCAAAGTAAGGTTGGAAATTACCCTCTTCTATAACCTCCCTATCACAACAGAAACCTTCGACAAGATTGAGGTGTAAGGAGCAAAGTGCATGATCATCTGGAGTGAAAACAAATTTGGCTAGTGTGCATGGACCAATATGCACCAAGTTCTTGTCGAACTCCACACCTTTAACGTGATTAACTGGCACCTTGAAGTAACCTTGGTCAGCTTCAATATTCTCCAAAATACCATCTGGCCTCTAAATGGTAACCCTTTGATGCATCAAATATGGCACTGCACTTATGCCATGTATCCACTCTCTTCCAAGTACAAGATTGTAGTTAGCCTTACTTTCGACAACCATAAACAGAGTGGGCCTGGTGACCATTTTAACGGTCAGATCAACTTATAAGACTCCTACTGTTGCCCTAATCTTGCCCTCATAATTCGACAAGACCATGTTATGAGGCTTAAGGTCTTTATCGAATAACCAATTTTGGCTAGCAAGAAATGTGGCATTAAATTCATTGTTGCACCACAATCAACCAGGATTTTATTAACAGCCACATTTTCCACTTTTCCAATGATGTATAGGGGTTTCAGATGCCAACTCATGGCATCAGTGGGTCTCTCAAAGAAAGCAGTTTGCTCTTTGACGCACCCATTATTCATTACATAGTAGCACACTGGTTGATATGTTGCCATCTCTGCCTCAGTATTGGCACCAAGATTTTTCACTTCAGTAATTCGATTGTATTATCTAAGCATTATTGAAACCACATTCACTATGATATCTAGAGAGGCCTCAGAATCACAGTCGAAGTTATCTGTCATATCTTCATTTTCGACTGCTTTCAGTTCAGCCCTTATCTCAGCTTTGATTTCAACCTCTTTGTTTCTGGATGGAAATAACTTACACCCCACAGGCACCTTGTTCGTTATTTTCGCCTTATGGTTCTTCCCACCCTCACCAAGCATATTTGTGCTTGATTCAGTAAGATCATTTGTGGAGGCTTCTCTATGAGCCTTCCTTCTACGTTGTTCCCTGCGCCATTGTGACCTGGACATAGAGTACTTACCCTTATAGTTTTCGGACACGTACGCAGCCTTATTGGATGTCCTGAACTCCTTCCAATATCCCATTGAGGGTCCTCCCTTGACATCAAAAATTTTCCATTTTTGGCTTCCCTTTTTTTCTGACTCGTCAGGCTTGACCCACTTGTCCTTTGGTACTTCGCCACTTGGTTTGAACGTGGGTTGTCTTGACTTGAGGGGTTGGGGCTTTCCATCATGTTAATGAGGATTGGCTCGCATAGGGTCGAAGCGGTCTGGATTTTGAGCAGTCTTCAACTTCTACCCCCCATTGACCTTCTTCACTTGTTGAAGGCTTTCAGCGGCTTTTCTGTCGAAGATTGAGCTACATATTGGAAAAAGCATCACTTCTGACTTCTTACTTTGGCACCTGTGTAAGAAGTCAACAATTGTGTCATCCTCTTCAGGATAAGACTTTTTGTAGTAGTCCTTCTGAGGTGTGGAGTCATCCATCTCCATTACTTTGTCATTTCTTACTTCGACCATGTTGATGTTGACTTTATCCCCCAATTCTATTTTGGAGAAGTTCAAGTCAAGGCCATCAGTGGCCTCGTCCATCTTAATGAAACTATCAGTAGTTTCTTTGGTAACTAGTTGGAGATTCGATTCTTCGACCTCCTCATGTGGGACGATGGTAACTCCCACATTAAATCTTTCGACATCAGGTGATATCCTAAAGAAATTCTCAGCTGCCATGCACACTAAGTGTTCCAGTTGCTCGCTGCTCAGATCTTCAGCACCTTTGAACAGCACAACATCATTGGTGAAGTCTTTAGTGACTTCAATCATCACAGGATTTCCCATTGTTTTGACTGAATCAAGGTTACTGGTGTCGTCAGCAAATTGTTCGGCAACTTTGACCTAGTTTACTTCAGAGGGCTCAGAATAATTCACTTCAACAACTTGAAGTGGTTCGATGTCTATCTTCATTTGTGCTTTGGTTATATCCCCAAACTTGAGTCTCCCTTCTTGAATCGCATTTTGCACCAAATCCCTGAAAAGAAAACATTGAGAAGTCTCGACCCAAAAAATTATGGTATTTACAAAAACCTCTTTTCTAGCGCCTGTGGGCACAAGTATTTGACCATCCTTTACTAACAAATCAAAAAAATTGTCACATTTAGTGACGTCGAAAGTATATGTTCTCTTTGGAAATTTATCATCCTTTTCAGTTTCGACAGGATTCTTTCCATTTGAATGGACTAAAAGTTTGCAAGAATAAGGAGGACCCTGCTTGAGTCACCTAGGTTTATCTCGTTACCATCGAGAGGTAGGGTTTCGTCATAGACATTTTTAACCTCGTCCTGATACTCAACGTAAGGTATTATCTTATGTTTATTCGCCCTGGCTTTTTCGTCCTTCAGACGTTCAAGCTGTCGAACTCTATCTGCTAATTGGGCCATGTATCTCAGGTACTGGGTATCCAGCTTCTTTCTGATAGAATAGTTCAGGCCACCAGCGGCCATTTCGACGAGTTCACACTCAGATACTTGAGTAAAACACATGGCCTTAAGCTGTCAAAATCTGTTCAAGTAATCATCAATTGACTCATTAAACTTTTGTTTAACACTAGCCAATTCTTTCAGACTGATCTTGGTCTAACCCATGTAAAATTGTTCATGGAATAAACGCTCCAACTGAGTCCAGTTACAAATTGAACCAGGTGGTAATATAGTGAACCAAGTAAAAGCGTTTTTGGTAAGTGAACTAGGCAAATATTTAATCCTCGGACTTTCATCATTAGCAGTTTTACCAGCCTCTATCAAGTATTGTGCCACATGTTCGACCGTAGATTCAGTCGTATCTCCTAAGAACTTGGTAAACTTTAGAACCTTTGTCCTGGGAGGTAATTTTGATGCCAAGTTATTTTGTCGAACTTGTTGAACCACATGGTCAGCATCCTGATGCCTGTTTACCACCATTACTCTTGGCTCATCCTCTGTTGGTATTTGCCTTGTCTTTCTGGTGGCTTCGACTTCTAATGGTTCGACCATTGCCTGATTCCCTAGATTTGATGGCTGCACAACATCTCCTACATTTACCACTTGATTTGGATGTCGAAGTGGTGTTGGGACTCCCATAAATTCTGTTATGCGCGCCATCTGAGATACCATTTATTGGTTCGTCTGAGTTGTATCTTGAATCAAAGGCTGAAAAATATCTCTCATGGTTTGAGATAAATTCTGAACCATTTGCATGTTGCTCTCGTCCATCTACTATCTTAAATATGTTGCAGACTCATTTGTTAGAGCATGACTTTGAGTCGAATATTCCAACCCAACGGTTTGACTATTCCTTCGTATATTTATTCTAGATCCAGATTCCTGCAAAGGTGAAGGAACCACATTCTCTGAAAAAATTGGAGGTGCATTTCGTAGGCCCATCATCGTCGTCGTTGGCATAACATATGGTGGATTTCTATGCAAAGGCTGAGAAAATCCTGGAGAAATGGTAGCTCTGAATGTGGATGAATTTGGTGGTGGGGTTTGAGGATTTATTCCAATGTACTCCAACACTGGTTGACTATAATATCCAGTATATGTTGCTCCTGGCCTCGTCGTCAAAGGAGTTGGTTCTGAAACCACACTTAATGTTGTTGACACCCCCGTCGAAGGGTTGGAGACTGGAATAGCCTCACTCCTTGGCACATCTTGTGGATTCACATTATGAGCATTTGAATTGCTCAATTGAGGATTCGTCCCAGTTGTCATGGGATTTGAATCATTTTGGTTTCCTTGGCTAGACGCCATTTTCCTTGTATTTCTTTTCCTTGGTATATAATGATTTGCACTGGCTACTTTCCCACTTCTCAAATGCATGCAATAAGAGTAACCGTTTTTTCGACCAATATGCCCACGCAAGAAAGGAAGTTACAAAAATAAAGAAGTTATAAAAGAGAAGTTAAAAAGGAGAAGTTATAAAACTTCTAAAAACTGATTAGCATTGTCCCACTGGGCGTGTAAATTTGTTTACCCCCAAAATTGGTAAACAATCGATGGTCTTCTAAGGATATTAAAGCACCTTTAGTTACTCACAGGATCGACCATATTGATCATAGGACATGTGCTAACCGTTTGTTGAATATGGTGTTTTTGGGAAAATGTCATGAATCTTTCAACGGAAGTCAGAAAGTAATAAAGAACAAGAGAATGAGATAAAAGAGAAAGCTTTCAAAGTAAATGAAATGATAAATGCAAGGCAAGAATGTTAAAATGGCAAGAAATGTGGAGAAAATGCAGTAAATAGTTTTAAAAGTAAATGAAAAGACAATGTAAAGTGCTTTAACATAAAAGACTTAAAGGATAAATGACTTGAAAGATAAATGATATTAAAGATAAAAATGGTGGTGTTTATATCACGTACATTCTCATTTTACTCGTTTCTTTACACGTGGGTATTTTGAGTATTTACGGAGTTACTAGTATAATATGTTCACACACACTTATTCTAACACTAGACTAAACTATTTATAGAAATACAATGTAACCGCTTTCGACGGTTTTATTCCAAGATTGTGACTATTGTCACGCTGCATGTTGAAGAAGCTTCATCTTGCAGCACTTGTCCTTGTTTTTTGAATTGAAGGTTACACATTTTCCCTCCAAGGCTTGAGAGCACGCAATCTGAATAACTACCATTTCTAGTCGAACTATGCATGGTCGAATTCCATCAATACTTAGAAAATACTCCAAATTCAGAATTCCTCTAAGTACATAATCTGTAGGTAAGGGTTCCTTTGACCTACGCATTTCCTTGAGTAAGGTCGAAGAACCTCACTTTTAGCTTACAACGAAAAATTCTTTTCTAAGCCAAATATTCCAACTATGTTAGCGTCGAAATTTGGGAGATAACAGGTTCATTGGAAACAAATTATGAAAGATTGGATGAAGAGGTGCAATTTTTCAGAAACGTACATGGAGCAATCGATTGCTCTAGGTCTGCAATCATTGCACCACAAAATAGAAACACTTGAAATTTGAATTTTGAGGAGGTGCAATCGATTGCTCTAAGGGTGCAATCGATTGCTCTAAGGGTGCAATCGATTGTACCACAAACAGAAACAACAGAAACAAAGGTTTTCCAGCATGCAATTGATTGCTATAAGGGTGCAATCGATTGCACTAGCCAAAACTTGAAAAAAATTGATTTTCAAACTGTGAAAGTGATTGTGCAATGCAAATGACTTTTGAGAAACTCGGACTTAAACATGTTATGAAGATTATCATTATACCTTCCAATGAGCATATTTTTCATATATAATCTTTGTCAGATTCTTTTATCATGATGTTTTGTCCAATTTGTACAGAGATAAAGATGATTGAAAGTATACAGCTAGATACATCTTTATATTCAGTGCAACATCAATCTCATGGTGTTCAAAGAATGAACTGGTAGTTGCACTCTCATCGTGTGAAGCCAAGTATATTTTCGTTTTGTTATGTGAGTATTAAGTCGTGTGGCTTATGAATTTATTGGAGAAGCTAGGCAACAGTGAGGGTGAGGTTGTTACTCTCCTGGTTGACAACATTTTCGTAATTAATCTTGCTAAGAACTCAATTACACATGGGAGAAAACATATTGAGATGAGATCTCACTACTTGAGGAGTTTGTTAGTGAATGAAGATTACGATTGGAATATTGCAGAAGTGAAGACCAAGTGGTTGATTTGTCGACTAAGGAAGTCACAAATGATGTGTTCAAGATGTTGAAGATAAACAGGAACATGACAGTCTTTGAGCACTTGAATTAATGTGATGTGTTGAAAGCATTTTGAGTAATTCAAATGTTGTCACCGATTAACACGAGGGTGTAACCAATTACAACAAAGCCAAATTCACTTCTAAAGTAGCATAAAAGGCAAATATCCGAAGTTGTAATCGATTAACCTCAGACATTAACCGATTACCATTGAATGTGATTTAATTGTAATGTCAATCATAACCAATTAATCAAATGGTGTAACCGATTACATACCCAAGTTTTGCCAATTTTTTATTATGTAATTATTTATTTTGGATCTCAACCAATTTGTAACACTTGTATAAATATGTTGGATGCATTTTCATCCAAGGTTAATGCAATTATCATTCTCACCCTCAATTATCTCTAAATTTTCCTCTTTCACTTTCCACATCCCAATTCTCTCCACCGTTATTCACTAATCTAGTGGATCAAAGTTCCAACATCATAAACTATATCAATAGTATTTCATAATGTGCCAATTATCAGGATAAGGAATAATGAGAACTATCTTTATAGCTTTCTTTCTCATTGTTAGGATGAGGATCTTAAAATGCCTCACTGCACTCTGTTAAGGGAATATAATGACTGTATCTAATTGAGTTGCTTACATATGAAAGATTTCTTAAAGACCGAGTTTTCAATTTATCCATAATTTTACAAACCTCTCAAAAATTGAAAATAAATTTGTCTAACTATTAAGAGGAGCATTCAATTAATAGAGTCAGATTTTATGGAATTTATAATTTACAAGATCCAGCCAAGTTGCATCCCCAAAAGCAAAAGGCCTTGATTGATTTGTTGATGTACTACCATGAGAAGAAAATTTGTATCGCGGTTGGCTGGTTCAATTGTTGGGGCTAAAGTCCTGGTATAGCGTTTGTGCTGCTTATTCAATGTTGGGGCTGAAGTGGGACTTCGGCGTCTGTGCCACCATCCTCATCTTTCATCAGCTTTGGTTCATTGTTTGGTATCCAAAATGTGAGAACAGTTGAGGCAGCTGCAAACATGGCCCGTCGAGGAGCCCATTTCAAGCACCAAGGCACGCCAATATGGCTACTCCAACATGCTACCTACAGAGAAGAAGAAAACCATTATGTTTATAAGCGCTAAAAATTTAAATGAAAATTCAAGTCATAAGTGAATAATGTAAATTTAAATATTTAACAAGTAACTTTAAAAGGTATAAATAAGAGTAAAATATATATCGTTAGCCAGTGTTTAGGTTTCTGTTGGTATTAAGGTTTGGTAACAGTCACTATATTTATTCAAAGTCTTTACTTTCAGTATATAATAAGCATATGTTAAAGCTCTAAAGCATGTATACTTCTAAAATTGTGAAGTACCGGTACCGGGTACACCGTACTCGTGGTATTTCATTTTTTCACATTTTTCATTTTTGAATGAAATTTGTGATTTTCTTAAATATATAGTATATTTATTTTTATTTTTTTATTGTATCTTAACACTATTTTTTTTTTCTATAGTGGTGTTTTGTTATAAACCTACCAATTTAGTTCTCTACTCATATTTTATAAAAAAAATCATGTTATTAACGTACCCGTATCTTGATTTTTTTTTAAATTCATATCCTGTACCGGTACCCGCATCATAGTGTTAATGTCATTGTTATCTGGCAGTACAAGTCCAACAATACAAACAAGTTTTATCCCAAATTACAACAATAATATTCTATCATCAATTATGCTTCTATCCAATTTATTAAGCTCAAGATTTTTTTATTAACTTTTTTTTATAACTTTTCTACCATTAGTTGTTCGATTCATCTCCATCTAATCTATTTTCTTTATAATACAATTTATATATCTTCTCTATATGCCTAATTGATGTGAATTCTAGAATGTCATGCTTAGAAGGTTTGAACCCACAGTGGTTTCGATGTGATTAAAGTGGTGTTGGAGCTGAAACAAGATGACATGGTGAGGAAATTTCAAAGGAGTTTTGAAGCTCTTTCTGTGCATTTGAAGATCACAGATCCATAACTCATCTTAGGAATGTTCTCTAATGAATTGAGAGAGGAAATTAGAACTGATGAATTGAGGGAGGAAATTAGAACTGAAGTGAGGCTGCAAAGACTCAAAGATTTGGCAGAAATGATGGATGTGGCTCTGTTGGCCGAGGAGAAATTGGGTATGGAGAAGGCCGAAAGGAATGCTGTAAACATGCATCTGACTTTCAACAGATCTAGTAGGCTTAGAAATTAAGAAGAACCAGGGAGCAAGCAAATCAATTCTGTCAATGGAGACCAAACAAAAAGTGCAGCAAGAGAACATAAATGAGGTAAAAATTCCATCTAAAAGTTTAATCTAGTGAAGAAAATATGGAAGAAAAAAAAAATCAGCAAGACAGCATAAATGAGGTAAGAATTCCACCCAAAAGTTTTATCTAGTGAAGAAAATATGGGAGAAAAAAAGAAGAAAATGGCTATGTTTCACTTGTGATGAGAAATTCTCTACAAATTATATATGCAAGAATAAACATTTTCGTATGTTGGTGATAGAATAAAACAGTGACACGGAAAATTCAAGATGTATCCGAGGAGGAGAAAGTTGAATGGGAAGCACAAATAAAAAATCTGAATTTGTCTAGTTAAGTAGAAATTACTATTAAAAATAAAAAATAAAAAGTCTTTTAAGATGTGGAGTTAATTAGGGGAACAAAAGATTCTAGTGTTAATAGTAGTGGAGCTTCTCATAAATTTACTAATTCTGAGATGATGGAGAAATGGGACCTAAGGGCAGAGACTACAACGCCTTATTGAGTCACAAGGTGGGAAATGGAGAAAAAATGTATTAGGGTGTGTGAAGGTGTGGAGACCAAATTACAAAGAATTTATTATGTTGCTGATTTCCTTGCATTCTGTTTAGATGGAAAAGATGTTTGTACAGGAAAGGGAATGGTTGGAGAGTCTTAGAAACATTAGGACTGTTAACTTAGAGTACAGAGGCACAGAATAATTGTTGTTTTATTGATTGATACGATATATAAATAACAAGTATTGCAACTGCTTAATAGAACTGAGAACCACTAACAGCATATTCCTAAAATTCAGCACCCACTACTAACTCAATCAAATATCCCTAAAGACTAGGACAAACTCAAAACAAATCAGTTACAGACATAAATAAAATAATAAATTAATATTTCTAACATTCTCCCTTAAACTGAAAGTTTTCAAACATTCAGTTTATCACACACGCCCAACAATGCCCTGAGTTTCTGAAATGCAGCCACCTTCAATGGCTTTGTCATTATATCAGCAATTTGGTCTTCACTTCTGCAGTAGTGAAGTTCAATCACTCCATCCTTTGTGAGATTCCGGATAAAATGAAATTTCACGTCTATGTGCTTGCTTCTTCCATGTAAAACAGGATTATTGGACAGTTTGATAGCTGAACTGTTGTCGCAGTAAATTGCAGTAGCATCGACTTCCCTTTCCTGCATAAAATTCAGCCCTTCAAGAATCCTCCTGAGCCAAATTGCTTGACAAGCACATGCTGTCGCAGCAACATATTCTGCTTCGGTAGTTGATAGAGTGACTATCTCTTGTTTCTTTGATGACCATGAGATGGCTCCAGAACCCAGCATAAAGACATAGCCGGAAGTACTCTTTCTATCATCAATATCTCCAGCATAATCACTATCTGTATAGCCAATCAGATCTGAATTTTCTCCCTTCTTGTAGAAAATTCCAAAACTAGTAGTACCTCGCAAGTACCTAAGAATTCTCTTTGCAGCTAAGAGATGACTCTCCTTAGGATTTTCCATATACCTGCTGATCAAACTTACAGCATGCATGATGTCAGGCCTCGTTCCTGTTAAATACATCAGACTCCCCACGATTTGCTTGTAAAGGTGGCTGTCAACCTTCTTTTCATCCGAATTTCGAACAAGTTTCAAGCCTACTTCAGTAGGTGTAGCAGCACGATTGCAATTTGACATCTGAAATCTGTTCAGAATCTCTTGCACATACTTCTTTTGTGAGATAAAAATGCCAGCTTTTGATTGCACTACTTCTATGCCGAGAAAATAATGCATCTTCCCTAAATCAGACATATCAAATTCCATCATCATAGATTGCTTGAACCTTTCAAACATGCTGAAATTGTTCCCTGTATATATCAAATCATCCACATACAAGCACACAATCAACAATTTCCTTCCTTCCCCACTTTTCACAAAAAGTGTGTTCAAAAGGACATTTCTCAAACCCTTCCTTCAGGAAATAAGCTTCAATTCTACTGTACCAAGCGCGTGGCGCTTGCTTTAATCCATACAAAGCCTTCTTTAGTCTATAGACTTTGTGCTCACATCCAAACTTCATGTATCCGGGAGGTTGATCAATGAACACCTGCTCCTTCAAATCACCATGTAAAAATGCTGATTTTACATCCAATTGGAAGATGGGCCATGAATTTTGTGCAGCTACAGCAACCACCATTCTAATTGTATCAAGTCTTGCAACTGGAGCAAATACTTCAGTATAGTCCACTCCAAACTCTTGCTTGTAACCTTTAGCGACGAGTCGTGCCTTGTACTTGTCAACTTCTCCATCTTCCTTGAATTTTGTCTTATACACCCATTTCACACCAATTGTCTTTTGCCCTTGTGGAAGATCAACCAACTCCCAAGTGTTGTTCTTTTCAATAGAAGCAATTTCTTCATCCATTGCTTTTTTCCACTTTGGTTCCTTAATAGCTTCTTCAAAAACCATAGGATCACAATCCGTAAAAAATGCAAAGTGTGTTAGTTGACCTTCTGATTGATTTACTCCAGTCACCTCATAATCAATCATCCAACCCGGCCTTCTTTTATCACGCCGAGGACGAGTTTCAGAAGTTGATGTTGCTGGTGAGTCAAGAATCTGCGCAGAACTATCAGCTGCTGGTTCTGCGGGCTGCTGTTGCACTGTGGACTGGTGTTGCACACTTTCAATTTCAGGCTGCTCATCTTGAATTTCATCAAAATCCATCAGTTTCTCTTGAGGCACAACAACACTCTTATTCTCTGCCCAAAAATTATGTTCATCAAATATCACATCACGGCTAATTATAATCTTCTTAGTGTTAGGATTATAAAGCTTATATGCTTTTGACTGATCACTAACACCAAGAAAAATACACTTCACCCCCTTGTCTTCAAGTTTTGTTCTTTTCAGATCTGGTACATGAGCATAGGCAATACACCCAAAAATTCTGAAGTGATTGACAACTGGCTTGTTTCCACTCCATGCCTCCTCAGGTGTCATGTTTTGAACAGAAAAAGTCGGACTTCTATTCAAAATGTGGACGCTCCAATTCACTGCTTCGGGCCAAAAAGTTTTAGAGATTCCACTTCTGTTTAGCAAACTTCGGACCATGTTCATAATAGTGCGATTTTTCCGCTCACAAACACCATTTTGCTGTGGTGAATATGCTGCTGTAAGCTGCCTTAGAATTCCATGATTCTCGCAAAACTTTGCGAATTCATGCGATGTATACTCTCCACCACGATCTGTACGCAGAACCGTAATCACGCAGCCACTTTCCTTTTCAACAGAGACTTTAAATGTCTTAAAAACATCAAATGCTTCAGATTTTTCTTTCAAAAAATACACCCATGTCTTCCTACTATAATCGTCAATAAAAGTAATGAAGTATCGTTTACCTCCATTCGAGATTGGATTTAGAGGGCCACAAATGTCCGAATGAACCACCTCTAGCACTTTCTTGGCTCTGATGGATTTTCCCGATGGAAAAGAGTCTCGGTGTTGCTTGCTGACAGCACAATCTTCACAAATCTGACTTGGAGGTGCGATTTCTGGAAGACCTGTCACCATGTTTTTCTGCTGCAGCGTTTTCAATCCTCCAAAATTTAGATGACCATAGCGAAAATGCCATAACCATGTTAAGTCTTGAATCTTTGCTGAGAAACAAGAACCGGTGGATCTGTGCAGGTTTAACGGAAACAACCGATTATCTGTCATTTTAACTTGAGCAATCAAACATAATTTTTCATCTTGAATCCGACAAACACCATTCTTTATCAGAATCTCGTACCCTTTTTCTTGAAGTTGTCCTAGGCTAATCAAGTTGGTCTTCAATTCTGGGACAAAGAAGACATCAGAGATCTTGTGACTTTTATTTCCCTTGGCCTTAAAAATAATATTGCCCTTTCCAGCAACATTAATTTTGGAGTTGTCGCCGAACTTGACGGTGCTCAGAAAAGACTCATCCAGATCTGAAAATATAGTCTTATCACCGCACATGTGATTGCTGCAGCCCGTATCCAAATACCACAGATTATCTGGAATTTCCTCGGTCACATTGCACACCATCAAGAGAGATTCCTCTTCTTCTCTTTCTGCAAAGTTTGTCCTTTCTCCATTTTGGCCATTCAAGTTAGTTCTACATTCATTCTGATAATGACCATATTTATGACAGCGATAACACTCAACATTAGATTTTGGACGATAATTATTTGAATGATTACCTCCACGATAGCCACCTCGACCTCTTCCTCTTCCTGAGTTGTCTAAATTCTGGTGGTTGGCAGGATTGTTGCTATGGTTGCTGCTACGACCATTATCGCCTCTACCGTAACCACCTCGACCTCTTCCTCTGCCCCTGCCTCGGCCTCCTCTAAAATTAGAGGTATTTGAATAAGTTGAGGCTTTAAGTGCTTGTTCCTCTTTGTTTTGGTTGCTGATTTTATTCTCATGAACTAACAAGGAACTTTGTAATTCATCAATCGTGAGTGAATCAATATCTTTGGATTCTTCAATGGAGCAAACAACAAAATTGTACTTTGCTGTCATTGATCTAAGAATCTTCTCAATAATGGTCACATCCTCCATCTTGTCTCCATGAATTCTCATTTTGTTGGCAATGATCATCGTTCTTCCAAAGAAATCTGTGACAGATTCATCCGACTTCATGCGTAAAGTCTCAAATTCACTCCGTAGGGCTTGAAGCTGCACTCGTCTTGCCCTAGCGTTCCCTTGAAATTTCTTCTTCATTGAGTCCCAAATTTGTTTGGAGGTTTCTTTGCAGAGAATCGTCTCCAAAGTTGCTCGATCTATGGCCTGAAACAAGTAGTTCTTGGCTTTAAGATCCTTGAGTTTCAATGCCTCCAATTCTGCCTTCTGCGTATCTGTGTGAACTGCTTCCTTCGCAGGTTCTGTAAATCCGGAATCAACAACTTGCCAATATTCTTTGGATTTCAAGAAATTCTCCATTAACATGCTCCAATGGTCATAATGACCATCAAAACGAGGAATTGCAGCCTGCACGAAATTCTCATTGAAAGATGCCATCGATCAATTGATGTTTTCGCTCAAATCTCACTGTGTTTCACTCAAATTTTTTTCTAAATTAACTTGCTCTGATACCACTGTTAACTTAGAGTACAGAGGCACAGAATAATTGCTGTTTTATTGATTGATACGATATATAAATAACAAGTATTGCAACTGCTTAATAGAACTGAGAACCACTAACAGCATATTCCTAAAATTCAGCACCCACTACTAACTCAATCAAATATCCCTAAAGACTAGGACAAACTCAAAACAAATCAATTACAGACATAAATAAAATAATAAATTAATATTTCTAACAAGGACAACTTCAAGGATTCAAAATTGAGAATCAAGAAGGATGGATCAAGTATAATTTGTTGGGTGATCATGCCCTATTAAAAGGGGAAATGTCAGCGAAACAATTGGTGGCAGAAAGGGAAAACACCATAGAAACCTTTATGGAAAATAGCAGAATTTCACAAGAGGTCAGCAATGAAAAAAGAATAGCATTCCAAACCGCATGTCAAAATTTGACAACTCATGGGAAAGCATGGATAGTTTATCTCGGAATTTGGGTTGGACCTAACCCATCCCTACAAAATGGGCTTATAATGTGAGGATTGTCCCTACTTACAAGCACAACACAGGTCATATCTCTTAGCAATGTGGGACTAAATCCACCTCTTCAAACCCAACACAATGAAGGTGTTGGGGGCTGCAATGAAGGCAAACCAAATCCCGCAATTAAGGTGACTAGGGACGGGTCAAAACAGTAATTGTCTCTGTATTTTAGGAAGGTTTATATTTGTAGTAATTCTATAACAGTTGTACTGCAGGCTCATAATATAATATATAAGAATATTATTTCTTCTAAATTTGATATGGTATCAGAGCTCCTGATCCTTGGGAGTCTCTAACCGTGCCTGTAAACCCTAAGTTGCAACCTTCATTGTTGCACTACCTTTAAACCTTGTCGCAGCTCTCAATCTGCCCCTCCCACTACATCATCCTGATTTGTGCCAACTGGCTCATCGGCCCCTCTCTTATTCATCATGTCAGCAGCCCTACTCCCTTTTCTCACACTACTCCTATTAATTCTGTTAATTCTAATGCTGGCTCTACTTCCTCACCTGGTCCTTTTAATCCCATTGTGGCACCTTCCACGTCTAGCTTTCCTACTCCCTCTTCCAAGTCTACTCCTTCTTTATGCTAGCACCATATCACCTTCATCCTCCCCTGATACTACACCTACTGTCAGTCCTGTTCAAGTTCCATCACATGCTATCATTAATCCTCTTAATGTCCATGCCACGCAAACTAGAGCCAAAAGTGGTATCTCTCAACCTAGACTTAATCCTACCTTGCTGCTCACCCACATGGAGCCTACAACTTTTAGTCAGGCCTTGTCTGCTCCTCATTGGTTCCAGGCAATGAAAGATGAGTATCAGGCTCTTTTGAGGAATCAGACCTGGACCTTGGTGTCACCATCTGTTCCCAAAAAACCTATTAGCTGCAAATGGGTTTTTCGTGTAAAAGAAAATCCTGATGAATCCATTAAGTATAAAGCCAGACTTGTGGCCAAAGGATTCCATCAGCAGGCTGGAAGTGATTTTACTGAAACTTTCTCACCTATTGTGAAGCCTGTCATAGTCAGAATTGTTTTGACTCTTGTTGTCACCCACAGGTGGACAATTCAGCAAATTGATGTTAACAATGCTTTCCTCAATGGCACTCTTGAAGAGGAAGTTTTTATGCAGTAGCCACCCGGTTTTGAGGCCCCTGATAAGTCTCTTGTATGCAAGTTGAATAAGGCAATGTATGGCCTTAAACAGGCACCTAGGACCTAGTTTGATAAACTCAAGTGTCTTACTGCAGCATGGGTTTCAAGCTAGCAAATGTGATCTTTTGCTCCACACTGGCAGCCTCACTATTATGATCTTGGTTTATGATGATGATATAATCATCACTGAAAATTCTGTTGTTTTCAATTCCTCACTGATCAAGAATCTTAATGTTGCCTTCTCTCTTAAAGAGTTTGGTAAACTATACTACTTTCAGAGACCCTTGCTTCTCTCCCAAACAAAATATATAGGTGATCTGTTAGCCAAAGTTAATATGACTAATGCAAATGACATGCCTACTCCAATGGTTTCCAGCAGCAAACTTTCAAAAGTTGGTTCCAATGAAGTTTATGATCCTACTCAGTTCAGGTATGTTGTTGGTGCTTTGCAATATGCTACCTTAACAAGACCTGAAATTTCCTTTTCTGTTAATAAGGTGTGTCAATTCTTGTCCAATCCATTGGAGGAACATTGGAAGGTTATAAAAAAGGATATTGAGGTATTAGAGTGGCACTCTCCATCATGGACTTCTCATTCAGCCTGCACCTGCTCAGCAGCCTCTAACTTTGCTTAGTTTTTGTGATGCTGATCGGGCATCAGATCCAGATGACCGAAGGTATACCTCAGGGGCATGTGTTTTTCTTGGTCCTGATTTTGTGTTTTGGTGGTCTAAAAAACAGTTGTTAGTGGTCAGATCCAGTGCAGAGGCAGAATATCGCAGCATTGCTCAACTAACTGCTGAAATACTTTGGGTTCAGTCACTTCTTAAGGAACTGCACTGCCAATTTCAAACTCTAAAGATCTTGTGTGACAATCTGAGAATTGTCACCCTTGTGCATAACCCTATCCTACATAACAGGACCAAGCATATGGAGTTAGATATATTCTGTGAGAGAGAAGGTTCTTAACAAAAGTCTTGTTATGGCTAATGTTCCAGCTCAGGATCAGTGGGCAGATGTTTTACCTAAACCTCTATCTACAGTGAAGTTTCTTCCTCTTCATGATAAGCTAAGAGTGTTTAACAAACAAAGTTTGTTAAGCACACCCTCCACTTCTAAGGGGGGATGATAGAGTTAGTATATTAAGTTAGCAGTTTAAGTTATAGTTAGGTGTTGAGCTGTATTGTTTAGATGAGATGTAAGAGTTAGTTAACAGCATACTCTATATAATGAGAGCTCATTGTATCTCTTTGATTATGGAATACAATGAGAATTTCCTAACAGAATTCCCTAACTGCATTATACAATTCTATCAATAGTGACTGCATAATGGGGTGTTACTGCTGTAAGCAGTAATTAATTTTGTAATTATTATGTCCATTCAGTTTTAGGCGGTGGGTAATTATAAAAGGGTGACACTTAATAGAGAGTTATATCGGGAAGTTATTGAGTGGTTATTGGGAGAGACCCAACTCTCAAACATTTGGGAAGGGAGATCCAAGACTCTCGAATTCTTGGAAGGAACCAAATTGGTCCTGTCAGTATGTTTGTGTGTTAATTCTCTATATTGAAATTTTGTAATTTTATCATGTAAAAAACCAGTTTCTATCATATTACTATTGTAACAAATGAGTAACTAATTATGTTAGTAAAACAGAATTATACATCGTGGTTACAATTGTATTAGAAGAATAACTTGTTCTGTTAGTAAAACAGAATTAAAATAGTAATTGGAGGGAATGGATAGTTAGTTTTTTGAACTCAATTGTAATTGGAGAGTGGCTTTCTCGAACTGGTCAGTTTATTGTATACTCTGAATTCCTATAGAATTCTTACCTTCTTCGGTCAGTTTACTGCATACTCTGAATTCCTAGAGAATTCTTACCTTCTTCCCTTGTACCAGTTGAACCTTTCAGCACTACAGAGCACTACTACCAAGTCATCAAATCCCATTCATCATCGTCTAGTTCATTCCATTTTAAATATTAAAGAATGTGGTACATGCTCTTATTTCTAAGTTGAAGTCTTTAGAGTGAGTCTTGCCATCTTGGTAAACATGATGAGCTACATTCTCAAGCAAATTTTCTCATCAAGCAAACTCCCCTTTGTATCTTATTCATACAAATGTGAGGGGTCTTGCCAGTTCTATCTTGGGTTTTAAGTATTCGATTACTATCCTTAATGATTTTTTTAGATGTACTCACTCGGACTTTCTTTAACGAAAGAACATTCAGAATTATTTACTATTTTCCAAAATATCTGCAATGAAATTCAAACTCAAATTAGACATTCTATTAATGTTTTGCACAGTGAGAATGCAATTTTTCTAAGTTATGGCATTTTATGGTATGGCTCATCAATCCACTTGCCCCCAGCCCCCTTACAGAATGGTGTTGCAGAAAGAAATCTGAGTCATATTATTGAAAAAGCATGTACTTTGTTGATACATGTAATGCACCTACAAACTTTTAAGGTGATGATATCCTTAGAGATGGTTATTTGATAAATAGAATGTCTCTTTCATCTATAAACAACGAAGTACCTTGTCTCTTTATTTTCTTATTAAGTTCTCTTTAAGGTTCCTCCTTGTGTTTTTTATTTTAGTTGTTTTGTACATGATCTTACTACAGGTCTTGATAAGTTAAAACCTTCCTTAGTTAATCTCTTCAACACATCATTTCTATTTCTATGTATCAGTTGATGTCATCTTCTTTGAAGATACCTCATTCTTCACTTCCCCTGTAACACAAGAGTTTGTGTCTCAAGTATTACCAATTCCCCTTTCTCTTCCCTTTAGCACTGAGCTACTTGTGTCAGGTACACCAGAGTCTTCCTTAGTTACTCTCAAATTCAAAAGGGATATCGTTGTTACTCACCTTCAACACATCGTTTCTATGTACCAATTCCCCTTGATTCCTCCCTTCTACTTATCAGCGTTGTCCCCATCCCACTCCAATAGAGGAATTGTCATTGGAGAGAGCAGTGATTCATCTACTGTTCCAATCCCTCAACCTGTTTTGGCCCAAGTTGACCAGAATGCAGACATGCAAATTGCTCTTTGAAAAGATAATCGTTCTACTAGAAACATCATGCCACTTATAATTAAAATCATCGCCTATCCTATCCAACTGTACATTTATGTTTGGCCTTTCTGTGGCCATCCCTAAAACTGTACATGGAGCACTCTCTCATCCAAAATGGCGACAGAAAATGTGTCGGACAAATTTTATAAGGGAAATTGCATAGACAAAGAAATTACACAATATTTAACCATTTTAGTAAGTAGGCATGTTTGTAATATACACCTCAACCATGGAGTGGTAATATGCAAGATTTTGGCAGGGTATTATAGTACTTATCCCTATACCTGTGATTTGAAAAAATCCATGTACCCAAGCCAATACATGCATGGACACCAACGTTTTTATTTGTACCTTATGGGTGCCTAAGTGCCCATACCCGCTATTCTAATAAAAATAAATCGCATTATTATTAAACATCATATCATTTTTAGTTTTAAACTACATTAAAAAAATCAAAGATTAAACAGATTAATACCTCGTTTTTCCGGTCAATACTCCAAGCATGCATGGTCCCGCCTCCTGAACCTTGAACATAGAAAATTTTGTTTTGTTCTAACTTTTAATCCTCTATATTAATAAACAATTATAAGGGGAGTAAAATGAAGAGGATAGCATTTGGTGATTTAAAAGGGATAAAAGCAATACCACAAATAAAAACCACTAATGTGTTCTGAAGCTGTATATTTATTACTCTAGGGTTTCAAACAACTTTTGAATGAACCATCTTGGTTCACATTAAAGGTTTTGATATCTCTGCTGTGAATTCTCACTTGACTTACACTTAAGTGTGGCGTCTTCTTTTCATCTGTTTTTCTCCATCGTTTTCCTATTGTTCTTTATCATTCCATGTTAATTTATTTTATGAACCTATTTTAAGGTTTGTACCTTTATGTGCATTCCATCATCATCGTCTTCTTCCTTACATGTGGCGCCATATCCAAGCAATACCAAAGTTTATAGTTTTATTCATTCTTGTTCAATAAGAAGTATGTGTCATTGAAAAATTAATGAAGATTATTATTTATAAAGTTGACATCTTTTTCGTCTTTAATTCTTAATGAAAGAAACAACTCAAGGACAATCCATTAAATTTTATGCAATCATCACAGAATCATATCAGGTATTGATAGGCACACCATTGCTGGACTTGTTAGGCCAACGGTTAGGTTGAACCAAAGAAAGAAATTGGGCAGAAATGGAAAAGGCAGGATGGAATATTTAAGTGGAGAAATTTGTAAGGGGGAGCCTAATAAGACAACAGACAAGTTGGAGCATGGGAAGTTGAGGGAATACAAGGGAGGGAATGGAATATGTATGTATGTATTTAGTGTTAAAAATATTTGTATATAGAATAGTCTCACATCGACTATATCGTGTAATTAGTTGTAATCTATCTATATATAATAATGTCTTCGTAGTGCTTTTCAAAACACACGGTTTAATTTAAATGTCTCTTAGTCTTGCTTATTTCAACATGGTATCTATAGCCTGCTAAGAGGCAATTTTTTCTTCGTCGTCTTTTATCCGGTTGACCCACCGTCTTCCGGTGAGAATATTTCTTTTTTTGCAAACCGTGTTGTCACTCCGGTTTGCCTCTCATTTTTCAATATTCTCCGGTAACCACCCTGCTGTCGTCACTGCCGCCGTTACTATTCCGGCAAAACTTCCGACAACGTTTAGGAAAACCGTTCCCACCATTCGACCCGCCGTCCACCGATCCGGCCGTCGCCCTTCTTTTTCCGCTGCTGCCCCGCGTGTCCGGTGTCTGATTCCGACCATTTTTACGCTGATCTACTCGCCTCTCCCCACCCGTTCCAGATCCGGTCTCTGTTTTACTTTCCGAACCACGGAAAACGGTGCTCCATTGCAAACAGCCTCAATTTCACTCCGTTTTTTGTGTCACTAAGCCATGGGAGACACTGATTCTGTCTCGTTTACTGAAGTTCTGTTTATCCCATGTAAAAAACTAATCGGATCAGCAAACTATAACATATGGGCTCGTGCTGTCGATATGTGGTTTCATGGTCAGGGATATGAAGATCACCTAACCACAAAATTGACTAATGTTGTCGCCGCCAAACTCGCTAAATGGAAGAAAATTGATGCCTCTCTGCTTACCGTGTTATGGTTCTCCATAACACCTAACCTCCAAGCACAGTATCAAGTCTTCTCCACTTGCAATGAGGTCTGGGAAAAGGCCAAGAAAGTCTTCTCCAACGATGTTCATTGTCTTTACAGTGTCATCCTCAAACTCGACACACTGAAGTTAGAGAATATGGATATGCAAACCTATCTGAGTAAGCTTGATGCCTTGAAAGCTAGTTACGCAACCCTCATGCCGTACACAAAAGATGCAACAGCTCATACCGAACACCAGAGTAAATTTTTCATGGTCATGGCACTTAAAGGACTACCGTCCGAACTCAACTCCATTTGTAACCAGATTTTATCAGGTACTACCGTTCCTAACTATGATGCAGTTAGTGAACAACTGTTGCACTTGGCTACACCTCATGCGTTTGGTCCAGTTTACTCTCCATCTATTGTTGCTCCGAAATTAGGTGACATTGCTTCCCTCGCATCTCTTTGCAACAATCAGAATCGCCCTCGAGGAAGGTCATCCAACTCCAAGCCTCGTCCCAAGTGTGACCATTGTAACCGGCTTGGGCATACTATCGACCGTTGTTGGAAGCTACATGACAAACCCCCACGTCAGGTAAATGCAGCTCAAAGTGATAACCCAGACATTATGCAGACTTCACCTTCTATTCAGAACCCTATGCCAAACTACGAGGATTTTCTCAGGTGGTGTCAGACTAATAAGGCCTCTAGTTCCACGGCTTCAGTTGCACACACTGGTAATTCATTTGTTTGTTTCTCTCAATCATCTCCTCTTGGTCCTTGGGTCCTCGATTCTGGTGCGTCTGATCATGTTACTGGTAATAAAGGTCTTTTTTCTTACCTTTCTACCTCTAGTTTCATACCCATTATAATTGTCGCAAATGGTTCTCAAACCCGATCCCAAGGGATTGGTATTGTTCAAATTTTACCATCTCTCTCTGTTACTTTTGTTCTATGTGTACCTAATTACCCATTTAATTTGCTGTCAGTTAGTCGTTTAACTCGTTCCCTTAATTGTTCTCACATTTACTAATAGTAATGTCACTATGCGGGATCGGAGTTCGGGACAGACGACTGGCGTCGGATGTGAGTCTCAAGGTCTCTACTACTTCTCTGCGTCATCTACCAAATGCTCCACCATAGATTCTCCACTCATTAAACAAGCACAGTTAGGTCATCCAGGTATTCCCAAGCTACAAAAGTTGGTGTCCAGTTTATCTAAATTATCCATTTTACATTGTGAGTCTTGTCAGTTAGGGAAACATACTCGTAGTCACTTTTCCGATCGAGTCAATAAACGGGTTGCGTCCCCTTTTGCTTTAGTTCACTCCGATGTTTGGGATCCCGCGCGTACCGTGTCTACTTTTGAGTCTAGGTATTTTGTAACTTTTATTGATGATTTTTCACGTTGCACATGGCTTTTTTTAATGAAGAACAGATCTGAATTGTTTTCCATTTATGAACAATTTTATATAGAAATAAGAACCCAATTTGGTTTGCCTATTCGTATCTTAAGAAATGACAATGCACGTGAGTATTTATCCCAACAATTTCAAATTTTTATCTTGCCCCCATACACCCTAACAAAACGGGGTAGCCGAACGCAAAAATCGTCACCTCGTAGAAACCACTTGGACCTTACTTCTCCATGATAATTTTCCTCTCCGGTTTTGGGGTGATGCGGTGCTCACGGCATGTTACCACATAAATCACATGCCCTCATTTGTCCTTAATAATAAAATCCCCCATTCAATCCTGTTTCCAAACTCTCCACATAACTCAATTCCTCCTAGAGTCTCCGGGTCTACGTGTTTTGTACACAATCTATCCCCTTGTCTTGATAAACTATCAGCTCGATCACTAAAGTGTGTCTTTTTTGGCTATCATCGATCCCAAAAGGGTTATCGTTGCTACTCTCATACTCTACAACGATACCTCGTATCCGCCGATGTTACGTTCTTCGAGTTTCTTCCATTGTTCGAGTCCAGCCAAGTAACTACGGAACCTCTACAGAAAAGTATACCTACACCTCCTTCGGAAGTCTCATATGTCCTTATTCCCCATCATTCTAGGGAACCTGATCCACTAGATACCCCTACGATTGACCCAATCACTCCTCGCCCACTTCAAACATATCAGCGTCGTCACCCAACATCTGCCGTACATGTCCCTGAAGTCGTACATGTTCTTGAGGTCAATACAGACTCTCCTCTGACGCTCTCGCCATCACCGGATCCGATCCTGCAACCTGAGTTTGATCTTCTGATTGCCCTTCGAAAAGATATATGTCAAACACGAAATCCTTCTCCACATTATATTGATTTATGTTATCATCGTCTTTCCCCTTTGCAGTATACTTGTTTGTCTTCCTTGTCTTCTGTTTCTATTCCTAAAACTAAAGGTGAAGCATTATCTCACCCTGAGTGGAGGCAAGCAATGATTGATGAAATGTGTGCTCTTCAAAGCAATGATACCTAGGAACTGGTTCCTCTGCCACCCATGGAAAATCTTTAGTAGGTTGTCGTTGGCTTTATACAGTGAAGGTTGGTCAAGATGGTAAGATTGATCGAGTTAAAGCTCGCTTGGTAGCCAAAGGATACACTCAGATTTTTGGGTTGGATTATAGTGATATCTTTTCGCCTGTAGCCAAGATGGCATCTGTTAGACTTCTTCTAGCCATTGCAGCCATTCAACATTGGCATCTTCATCAACTTGACATCAAAAATGCATTCTTACATGGTGATCTTGAAGAGGAAGTATATATGGAGCAACCACCTGGGTTTGTTGCTCAGGGGGAGTCATCGAGTATGGTTTATAGGCTACACATATCTCTTTATGGTCTTAAGCAGTCTCCGAGAGCTTGGTTTGACAGATTCAGCACTGTAGTACAACAGTTTGGTATGGTCTGTAGTGAAGCTGATCATTCTGTTTTTTATCGTCAATCACTGTATTTTTCTTATTGTATATGTAGATGACATTGTCATAACTGGTAGTGATCAACAGGGAATACTCCAGTTGAAACAACATCTCTAGAAACAATTTCAGACAAAAGATGTTGGTAAACTCCATTATTTCTTGGTTATCAAAGTAGCCAAATCTAAAGATGGTTTGGTGATTTCTCAGCGGAAATATGCTTTGGATATTTTGGAAGAAACAGGTTTGTTAAATGTTAAACCAGCCGATACTCCTATGGATCCAAGTGTCAAACTACTACCTAATCAGGGAGAGACTCTATCTGACTCAGGAAGGTATAGGAGATTGGTTGGAAAGTTTAATTATCTCACAGTCTCTCGTCCGGACATTTCTTTTGCAGTCAGTGTGGTAAGCCAGTTCTTAAATTCCCCTTGTCAGGAACACATGGATGTTGTTATCCGAATTCTGAGATACATCAAATGTACTCCAGGAAAAGGTCTTGTGTATGAGGATAAAGGACATACCCAGATAGTTGGATACTCCGATGCTGTTTGGGCAGGATTACCTACTGACAGACGATCCACCTCTGGGTATTGTGTACTTGTTGGAAGAAACCTTATATCCTAGAAAAGTAAGAAACAAAATGTTGTTGCAAGATCAAGCGTCAAGGCAAAGTATAGGGTCATGGCAATGGCAACATGTGAACTTATTTTGTTAAAACAGTTGCTCAAGGAACTTCAAATTGAAGAAGCAAGACCTATGACACTTATTTGTGATAATCAAGTTGCATTGCACATTGCTTCAAATCCAATCTTCCATGAGAGGACCAAACATATTTAGATAGACTATCACTTTGTCAGAGAGAAGATCGAGTCAGACGACATCGTCACAAGCTTTGTCAACATTAATGATCAATTGGCAGACGTGTTTACAAAATCTCTACGAAGCCCCATAACTAACTATATATGTAACAAGCTTGGTGCATTTGACTTATATGCTCAAGCTTGAGGGGGAGTGTTGATATATGTAAATATATATAGTTAAGAATATTCGTATATAGAATAGTCACACATCGACTATATCATGTAATTAGTTGTAATCTATTTATATATAATAATGTCTCCGTGGTGCTTTTCAAAATACACGGTTTAATCTAAATGTCTTAGTCTCGCTTATTTCAATAGAACTAAAAGAGGTGTCAGATTCGTACAGAAATTTTGGCAAGCCTGGAGAAAAAGTACTATTCTTCTCTGAGTTTATATCTTCTTTTTTTTTTATTTGCTATACATATTGTTTCTACGACCGTAATTATAGCAATGCCAAGTACATCTCCATTTAGTTCTAAGGTAATTACCAGGAAGTATCAGTAGAGGACAAAGGGAATAGTCATGCTAAATAAGAGGAGCAAGGAATAGTATTGCTAAAAAATGAAAATGATAGCAATAATAATGACATTAATCGAGATGATTGAAGAATATGAGGATAATCAGTTTTGAACTATGTTGTTAATAAGTTGTGTTTTTTAACTTATTAGCTCATGAATTTAGACTCTCTATGACATGAACTATAATTTGATTTTATGAGATATATGGTTAAGTTGTTAGGTCAACACTTTATTTTAAATTATTGAATTAAGCATTTTGTTTAGGATATACAACCAGCCCTTTATAAACTTTATGACATCTCCTAAGTTGAGGGGTTTTTTTTGTTAGATGCAACAAAATGATGCTAATAAAGCTAACTTGTAAAATATATACATAAATATATACCTGCCACTACATACTTCCCGTCTGGGGTAAATGTCGCCTCTGTTGAGGTGCCATGAGATGGTTCCAAACTAAACCCACAGCGCTGCACAAGAAGTTCTACCATAAACTTTAACATAATTTTGAAGAAATTGATAAATAAATTGGAGACTTAAATATGTTTTTGATCCTTGTAAATATTTTTTTTTTCTTTTAGTCCCACTAATATGAGCTACTACGTAAGGACTAAAATTAATATTATACACATATTACATAGACCAGTTTCAATATAAACAAATTTTGCAGACAAAAATATATGTGTAGGGATCAAAAACATAATTAAACCTCTTAATTGTAACATGGAAGCTTTGATTTGATAATGAAAGAAATTAACCTTATCTCCTCCATATGCATCAAGAACATATATATTGTTATTAGTTGTAGACAGAAGCATTGATTTTCCATCATTGCTGAATTTAATATCACAAACTTCAGCTTTATCACCACCAACAAGAAAGGTGTCGAAGGGACCCTAAACAAGCACGGGTAATGTCAAAGTTGTGAAATTAAGAAAAGCAAAAACAAAAATTCCAGATAAGAACCTTGTCGTATGAACGTGAATCGAACAACTTTATAGCTCCCCCTTCCATTGCTACGGCAAAGACCAGGCCTTGTTGGTCATAGGCAACAGTAGGTCTACCACGTACATGTAAGATTCCCTGAAAACTATAACAATGACATACATACATACATGATGCAGTGTACGAGTTTATATCTCTGGAAGCTCAACTGAAACTGAATTCAGTAATATCACTTGAGTTCTGAATAGCATACTACAAGTAGCCGCTTGAAGCTCAACTGAAACTGAATTCAGTAATATCACTTGAGTTCTGAATAGCATACTACAAGTAGCCGCTTGTTTATTATCTTGTGTAGAGTATACCGTATTTTTTAAAATATTCTAAATAATATTAGTTGAGATCAATTGGATTTTGGTGTGTTCTGAGAATTATCTGTTAGATAATTAAAGTAATTGATGAGCTCAAAGTTGATTTAATTAATATTCTCTGACTCTGAGGTTTTATCAATTGGTACGATAGAGACAATTAATTTTAAACATTCTACCAAGTTAGTTTTACTAACAATTATGATATGTTTCTTAATATCATATATCCTTTCTCATCCCAAAATTGTGAAAGCATAGTAAGAAGAAAGGAAAAAGAAAGATAGTAAGAGAAAAAGGAGAAAGAAGAGGAAAAACTTGAAAATTCATCACTCTACATCATTTCATCTTCACCAACAACTTCTTCATCATTATCTAGAGATGGGTTCTAGATAGAAGCTTTAAGATTAGGGTTTATAGATAGTTTGGAAATGTGAGTTTGATGTGTTCGTGCTTCTAATTCCATGAAATCCTTATGAATGTGTCAATAATCATGTTATATTTGTCACTTGATGTAGTGCTATTTTTGTTGGTTTTAGCTTGGGTGGAGATGGGGTTGAAGAACCCCTTTGAACAGGACTTAATCTGCAAGTTAGATTGAAGAGATTGCAGAGCTCGCACAGCGAGCCAGCAGCGACCATCTCAGGCTGCTACGGTCGCACTGTGAGCTCGCAACGAGCTGAAGGTTAGATCTCTTTTTGCGCTCACACAGCGACCACTGAGGCGTTTTGCTACTGCCTCTCCCTCGCACAGCGAACTCAAGGCGAAATGACCTTGCTTGGCCATCGCACAGCGAGCCTGATAGGGTTTTTCATATTTTGTTTTGATGCTTACTTGGTTGCTTCATATGCATGTTTATTGTTATCATGTCTTGTTTACATTGATTATTATGAGTAATATGCATGTGGATTGTGGACTATGAAGCACGGACACTCTGAAAAAGACTCCGACACTGACATGCCGACACCTGTAATAATTTGAAAAAATAATAAATTAAACGTAATCACAAGTGACCGTGCAGGTGTCCAATACTGACACGGACACGGACACGTCTTTTTTTAGAGGTGTCAGTGTTACATAGATTTTGGATGATTGATTAATTAAAATGATGATAAAAGATTTGAAAAGTATAAAGGAAGTGAGGAAAATCTTATCACAATTGAATGGTATGAACCAGTGAAGTAACTGGGATATAATAGATGACTTAGATGACAATGCTTATGCATTTGATGCCTAGATGTGCATCTTAGATAAGTGATTGTATAGTGGAGAGATGAGAGATTATATGGAACATGTGTTAATTTTTATGTTATTATGAGAATAAGGTGTATGTGTTCGCCTTTTGATTGTGGAATACAATCATGTTGTGTATGTGTTCGCCTTTTGATTGTCATTTTAGTTCTCACTAAGGAGGCAAGTAACGACCTGAAGGTTTTGGAAATACCTTGTTGTAATATTAGTATTATTATTAGAATATGTTGAATATCATACAGCTCATTATAAGTTGATGTCATGTATAGCTCATTAAGACCATGGTAGTCAAAATCGCGATCCAACTCGTAGGATCGTCCGATTTTGCGATCTTGCAACCCCCCAACGTGCCGGAGAATGACCAGAATCGTTTTCTGGTAGACGCGGCCGGAATCGCCGTTAAAACACTTGAAAACGGTGGAATCTTCGTTTTGGGGAAGAAGCACCGTTTCCGTTCAAAGCCCCAAGATTCGAATTCGCGACCCGGTTCAGGAAAAAAACCTAAAAGACGTTTTATTTTCTGATTGAAATTTGAAAAGTTTCTTTTCTCTTTCTCATTTAAATTGTTTTTGCCTAATAAAAAGGAGTAATCAATACCCACTACCCAATAATCAATGATTTATATAACTTCCCAATATACATCCATAATTATTGTAACTTCCAAAAAAATACAGCTATGCATTCTACTTTCTCACGGTAAACATTCCTCATATTAAATACAACATTTATCTCATATTCATTATTCCAATCTCTATCTTCTATCTCACTTAAAAATATCATTTAATTCTTTATTTTTTTCTCACATTAAAAACAATGAATCCTATCCTCTAAAATTTCGTAATTTTAGTGATATTTTAATCAAAAAAAAAAAAAAAGTAATTTTAGTGACATTTGAAATTTATTTCTACTAAATTATGCTGCTTTCATATACATATTATTAATATATATGCAATATATATGAATTTCTAAATTTGGTAGGATCTTACGATCCGTGTTACGATCCCCCGATTCACGATCTTGTCACCCCTCTCCGATCTTGCGTAGGATCTCGAGTTTGACTACCTTGATTATGACTAGATTAGCATTTATAGGAAGAATAATTACCCTTCCCTTATTTAGATAGATTTATAGTCTATAAATACCTATTATGTATTCTTTACAAAATATATAAAATATTCCATATTTCTAGATGGTATCAGAGCACCCAATTCTAGGGGCTCTGCTTCCGCGCTCAAAACACTAGTCGTTCTTATTACGGCCCTTTTTCTTGGTCAAGGTTCCTTTTATCTTGGAACCCTAGTGATCTCGGTGACTTTGCAGCCATCGTGCACCGCTCAACTGCCGTTGCAGATCTGGACGGTTTCACCTTGATTGTTGTTTTTTCAAGACAGTCTTCATCGTTGTACCTCTGTTTCTTGCTGTTTGCAGCCCTTGATTGTTTGGTTGTCATCTTTGTTGGTGTTTCTCATTGGCAGCCCTTCGATCCTCTCTTGGCTCGAGATGGTTTGTTTCTCTTTATGGACTCCTTAAGTTCTCTAACACTAGTTCTTTGACCATGATTGGTAAGAACTCTATCTAGATTATTGACTCCGGTGCAACTAATCACATGACTCCATATATGTCATATCTCTCTTATTCACCTTTACGTAATAAACGCCATATTACCGTTGCAAATGGGTCCCAAACCCCGACTGTCGGATCTGGTAACATATGTCTAAGTCCATCTCTCCGCCTAAATTATGTGCTTCATGTCCCTAAGTTGTCTAACAATCTTTTGTCAATCCATAAACTCACTAAAGACTAGAACAGTGTTGTAACCTTTTTTCATTCTCATTGTGTTTTTCAGGACCATGCCAAAGGGAAGACAATTGGAATTGCTGAGGAACAGAACGGGTTATATTGTCTGTCTCATAAGGAAAGCAAGTGTCATCAGGCTGGTTCAGAGTCATGGGCAAATACTCAAATATGGCTCCAACACAGGCGTTTTGGACATCCTCCTTTCTGCATGCTCAGGTCTCTATTCCCTCACTTATTTACCAAAGTGTCTGTTGATTCTTTTCAGAGGCCAAGTACAGGAGCATGGCACAGCTTGCTACAAAGATATTGTGGGTGCAGTCCTTGCTAAGGGAGCTTCACTGCAACTTTCAAACTCCAAAAATTTTGTGTGACAACCTCAGCACAGTTACTCTTGCTCATAATCAAATCCTTTACAATAGAACCAAGCATATGGAGTTGGATATCTTCTTTGTTAGAGAGAAGGTGCTTAGCAAAAGTCTTGTGGTGGCTCATGTTCCTGCTCATGATCAGTGGGCAGATGTGTTCACCAAACCTTTATCAATTGTGAAATTCCTTCCTCTCTGTGACAAGTTAAGAGTGGTTAACAAACAAAGCTTGAGTGACACACCCTCAACTTCTAAGGGGGAATGATAGAGTTATATATTATAATGTATATTCTGGTAGCTTGGATTTAATCTGAGTCTTTCCTTTAGATTAGATCTGAGCCACTCAGTTATGCTGAGTTGGCATAGTTTGTTTCACTATTTGTGCATTTTAAGCATTTCTCTTGTAACTCTTTCATTGATGGAATACAATATGAATTTTCCAATTATTCTCTCTAACCGATTCTGAGATTCTATCAAGGAGGTGTGTTGATGCAGGGCGGTCAGGTTATAGCTTATGTTTCTCGTCAGTTGAACGTTCATGAAGAGAACTATCCGACTCATGACTTGGAATTGGCAATTGTTGTTTTTACACTGAAGGTCTGGCGTCACTACTTATATGGAGTGTGTTTTGAGATGTTCAATGAACATAAGAATTTAAAGTATTTGTTTGATCAGAAAGAATTGAAGACGTGTCAGAGGAGATGGATGGAGTACTTAAAGGATTTTGACTTTGAGTTGAAGTATCATTCAGGTAAAGCAAACAAAGTGGCAGATGCACTGAGTCGAAAAGAGATACACAAGGCCGAGTTGATGATGTTAGAGTATGCCTTATTGGAAAAGTTTCGAGATCTTAATCTTCAGTTTGTTTGGACTTAGAATGGTGTAATAATGGGAAACTTGAATGTAAATTCCACTCTAAGAGATGAAATTCAACAAGGACAAGTGCTAGATGCGAAGTTGCCAGAGATGTTGGTTCAACCAGGTTTCACATGAGCCATAGATGAGTTATTCTATTTAATCAAAGGATTTGTGTTCCGAATGATGCGGCATTAAAAATGAATATTTTGGAGGAAGCTCATAAAGGTGCTTTTACTATACATCTTGGTTCCTCGAAGATGTACCAAGACTTAAAGGGGGATTATTGGTGGTCCGGGATGATAAGAGATATTGTGATGTATGTGTTGGAATGTGCAGTGTGTCAACAAGTGAAGATTGAACACCAGAGATTGGGTGGTTTGGTGCAACCATTAGAGATTTCGATATGGAAATGGGATAGTATTTCAATAGACTTTACAGTTGGGTTACCTCGTACTCAAGGCGATTATGATTCTATATGGGTGATTGTGGATCGGTTGACGAAGTTCGTGCATTTCTTAGCAGTGAAGACTACTTACAAGGAAAATCATCTTACACGGTTGTTTATTGCGAAAATTGTGAGACTTCATGTTGTTCCCTCTTGCATTGTATCTCATAGAGATCCAAAGTTTACTTCAAGATTTTGGAGAGGTTTTAAACAAGTCATGGGATCTAAGTTGTGTTTGAGTAAGTCGAATCATCCTCAAACAGATGGTCAGATGGAACGGACGATACTAACCTTGGAAGACATGTTAAGAGCTTGTGTGCTTGAGAATGGAGGAAATTGGAATGAACTTCTACCGTTGATTGAATTTGCATACAACAATAGTTATCATGCGAATATCGGTATGACTCCCTACGAAGCTTTGTACAGAAGGAAATATAGAACACCTTTGTGTTAGACGGAAGTTGGTGAAAAATGGATTTTAGGACCGGAGATTGTTCAAGAAACCACGGAAAAGATTAAAATGATTTGTGACAAAGTTAAGAAAGCCCAAGATCGTCAGAAGAGTTATGCGGATAACCGAAGGAGACCTTTAGAATTTGAATAAGGTGACCATGTGTTTTTGAAAGTTACTCCAAGGTTGAGATTGAAAGAATCGTTTAAGTCGCGGAAGTTAAGTGTGACACGTGGGATCATATCATATCTTGGAGAGGATTGGTGAAGTAGCTTACGGATTAGCCTTACCGCCTTCTTTATCTGAGATGCATGATGTTTTTCCCGTGTCTCAACTACGGAACTTTATTCCTGATCCTCTTCAGCCAATTCTTCCAGATACAATTGAGATAAAAGTAGATTTAACTTTTGAACCTCTACCAAGTCATATTGTGGGGAGAGAAACTAAGGTGTTGGGAAACAAGGAGATTCCTCTTGTTAAGGTTCAATGGGACGACACACACTTCCGGATGATGCTACTTGGGAGTTTGAGTCTGATATGCGGGATGCTTACCCTCACCTTTTTCAGGTAATTTTTAAATTCGAGGATGAATTTTCATGTAAGGGAGGAGGATGCAATACCCCGTATTTTCTAAAATGCTCTAAATAATATTAGTTGAGATCAACTAGGTTCTGGTGTGCTTTGACAGGAGTTTCCATAGATGAATGGAGCCTATGGATAAGATACTTAAGATAGGGGTGTTCCCATGTTAAGTGACGATTCATGTGGATATGGCCTTGAATCCGAATTCATTCATTTATCCAGTGTACGATTGGAGCCTGCGGGTAAGATACTTGAGATGAGGGAGGTCTCATGGAGGTGACGATTCAAGTGGATATTGCCTTGAATCCGAATCAATTTCGTATGTCAAAGTACATTACAAGGATCCATGATCGTGCCAGACTTTTAGACATAGGAGAGGACGGAAAAGGGGATGCCTTGGTAAGTCTTCCGATTAGTGATAGTTTGAGTTGTTGAACTCAAGTAACATGTTTCCATATACTGTGAGGTTTGTGAACTCAAGTCTCATCCCTTCCCTTTTGACTTGAGTTAGGTTTTGGTTAGAATCTTGTAAAGCCGAGAGAATCCATAAGATAGGGAAACCCACTGGAATAATGATCACACCCACATGTTGTTGAATGTTTTTCAAGTGGTTCCGATTTCGTGAAGGGTAAGGACAAAGTAATTTGATGTCCTTACTTGTCTTGACTATTTTGGATGGTATTGTTCCGCTATGAAGACTTCATTTTGAGATCATTTGATATGATCTAGTTCTTGGTCTTTTTGAGCATCTTGTGTATATTATGTCATTGTTTTAGATGTTTAAGTTTTGGCATATAATATATCCAATGTGTTACCAGAAACTCATGGGTATTTTAATACCAAACTTACAAACATGTATATTCTAGATATATATTATATATGGGTGTTACAATCTTTCATTATTATAATTAAAAATGATATTCTTTTAACTGGTCCTAGAAAGATACATAACTACAGAGATATTGAAGAAAAAAATAGACCAACCTGACAGGCATTTACACGTAGATCCCATAACCTTACACTGTGGTCTACAGAACCAGACATGAAGCTATCGTTGATAGGAGACATGCAGAGAGAAACAACTCTGCAAAACAAGTATAAAACAGATATCAGCAATGCAAGAACAAACAAGCACAAAAGTCAATCACTAACATATTATTGTCTTAATCTCACTTGAGAAAACTATCTATCTGAGTTGGTTTCAAGAAAGAATGAGGTAAAGGAAAACTTACTATGTAATATGGGATTAAATCCTGTTATCTTCTTCTATTTCCATTAGTTAATTTTTCTTATTTCCCTTTATTTGTGCAGTTTTTATATTTCCGTATATATTGTTATCATGATAAATTTTATTTCCCTTAACCCTTGGATAGCAATTAGTAGATTCTATGTGTAGTAATCTATAAAGTGTAATTTTTGTTGGTTGTACTATTGAATCATTTCAAAAATAACTATCAAATTTTCCATACTTTCCATTCAGTGTCGAACTATGCTGTCAATAGAAGGGTGACCGTGCATGATCACGAGTTTTTGGTACAGAAGCTGTGGCGTGCGTCCAGCAGGCATAGCGCTAGCGGCCTCTAATTGCAGCTGAATAGAGCTATTGCGCCCACATCTGGGGCATGGGGTTTGAATGGCGCAAATCACACCATAATGTCACTTTCTTAGGTTAGTTTCTAAAATATTTTTTAGGATATCTACATGGTTTGATTTGATTGGATATGTGTGTAAAAAAGTTTCATATTGTCAGTGTTTACAAATTAAATTCTTATAACAACTGAGGAATAATGTTCAGATTTTCCATCTTTCCAAGTTTTACTTCAATAAAAGAGAAGGACAAAACAAATTTAATTCCCCAGAAGGTGAAAATAAGACTAAAAATCAAGTAAAAATCAGAGACTGAAAATCCACAGGTATACTGATATTTGTCCTATTGTCAGAGACTAAAAATGGCCCAAAACAAAAAGGAAATCAGACAAAGATAATTAAAAATAAATAAACAAATGAATAAATAAAGAATATAATAGAAACTAAGCAAAAGCACTTTTGCAAGGAAAAACCTTCATTCAGAAGAAGAAAGGGTTCAAACCTCTGTTTATGCCCTTTGAAGTATCGTAGACAGCGGTTATCGTACATTGATAAATACCGCAACGATTCTGGCACACGGGGAAAAAATTAGTCAATAACGGCAAATATATTGTAGTCTTAAATAACAGTAATAAAACTGTGAATTAGAGAAGCTCACCTCCAGTAGATTCCAAATTGTACCTTGAAGAGCATATGACAGAACTTGGATGATGAGTAAAGCATATTTTATCAGTACCATGTTTCTTATGATAAGTGGTCTTCAACAACCTAGATTTCACCGTTATAACATAAAATGCTTTAGATATACCAAAATGTTAAATTATAAAAATTAGACTTAAATAGTCTTTTGGTCTTCGAAAGTTGAAGTATTTTTTTATTTTCGTCTCTGTATTTTTTTTTTTTAAATAATTCCTCAATGTTAAAATCTTTTTGGTTTTAGTCCCTAAAATTAAAAAATCTGAAGGAAAATCGACCGGAAAGCAAATGAAATTCAACATTTAAATACTTTATAAAAAAATACACCGATCAAAAACAAACACACCAACTTATAGGGACAAAAAGACTGTTTAAACCTAAAAATTATTGGTATAGGAAACTGTAAATCATATAAACTTGCAGCAAGCTAAAGGCGTCATGAGTTAATTAAAGGGACAAAACATAGAGACGCAGTGAATCTTGATGAGAAAATAGAATTTTCACAAAGCAAATAGCAAGTAATTTATTTGTGTTGTGAGCATGGACTAACTTAGCATTAGCAATGTCATAGAGGCGCACTGAATCATCCTCACTAGCTGTGACAAGTAAATCATCCTTACGATGGAAACCAATTGAATATATCTTCCCAACCTGCAATTAAAAACAGGAGAAACATTTGCAATGAATTTCAACGCGATTTACAAGAACATAGACATAGGGTTTCGTCCTAAAATAGTTCAATAAAAAAAACTCAAAGCGTGAAGGAAGGGGAGAGTTACGAAGTCGGAGAAAACTGCTCCAATAGACATGGTGCTGACGATGTCGTCGTCGAGCTCGGAAAGTGATGTCGTCATCCTCGACGATGAACTGAGAGCGGAGCAAAGACGCACAAGCAGTGACTCACTCAACTTCTCACACTCCTTTCCTACTTCGTATATATTTCTTGGTATTCACTCGGAAAGTGGAAATCATCTATCATATCGCTTCCTACTCATTTTAATTGTTTTGGAAATATCATTTTTGCCCTTTTTGCTCCTGTTCTGACACATGGCTGCTTCTCGACACAATTACTACTTCTACAAAAAAAAAGTCACTCATATTTGAAAATTAAATTTTCTTCTCATCACTGCAGGGATAGATACTCTAAAGTTTAGTTGCATAATGGTTCAATTGAATAACACTGAGATCTTTGCACTATTATAAAGGTATTCTATTATTGTTTCTGTAGAAATTAGTATTGTTTCTGCCTTTAGAAAATTGTTGTTAATTACTCAATCAGATTGTATTGATATTATTTGATCCCGTAGAAACTGACAAAGTGAAGAGTTTTCGTGTTCGAAAGGATACATCATTTTACATTTTCAAGGTATCATCATTATTTTACAACTTATTCGCTTTCTTATTCTGTTTCATGTACTTAACTTGATTTTAATGTAGACAATGCTAAGGAGCTTCATGTTCATAATACTATTTGAAAATATAAAATTAAATTTGTATCATGCAGGAGGAGAGGGACGTATCCCCTAACGCAGAGGAGGCAGCTTCTGTTCCTGCAAGGGCGGCGACTTCTGTTCCTACAGAGTGAGTGTCTTATTACTCTGCAACATTTTTGTTATATTTATTCATTACTCTCTCCTCATCCTTTCCTTTTTCAAGATTTTGTTTTTACCAACCTTTTGTTTTATCTTCTACGCATATCATTAACTGGTTTTTCACCGTATTGCATCACAGATGTACAACAAGCAGGAATTAAAAGAAAAACTAAACTCCATGTCTAGAGAAGCTGCAGGTGTTGTTTGTAAAAACTTTTGGACATACTATATTAAGTTTCTAATAGCTTATTAAATAAAAAGCATGCTAGCAGTCAGTTATTTAAGTTGTGGCTCTCTTTGGATGCATTATGCCATTATTTGATCTCAAATGACAGGCTAGAAAATTCAAATTCTTCTTTGGTGGAAGCGTTCTACTTTTGAAACTAATAAGTGGTTATTACTACAACCACGCCCTCCTTAAGGAATGGTCCCTGGTGGATTCTCTTTGACTTCAAGTAATATAGTTTCACATATACCGATTTGTGCCATAAAATCTTCATGATACACAGGGTCCCCATTCTTCAGCAAGGATATCTATGAAATTAATATTTGGTTCTATTATCATTGCATTTGACTTGATATTCCTTCTTGATGTATTAATGCATTATAACATTGAATTGATCCTGGATTTTTCTCACGCAGAAGTCTTCGATAAAGCTACTCACAAGGCATTCACTTTGGTGAGGAAAACTTCTTTGATATAGTGAAATTCAATACTTAACGTCCGTTAGCTGATCAATCATAATTTTGTTTAATTTTAGGATGTAAGGTTTAACTTTAATAGTCTCAATTGAGATTCAAGGTTTGTCATGTTGTGGTTTATGGGTTTTGTTATAATTTGTTTATGTAAATTATATTTAGTGAGGTGGTCTATTTCTTTGCTTCAGGGAAGATTTACAGGTCAAAGAGATTTTATAACATTTGAGTCTGAAGTGAGCATATGTTATCAATAATAAAGTAGTTTCGTGTGTTGTTATATTTTTTTAATTCAATTATGTAAGTCTTGCATTTTTGTTTCTTCGGCAATGTAGGTGAACAAAGTTTACATTAGCACTCCCCCGAAAATTGATATCATAGACCATGAAAGAAAGAGAGCTTTTGAAGTGCGAAAAGACGGGCTTCCTGATGTTGGTTAGTTTAATAATACTTATATGCACAAGGATTATATGAAATGTGATATGGCTGTGAAATTATGTTTGTGGCATGGTGTTGAAAACACACTTTTTTATTGTTTTATTTGTAGTGGTATCGAATCCGTGGGACAAGAAATTGACATTAGCATAACCTTTGCATTGTATATCCTTATCCTTATCACTAATTAATTCATATCACTAATTAATTCATAGTCATTATAAGACTTTATGAATATTTAGTGTGCTATTAACACTAATAAATTGAAAATAATTTGATAAATATTTATATATTTTCAAAAATATTAATTAATTCATAATCATTTAAAAAAAGATATCATTACTATACTCAGACAAAGTAATGTTATTACTATACTTATAAAAAAGATATCAGAATGTTGAAAGATAATATATATATATATATAACACATGTCTAATAAATAAAGATATTAGACCAAAACACATGAGTAATATATGAATTTAATGATATTAAAATTATATGTTAATATAAAATATTCATAAATATTTTATATTACCAAAACAACATTAAAATACTAAGCAATCATTCATAAATATACTGTTGATTAAAGTATTTATGCATATCCAAAAAAGTTATAAACACAAATTTATTATTTCTTTTAAAAATAATAAATTATTTTAATTAAAATTATTAATATTTAATCTCTTTCTTCATCTTGATTTTTAATCTCTTTTGTCAATCATTAGTATTGGCATTTAAACTACTTTGGAACATGATAAATAGTTATTTATATACGTGAAATTATTGTATTTTTCACAGGTACCAGACTTTTTTTTACCGGTACCAGATATACATCTTTAGGGTTGGCCCGGTTCAAGTCCCTGTAGTCTACACACATTATGACTTTACCATCTTTTGTAGAGACTGGTACAATATTGGCAACCCATGGAGGGTAACTGGTCACTGCTAAGAATCCATCATCGAACTGTTTTTATACTTCCTCTTTGATCTTAATTGCCATATTAGGGCGTGTGCGTCTCAACTTTTGCTTCACTGGCGGGCAGTCTTCTCTCAAAGGCAGCTTGTGCACCACAATATATGTATCCAAACCAGGCATGTCTTGATAAGACCAGGCAAAGACATCAACATATTTTTGAAGCATGGCAATTAGATGAGTCTTTATATATTCTTCTAACGCGGCCCCGATCTTCACCTCTTTCTTGTCTTCTTTGGTACCCAGGTTTATCACCTCAATAGCCTCTTCATGTGGCTGAATCATCTTTCCCTCCTGTTTAAGTAATCTGGCTAGCTCTTCAGGCAGTTCGCAATATTCTTCACCTTCCTCATCGGCTTGGTAAATCAGATTGTCAAAGTCATACTTAGCCATAGCAGGGTCGTCATTGATAAGACCCGGTGAAGAGCACCTGCATGAATGATGATTCATGCAAGGCTTTAGAAAGTGCTTGAGAAAATGAAAACATTGTCATTTTAAAACTTTTCTTTCCTTTCTAAAATAAAAGCAAAAAAATGAAAGACAAGGAACAACATGGATGAATGCAAAACGTCCGCTTTATTAATGATCATGGTATTGTGTTATGAACAATAGAACTCTTACAATGAGCTACTATGCCCCGGGTAAGGCACAACGTTTGAATACAGGAAAGACAAAAACAAAAATCATTACTCTTCAAAGGAAGTAACAGAAATGAGCATTTCAGACGACCAATTGTTGAGTTGCGTCTCTGGAGCACAAGGTCTGATCCACTCGTCCAAGTCACAATCACTATCAATTGTGTCATCTTGCACTGCACTGACTCCCATAGTCAACCCATTCAGCACTTGTGAAGGTAATCGGGCATTGTCAACCTCTGGCGCTCTGTTCAGATGGTGGCTGCCCCGACTGGTAGCCAATACCAAACATTTCCTTCTTTTCTGATACTTCTACTGGCTTGCCCCAGCCTTCTCGTATTCTTGACTCCACCACCTTTAGAGTCTGTTTGTAAAAGGTTATGGAAACTCCTTTCTTTGATTCTTCAGAAGAAGCGGCTGATGAGGATGCTAATTCAGTCTTCAGGGGCTCGAAAGCTTGACACGGAGTCTCAACAATCTCACCGTCCATCTCTACATATTTAAATGAAGCTAGATGACTGATAAAGATATCCTCCTCTCCACAGACCGTTACGATTTTCCCTTCCCAGACAAATTTCAATTTTTGATGAAGCGTAGACGATACTGCCCCTGCCGAATGAATCCAGGGCCTCCCCAGTAAATAGTTGTACGCGGGCTGGAAGTCCATTACATAGAATGTAGTATTGAAGACTTGTGGCCCTACCTTGATAAGCAAGTCCACTTCCCCAAACACTGATCTTCTCAATCCATCAAACGCTCGAATCACCAAGTCACTGGGCTTCAGAATAACTCTGTCATAATCCATTTTCATTAAGGCCTTTTTGGGTAGAACATTCAGTGATGACCCAGTATCCACCAATACATGAGATAACATTGCACCCTTACACTCCAAAGAAATATGCAGCGCCTGATTGTGGGAGCGACCCTCAGATTTTAGGTCTATGTCAGTGAATCCCAGTCCATGACTGGCGTTCACACTGGATACCACAGTTTCTAGTTGGTTCACTGAGATATCCTGAGGTACATAGGCTTTGTTCAGGTGCTTAAGAGAGATTTTATGTGAGAGTCAGAACACATTAACAGAGACAAAATGGAGATCTTTGATGGAGTCTGTTGCAAATGGTCAACGATTTTATAATCGCTCTTCTTCATGATTCTTAAAAACTCTTCTGCTTCTTTGTCAAATGTAATGTCAGATTCAACTACAAGTGTGGGCTCATTGGCAGTTACAGGTTGCTTTACCCTAGCCTTGGCTTGGGCTTCTGCAGTATCTCTAGGTGGCACTACACTGTTTCTCAGTGCCTTTGGCGCAAACAATCTTCCACTTCTAGTAAAAAACCCTACTCCAACATTCTCTACCTGAGTTGGAGATATTATAGGTGTGGCCAAGTCTTGCTTCTAGCCATTGCAATGCACTTCACCTCTGTAATGTCATGGGATGGCCTTATCACTTTGATACATCACAGGCCCTGCAGTAGTGATAGTTATTGGTGCCACTCTGGCTTGAGGAGGAGCTTGGGCTGGATTATAGAAAATGGTCACCGTGGAAACTTCTTTCTCTTTTGCAACTCTATCAAACTGTAGAATCCCTTCATCAATCATACTTTGTACCCCCTTTCTCAATTGTTCACAACCATCAGGGGCTCCAGCACAATATGGACAATCATTCTTACAACCCGAAAAGATACCTTTTTGGGCCAAACAAACTTTGACAATACTCAACGGAGTTTGCAGGTTATTGACATCATGCACCAAATTCATATTCTCTCTGTCATCAATCGCCCCAACTGTACCGCCGTGAGGAGGCATGGGGTTTTGTATCACATTCGGAGTATGAGCGAAATTAATCGCTTTGGACTCTATTAAATCCTGAACAATGTGCTTCAGGGCTTTACAGTTTTCTATAGTGTGACCGGGGGCTCCAGAATGGAATTCGCACCGGGCGTTTGTATCATAGCCTTCAGGGATTTGCCCCGGCCTTGGAGGTTGTAAAGTTCTGAGCTTGACCATTTGGAGCTGGAGGAGATTCTGCAAGAGCTGTGAGTAAGACATGGGTGAAGTGTCAAACTGCATGTCTTTAGCCTTTTAAGAATAATAGGGACGAGGAGCCCTCTGTTGCTGATAACCTTGTTGGCGTTGTTGTTGCGTTTGTCGAACTTGATGTTGATTAGACTGAGCTGAAATGGTAACAAGAGCCACTTGCTGATAAACACCTATATTGACTTCTCCTCTCTGTGCATACACTGCTCCAATTTCTCCTTCCCTCTTCTTCATAAAAGGTTTCTTGACACCGGAAGCTGAAGCACCACCATTATGGATCTTTCCCTGCTTAATCCAGCTCTCTATCCTCTCACTAGTTAAGATAATGTCTGAAAAACCGCTTGAAGAACACCCAGCCAACCTTTCCATGAAATGCCCTAGAAGGGTGTCCATGAAAAGGTTTACCATTTATCTTTCTAGCAACGGTCCTGGCGGCCACTTCACGCCATCTCTGGGCATAATCTTTGAAGCTCTCTAGATTTTTCTGTGCCAAACTTTGGAGCTGAGTGCAACTAGGCGCCATATCAATGTTATACTGATATTGTTTAAGAAAAGCTTCCCCCAACTCTTTCCAGCTTCGAACAGAGCTTCTCTCCAACTTCATATACCATTCCAAGGAGCCTATAGAGAGAATGTCCTGGAAATAGTACATTCAGAGTTTCCCGTCCCTAGTATGGGCAGCAATCTTTTGGTAAAACGCCTGCAGGTGAGTTTTGGGGCAGGAGTTACCGTTATATTTATCAAAAGTTGGTGGCCTAAATTTGGGAGGGATGACCACTCTAGGAACTAAGCCCATGTCAGATACATGTATCCCAAGAGTGTCTCTACACTCAAGGGCCTTGACCTTTTCAGCAAGCAACAAAAAGTCCTGAAAATTTCCTTCCATGCCAAATCCCATATCATTACTACTAAGAAGGAACTGATCCTCTTATCGGTCTTCCACAGGAGTGAGAATTTGTGTGCCAGCCTCTGGAACTGGAGGTCCACCTGGTCCATTGTTGTTGTTGGGGGGATTCACTTGAACCTTTGGAGTGACTACAGGAGGGTCAGTCTGAGGAGGAGTGAGTCCCTGTATGGCATTCCTCAAATCCTGTTGTCCTTGGGCCATTCGTTGCATCATGACCATAAATTCCCCCATCCTGGTGCAGAATTCATTGAGCTCAGTTTGCATAGAGTCCGCGATAGTCCTTTGGTTGTTGTGTGTTGCGTACCGATGAGGAATATTTTTCCTGAAATGCCGGTGTCGCTCCCTGGACTTTCGTCCCGGTGCAAACGCGAACTGTCGGCGATGTTGGAGGTTGAGGTTGAATAGAGTCTCCAGCTATGCATTTTTATCCCGAAGGAAAGATAATGTTGCATAAATCTGGAAAGATATGGATAAGACGGTTGCGAACCAAAGAAACTGAGAAAGGGGGTCGGTTACGACCTAGGAAGGTATTAACACCCAGATCGTCCATCGTACTCGACGGGATCCACGCTTACTTAATTGTGTTTAAAAGGGGGATAGTATATGTGCTAAACTGTGCATAAAAGCTAGGGAGGAAGGATGTACAAAGTGTCAGTGCAAATAAGAAAAGTGAGTGCTCAAAACTGAGGCTAAAGAAAGAGAAATAGAAAGAGGAGAGGGGGAAGACAAAGAGACTTTTGTTCGATAACTGTTAAGTTATGCCTACATATCCTCTCGTGCAATGAGGAAGTCAGAACACCGTAGTTCGACTCAAAGAGACTTAGATGATTTGTTGTGAACTGCTTACTTGACTATGCTCAAGTGAATGACTCGTTTGGCTCGAGTGCTAACTGTCTTGCATTAGACGGAAGAAGCAAGTTCTCGTTTTCAGAGTGAATATGATAAGAAAAGAATTTTGGAGGAGACGTTTATTGTTTGTTTTTGTGTTTTTCAGCTTTTTATTATTTTTGGTGTTTTGCGTAGGATAATGAGCTTAAGCCTAAATTAAAGGTTGTACACTCATTATATCTTCCCTGATTAGGGATAATGAGCCTACTTAAGTATGAGATGAAGGTCTCAACTTAATTACCATGATGATATAGGATTAAGATCATTAACTTACTTTGGTAATTATTAAGTGTTTTTGGGTTTTTGTTTAGTATTAAGTAATGAGTTTAAGCTCCAATCAAAGATTAGTGAACTCATTACACCATCCTAAGAGAAGGATGATAGATGAGAACACTTAAGCTGGGGAAGATACCTCAACTTAATCCATGGTTAGGCATTAAATTCATTATATAACAAGCCTTTATTAAGTGGATTTTAATTAAAGGTGTGATGAAGAAGTGTTTTTTATGTTTGCAAGTGTAAACAACCCAAATTTGTCCTCTCTCTTTCTCACACCTTGGCTTGTGATCCTTCATATTGCATTGCATAAGCATTCCATCTGACACTGCATAGTTTTATTTCACTGCATAACTGCATAGCTAGGGTTTTTGATCAGATGAATCCTAGAAGTGGTTTGAGCTATCTCAGAGGCCATGGAGCATGTCAAGAGGGTCCATGAGTGTTCTATGATCAGCTTATGCCCCCATGGGTCCATTTAAATCAAGAAATGTCAAAGCATTGCAGAGGTATTGAAGCTAAGTTGAGGATTCCTACACAGATGACCTGAAATTAGGGTTTTGGTTTTGAAGGCCTTACACCCAAAAAAAATTGGTCATTCTTGTTGCTATTGGTCCATATATGTTATAAGGAGCTTGTGTATCAAATTTCATGGAAAAATTCAATGTGGAAGTCATCTGATCAAATGGTAACTTCTTGAGAAAGAAAAGTCAGATTCTAGGCATCTGAGGCCCCCAACAATGGTTCCAAAGGGTCATCATCATCATTTTGAAGTCATATGGTCTTTATTTGATCATTGGAATGCTTGGAAGTTCACAAAGTTGAAGAAAAATGAACAAAGCCAAAACTTGCCAAAAATGGAAATGACTTGTAATGTAAACTTTCCATTTTGGGAAAGATCTTCAACCTCCTCTTTCTTGATCAAAAAGGTTTCAAATGAAATTTCTTCAAACATGAAAGTTGTAGATTGGATCCTCCCATTTTCAAAAAGTACAAGAACTCATTATAATTCATCCTAGAACTCAAATTATGGCCTTGTAAAGTTGGCAAAAATCACATAAATTTCATGTTCATGTCAAAGAGGGATTTTTGCATATTGGCATTTCAACCTTCTAAGTGACCTCTAATGTGCTCAATTATGTCATAACATATTAAAGCAACCTCTAAAGATCAGAATTATGCCTTGAACCTAGGGTTTTGGTGACTTGATTCACAAGAAATTTCAAAATGGCCAAGTTGCATAAACATTGAGAACATTTGATCAAAGCATTACAGCTGCATTCTATTGATCCAAGGGCCATCCATGATCCAAGCTGAGGCAATCCATGCTCAAAAATCATCTCTGTCCCAACCCATACCTCAAGTACACATAAGCTTGACTTTTTGCATTTTTCTCCCATACCAATTACATAGTGCCACACCAACTATCCTGGCCAATGGTATGGCTTACATGAACCCTCAAGGCTATAAATATGCAAGCTTCATGGCCTGAAAGAACACACAACTTAAAATTGAGAAAAATTCCTCAAAACCTGCATGCTATCGAATTTCACAATCCATCCAACAAAAACCAAAATTTCTTTCACCATTCAACTCCTCATAGCCTAATGATCATTTCCCACCCATCACCATAGCCAGAAACAAGCCCAAGCCAAAACACGATTTCTGTAACTTCAGAATCGAAACACTCAAACCAGTCATTCTAAGCCCCTTTCAAGCATCACAATAGACTCAGAAGGTCAAAGGGAGGTGGATTGCACAAAGAGAGGGCCTAGAAAGTTGCATTTTGAAGTTCTTCATCTCAGGTAACCTTCAAGAACATTTTTTCCAGAAACGTGTTTTTATGTTATAGAATGATTCTAAATGCTTCCCTGGACATGCTGATACGTTTAGAATATAAAATAAGTTAGAAATGAGTATTTCATGATGATCTGAAAGTTTGACCTAGAAATTTGTTTGCTTCGGTTCATCCTGAATATGCATGTTAAATGAAATTTATTTGTGGATTCATCTTCTATGATGTTAGAGGAGTGTTTTTGGGCAAGAAATTTGAAGTTTAGATGCTTAATTAGGAAGTTGGTGTTTTGTGTTGCCGGAGAAGATGACCGGAGCTTAGCTCCGGCCACCTGAAAGTGATTAGGACTTAATTAGGGTTTAGCTGCCTAGATTGAATCTCCACCATTGGATCATGTTTAAATTAGTGTACGGACGACTCAGATAATTCACTTAATATTAATTTTGATTAATTAAATTAATTATAATTAATTAGTTAGTTTAAATGAGAGCCATTGGATCACGCGCGAAAAGCCAGTTCAAACCACAGCCCTTGATCCCTCATACCCTTGGTCAAACAGACTTTCAATCCTGGCCATTTATCCATCCTCCACGCAATCTCAGCCACCCATTTGAATTACTTTCCAAAACCAAAAACATTTTTTTTATTTTTTATTAAAAATGCATTTTTAAATAATTTAATTGTATATTTTAATTAATTAAGTCCATTTAATTAATTAAAAATACTTTAAAGTATTTAAAAATCACCAAAAAATTCAGAGAGGTCCTTTAAACATTTAGAAACATTTACAAACTCATCTCACAAATTTCTTTTTGGTTTTGATCAAACTTTGCCAATTTTCCATGAATTAGGGTTTCCTAAATTTCATGTTTTCTAACCCTAACTTCAAAAATTCATTTTTCTCAAACCAAGATGAGTTTGCATTTTGTTATTTTTGCATCTTTTCACAAATTGCCTCTAGTTTCTAAAAATATTTTTGTCTCATTTTTATCTTGCATTTTCAAATTAATGTGCATTTTCCCTTTGAGAAGTATCCAAAACCCTAGCAAATTTTAGGATGACCATAACTTGAACTTGGTAAACCTTTAAACCTCCCCCTTTGGATGGTGATTTAATGAGTGCTTAGGGTCCCCTTGGATTCATTTTCAATTTTTTATCTCTTGATTTGTTTATGCTTTTGAATTTGTACATATCTTGCTTTCAAAACTAACCATTTCAGGTGCATTTGGTAAGTTAATCAGGATGTGGATGTGCATCCACATCCAACCTCTCTTTCTCTCTTTATTTTTATGAACTTTGTTTGTGTTTGAAGTGAATATCATTCACTTATGTTCTCTCTTGCTCCTAAGTTACTTAACTTCTTCATGAAGTAAGTAACCTAATCCTTCTCTCTCACAATCTCTCTCTTTTCATCTGCTTCTCTTCCTTTGGTGGCCAACTTGAAGACTTCTCTTGATGCCTCACAAATCATAGGAACATCCAAGCATGATAACTTTAGGGTTGTACATAGTCCCCCCTAGATTTTTACCTTTGAGTCTCCTTGAGTCTTTGCTTCTCATCTCATAATCAAGGCTAAATAGTTAAAGTTTTGAGACTCTGAATTAGGATTATGCATGTATCCTTATCTTAGGATGAAGTGTATAACTTTGATCCTTAGTGCTAAACCTTTAAGTTGTTTTCACTTTCAATCAAAAACACCTAATAATCATTAAAGACTTAAGCTTGTAACTTGGGCCTTATATTAGGGTTACATCTCTACCTGGTGGTTCAGAGGGACTAACCCTAGTGTTCAATGGACAAGTCCCCCTCATGCTAAAGTCTTGCAAACATAAAAAACACTTATTCATCCAACCTTTAATTAAAATCCACTTAATAAAGGCTTGTTATATAATGAATTTAATCCATAACCATGGATTAAGTTGAGGTATCTTCCTCAGCTTAAGTGTTTTCATCTATCATCATTCTCTTAGGATGGTGTAATGAGTTCACTAATCTTTGATTGAAGATTAAACTCATTACTTAACACACAAAAAAAAAACACTTAATAAATACCAAAGTAGGTTAATGATCTTAATCGTATATCATCATGGTAATTAAGTTGAGACCTTCATCTCATACTTAAGTAGGCTCATTATCCCTAATCAGGGAAGATATAATGAGTTTACAACCCTTGATTTAGGCTTAAGCTCATTATCCTATGCAAAACACCAAAAACCATAACAAAACTCAAAACACAAAAACAAACAATAAACGTCTCCTCCGGGATTCTTGTCTCATCATATTCACTCTAAAAACGAGAACTCGCTTCTTCCGTCTAATGCAAGACAGTTAACACTCGAGCCAGACGAGTCATACACTTGAGCATAGACAAGCAAGAAGTTCACACCAAAAGCATCTAAGTCTCTTTGAGTCGAACTACGGTGTTCTGACTTCCTTATTGCACGAGAGGATACGTAGTCATAACTTAACAGTTATCGAACAAAAGTCTCTTTGTCTTCCCCCTCTCTTTTTTTTTAGCCCCAGTTTTGCACTCACTTCCTTTTTGCACTGACACTCTGTACATCCATCCCTAGCCTTTTATGCACAGTTTAGCACATACATTATCCCCTTTTAAACACAATCAAGTAAGCGTGGATCTCGTCGAGTACGACGGACGATCTGGGTGCTAATACCTTCTCAGGTCATAACCAACCCCCTTACTCAGTCTCTTTGGTTCGCAATCGTCTTATCCATATCTTTCTAGGTTTATGCAGCATTACCTTCCCTTCGGGATAAAAATGTCTAGCTGGCGACTCTATTCAACCTTAACCTCCAACATCGCCGACGGTTCGCGTTTGCACCGGGATGAAAGTCCGGGGAGCGACAGCTTGGCGACTCTGCTGGGGATCTTTGAAACTAGGGCTTCTGGTTCTCTTGTGGGTTTCTCCTAGCGCTTGTTTGTTTGTGTTTATTGGGGGTGTTATGTGCTATTTGTGTTTATGTTTTTGCTTTATTGCTTCTTGTAAAACTTTATTTATTGCATTTTACTTTATCGCTTTCATTTACTGCTTTCTGCATTTCATTTATTGTTATCATATCATCTGTGCTGGATTGTTGTTGCTTTGGTGGGTGGGGTATTCCAGTGAGAAAGGCTCAACACAAAGGCCTGAGTGACACATAGGATTTGAGTGGTTTTGTATTCTTTCCCATTCCATTTCGGTCTGGTGCGGGAATATGAAAACACGGTTCAGACATGGGTTTCCTTTTGAGAACTCTGTGCTATGGATTTCCTGTAGTTCTAGGGCTATCTGGGAAGCCTGCTAAGTCTGGATGACCTTTTTAGATGACCTTCAGCATCTTAGGTGAAATAGAGGAGGGTTCCTTATGATTAGGGTAAACATTGTACCTCCGGGTTAGAAGTGTTTACACTTCTCATAATAAATCTGAATCTAAGGATCCTTGTTCTAGAAAAATACTTGTGAGTGGGTTGGGTTGTTTACAGGTTTGCAGGAACTCTTGACCTCATCATACCTTGCTACTGGAATGTGTTCTTAAGGTTATACTATTTTGGACTAGTTATTTGAAACCCTGGACTGTTGACTCTTTATTTGAGTCCCCCCACCTGGTTACTGGTTCTCAGCCTTCATCTGAAACTCTGAACACTCTTGGATCCCACTAGAGACAACTGTTTATCCAGCACATGATTATAAACCATTGCATATCATTAACATACATCATATTGCATCATTTAACATTTGTTTATTTGTTTTACAGGGTATCCATCTTCTCTTGGTTTGGTTTTGACCGTTCTTCTGCTCATATATCCTCTCCAACACTCCTTCAGTCATCTTCTTCAGTTAGCTCCTTCAGCACATATCTTCAACATGGATTCGACCAGGAAAAGCAACATCACCTATCACTTCTTTGAATATCCTCTAACAGGCATCAGACAAATATAGGCTCTTATTACCCCTGATCATGTTCCCTTATTCAGAGAGCATTATGGTGGAATCTTGGACATGATTATGAACTTGGATGCATCACAGAGGAGTATGATTCACACTTGTCTTCAGTTTTATGACCCTCCTCTACGTTGCTTCACTTTCCTAGATTTTCAGATAAGTCCTTTGCTGGAAGAATACTCTATGTTATTGGGTGTCCTATCAGAAGAGGAATTCCTTTCAACCCTGAAATGACTCCTCCAAGGAATGAAGACATAGCCAAGGCATTACATCTGGAAGTAACTATCATTGATGAGCACATGACTTCCAAAGCTGGAATCCCAGGCCTTCATCTGGATTTCTTGATTACTCAGGCTACAAAGCAAGTTGCAGTAGGTAATTGGGAAACAGTTTGTGCTCTCCTAGCCCTCAACATTTATGGTATCATTTTATTTGCAGACGAGCCTAAGTTTGTAAGCAAGAATATTATCCACATCTTCATGTTAAAGAACCCAGTTCCCACCTTATTGGGAGACTTCTACTACTCAGTTCATCAGAGGAATGAGAAACAAAGAGGAAGACTGGTGAGGTGTTGTGCACCTCTTTTCTAAAGTTGGTTGATGAGACACGTGCCGAAGACGGAAGCTTTCTTGAACCCACATCAGTCAAGGAATTGGGCTAAGAGGATGATTGCACTCACTTCAGAAGATATCAGATGGTGTACTCAGAACACCAAGGGCCGAGACATAATAACAAGTTGTGGGCAATACCCAAATGTGCCACTTATTGGAGTAAAGGGTTGCATCAATTACAATCCTTCACTTCTCAAGAGACAGTTAGGGTATGCATTGATACATCCACTAGGGAGCAGGACTTAGCAAAGACTCTTTATTGTGTTTTTCAAAACCATCATGCCATTGTCCGACAAGCAGCCTGGGCTTGGGACAACATACAGACTAAAGGGACTTCTATTTTAGGGAAGTGCAATAACATAGCTTCTGCTCAGTATACTGAATTGTCACACCTTAGAGGACAAATTACTCGCATGTCATTCACCCTGGAGGATGTGCCAGGGCCATCAGCAATTGAGCCCATAGCCACAGTCAGTCTGGAAGAATTTGAGAAGATGAAGGAAAGAAATTCCCAGCTAGCTGAAGCTTTGAAGAATACCCTTTGGGAAAGGAATGATGGTCGTCTAGACATTGAGAGGTTAGAGAAGCTACGCATCGAGCATGTAACCCAGATTGAGAAGACTGAAAACTACATGAGGAAGGCCCGAGCAGGGGAACTTGTGTTGAAGAATGCATGTCCAAGCAAAGATTCAAAAGGCAATAGTTGAGCATTATTTGGAAGAAAGCCATGATAGATGGGTCAGAATAACTGAGGCTCGCATGATAGAAGACCAGAAAATGCAAGCCAAGATAGAGCAGTTGGAGGCTAATGAGAAAAGAAATCAAGAGGCATTGTTAGCACCTCAAAAGGAAATCTCAGAGTTGAAACTCCAGGCGGGGTTAAAGAGATCCAAAGAACAAGACAAGTATCAGAAGATGACAAATGCCATTGCAACCATAAATCTTCTCATCAGAACCATCACAAAGCACCCAGTTGGACCAGTGACTGATGCTCTTCTGAAGGAAGTCAGAGAGGATGCTTTTGGACTGGATGTCTGATTTTCTTTACTTGTATCTATTTGATCGTACTTTTGCTCACCATGGTGATTTTGTCTGTTGTATCCTTGAATTTGATTGTATTTTGATTCACCATGGGAGTTTGTTTGTAATTCATGAACTATTTATATTTTGGCATTTCCACTTGTATTTGAATGGTTATGTATTAGATTATCTTATGGACTTCGTTTGCTTAAAACATCTTCATTTCCTAGAGGTCTGGAAGGTCAAAACCATGAACCAAACCGGATACCCTCTGAAGACAAATAGAGATATTACATTGCATGATAATCTCATATCTTTTGTTTTGTAGGTGATTTTGTTGTTGTCTTCTCACTTTGTTGATTGTTTCAGGAAATATTGCTCACAGGAGGGTCTTTCCCGTCAATCGCATCCACATATATCCAACTTGCAACAACCTTATGAGTCTACAAATGGGTCAGCTACATCAGGAACTGACAGATGTGAGGACTCAGATGACTGATGTGAGGACAGAAGTGAGGACTCAGATGAATCAATTCATGGCTGTGATGACTAGGTTGGCATAGATCCAAGAAAAATTAAGGGAGTTAGTCGAGCGGCAAACTCCAGAAGATAACCATGCAGGTACTGGGGGTACAAGTAACAATGCGTGCGATCAGTCGCAAACTAATCCACCAGAGTTTGGGCCCCACAACAACCCTGAAGTCAATATTATTGGAAATACCCAAAGGAACACTGGAGATCGTATTCTGCAAGAAGATCCTCAAGATGAGCAATTTACAGTGTTAGGTGTTGGGGCTGATGAAGCTTATGATCGTCGCCTGGACGAGATATCTGAGAAGCTGAGATCCCTGGAATCCGAGAACTCTTTGGAATTTGATATGATGGATATGGGTTTAGTTGAAGGGGTAAGAATTCCTCACAAGTTCAAACCCCCATGCTTTGAAAAGTATAATGGTACCTCCTGTCCTCGTACCCATTTGCAATCTTTTATGGGAAGATTGAAAGCATATACTATAGACGAGAAGCTGTGGATGTTTTACTTTGAAGACATTTTAACCGGGGCATCCAGAGAATGGTATTCGCACTTGTCAATGGCTATTGTCAGGAACTGGAAAGACTTAGATGAGTCCTTTATACGCCAATATCAGTACAACTTGGATATGGCACCTAATAGGACCCTCTTGATGGGTATGTCTCAATCTTCAAGGGAAAGTTTTCGTGAGTACGCTCAAAGGTGGAGACAACTCGCTGCTGCTGTCCAGCCACCTATGTCTGAAAGGGAAATGGCTGACATGTTTATGAATACCTTGCAAGGGACCTACATTGATAGACTTGTTGTCTTCTCTTCTACCAGTTCTGCTGATGTGGTTATAGCAGGCGAGAGAATAGAAAGCCTATTAAAGATGGGTAAGATTTCTGACAATGGTGTTAGATCCAACAATGCAAGGAAACCCATCTCCGGACCTAGAAGAATGGGAGAGACTAATGCAATGCATGTTAACAGAGGTAGGCCCCAGTACTTGCAAAGATCAGTAGCTGCTGTCATCATTCCTACACCAACACCTCAATAAGAGTTTCCTCAACAACAACAACAACAATATCCTCTACACCAACGAAGATCTTACAACAACAACAACCAGCAACAACGTCCTTTCCAACAAAGGCCTCCTCAGGTTAACAGGGTGATCGATCCCATCCCGATGCCATATGCAGCCTTACTCCCACAACTATTGAAGCTTAACCTGACCGAACTAAGGACTTTGGCTCCACCAGATCCTCTGAATCTTCCAAGGAATTATGATGTCAACGCCAAATGTGCTTTTCACTCCAATGCACCTGGTCATTCAACAGAGAAGTGCAAGGCCCTGCACATGAAAGTCCAAGATCTGATTGACTCCAAAGCTTTGAATTTTGCACGTCCCCCAAATGTCACAAAGAATCCAATACCAAACCACTGTGGGCCGAGGATTAATGCCATAGAGGAGGACCAACCGTCAATTTTTATAGATGACGTTGCAAGTGAAAGCTCAGCTATTGAAGTGCCAAGTGTTTCCAGGTAGTGAGGCCTGTTGTGAAGCTTGCAAAGTCTCTACCAATGGTTGTGCAAATCTGAGGAATGGTATCAGCGGTCTTATCAGAGAAGGCGTTCTACAGATCACATCAACGGTTCCATCTACTACAACTACAACAAAAATCCCTCCTACAATACCAGGAAATATTATCTCAATAGAGTCTTCTACAACAACAACAAACACCACCAGTGACGATATCTCAACAGTTACCATTTACTATGATCCAGCAATAATCCATGTTCCGGATTCTCTCAACAACAACTTTCATCAACAACTTGCCACACCTGCACCATCTTCAATCAGATCTCCTGTCACCATCTACTATGATCCACAGACTATCATTACTCCTTCTTCTGCTGCAATTAGTCTGGTGACCATCACGGTGCCCGGACTAGTTCCTTATGATAACAACAGTGTTGTACCTTGGCATTATGGTTCAGATATTTACTGTCATGGAAGGAAGATTACTCTTGACTCCTCAATACCAGCACCACAAATTGACAATGTCGGGGGAGGCGGAGGCTTCACTCGAAGCGGACATCTCTTCGCTTCACAGTTTCCCTGAGTTAATGCTGAAGCAGAAGTTGCTGATAAAGCAAAAGGCAAACAATTTATGCCAGAAGAACCTGCTGTAAAAGAAACTCAAAAGACGCCCTTTGATCAGGATGTAGACGAGTTTATGAGGATTATCAAAAGGAGTGACTACAAAGTTGTGGATCAACTCCATCAAACACCCTCCAAATCTCTATATCATCTCTGCTCATGTGTTCCGAGGCTCACCGGAATGCACTACTCAAGGTCCTGCACGCAGCTTATGTGTCGGAAGAGATCACAGTCAATCAATTAGAAATGGTGGTCGCAAATGTCAATACTAGTCATGGACTAGGCTTCACCAATGCTGACTTGACTACGGAGGGGCGTAATCACAACAGGGCTTTGCATATCACTTTGAAATGCAAAGGTGTCGTACTTTCTCATGTCCTTGTTGATACTGGATCATCACTCAAAGTGCTACCAAAGAAGGCTTTAGTCAAGTTGGAGTATGATGGTCTTGCACTCCGTCCAAGTAACCTAGTTGTCAGAGCTTTCAATGGCTCTAAGAGGTCGGTTCTCAGAGAGATTGAGCTGCTTGTGATAATTGGCCTGCAAGTTTTCAAAACTACTTTCTATGTGATGGACATACAGCCTACCTACAACTGTTTGTTGGGTCGACCCTGGATTCATGTCGCTGGCGCAGTAACATCGACCCTTCACCAGAAGTTAAAATATGAGTGGGAAGGCCAAATTATCACCATCTGTGGAGAAGAAGACATCTTTGTCAGTCACCTGACTACATACAAGTACATAGAGATGGATGGAGAAATCCATGAAACCATAAGTCAGGGTTTCGAAGCTTTGAATATCAACGAAGCTACAACTGAGGTGTTTGCTACATCCCAAGAGGAAAGGATGGGCACCTCCATTGCTTCCTACAAACAGGCTCGGAATGTTGTGGAAGAAGGGAATGCCCAAGGATGGGGAAAGCTGCTGAAGGTGGAGATGAAAGAAGACAAATTCGTTTTGGGTTACAGACCATCCCGACAAGTTCCAGAGGAGGTTGCTGAAGCTCCCAAGTTCATAAGTGGGGGAATGCTAACCCCGAATGCTGTCAACACTTTGGAAGACGAGGCTGAGAGCGACTACAACCTGGAAAGCTGGATTCGTCCAAGAGTCTCGGGCCAACAAGTCCTCAACTGGTCTTCCTAGGTGTCGCTCCCCGGATTTTCATCCTGGAAAATGCGAACCGTCGGCGAAGAAAACGGTTGAATAGAGTCGCCAGCTAGGCATTTTTATCCCGAAGGAAAGGTAATGTTGCATAAACCTGGAAAGAGATGGATAAGACGGTTGCGAACCAGAGAAACTGAGAAATGGGGTTGGTTACGACCTGGGAAGGTATTAGCACCCAGATCGTCTGTCGTACTCGACAGGATCCACGCTTACAAGATTATGTTTAAAAGGGGTAAGTGTATGTGCTATCTGTGTGCAAAAGCTAGGGAAAGAAAATACAGGTGTCAGTGCAAAAGGTGTGAATTGCTCAGGAACTAAGGCTTTAGAAAGAATGTTGAAAGAGGGGGATGACAAAGAGACTTTTGTTCGATAACTGTTAAGTTATGCCTACTTATACTCTCGTGCAATGAGGAAGTCAGAACACCGTAGTTCGACTTAAAGAGACTGAAAATAATTTGACTGTGAACTGCTTACTTGTTTACGCTCAAGTGTATGACTTGTCTGGCTCGAGTGTTAACTGTCTTGCATTAGGCGGAAGAAGCGAATTCTCGTTTGTGAATGAGTGTGATGAGAAAAGAATCCCAGATGAGACGATTATTGTTTGTTTTGTGTTTTCAGTTTTTTATTTTTTTTGGTGCTTTGCATAGGATTATTAGCTTAAGCCTAAATTAAGGGTTTGCAAATGTTGCACCCCAAAATTTGCCCTCTATTTTTAACTCTAACCAATTTTTTGTTTCACATTCATTTGCATCATCTTCATAGCATAACATTTTTTTTCTGTCTTAATATTAGCCGGAATAATTTCTCGGAATTTACAAACAGACTGGTCAAATTAACTTTTTAACCGTGCCTAAAATTAGTCAACGAAAAAATGTCAAGTTTAAGTTTGCAAATGTCGATAACATTAATCTGCGGTTCACGTGGTTTAATTTGACATGCTAAAAATATTTTTACGACTATTTTTGGTCATATGTTGATCAGTCTGAGCAGTTTAAACGGTCATAATTTTTATTTCAAAATCCGACCAAACGCTGTATTTTTCCGAGTCATTTATTTCGCGCTGATTATTTCGACGTGTTCATTTTATTTTTTCGAGCAATTTGGTGCCCGATTTTTATTTTTTTGAGTCTATTTATTTTTATATTGGGTCTAGAATAAATAAATAGGTTAATTAGTTTTTATTTTAATTTTAACTATTTTAATTTTATCTATTTTAATTATTTAACTTTATTCAGTTTTTAATTTAATATTGGGTTTCAAAATAAACTTAGGCCCATTATCATTAACCTAATTTGTTCCTATATATATTTACTAGCATGACTGATAGAGGGAACCGAAAGAAAAAAAATACAGAAGGAAATAAAAAGACATAGCGGCGGATCTACTTTATTCCGGTTTGCTTTCATACAGTAAGATCATAGTTTATATATTTTTCATGATTTATTATTAACATGCACAGTTCTCACGGCATATGATATGTAGCTCTCCCGTTTTATCATGTTGGTAGATAGTAAAAAGTCTCTGTAATACCAAGCATTCACAAATGTTTGACACTTTTATTTTTAATGTTTTATATCCTGTTATTTATTTATTTATAATTCGTACATAATATATAGTATGTATATCATTAATATATATATATATATATATATATATATATATATATATATATATATATATTGTTAAATACATGTTTTTTAATGATTTGATTATGTTGTTTAGATCGGATCGTGTCGATACGCTATTTGCATATTTGGGTGTATGATGCGTGACACTTGTGTTGATCCGATCCAGTTGCGATGATCGCAATTTTTGCGTTAGCAACATCGTTATTCTTTTTTAATTCATAATATTATTTTTTATGTTACATATATTTAGATCTGTACAAATAACTAACTACCCTGATTTTTTTCCTAAACCCTGACAATTTCGCCACAAACTCTAAATTTCAAACCTAAAACTTTAACCGTGTTATTTCCTCTAAACCATAAACCTTTTCTTAAACCTTAACAAACCTTATTATTATTTCCTATTTTCGCTCATATTTATGTTATTCATACACTGTAACTGCTTCGCCCTTGTAATATTTTAAGTTTTAACTTGTAATATTTTCAGTTTTACTTTTCGCCATCTTTATTATGTAACTGCACCAAAGCGTTGTAATAGTTAGGATTTTATTTTCTGCCATTTATTTTCTACCATTTTATTTTTCTGCCATTTATTTTTCTGCCATTGATCTTATATTAACTGCGTGGTTTAGTAATGTAGGGCGTGAAAACCTATTAAATTAATTATTTAATATTTTTCTATAACCTTTATATTTTTTGTAAATAAATAATAAATACTAACTATTTTAATAACTTTTTTTTATTACTTACTTATAATAATAAATCCTTATATATTTTGTAAATAAAATCTAATTGACCATTTTTCTAATTGAATAATAATAATAAACCTATTAATCTAATAATTTGATATTTTCTATAATCTTTATTTATTTTGTAAATAACCAACTTAATATTTTTCATATAACTCTTTTATTTTATAATTTGTACATTAATATTTTTAAAATTCTTTTATTATTACTAATTTATTTTAAACTCATATTTTTCTAATAACTTCTAAAAAAATCTAACTTGTTTAACCTAAAATAATTTCTTTTAAAATTCTAACCTTTTTATTATCACTTTATTATTATTGTTATTTTATTATTGCTTTATTACCATTGTTTATTTATTATTTTATTATTATTTGCTTTTATCTATTCTATTTTTGCTTCATTATTTTCCTTATTTTAATTTTGTTTTATTTATAATATTAGGAAAAAATGTATAGGTTGTAAGTTTATTCTTTCTCGCCTGATTATTATGTATTTGTCCCATAGCCATGTAATAGTTTAGAAATTTATTTTTCTTGCTTTTATTTTTGTAAATATTTATTGCGTGGTTAGTAATTTAGGGAGTGCAAAAAACTAAATGTAAATAATTGAACTTAGAAAATTAAATTCAAGACAAATATCTGAAAAATAACACTCACACACGTAAGTCGATCTTTGATCACCATCTGTACTTCCTAGGGTATTCCTCTTGGTTGCCTTCTTTAAATGGTCAAGTCCCTCGAAAATAGGGGTGTCTTAAGCAAAGTCCCTTCAAACAGAAAAATCATCAAGTCCCTATAAACTTAAAAGATCAAGTCCCTACGAGGTTGCCTACGATATAATGATCTTGTCCCTTCGGTAAATATGATGATAGTCCCTACGAATTGCTAAAGACACCCCTTATGTTGCCTTCATTGACCATACGATGACCCTACGCTCGTCCCTTAAACACATCCAAGGTAATGACTACCTATTCCTTAATAATAGGGATAGTCTTACCATTGAAAGAACATACGAGAACACGAAAGACTTAATCTAGGGTAGGTATCTCATAGTTACTTGCTCACACTTTTCAAAATTACTTTTACACCTCACAATTTCTAAACTAGGCATTGTATACACCCATACGAGGGTCATTACAAAGTACTTAAAGGAATTTTTCTAGTCACACACTACACTCTTGCAAACAAACAAAGTGAGCTAAGTAACTAAGAGTCCATGGATAACCATGGATATAAAGGGTGCTAATACCTTCCCTTTGTATAACCTACCCCCCGAACTCAAGTCTTTTAAAATAGGTCTTTCCTGTTCTTTTATGTCCTTTCCTTATGGATAAAATAAAAGTTGGTGGCGACTCTTGCTATCTGCAACATTTAACTAAAGTCAGTTCTCCCACCATGTTACAGCAAACTCATTACATCCTCCCTGATTAGGGATAATGAGCCTACTTAAGTTTGAGATAAGCATCTCAACTCAATTACCATGATGATGTATGAATAAGATCATTAACATACTTGTGATTATTAAGATGTTTTTGGTTTTTGTTTAGTGTTAAGTAATGAGTTTAATCTCTAATCACAAATTAGTGAACTCATTACACCATCCTAATAGAAGGATGATAGATGAGAACACTTAAGTTGAGGAAGATACCTCAACTTAATCCATGGTTATGGATTAAATTCATTATATAACAAGCCTTTATTAAATAGATTTTAATTAAAGGACGAGATTAAGAAAGTGGATTTTAAGTTTGTAAGTCAACTTGAGGGAGACTTGTCCATTGAACACTAGGGTTAGTCCCTCTTAACCATAAGGAAGAGATAAACCCCTAATGTAAGGCCCAAGTTACTAGATAAAGTATTAGTGATTATTAATGCGTTTTGATTAAGAGGTATAAACAAATTAAAGGTTTAACACTAAGGATTAAAGTTATATACTCCATCCTAAGATAAGGATGCATGCATAACCCTAATTCAAAGTCCTAAAACTTTAAGTGTTTAGTCTCTGATTATTGAGATGAGAAGAGAGACTCAAGGAGACTCAAAGGTAAAAAGTTAGGGGGGACTATATACAACCCTAAAAGTTATCATGCTTGGATATCCTATTGTTTGTGAGGCTTAAGAGAAGAGATCTTCAAGGCCACCAAGGAAAGGGAAGCAGATGAAAAGAGAAGGAGAAAGAGAGAATAAGTTACTTACTTCCTGAAGAAGATTAGTAACTTAGGAGAGAAGAAATGAGCAAGAGAAACACAAGTGAAGCATGTTCAATCCAAAGACAAATGAAGGATGCAAATGCAGAGGAAAGAAGAGGTGGTAGGTGAAGGCAAATCCACTTCCCAAATAACTTACCAAAATTACCTGAAATGTTAGTATGAATGCATAAGACATACAACACAAAGGAATGAGATGAATAAGGATGCAAAGTCCAAAACCAGAAGTGATTATGTAATGCAAATGTTTTATGAGATGATGCAAAGTCATACAAGATTCATATGAATGATCATACAAGGATGAGATGCAATGGAAGCATGTTTAGAAGCATGAAAACACATGGATATTAATAAAATGTAATGGATGCAAAGCATACCAAAGTGGTGCAAAAATGACCAAGCAATGTTTCAAACATGTCCTAAGATGTCTAAGATGACATACAAAAGAATGAAATGACATGACAAGTTCACAAGTTCATGATATGCAAAGAAGAATGCAAATGGAGATGCAAAATTAGGGTTTTATGAACATGCATGATGCATATGACCAAAACAGAAGCATACATCATGATAAAACTTTGAAATTGAACTCAAACAAACCCTAATCCCATATAAGATCACACCCCAAAGGAGAAAGTCAGAAGCTAACCCTAGGCAAAGTTATGGATTTCTTAAGTTAGCTAGAGTTTTTGGGTGATTCTTAAGGAAAAATGCAAATCAAATTGAAAATGCAAGATAAAAATATGAGATAAATAACCTAGAAGCTATATGCAATATGAAAAACAATGCAAAAAGAATCAAGTTCAAACTCATCATGGTTAGGCAGAAATGAATTTTTCAAGTTAGGGTTAAAAGATGTGAAATTTAAGAACCCTAATTCAAAGAAAATTGTGAAAATGTGATCAAACCTAGAAAGAAATTTGTATAGTGAATTTGGAAATGTTTCTAAATGTATTGGAATGCTTCATGAATTTTTTGGTGATTTTTAGAAACCTAAATGCATATTTAATTAATTAAAATCAATTAATTAATTAAATAAAACATTTAAATATTTTAAAAATACTTTTTTAATGCAAAAATTAATATAAAAAAATTTTTTAGGTAAAGAAAAATATTTGAAACAAAAATGCAGAAAATGAGATTTTTTTTATTGTTTTTTCTATTTTTAAAAATTATATGAAAGAAATGCAATAAAAATGAAATTAAAAATGAATTAAATGGAAAGTATGATGATCCAGTGGCCAAGATTCAAACATAGGGGGAAACAGTTGATTGCGCGTGTGTTTTGATGGCCAGGATGCGATCTGGCAAAATTAAATTACTAAACCTAATTAATCTAATTAATCATATTTAGGGTTTTAAGTGAATCAATCTGGACTCTACAAACATGCGCTAAACAAGATCATATGGCCTACATTCAAACTGGCAAGATTAACCCTAATTACAACCCTAAACATTTTCAGGTGACCGGAGCAAGCTCCGGTCATCTTCTCCGGCGAGTCCTTCAACCTATCTTCTTCCCTAGGCTACCCCAAACCCTCTAAAGCTCTAGAATTAATCATCTAACAACCCTAAACACGAATCCATCCCCCCAAAAAAATTTATCATACATCAAATCCATGAATCGAACAAAAACATTTTCAGATTAAAAAGTTTCAGAACATCAATACATCCTGGTTTCTTAACCATTTTAAAAAGAAATCATATCAACATGATCAGGGAGACACATAGAATCATATAGGAACTTAAAACAAGAGTTCTGGAAAAAAGTTTGAAGGTGACTACCTGAGATGAAGCTTTTTGACTTTGAGCTTTCTGACCCTTCCTTTGATGCAAAACCACTCCAATGCTCCCCTCGAGCTTCTGAAAGGCTTGAAACAAGTTTGTATGGCTTGGTTTGTGTGCTTCAGTTCTGATAACTCAGAAAATGTATTCTTGTTTGAGGAGCTTTTAGGCCATGGCAAGGGGTGGGAAATGATCCTTATGTGATTTTGAGTTGATTGGTGAAGTTTGTTTTGATGCTTGAGGATTGTGCAGTGGGAATCGAAGAAGGGAAGTATTATGGAATTTTTTTGGCAATCTCAGTTGTGGGATGGTTCAGTCCAATGTGTGTTATGGAATGAGCTCCCTAGGGCTTGCATAAAGAGTGTTGATTGGTCCAGAGAGTTGTTGTGGCTCAGCTTGATTGGTATGGTGTGTTTTGCAAAAAATCAAGATTGTGTACTATAAGGTATGGGCACGGGTCAGAGCTGTTTCAAGGGGTATCTTAGCCTCATCTTGCATCAAGGATGGCCTTAGAATTGAAATATGTGAGCTGGATGGCCTTGATCAAGTGTTTGCAAGCTTTATGCATTTTTCCCTCTTTGAATATTTTGTGAAAATGAGGCATGATTTCTTGTGATCCAAGGTACAATTATGGTCAAAATGTATTGCATTATGTTGGTATGATGTTTAGAAGTTGATTAGATGTCATGAAAATGCTTGGCAAGTGAATTTGCAAAATTCCCTCTTTGGTGCACACTTGAAAATTATAGGATTTTTGCCAACTTTGAAAGGCCATATCTTGAGTTTTAGGATGAATCAAGACATGTTCTTGTACTTTTTGAAAATTGGAAGACATAATCTTCAACTTTCATGTCCAAGGATTTTTCATTTGAATCATTTTTGGTCATGAAAGAATAGGTTGAATATCTTTCCCAAAATGGAAAGTTTCCATTACAAGTCATTTCCAAAAATAGCAAGTTTGCATTTGGCTCAAAATTCTTCAACTTTGTGAACTTCCAACAACTTCAATGATCAAATAAAGATCATAGAGACTCAAAATGATGATGATGACCCTTTGGTACCCTTGATGGAGGCCTCAGATGCCCTGATTTTGACTTTACTTGCTCAAGAAGTTACCCAATGATCAGATGACTTCCACAATGATTTTCTTCATTAAACTTGGTACACATGATCCTTATAACATATTGAGACCATTAGAAACAAGAATGACCAAATTTTTTTGGGATTAAGGCCTCTGATTCCAAAACCCTAATTTTAGGTCATCTGTGTAGGAAATCTTCAGTCTGCCTCTATGCCTTTGTCATGCTTTGTGATCCCTTGACTTTTATGAACTTTGGGGAGTATATTATGATCATGGAACACACATGGACCCTCTTGGCAAGATTAAAGACCATTGGGATGGCTCAGATCACTTCTTGGATTACTCAGATCACAAACCCTAGATGCAGATGAAATGAACTATGCAGTGGGATATGATATGCTTATGCTAATGAAAAAATGAAAGATCACAAGCCATGGTGTGAGAAAACGTGAGGGAAAATTTGGGGTGTTTACAGATGCCCCTATTCAAGCATGAGTTAGCTGTGCAGGATGCAAGTGTCTGGCTTAACAGACAAACAAGATAACTCGTGGTTGAATACCAAAGACAGTCCGAAATTTGCACTCACTGGGGAGAAGAAGAAAAGGGATATAAATTGTAAAAGATAGTATAATATGCTTATCAATTACAAACGATGGAGGACGACCATCGAGCAGAGGACGACTACTGGGGGTAAAACAGTAAGTAAAGCAATGACGGGGATGACCATCATGCTGGGAAATAAAGAAACCACGACGGGGACGACCATCGGGTAAAGAAATAAAATTCTCTGGGGATCAAAGTGTAAACACCCCAAATTTTCCCTCACCCATTCACACCATGGCTTATGATCATTTCATATGCATAAACACAATCATACCATCTCACATCACATTTTTTATTCACTGCATAGATTCTAAGTCATCTGCATCTAGGGTTTGTGATCTGAGCAATCCAAGAGCTTCTTAAGCCACTCCAAAGGCCACCAATCACTTCAAAGGGGTCTATGTGTGTTCAAGCATCATATTATATCCTCTCAAAGTCAAGAATGTCAAAGAATCACAAGAACTGGAAATGGTGTGGATGCAGAGCCAGGTTTAACTGCACAGATGACCTAAAATTAGGGTTTTGGTTTCAGAGGCCATGATTCCAATTTTTTTGGTCATTATTGTTTCTATTGGTCTCTATATGGTATAGGGAGTATGCATATCAATTTTCATGAAGAAATTCCATGGGGAAGTCATCTGATCAAGAGTTGACTTTTCAAGCAAGTCAGTGCAAAATCAGGGCATCTGAGGCCCCCAATGACCCAACCTAAGGGTGTTTCTTCATCATTTTGAGTGTATATGATCTTTATTTGATCATGGAAGAGGTTTGAAGCTTACAAAATTCAAGAATTTCAAGTTTTTGCAAAGTTGACTTTTTGGGCAAATTTGACTTTTAGTGAAAATGCCATTTTAGGCAACTTTTTCAACCCTTACTTTTTGATCCCAAAATGCTTCAAATGGAAAAACTTTGGTCATGAAAGTTGTAGAATGGATCTTTCCCTTTTCAAAAAGTACAAGAACATGACCTAACTCATTTTTGATCAAAAGTTATGGCTTGTCAAAGTTGGCAAAAATCACTAAATTTCAAGTCATGCACCAAAGAGGCAAAGTTGCAAATTCACTTCTCAAGGCCAAATAAGTCAGCAAATGGGCTTCTAATTCACTCAACATGATCACACAACATTCAAAAATCAGAATGGGGCAAAGAATTACATGTTTTATGGCCCATGGATCAAGTTTCCTTCATGAAAACCAAAGGCAAAGTCAAGTTGCAAAAACTCATGATCACATCTCATCCACTTGCTAGCTACTTTGCTGATCAACCCTAGTCTTTTCCCTCACCATGCTGCGCAGCACACTCTCCATGTACTAGCCTAGAACATGACCCATGCTTCTCTTACACAAAAGTTGACATTTTGCAAAAGTAACCATACCTATCACAAAAGGACATGTCACATCTTCTGACCAATGGGCATTGTTTATACAAATCAATTGCAAGCCAAAGCACATAACAAGCCAGCCTGAAACAAGCCATAGCAACACATTCTTATTTTCACTCCATAGAGCAAAACCCTTCGAAACTCATCCCACAGCTCAAAAACACACAAACAAACTTCATAGATCAACTCAACTCATCTTCCAGATCACAAACCACCCATCACCATGGCCTAAAACCCCTTGAAACAAAAATACGAATTTCACATTCCCTTGGCCTGAGCTTCTGCCAACTTTCTCTAGAGGCTACATAAACTCCAACTAAGGGTCAAAAGCTTCTAAGGAGGATCATTGGGACTTGTTTGAGCCAAAGAAGCAGCCAGAAAGCACCTGAATCGAAAGCTCAATCTCAGGTAGCTTCATGAACTTTTTTTTCCAGAACTCTATTTTCTTGTTAGAATCTTGTTTTGTATGTTGCACTGATCATGGGGATCTATTTACTTTTGAAAATAAGCAAGAAATAAGCATGTTATGGTGTTCTGAAAGTTTGACCTAAAAAATTCTTTGATTCGATTCGTGTTTGTGTCTGAATTTAAACATGATTTTGTGCTGGATTCGTGTTTGGGGTGGGTAGGAGATGATTTCTGGAGAGTTAGAGCTTCTAAAATGGCCTGGGGAGGGAGATTGAATTTTTGGGTGATCGGAGAAGATGACCGGAACACTGTTCCGGTCACCTGAGAGTCATTAGGGCTGTCATTAGGGCTTAATCATTAATTAGCTGAATTTGAATTTTGGCCGTTGGATATGGCGCCAGGTCAAACGCGCGCGCAGTTAGTTTAAACCTGGACCCTTAGATCTGATTACTTTTCTTTTTTCAGCTTTAATTCATGTTTATTTTCCATATTATTTCATTTAACTTCTCCATTTTATTAAAAATAGTAAAACAATTCTTAAAATTCTGAAAATTTTTGTATAAACTTTTATTAATTTTCAGAAACCAAAAATATTTTTATTTTTATTTTTCGCATTCAAAAAATATTTTTAAATATTTAAAAGTTTATTTTTAATTAATTAATGAGAATTAATTAATTAAAAATACTTTTAGGTATTTAAAAATCACCAAAAAATTCATGAAACCTTTAAAAACATTTAGAAACATTGTCCAACCCTCAAACCAAATTTCTTTTTTTGATCTTGATGCATTTTGAGAATTTTTCATGGAATTAAAATCATTTTGATGCATTATTTTGATCCAAACTTCCAAAAATCACTTCTGCCTAACCATAAGGAGTTGGACTTTGATTCTTTTTGCATTGTGTTTAGCATATCATGTAGTTTGTGAGATTAAATGGCCATGATTTGATCTTTCATTTTCCATTTGTTTGGCATTTTTCTTGTTAAAGAACCCTAAAACCCTAGATAACTTAGGAAAATCATAACTTGAATTAGGTTAAGAATTGGAACTTCTCCTTTGGGCAGTGAGTTAGTATAGGTTTAGGGATCCTTTGATTGTATTTTCAATTTTTTACCTTGGTGTTTGCTTCTGATTTTGGTTTGTGTTTGATGCTTTGATCATAAACCCTAATTTGGGCTTCCATATGCATCCATCTTGCATTTGCTTGCATAACATGACTTGCCATAGCATTTTATGCATTCTTTTGATTCATTGAACATCTTAAGACATAGTGAAAGCATGTTTGATCATTGCATCATGTATATGCCATGTTGTATGTCATTTGCATCTCATAACTTTTCATGTTTGTTCATGGTTCTTAACTTGCTCCATTTGCATCCATTTGTTCATGTGATCATCTCCATGTATTGATTCATGTTTGCACCATCCCATAGCATCATTAACATCATGTATGTGCTTATGGTTTTGTTTCTCATCATGTCATTTCACCTCATCTTGCATTGCAGTGCATCTTTCTCACTGACTTTTCAGGTGGTAAGTGACTTTGAGAAGTGAATTTGCCTTCACTTCTCATAATTTCTCTTCATCTCTTTTATGCATCTTTGCTGCATTTTTGTATGTGTTTGAGATTGAGCTTGCTCATTCTTCTTCTTCTTACTTTCTTTCTTCAAGTGACTTGTCTTCTTAAATGAAGCAAGTTACTTTGCTTCTCTTTGCTCCTTTCATCTGCTTCCTGGTGGTTTCTCTGAAGATCTTTCTTGCAAACCTCAAAAACCTTAGGAACAACCAAGCATGACAATACTTAGGGTTTTGATTAGTCCCCCATTTAGATTTTTACCTTTGTGTCTCATTGAGTCTTCTCTCCTCATCTCATAATCAGGGAATAAACCCTAAAGGCTTTAAGGCTTTGTGATTAAGCTTATGCCTGCATCCTTCTATTAGGATGGAGTGTATAACTTAATCCTAAGTGTTAAACCCTTAATGTGTTTAAATCCTTTAATCAAATTCACTTAATAATCATCAAGACATCAAACTTGTAACTTGGGCCTTGCATTAGGGTTCTAATTCTTCCTTAATTGGTTAAGAAGGACTAACCCTAGTGTTAATGGACAAGTCCCCCTCAAGTTGTCTTACAAACCTTAAAATTCACTTCATCATCTTATCATTAACTAAAATCCACTTAACCAAAGGCTTGTTTTGTCATGAGTTTAATCCCTAATCATGGATTAAGTTGAGGAGCTTTCCTCAGCTTAAACACTCTCATCTATTATCCTTCTATTAGGATGGTGTAATGGGTCTGTTTAATCCTTGATTATGGCTTAACCTCATTACTTAACACTAAACAAAAACACAAAAAACATCTAAATAATCACAAGTAGGTTAATGATCTTAATCCTACACCAAAGGTGATTAAGTGATAGAATCTGACTTCACACTTAAGGTACTCTCATTACCCCTAATCAGAGGGAAGATGTGATGAGTTTACTAAATCCATTGGTTTAGGCTTAAACTCATTAACTTATGACAAACTTTCAAAAGCAATAAAAGACTGGAAACACAAAAACAAACAATAAACGTCTCCTCCGGGATTCTTTTCTCATCTCACTCACTCATAAGCGAGAACTTGCTTCTTCCGTCTAATGCAAGACAGTTTGCACCTGAGCCAGACAGGTCATACACTTGAGCATAGACAAGTAAGCAGTTCACAAGTCAATTCATCTTTCAGTCTCTTTGGGTCGAACTACGGTGTTCTGACTTCCTCATTGCACGAGAGGATACGTAGGCATAACTTAACAGTTATCGAACAAAAGTCTCTGTATATTCCCCCTCTTTCCAGCCTTATTCTTTTAGCCTCATAGTCATGAGTATTTCACCCTTATCCTTACACTGACACTGTATATATTACACTTCACACTTCTTTTACACTGACACCTGTACATCCCTTTCCAGCTCTCTTTACACACAAATTGCACTGACACTACCCCTTTAAAACACAAATCTTTTAAGCGTGGATCCCGTCGAGTACGGCGGAAAATCTGGGTGCTAATACCTTCCCAGGTTGTAACCAACCCCCTTTCTCAGTCTCTCTAGTTCGCAACCGTCTTATCCATTCTTTTGCTAGGCCTATGCAGCATTGCCTTTCCTCCGGGATAAAAATGCCTAGCTGGCGACTCTTTCCTTTCCAGTGAGTTCACTGCTGTGTGTTCTCATTGTTCTCTTTCGCCGACCGTTCGCGTCCGTACCTTTATTTGGGCCATTCCCATCTATCGGGAGCGACACAAAGGAATGAGGGAAACACTGACGGGGACGACCATCAGGTTGAATAGAAAAAGATCAACGATGGGGACGACCATCGGGTAAAACTGATGAAGGACTATCATCAGGAAAAAGGACCACGACGGGGACGGCCATCGGGTTTAAAGAATAAATGAAATATTTGACGAGGGATGGTCATCAATAGGTGAAAGACGATCACCTAGCAGGGGACAAATGCTCTTTATCACGACATAGGATGAATGCCGGATAGAAAAGATCAACGATGGGGACGACCATCGGATAAGCATGATGAAGGACGATCATCAAGAGGTGAAGGACGATCACCTAGCAGGGTATGGCTGCTCTTGGGGGTTATCTCGACATAGGACGAATGCCGGATAAAAGAAACCGACGATGGGGACGACCATCGGATAAATGATGAGGGAAGGTCATCATAAGGTGAAGGACGATCACCTAGCAGGGGACGACTGCTAAAAAAAGATATCACGACATAGGATGAATGTCGGATAGGAGGTTACAACACCGGGGACTCAACTGGGGAAAGGATGAGGGACGGTCATCCAAAGGTGAAGGACGATCACCTGGCAGGGGACGACTGCCGAATATATCACGACATAGGACGAATGCCGGATAGAAAAAGTTGTTTTGTCTTTGTGGGGATGTAAACATGGACGGGTGCTTACACTTTAAAATAGAAGGTATAAGTGTTTGACAGTGTGTATAGATCAAAGACGCGGATGAGCATCCTTAGAACCATGATACGGACGAGTATCAGTAGAAACAAACGCTAACACGTGCTTGAAGGATGATGATACGAACAAGTATCAATCGGGTGAGCAAAGAACACGGACGAGTGTTGAATCTGCTGAGGGGTGATATATACAAGATACGGACGAGTATCAAAGACTTCTGTATAAGTATGCACAAGTATGATCTACTGGGGATATATGTGCAAGACACAGACGAGTGCCAAAAGATTGAGCAAGGGACACGGACGAGTGTTTTAACTTGCTGGGGAAGTATAACACTGGCTAGTGTCAACAAAGAATACGTACAAGTATGAACTATCTATATTGAGAATGCAGAAGGTATTCTGGCTTTGTCTGCAGGGGATATGAGTTTTGTATATTGCTGGTGAAGTGATTTTGATATTTGCAGGTGACTGGCTCGAACCTGGCTTATGATCATGAAAATGGTTTATTTTTGCCGTAATGCTCCATTTTAGACGGAATGCTATGCTTATTTTGGGGGAAAATGATGTGAATGCTATGATTATGCAAATGAGAAAACCGATCCGAGATCCGGATCCTACGAGGATAAAGATCTCTGGTCTATCTGTCCGGGGGGAGAACTCCGTTGGGGATGAGGAAGTTTTAGCAACTCCGCTGGGGAAGTATTTCATGCATTGCTCTACTGGGGAGAGAATGGCAACTCTGACGAGGAATAGAAAGTTCCTGACCACTTTGCTGGGGAAAAAGCCGTCAGGCAATGCTCGGGAGATCCTTCTTGTGGATTGATGAATTCCTCGAGGGATCCTCTGGTGGGATAAAAATTTCGTGAGTATATACTTCTTGTCAAGGAGTCATGCTGATGATGTGATTGCTGGCTTGGCTGGGGACATAATGCCTGATATGCCACATGCTGTGTAATGGTCTGCCTTGAGTACCTGCAACCTGTTAAACAAAGGAAACACACAACTGTTCCGAGGTATCCTTAACCGGATTCCGCCATAGGAGTTAAATTTGTCTGAGAGCAACATATTTCCTGCAAGCATTTATTAAAATGGCTCATATGTTTTATGTAAGTGTTGTACCATGAACTTTCCGACATTTTGCAAATGAAACAAAAATGTACAAAACAAAGTGTGACTGAAAATTCCGATTTTATTGATTTGTGTGCCCTGAATTGGCAAGTACAGTCAAAGAAGAGAATCCCCTGAAAGGAGGAGGTTGTTGTAAATTGAGAAAATAAGAGTGTTGGCAATGTTGAAGATGACGATCCGGTGAACTTCCTTGTTATGACTCGTATAACCTTGGCGTTCTTCTTATCTTGCTTTCTGAAGAAGGTTGATTCTGACCGACGCTTTATCCTTTCGAAGCTTGCCATGTTGTGAGTGATACAGACGAATTCGGAATGCAGTTGTTCGCTTATTCCCTGATTTTGCATGGATCGCCCTTTCGGGTTTTCAATCCACCGGGATACCCATTTTTGCCTGAGTTGTCCGATGTGGCTTTTCAACTCAGCGGGTGTACATTTTTTTTAGTTTTTCCCTTATTTTTGCCCGAGTCTTTTATTCTGTTTTTGACTCGCCGGGATGCCCTATTTTTTCCTGGACTTACACTCTGTTTTTATGTCCAGCGGGTCTTTTATGCGAAGTATTTTTTAACTACATCTGAATTCACAGGAGATAAGAAATCCTCGCCATCCATAGTAGTGAGCATCAGTGCCCCACCAGAGAAAACTTTCTTTACTATGAATGGGCCTTCGTAGTTTGGCGTCCATTTGCCCCTGTGGTCTGTATGAGGAGGAATAAGTATTTTCAGAACAAGCTCTCCCACTTGGTATTCCTGAGGTCTGACTTTCTGATCTGATCGAAGGCTTTCTTCATTCACTTATGATATAACTGCCCATGACAGATGGCTGCTAATCTCTTTTCTTCAATCAGATTCAGTTGATTGTATCGAGATCGGACCCATTCTGCTTCATCCAATTTCACATCCATCATTACCGTAAGGAGGGTAATTCAACTTCAACAGGTAGGACTGCTTCCATACCATACACAAGCTGATAAGGTGTTGCCCCAGTAGATGTTCTATTAGAGGTTCGGTACCCATGCAAGGTAAATGGTAACATTTAGTGTCAGTATTTGTAGGTGACTACCATCGTTTGCACAATCTTATTAATATTCTTGTTAGCTGCCTCAACAGCGCCATTCATCTTTGGCCTATAAGGAGAAAAGTTATGATGTTGAATTTTGAAGTCCCGGCAAAGTTTTGCCATCCTCTTATTGTTCAAATTGGAACCATTATCAGTAATGATTCGCTCGGGAACTCCATATCGACAGATGATATCCCTTTTCAGAAAACAAGCTACCACTTGCCTGGTGACATTTGCATACGAAGCTGCTTCAACCCATTTGGTGAAGTAATCAATGGCCACCAGGATGAATCTGTGACCATTTGAGGCAGTCGGTTCAATCTTTCTAATCATATCAATGCCCTACATGGCGAAGGGCCAAGGTGAAGACATTACATTCAAAGGATTTGGAGGCACATAAACTTTGTCTGCGTAGATCTGGCATTTGTGGCATTTTATGGCATAGGCACGACAGTCTGCAACCATTGTGATCCAGTAGTAACCTGATCTTAACAACTTCTTTGCCATTGCATGTCCTCCGGCATGGGTACCGAAAGAACCTTCATGTACTTCGTGCATCAGTAGATTTGCTTCCTTATTGTCAACACATCTGAGCAAGACCATGTCGAAGTTTTGCTTGTACAAAGAACCATCAGTATTGAGGAAGAAACTGCCGCCCAGCCTTCTCAATGTCTTCTTGTCATTGGACGATGCCCCAGGTGGGTATGTCTGAGTTTCCAAGAAGAATTTGATGTCATGGTACCAAGGCTTGTTATCAGTGACGGTATCCACAGAGAATACATATGCTGGTCGGTCTAGTCTGGATACCAGAATCCGAGGTACATAATTGGCAGCTTGTACTTTGATCATGGATGAAATGGTAGCCAAAGCGTCTGCAAACTAATTCTCATCTCGAGGAATGTATTCAAGTTTAACTGTTGTGAAGAAGGTCAACGATCTCCTCGTATAGTCACGGTAGGGAATCAGAGGCTCCTGATGAGTGTACCACTTGTCCTTGGTCTGTTTGATTACCAAAGCTGAATCTCCGAATAAATTCAAGATTTTGATCCTGAGGTCAATGGATTCCTCAAGACCCATGATACAAGCTTCTTATTCTGCTTCGTTGTTAGTGCAGGCAAAGGTGAGCTTTGTTGATAAAGGCATATGAACTCCTTTGGGTGTGATAAGCACTGCACCAACCCCACGACCGTTGCAATTAACTGCCCCATCGAACATCATAGTCCATGCTTCTTCTGGGTCAGGACCTTTAGTGTGAATAGGCTCTTCACAATCTTTTGCTTTTAAGAACATGATGTCTTCATCAGGGAAATCAAATCTCATAGGTTGGTAATCATCAATGGGTTGCTCATCTAGATAGTCAGACAATACACTACCTTTGATGGCCTTTTGAAAGGTGTATTGAATGTCATATTCTGTTAGAATCATTTTCCATCTTGAAACCCTTTCGGTAAGTGTTGGCTTCTCAATTATGTACTTGACTGGATCCATCTTTGAGATCAATAAGGTAGTATGAGTCAACATATATTGTCTTAGTTGGCGAGCAGCCCATGCTAAAGCACAAAAAATTTTCTCGAGCAGTGAATAACGTTGTTCACGGTCGGTAAACTTTTTGCTTAGGTAGTATATTGCATACTCTTTTCGACCAGACTCGTCATGCTGGCCCAACACACACCCCATTCACTCTTCTAAAATTGTCAATACATGATTAGAGGTCTTCCTTCAACTGGAGTCATGAGAATTAGAGGTTCTTGTAGATACTCTTTGATCTTGTCAAAAGCTTTCTGACAATCGTCGTTCCACCTGACTGTTTGCTCTTTTCTTAAATGCTTAAACAAGGGTTCGCAGGTTGCAGTGAGATGAGATATGAACCTTGAAATATAGTTCAGTCTACCTAAGAACACTCGAACTTCTTTCTCAGTCTTAGGTGCAGGCATTTCCTGAATGGCTTTCACTTTGTCGGGATCAACCTTAATTCCCTTTTCACTTACAATAAAACCCAACAGCTTACCAGAACGTACCCCGAATGTCCACTTGTTGGGGTTCAACTTCAACTGATACTTCCTCAGACGCTTGAAAAGTTTCAAAAGATTCACCAAATGATATTTTTCTGTAAGGGACTTGGCAATCATATCATCCACATAACACTCGATTTCTTTATGGATCATATCATGGAATAATGTTACCATAGCCCGTTGATATGTTGCACCGACGTTCTTCAGACCAAACGACATTACCTTGTAACAAAACGTGCCCCAAGGTGTGATGAAATTTGTCTTATCCATGTCTTCAGGTGACATCTTAATCTGATTATATCCCGAAAATCCGTCCATGAAAGAAAATATCGAGAATTGAGTCGTGTTATCCACCAATGCATCAATGTGAGGTCATGGGAAATCATCTTTCGGGCTTGCTCTGTTCAAATCCAGGTAATCCATACACATACGCACCTTGCCATCCTTCTTAGGTACAGGTACAATGTTAGCAACCCACGGAGAGAAAACTGGCGTCCCACTGCTTTTGTACTTCCTTTTTGATTTTCATGGCCATGTCTGGGCGAGTACGGCGTAGCTTCTGTTTGACTGACGGACAATCTTCTTTCAGTGGCAATCTGTGCATGACAATATTCGTATCTAGACCTGACATATCTTGATAGGACCATGCGAACACGTCAACATATTTCCGGAGCATACTGATGAGTTGTTCTTTCACTGGAGCTTGCAGACTGGCCCCGATCTTCACCTCTTTCACATCTTCCTCAGTACCAAGATTGATAGTTTCAACCTCCTCCTGATGAGGTGCAATCACTTTTTCCTCTTGTCTTAACAACCTAGCCAACTCTTTAGGCAAATCATAGTCTTCATCAACCCCTTCATCTGCTTGATTAATCGGATTGTCGAAGTCATACGAGGTCATAACAGTGTTGTTGTCGGTGCAATCTGGAGAATTATTTCTGCAAGGGTTGAGATTTGTTCATTTTAGTGATTGATTTTATCTTGTTTAGGAAAAAGTGAATGAAGTTACTTATTTGAGAAAAACATTGTCATTTATTGTTTTGTGCGAAAATAACAAAAATGAAAAGACAGTGAGCGAAAAAGAAGATTGTTTGCAAAAGATGTCCATTGTTCATTAATCATTCATTTGCACAAAATACATATATGGCCCTATTACACAATGAGTCATGACAACTTAGGCAAGATGCAGGACTTAATGCATGCTTAAACAGGAAATAATAATTACTCTACAAAAGTAATCCTTATAATTTCCTGAGAAGACCAGTAGAGGACTTGCTGGCCTGGGACCCTTGGACGAATCCAGCTTTCCAGGTTGAAGTCGCTTTCAGCCTCGTCTTCCACATTGTTGATTGCATCCGGGGTCAGCATACCCCTACTGATAAACTTAGGAGCTTCAGCAACCTCCTTTTGGACCTTTCGGGATGGTTTGTAACCCAACCCGAACTTGTCTTCCTTGACCTGTACTTGCAGCAGCTTGCCCCAGCCCTGGGCATTCCCGTCTTCAACAACCTTCTGAGCTTGTTTATAAGAAGAGATCGAAGTACCAGACACTTCAGCTATTTCTTCATTAACATTGAGGGCCTCAAACTCTTGGCTCATTGTCTCATGGATCTCTCCGTCCATCTCAATGTACTTATAAGTAGCTAGATGACTGACGGAGATATCCTCCTCCCCACAGATTGTGATAACTTGGCTCTCCCATTCGTATTTTAACTTCTGGTGAAGGGTAGATGTTAGGGCGCCAGCGGCGTGAATCCAAGGCCGACCCAATAGACAGCTATAGGTAGGCTGAATTTCCATCACGTAGAAGATAGTTTTAAGGATCTGTGGGACAATCACCACAGGCAGCTCAATTTCCCTAAGAACCTATCTTTTAGAACCGTCAAAGGCTCTCACAACCAGATTACTTGGGCGCAGTGCAAGACCATCATATTCCATCTTGACCAAGGCTTTCTTTGGAAGAACATTGAGTGAGGACCCAGTGTCAACCAAGACATGAGAAAGAACAACACCTTTACACTCCAAGGTGATATGCAAAGCCTTATTATGGTTACGACCCTCCTTAGTTAGATCAACATCGGTGAACCCTAGTCTATGACTAGTATTGACATTAGAAACCACCGTTTCTAGCTGATTAACTGTAATCTCTTTTGGCACGTAAGCTGCGTGCAGGACTTTGAGAAGTGCATTCTTGTGAGCTTCAGAACACATTAGCAGTGATAACATAGAGATTTTGGAGGGTGTATTATGGAGCTGGTCCACAACCTTATAGTCACTCTTCTTGATCATTCTCATGAACTCGTCTACATCCTGGTCAAAGAATGTTCTCTAAGCTTCCTTGACAATAGGTTCTTCAGGCACCACACTCTTGCCCTTAGCCTTGGCTGCAGCTTCTGCTTCAGCATTAGTTCTTGGGAATTGTGAGGCAAAGAGACGTCCGCTTCGGGTGAAGCCTCCGCCTCCCCCTACATTATCAATCTATGGTGTAGGAGTGTCAAGAGTGACTTTCTTTCTGTCGCAATATAAATATGACCCATAGTGCCAAGGTACGGCACTGCTGCTGTCATATGGAACTGATCCAGGCACCGTGATGGTAACCAGACTGATTGCTGCGGAAGAAGGAGTTGAGACAGTCTGAGGTTCATGATAAATTGTGACAGGAGGTCTGACCGAAGATGGTGCTAGTGATGAAGGTTACTGATGTTGATGGAGATGTTGATGTGAATTGTTGAATGAAACTGGAACGTGGATTGTTGCCGGATCATAGTAAATGGTAACTGTGGAAATGTCTTCATTGATGGCTGTTGTTGTTGTAGAAGGATGCGTTGAACTGATATCTGTTGAAGTTGAAGATGGGATGGTTGTTGATGTTGTAGAATAATCTGTTGGAATGATTGTTGTTGAAGTTGTAGGAGTGATATCTGTTACATCTGATGGAATGACATATGCTGGAGTTGTAGGAGGAATGGCTGTTAGTGTTGTAAGAGCTAGAACTGTTGAAGTGATCTGTAAAGTGCCTTCTTTGATAAGATTTTTGATACCGGTCTTCAATTTTCAAAATCGTTGATAGAAATCTTGCAAGCTTCGCAATAGGCCTCACAACCCGGGAACACTTGGCATTTCAAAAGTTGGGCTTTAACATCGGCCAGAGGTGTTTGAATACTTGCAACACTATCAATTTGGTTCATTGATTGATCCTCCTCAATGGAATTTATCCTAGGCCCACCATGGCTAGGCATAAGATTCTTGGTAACACTTGGAGGGGGTGAAAAGTTGACTGCCTTAGAATGATCAAATCTTGAACCTTCATGTGTAAAGCTCTGCACTTATCTGTTGTATGGCTAGGTGCATTGGAGTGGAAGGCACATTTGGCATTAACATCATAGTTTCTTGGAAGATTCTGGGGATCTGGTGGGGCCAGAGTCCTCAATTCAATCAGATTGAGCTTTAATAATTGTGAAAGTAAGGCAGCATAGAGCATCGGAATAGGATCGATAACCCAGTTGATTTGTGAAGTCCTTTGTTGTAACGGACGTTGTTGCTGATTGTTATTGTTGTAAGATCTCTGTTGAGGAAATTGTTGTTGTGGTGGGAAGTGTTGTGGTTATGGAGGATACTGTTGTTGAGGTGCTGGAGCTGGAATGGTGACAGCAACCACTGATCTTGGCATGTACTAAGGTCTACCTCTGCCCATATGTACTAAGTTGGTCTCACCTGTCCTACGAGGTCATGCGAAAGGTTTTCTTGTATTGCTGGAACTAGCGCCATTGTCTGAAATTTTGCCCATCTTCAAAAGACTCTCAATTCTCTCTCCAGCTATAACTACATCCGCAAAGCTGGTGGACGAGAAAGCAGCAAGTCTGTCAATGTAAGTTCCTTGCAACTTGTTCATGAACATGTCGGCCATTTCTCTTTCTGACATAGCAGGTTGGACAACAGCTGCAAGTTGTCTCCATCTTTGGGCATATTCCCTGAAGCTTTCTCTTGAAGACTGAGACATACACATCATGAGGGTCATGTTGGGAGCCATGTCCAAGTTATATTGATACTGACATATGAAAGCTTCGGCCAAATCCTTCCAGTTCCTGACAGTTGCTCTGGACAGGTGAGAATATCATTCACGAGATGCCCCGGTCAGACTGTCTTCGAAGTAGAACATCCACAACTTTTTGTCCATGGTATAAGCTTTCAGTCTCCCCAGAAAGGACTGCAGGTGAGTACGAGGATATGAGGTACCATTGTACTTCTCAAAGCATGGAGGCTTGAATTTGTGAGGAATCCTGACTCCCTCAACTAGACCCATGTCCATTACATCAAATCCCAAAGAGTTTTGGGACTCCAAAGATCTCAGCTTCTCCACTATTTCATCCAGACGACGATCATAGGCTTCATCCCCAGCACCAATTACTGTAAATTGTTCTTCTTGAGGGTCCTCTTGCAAGGCACGACCTCCCGTGTTTCCTTGGGTATTTCTGATAGCATTGACTTCAGGATTAAGGTGAGGCCCAAACTCTGGCGGATCTGTTCGTGGCTTCCCGTGATCATTGTTACTAGTACCTCCTATACCTAGATGACTCTCTTATGGAGTTTGTCGCTCGACTAACTCTCTTAATCTTTCTTGGCTCTGAGCCAACTCAGTCATCACTGCCATGAACTGGTTCATCTGAGCCCTCGTCTCAATTCTCTCATTAGCCATCTGAGTTCTCACGTCAGTCAGATCTTGTTGAACTTGGTCCATCTGTAAGCTCGGAAGGTTGTTTCTGGTTGGATACCGATGAACTCTATTGATGGGGAAAACCCTCCTACGAGCAATGTTTCCTGAAACAACAACAAAGTGAGAAAACAACAACAAAAACACCTACAAAACAAAGAATGAGGTTAGTATGCAATGCAGTATGTCTATTTGTCTTCCAAGGGTATCTGGTTTGGTTCTTTAGTTTTGACCTTCTAGACCTCTGGGAATGAAGACGTTGAATAGAAATGAAGTCCAAGAAGAAAATCCAGGTAATACATAAACCATATATTACAAATGCAAAAGATACATAGTTTATGATTACAACAAGTTCCCATGGTGGGTCAAAGTACAATCAAGTCGAGAAATACAACAAAATCACCATGAGAAATAAAGTACAACCAAAATAAAATATAAGTACAAAGAAATTAAACATCCAGCCCAAAGTTATCCTCTTTTACTTCCTTCAGTAGAGCATCAGTTACTGGTCCAACTAGATGATCGGTGATGGTCCTGATAAGAAGGTTCCTGGTGGTAATGCACCTGTCAACTTCTGGTACTTGTCTTGGTCTTTTGATCTCTTCAACCCAGCCCGGAGTTTTAACTCGGAGATTTCCTTTTGTGCTGCTAACAAGCCTTCCTGACTCTTCTTCGCATTAGCTTTCAACTGCTTTATCTTATCCTGGGTCTTCTGATCTTCTTGCAAACAAGCCTCAGTAATTCTGATCCATCTAGCCTGACTCTCCTCTAAGTAATGCTCAGCTTTAGCCTTATGAATCTTAACTTCTTTGCAAGCATTCTTCAATACCAAATCCCCTGCTCGGTCTTTTCTGATGAAGTCCTCTATCTTTTCTATCTTGGTCATATGCTTGATCCGGAGCTTCTCTAACCTCTCAATATCCAGACGACCATCATTCCTTTCCCAAAGGGTCTTCTTCAGAGCTTCAGAAAGCTGGGTATTCCTCTCTTTCAGCTTATCAAATTCCTCCAGACTCACTGTGGCTATGGGTTCTATTGATGATGATCCTGGCACATCTTCCAGGGTGAATGGCATGCAGGTGATCTGTCCTCTGATGCGAGACCAATCAATGTATTGAGCTGAAGCTATGTTGTTGGACTTGCTAAGAATAGTAGCCCTTTTTGTCTATATGTTATCCCAAGCACAGGCTGCTTGTCGAACGATGGCATGATTATTCTGAACATCACAGTAAAGGGTCTCTGCTAAATCCTGCTCTCTTGGTGTATGTACTAAGGCATACCCTAGCCGCCTTTTGAAAAGCAAAGGATTGTAGTTGATGCAACCCTTCACTCCAATAAGAGGTACATTGGGATACTGCCCACAACTTGTAATCATGTCCCTGCCCTTGGTGCTCTGAATACACCACCTGATGTCTTCTGAAGTGAGAGCAATCATTCTCTTAGCCCAATTTCTTGACTGATGAGGATTCAGGAAAACTTCTATCTTTGGCAGGTATCTCAATAACCAACAGTAGAAGAGAGGTGCACAACATCTGACTAGTCTTCCCCTCTACTTCTCATTTCTCTGATGCACTGAGTAGTAGAAATCCCCTAGCAAGGTAGGAACTGGATTCTTCAGCAGGAAGATATAGATAGCATTCTTGCTTACAAACTTAGGCTCGTCTGCAAACAAGATGATCCCATATACACTAAGAGCCAGGAGAGCACAAATAGTTTCCCACTTCCCTGCTGCAGCATGACTGGTGGCCTGAGTGATCAAGAAGTCCAAATGGAGGTCTGGGATTCCAGCCTTGGTGGTCATATGTTGATTAATGATGGTGGTTTCCAAATGCAGAGCCTTAACTATGTCTTCATTCCTAAGAGCAGTCATCTCAGGGTTGAAAGGGATTCCTTTTCTGATGGGGACACCCAACAACATGGAAAACTCTTCCAACAAAGGACCCATCTGAAAGTCTGGGAAAGTGAAACATCTGAGAGGATGGTCATAAAACTGAAGGCTAGTTTGAATCATAATCCTCTGTGATGCATCCAAGTCTATGATCATGTCCATAATACCACCATAATGTTCCCTAAATAGAGGGACATGATCAGGAGTGATAAGTGTCTGAATCTGTTTGATGCCTGCTTGAGGGGGCTCAAAGAAATGGTAAGTGATGTTGTTCTTCCTGGATGAATCCATACTGATAATGGGTGCTGATGAAGATAACTGAGGAGAAATACTGATGAAAACAACTGGAGAAGATATCAACTGAAGAAGATCTCTGAGGAAGATAACTGATGAAGATGGCTGAGTAGAAGAACAATCAAAACCAAACTAAAGATGATGTGGATACCCTGTAAAACAAATAGACAAATGTTAAAATGATGCAAAATGATGCATGCAGAATGATATGCAAGGGTTTGTGATCAGGTGTTGGATCTGTTATTTGCTTTGAATAGGGTCCATGAGTGTTCAGAAATCCAGATGAAGGCTAGAGAACCAGTAACCAGGTGGGGGACTCAAATAAAGAGTCACAAGTCAAGGGTTTCATAAGATCAGTCCAAAGTAGTGTGACCTTAAATAAAATCCAATAATAGGTTATGTTGAGGCCAAGGGTTCCTGCAAACCTGTAAACATCCCAACCCACTCACATGTATTGTTCTAGAACAAGGATCCTCAGACTTGGATCTATAATGAGAAGTGTAAACACTTCTAACCTGGAGGTACAATGTTTACATTAATCATAAAGGACCCTCCTCTAATTCACCTCAGATGCTGAAGGTTATCTAAAAAGGTCATCCAGACTTAGCAGGCTTCCCATATAGCCCTAACACTACAGGAAATCCGTAGCACAGAGTTCTCAAGAAGAAACCCACGTCTGAACCGTGTTTTTATATCCACGCACCAGACCGAAATGGAATGGGAAAGAATATGAATCCACTATAATCCCATGTGTCACTCAGGCTCCCGGTGTGGAACCTTGCTCACTGAGATACCCCTCCCACCAAGGAAAACCAACAAATCCAGCACATGATATGAGGTCAATAATATGAAATGCATAAAAATAGTAAATGAAAGCGATAAATAAAGCTGTACAGAAAGCAATAAATAAAGCAATAAACAAAAAGCACACATAGCACATAACACCCCCATAAACACAAATCAAACAAGCGTTAGGAGAAACCCACAAAAGAACCAGAAGCCCTGGTTACAAAGGAGTCCCCAGCAGAGTCGCCAAGTTGTCGCTCCCCGGATTTTCATCCTGGTGCAAACGCGAATCGTCGGCGAAGAGAAGGGTTGAATAGAGTCGCCAACTAGGCATTTTTATCCCGAAGGAAAGGTGATGCTGCATAAACCTGGAAAGATATGGATAAGACGGTTGCGAATCAGAGAAACTAAGAAAAGGGGTTGGTTACAACCTGGGAAGGTATTAGCACCCAGATCGTCCGTCGTACTCGACGGGATCCACGCTTACAATATTGTGTTTAAAAGGGGTAATTGTATGTGCTATCTGTGTGCAAAAGCTAGGGAAAGAAAATACAGGTGTCAGTGCAAAAGGTGTGAATTGCTCAGGAACTGAGGCTTTAGAAAGAATGCTGAAAGAGGGGGATGACAAAGAGACTTTTGTTCGATAACTGTTAAGTTATGCCTACGTATCCTCTCGTGCAATGAGGAAGTCAGAACACCGTAGTTCGACTTAAAGAGACTGAAAATAAATTGACTTTGAACTGCTTACTTATCTATGCTCAAGTGTATGAATCGTCTGGATCGAGTGCTAACTGTCTTGCATTAGGCGGAAGAAGCGAGTTCTCATTTGTGAATGAGTGTGATGAGAAAAGAATCCCGGAGGAGACGATTATTGTTTGTTTTTGTGTTTTCAGTTTTTTATTGTTTTTGGTGCTTTGCATAGGATTATGAGCTTAAGCCTAAATCAAGGGTTTGCAAACTCATTATATCCTCCCTGATTAGGGATAATGAGCCTACTTAAGTTTGAGATAAGCATCTCAACTCAATTACCATGATGATGTAGGATTAAGATCATTAGCCTACTTGTGATTATTAAGATGTTTTTGGTTTTTGTTTAGTGTTAAGTAATGAGTTTGATCTCTAATCACAGATTAGTGAACTCATTACACCATCCTAATAGATGGATGATAAATGAGAACGCTTAAGTTGAGGAAGATACTGTCGCTCCCGAAGATTTGCATCCCGGTACAAGCGCGAACGGTCGGCGAAGGGAACAGTGAGAACACACAGCCGTGAACTCACTGGAGATGAATAGAGTCGCCAGCTAGGCATTTTTATCCCGGAGGAAAGGCAATGCTGCATAGACCTAGAAAGATATGGATAAGACGGTTGCGAACCAGAGAGACTGAGAAAGGGGGTTGGTTACAACCTGGGAAGGTATTAGCACCCAGATTGTCCGTCGTACTCGACGGGATCCACGCTTAAAAGATTTGTGTTATAAAGGGGTAGTGTCAGTGCAATCTGTGTGTAAAATAGCTGGAAAAGGATGTACAGGTGTCGGTGCAAAAGAAGTGTGAAGTGCATAAATGTACAGTGTCAGTGTAGGGACAAGAGTGAAGTGCTCATGATAATGAGGCTAAGAACAATGCTGGAAGGAGGGGGAATATACAGAGACTTTTGTTCGATAACTGTTAAGTTATGCCTACGTATCCTCTCGTGCAATGAGGAAGTCAGAACACCGTAGTTCGACCCAAAGAGACTGAAAGATGAATTGACTTGTGAACTGCTTACTTGCCTATGCTCAAGTGTATGATCTGTCTGGCACAGATGCAAACTGTCTTGCATTAGACGGAAGAAGCAAGTTCTCGATTGTGAGTGAATGAGATGAGAAGAGAATCCCGGAGGAGACGATTATTGTTTGTTTTTGCATTTTCAGTCTTTTATTGCTTTTGGATTTTGTCATAAGTTAATGAGCTTAAGTCTAAATCAATGGGTTAGTAAACTCATCACATCTTCCCTCTGATTAGGGGTAATGAGAATACCTTAAGTGTGAAGTCAGATTCTCACACTTAATCACCTTTTGATGTAGAATTAAGATCATTAACCTACTTGTGATTATTTAGATGTTTTTGTTGTTTTTGTTTAGTGTTAAGTAATGAGATTAAGCCATAATCAAAGATTAAACAGACTCATTACACCATCCTAATAGAAGGATAATAGATGAGAATGTTTAAGCTGAGGAAAGCTCCTCAACTTAATCCATGATTAGGGATTAAACCCATGACAAAACAAGCCTTTATTAAGTGGATTTTATTTAATGGTATGATGATGAAGTGTTTTTTTATGATTTGTAAGACAACTTGAGGGGGACTTGTCCATTAACACTAGGGTTAGTCCTTCTTAACCACTTAAGGAAGAATTAGAACCCTAATGCAAGGCCCAAGTTACAAGTGTGATGTCTTGATGATTATTAGATGAATTGATTAAGAGATTTAAACACCTTAAGGGTTTAATACTTAGGATTAAAGTTATACACTCCATCCTAAGAGAAGGATGCAGGCATAACCCTAAGCACAAAGTCTTAAAGCCTTTAGGGTTTAGTCCCTGATTATGAGATGAGAAGAGGAGACTCAAAGAGACACAAAGGTGAAACTATGGGGGGACTAATCAAAACCCTAATTCATTGCCATGCTTGGTTGATCCTAAGGTTTGTGAGGTTTGCAAGAACAATCTTCAAAGGAGCCACCAGGAAACAGATGAAAGGATCAAGAGAAGCAAAGTGACTTGCTTCATTCAAGAAGTCAAGTCACTTGAAGAAAGAAAGTGGGAGAAACAAGAATGAGCAAGCTCAAACTCAAACACAAATATAAATGCAGCAATGTATGCAAGGGAGATGAAAAGAAAAGTTATGAGAAGTGAAGGCAAATTCACTTCTCAAGTTTACTTACCACCTGAAATGTTAGAAAGAAAAGCAATGCAATGCTAAATGAAATGAAATGACATGATGCTAAACAAAACCAGAAGCATGTTGATGATGATAATGATGTTGTGAGGTGTTGCAAACATGAGGCAAGGCATGGAGATGTTCATACAAGATCCTGGATGCAAATGATGCAAGCTAAGGAGCATGAATGAACATGAAAAGTCATGAAACATACAAGGCAAATGATATGGCAAACATGCAATGCAATGATCAAAGATGCTTTATACATGTCTTAAGATGTCAAATGAATCACAAGAATGCACAAAATGCAAAGACAAGTCATGTTATGCAAGGGAATGCAAGAAGGATGCAAAAGAAAGCCCAAATTAGGGTTCATGGATCAAACATCAAACACAAACCAAAAACAGAAGCAAAACCCTAAAGTAAAAATGGAAAATGGTACCCAAAGAAACCCTAGGCCTATGATGAATCACTGCCCAAAGGGGAACTCTCAACTCTCAACCAATCTTGAGTTATGAATTTTCTAACTTATTAGGGTTTTTTAGGGTTCTTAACAAAACAAATGCCAAACAATTTGAAAATGCAAGAGCAATTCATGGCCTTTTTATCCTTGAAAATACATGCTAAACAAAAGACAATGCAAGAAGAATCAATGTCTCAACCTTCACCAATTGGCAGAAATGAATTTTTGAATCCATGATCAAAATAATGCATAAAAAATGATTTAATTCAATGAAAAATTCTTAAAATGCATCAAGATCAAAAAAGAAATTTGGTTTGAAGGTTGGACAATGTTTCTAAATGTCTTAGAACATTTCATGAATTTTTTTGTAATTTTTAAATACCTAAAAGTATTTTTAATTAATTAATTCCCATTAATCAATTAAAAATAATCTTTTAAATATTCAAAAATACTTTTTTAATGATAAAAAATAAAATAAAAATATTTTTGGGTCTTAAAAATTAATTAAACTTTAAAGAAAAAGTTTCATAATTTTTAAGATTTTTTAGCTATTTTAAATTAATTATGCAAATTAAATAGAAAGAAAACGAATTAAAAATTAAATAAAATAAAAGTCAAATGAAGGAAAGGCCAGGATGCGCTCTGGGTTTAAAAGTGTTGACTGGCGCGTGATCTAAGGGTCACAATTCAAACTAGCCTAATCCTGATTAATTAAATAATAATTCATAATTAAGACTTAATGAAAAGATCCTGGCCTTCTATTCACGCGCGGGAAATGGAATCCAATGGCTCACGTTCAAACTCAGTGCCCTAACCCTAATTAATAATTAAACACTTTCAGGTCACCGGAGACGAGCTCCGGTCGTCTTCTCCGGTGACCTCCTCCCCTGAAAACTTCAAACTTCCTAAAAACATGACTAAAATGAAAACTAAGCACATAGAAATGAACCCCATGATCTCCTGAATCAAAACCCTAACCCCAAACAAATTTATTCTTCATCAATCACATGAATCGAAGGCAAACATTTTTAGGGCAAACCAGTTTCAGAGTCAAATTAAATGCTCAAATCATCACCATTTCAAAAAATAAGAACATCAGGATGATCAGGACAACACAATGAACAAGTTTGTAACAAGAAAAATGATTTCTGGAAAAATAATTTTCGAGCTACCTGAGATTTGAAGCTTTCAGTTTGAAGACTTTCTGGCCACTTCCTTCAATGCAAACTACTCCACTTAGTCCCCAGAAGATGTTTGAATACTCAAAAGGAGTTTAAGTTGGCTGGTTGATGAGTTTCGAAAGCTTCTGTTCAAGCTTGGTCAGAAATGGCAATGGTGAAATAGGCACTTTCAGGTCATGGTGAGGGGTTGTTTATGATCCTGAGGGTGAATGGAGAAGGTCTATGGTGTTTGTTTGGCTGTTTGTGGGCTAGGGAGGGAGATTCGAATGAATCTGCAGAATGGAGTGAGAGATGGCAATGAGGTGTTCTGGATGTTTTAGGCTTGTGCTTTGGGTGGTTTCTACTCAGTGATACATGGTGAGTTGAATGGAGGAAAAAGTTTGAGTGTTTTGTGGCTGTGGAGAGGAATTCGAAGGCTTTTGCAATGTGAAGGGATTTTGTGAATGTGTGTAATGTGTTAGTTTCAGCCTTGCCTCCTTTATGTTTTGGCCAGCATTTGGGTAGTATAAACAATTGCAAGTGGCTGGGGGATGTGACATGTCCTGCTGTGATTGGGATGTCTACTTTTGCATAAAGTCCACCTTTTGTGTAAGTGAGGCATGGCTCAAAGTCTAGGCAAGTACAAGGTTGGTTCTGGTGCAGCATGGTGAGAGAGAGGTCTAGCAAAGCTCAGCACTCAAGGCTGCAAGTTGGTGAGAGGTGATCATGAGTTTTTGCAACTTGTTGCTTTTTGAACTTTCATGAGAAAAGTCAAGTTACATGAACTATAACCATGGGCATTCTTGGTTCAATTCTGATTTTATGACTTAGAGACATGTTTGTGTGTTGGTTTGGAATGGATTAGAGGCTGCAAAATGCATTGATCCATGATTTTGCAAAATTCTCACTTAGGGCATGCCTTGAAAATAAGTGATTTTAGCCAACTTTGCATTGCCATAACTTTTAATCCATGAAGAGTTTGATCATGTTCTTGTACTTTTTGAAAAGGGAAAGATGAGATCTACAACTTTCATGACCAAAGTTTTTCCATTTGAAGCCTTTTTGGATCAAGAATCAAGGCTTAAAAAATGACCTAAAATGATGCATTCTTGAAAAGTCAACTATGCCCAAAAAGTCAACATTTGCAAAAACCCTAAATTCTTGATTTCTATGAACTTCAACCTTCTTCCATGATCAAATAAAGGTCATATACACTCAAAATGATGAAGATCACCCATTGGTTGGGTCATTGGGGGCCTCAGATGCCCTGATTTTGCACTGACTTGTCTGAAAAGTCAACTCTTGATCAGATGACTTCCCCATGGAATTTCTTCATGAAAATTGATATGCATACTCCCTATACCATATAGAGATCAATGAAAACAATAATGACCAAAAAAATTGGAGTTATGGCCTCTGAAACCAAAACCCTAATTTTCAGTCAACTGTGTAGTTCAAGCTGGCCCTGCATCCACTCAAACCCTAGTTCTTGTGATTCCTCTGCAATTTTGACTTTGAGGAGATGAAATATGATATAAGAACACACATGGATCCCTTTGAAGTGATTGGTACCTTTGGAATGGCTCAAGATGCCTTGGGATTGCTCAGATCACAAACCCTAGGTGCAGATGCCTTGAAAGCTATGCAGTGGATAAAAAATGAGATGTGAGATGTCATGATTGTGTTTATGCATATGAGGATGATCACAAGCCATGATGTGAATGGGTGAGGGCAAATTTGGGGTGTTTACAGATACCTCAACTTAATCCATGGTTATGGATTAAATTCATTATATAACAAGCCTTTATTAAGTGGATTTTAATTAAAGGATGAGATTAAGAAAGTGGATTTTAAGTTTGTAAGACAACTTGAGGGGGACTTGTCCATTGAACACTAGGGTTAGTCCCTCTTAACCATAAGGAAGAGATAGAACCCTAATGTAAGGCCCAGGTTACAAGATAAAGTCTTAGTGATTATTAATGTGTTTTGATTAAGAGGTGTAAACAAACTAAAGGTTTAACACAAAGGATTACAGTTATACACTCCATCCTAAGATAAGGATGCATGCATAACCCTAATTCAAATTCCTAAAACTTTAAGTGTTTAGTCTCTGATTATTGAGATGAGAAGAGAGAATCAAGGAGACTCAAAGGTAAAACGTTATGGGGGACTATATACAACCCTAAAAGTTATCATGCTTGGATATCCTATTGTTTGTGAGGCTTAAGAGAAGAGATCTTCAAGGCCACCAAGGAAAGGGAAGCAGATGAAAAGAGAAGGAGAAAGAGAGAATAAGTTACTTACTTCCTGAAGAAGATTAGTAACTTAGGAGAGAAGAAATGAGCAAGAGAAACACAAGTGAAGCATGTTCACTCCAAGCATGTTGGTAGATAGTAAAAAGTCTCTGTAATACCAAGCATTCACAAATGTTTGACACTTTTATTTTTAATGTTTTATATCCTGTTATTTATTTATTTATAATTCGTACATAATATATAGTATGTATATCCTTAATATATAATATAGAATATAGAATATAATATATATATATATATATATATATATATATATGTATGTATGTATATATATATATATATATATATATATATATATATATATATATATATATATATATATATATATATATATATTGTTAAATACATTTTTTTTAATGATTTGATTATGTTGTTCAGATCGGATCGTGTCGATACGCTATTTGCATATTTGGGTGTATGATGCGTGACACTTGTGTTGATCCGATCCAGTTGCGATGATCGCAATTTTTGCGTTAGCAACATCGTTATTCTTTTTTAATTCATAATATTATTTTTTATGTTACATATATTTAGATCTGTACAAATAACTAACTACCCTGATTTTTTTCCTAAACCCTGACAATTTCGCCACAAACTCTAAATTTCAAACCTAAAACTTTAACCGTGTTATTTCCTCTAAACCATAAACCTTTTCTTAAACCTTAACAAACCTTATTATTATTTCCTATTTTCGCTCATATTTATGTTATTCATACACTGTAACTGCTTCGCCCTTGTAATATTTTAAGTTTTAACTTGTAATATTTTCAGTTTTACTTTTCGCCATCTTTATTATGTAACTGCACCAAAGTGTTGTAATAGTTAGGATTTTATTTTCTGCCATTTATTTTCTGCCATTTTATTTTTCTGCCATTTATTTTTCTGCCATTGATCTTATATTAACTGCGTGGTTTAGTAATGTAGGGCGTGAAAACCTATTAAATTAATTATTTAATATTTTTCTATAACCTTTATATTTTTTGTGAATAAATAATAAATACTAACTATTTTAATAACTTTTTTTTATTACTTACTTATAATAATAAATCCTTATATATTTTGTAAATAAAATCTAATTGACCATTTTTCTAATTGAATAATAATAATAAACCTATTAATCTAATAATTTGATATTTTCTATAATCTTTATTTATTTTGTAAATAACCAACTTAATATTTTTCATATAACTCTTTTATTTTATAATTTGTACATTAATATTTTTTAAATTCTTTTATTATTACTAATTTATTTTAAACTCATATTTTTCTAATAACTTCTAAAAAAATCTAACTTGTTTAACCTAAAATAATTTCTTTTAAAATTCTAACCTTTTTATTATCACTTTATTATTATTGTTATTTTATTATTGCTTTATTACCATTGTTTATTTATTATTTTATTATTATTTGCTTTTATCTATTCTATTTTTGCTTCATTATTTTCCTTATTTTAATTTTGTTTTATTTATAATATTAGGAAAAAATGTATAGGTTGTAAATTTATTCTTTCTCGCCTGATTATTATGTATTTGTCCCATAGCCATGTAATAGTTTAGAAATTTATTTTTCTTGCTTTTATTTTTGTAAATATTTATTGCGTGGTTAGTAATTTAGGGAGTGCAAAAAACTAACTGTAAATAATTGAACTTAGAAAATTAAATTCAAGACAAATATCTGAAAAATAACACTCACACACGTAAGTCGATCTTTGATCACCATCTGTACTTCCTAGGGTATTCCTCTTGGTTGCCTTCTTTAAATGGTCAAGTCCCTCGAAAATAGGGGTGTCTTAAGCAAAGTCCCTTCAAACAGAAAAATCATCAAGTCCCTATAAACTTAAAAGATCAAGTCCCTACGAGGTTGCCTACGATATAATGATCTTGTCCCTTCGGTAAATATGATGATAGTCCCTACGAATTGCTAAAGACACCCCTTATGTTGCCTTCATTAACCATACGATGACCCTACGCCCGTCCCTTAAACACATCCAAGGTAATGACTACCTATTCCTTAATAATAGGGATAGTCTTACCATTGAAAGAACATACGAGAACACGGAAGACTTAATCTAGGGTAGGTATCTCATAGTTACTTGCTCACACTTTTCAAAATTACTTTTACACCTCACAATTTCTAAACTAGGCATTGTATACACCCATACGAGGGTCATTACAAAGTACTTAAAGGAATTTTTCTAATCACACACTACACTCTTGCAAACAAACAAAGTGAGCTAAGTAACTAAGAGCCCATGGATAACCATGGATATAAAGGGTGCTAATACCTTCCCTTGGTATAACCTACCCCCCGAACTCAAGTCTTTTAAAATAGGTCTTTCCTGTTCTTTTATGTCCTTTCCTTATGGATAAAATAAAAGTCGGTGGCGACTCTTGCTATCTGCAACATTTAACTAAAGTCAGTTCTCCCACCATGTTACAGCAAACTATATCCTCCCTGATTAGGGATAATGAGCCTACTTAAGTTTGAGATAAGCATCTCAACTCAATTACCATGATGATGTATGAATAAGATCATTAACATACTTGTGATTATTAAGATGTTTTTGGTTTTTGTTTAGTGTTAAGTAATGAGTTTAATCTCTAATCACAGATTAGTGAACTCATTACACCATCCTAATAGAAGGATGATAGATGAGAACACTTAAGTTGAGGAAGATACCTCAACTTAATCCATGGTTATGGATTAAATTCATTATATAACAAGCCTTTATTAAATGGATTTTAATTAAAGGACGAGATTAAGAAAGTGGATTTTAAGTTTGTAAGTCAACTTGAGGGAGACTTGTCCATTGAACACTAGGGTTAGTCCCTCTTAACCATAAGGAAGAGATAAACCCCTAATGTAAGGCCCAAGTTACTAGATAAAGTCTTAGTGATTATTAATGAGTTTTGATTAAGAGGTATAAACAAATTAAAGGTTTAATAATAAGGATTAAAGTTATATACTCCATCCTAAGATAAGGATGCATGCATAACCCTAATTCAAAGTCCTAAAACTTTAAGTGTTTAGTCTCTGATTATTGAGATGAGAAGAGAGACTCAAGGAGACTCAAAGGTAAAAAGTTAGGGGGGACTATATACAACCCTAAAAGTTATCATGCTTGGATATCCTATTGTTTGTGAGGCTTAAGAGAAGAGATCTTCAAGGCCACCAAGGAAAGGGAAGCAGATGAAAAGAGAAGGAGAAAGAGAGAATAAGTTACTTACTTCCTGAAGAAGATTAGTAACTTAGGAGAGAAAAAATGAGCAAGAGAAACACAAGTGAAGCATGTTCACTCCAAAGACAAATGAAGGATGCAAATGCAGAGGAAATAAGAGGTGGTAGGTGAAGGCAAATCCACTTCCCAAATAACTTACCAAAATTACCTGAAATGTTAGTATGAATGCATAAGACATACAACACAAAGGAATGAGATGAATAAGGATGCAAAGTCCAAAACCAGAAGTGATTATGTAATGCAAATGTTTTATGAGATGATGCAAATTCATACAAGATTCATATGAATGATCATACAAGGATGAGATGCAATGGAAGCATGTTTAGAAGCATGAAAACACATGGATATTAATAAAATGTAATGGATGCAAAGCATACCAAAATGATACAACAATGACCAAGCAATGTTTCAAACATGTCCTAAGATGTCTAAGAAGATATACAAAATAATGGAATGACATGACAAGTTCACAAGTTCATGATATGCAAAGAAGAATGCAAATGGAGATGCAAAATTAGGGTTTTATGAACATGCATGATGCATATGACCAAAACAGAAGCATACATCATGATAAAAATTTGAAATTGAACTCAAACAAACCCTAATCCCGTATAAGACCACACCCCAAAGGAGAAAGTCAGAAGCTAACCCTAGGCAAAGTTATGGATTTCTTGAGTTAGCTAGGGTTTTTGGGTTATTCTTAAGGAAAAATGCAAATCAAATTGAAAATGCAAGATAAAAATATGAGATAAATAACCTAGAAACTATATTCAATATGAAAAACAATGCAAAAAGAATCAAGTTCAAACTCATCATGGTTAGGCAGAAATTAATTTTTCAAGTTAGGGTTAAAAGATGTGAAATTTAAGAACCCTAATTCAAAGAAAATTGTGAAAATGTGATCAAACCTAAAAAGAAATTTGTATGGTGAATTTGGAAATGTTTCTAAATGTATTGGAATGCTTCATGAATTTTTTGGTGATTTTTAGAAACCTAAATGCATATTTAATTAATTAAAATCAATTAATTAATTAAATAAAACATTTAAATATTTTAAAAATACTTTTTTAATGCAAAAATTAATATAAAAAATGTTTTTTAGGTAAAGAAAAATATTTGAAACAAAAACGCTGAAAATGGGATTTTTAAATAGTTTTTGCTATTTTTAAAAATTATATGAAAGAAATGCAATAAAAATGAAATTAAAAATGAATTAAATGGAAAGTATGATGATCCAGTGGCCAAGATTCAAACATAGGGGGAGACAGTTGACTGCACGCGTGTTTTGATGGCCAGGATGCGATCTGGAAAAATTAAATTACTAAACCTAATTAATCAAATTTAGGGTTTTAAGTGAATCAATCTGGACCCTACAAACACGCCCTAAACAAGATCCTACGGCCTACATTCACACTGGCAAGATTAACCCTAATTACAACCCTAAACATTTTCAGGTCACTGGAGCAAGCTCCGGTCATCTTCTCCGGCGAGCCGTTCAACCTATCTTCTTCCCTAGGCTACCCCAAACCCTCTAAAGCTCCAGAATCAATCATCTAACAACCCTAAACACGAATCCAACCCCAAAAACAATTTATCATGCATCAAATCCATGAATCGAACAAAAACATTTTCAGATCAAAAAGTTTTAAAACATCAATACATCCTGGTTTCTCAACCATTTTCAAAACAAATCATATCAACATGATCAGGGAGACACATAGAATCATATGGGAACTTAAAACAAGAGTTATGGAAAAATAGTTTGAAGGTGACTACCTGAGATGAAGCTTTATGAATTTGAGCTTTCTGGCCCTTCCTTTGATGCAAAACCACTCCAATGGTCCCCCTCGAGCTTCTGAAAGGCTTGAAACAAGTTTGTATGGCTTGGTTTGTGTGCTTCAGTTCTGATGACTCAGAAATCGTATTCTTGTTTAAGGAGCTTTTAGGCCATGGCAAGGGGTGGGAAATGATCCTTATGTGATTTTGAGTTGATTGGTGAATTTTGTTTTGATGTTTGAGGCTTGTGCAGTGGGAATCGAAGAAGGGAAGCATTATGGAATTTTTTTGTCAATCTCAATTATGGTATGGTTCAGGCCAATGTGTGTTATGGAAAGAGCTCCATAGGGCTTGCATAAAGATTGTTGATTGGTCCAGAGAGTTGTTGTGGCTCAGTTTGATTGGTATGGTGTGTTTCGCAAGAAGTCAAGATTGTGTACTATGAGTTATGGGCACGGGTCAGAGCTGTTTCAAGGGGTGTCTTGGCCTCAGCTTGCATCAAGGGTGGCCTTAGGATTGAAATATGTGATCTGGATGACCTTGATCAAGTGTTTGCAAGCTTTATGCATTTTTCCCTCTTTGAATATTTTGTGAAAATGAGGCATGATTTTTGTGATCCAAGGCACAATTCTGGTCAAAATGTATTGCATTATGTTGGTATGATGTTTAGAAGTTTATTAGAGGTCATGAAATGGCTTGGCAAGTGAATTTGCAAAATTCCCTCTTTGGTGCACACTTGAAAATTATAGGATTTTTGCCAACTTTGAAAGGTCATATCTTGAGTTATAGGATGAATCAAGACATGTTCTTGTAATTTTTTTAAATGGAAAGACACAATCTACAACTTTCATGTCCAAGGATTTTTCATTTGAAGCATTTTTGGTTATGAAAGAATAGGTTGAATATCTTTCCCAAATGGAAAATTTCCATTACAAGTCATTTCCAAAAATAGCAAGTTTGCATTTGGCTCAAAATTATTCAACTTTGTGAACTTCCAACCACTTCAATGATCAAATAAAGATTATTGAGACTCAAAATGATGATGATGACCCTTTGGTACCCTTGATGGAGGCCTCAGATGCCCTGATTTTGACTTTACTTGCTCAAGAAGTTACCCAATGATCAGATGACTTCCACATTGATTTTCTTCATCAAACTTGGTACACATGATACTTATAACATATTGAGACCATTAGAAACAAGAATGACCAAAATATTTTGGATTAAGGCCTCTGAAACCAAAACCCTAATTTTAGGTCATTTGTGTAGGAAATCTTCAGTCTGCCTCTATGCCTTTGCCATGCTTTGTGATCCCTTGACTTTTATGAACTTTGGGGAGAATATTATGATCATGGAACATACATGGACCCTCTTGGAAAGCTTCAAGACCATTGGTATGGCTCAGATCACTTCTTGGATTACTTAGATCATAAACCCTAGATGCAGATGAAATGAACTATGCAGTGGGATATGATATGCTTATGCTAATGCAAAAATGAAAGATCACAAGCCATGGTGTGAGAAAAAGTGAGGGCAAATTTGGGGTGTTTACACCAGAAAATTATAAGGGTTACTGCTGCAGAGTAATTATTATTTCCTGTTTTAAGCATGCATCAAAGTCCTGCATCTTGCCCAAGATGTCGGGACTCATTTTGTAATAGGGCCATATGTATTTTGTGCAAATTGAATATTAATGAACAATGGACATCTTTTTCCAAACAGTCTTCTTTTTTTTCTTTTCTTTTTTCTTTTTTTCGCTCACTGTCTTTTCATTTTTGTTATTTTCGCACAAAACAATAAATGGCAATGTTTTTCTCAATAATAACTTCATTCACTTTTTCTAAATAAGATAAAATTAATCACTAAAATGAACCAAATCTCAACCCTTGCAGAGATAGCCCTCTAAATTGCACCGACAATGACACTGATATGACCTCGTATGGCTTCGACAATCCAATTAATTAAGCAGATGAGGGGTTGAAGAAGAATACGAATTACCTGAAGAGCTAGCCAGGTTATTGAGACAAGAGGAAAAGGTGATTGCTCCTCATCAGGAGGAGGTTAAGACTATTAATCTTGGTACCGAGGAAGATGTGAAAGAGGTAAATATTGGGGCCAGTCTGCAAGCTCCAGTAAAAGAACAACTTATCAGTATACTGCGAGAATATGTCGATGTCTTCGCTTGGTCATATCAAGATATGTCGGGTTTGGATACAGATATTGTCATGCACAAGTTGCCATTAAAAGAGGATTGTCCGCCAGTTAAACAGAAGTTGTGTCGTACTCGCCCGGACATGGTGTAACACCCCAAATTTTCCCTCTTCATTTTAAGCATCATATCACATCATATTCATCATGAACTGACCATATTTTTAGCATCCTAGCATGGAAAGATGAGGCATAGCATTCTTCATGCCCTAGCATTAGGCATATGATCATCTGTGGAGGTTCTTGAGGAATCACAAGCCATGACAAGGGTCCCAATGGTTTTTTACAAGTCCTATGAGGGGTATACATTGTATTTACAAGCTCAAGGTCATTCACAAAAGCTCAGAAGGTTGGAAGATCATCTGAGAATCCAGGATAGGGCAAGGCTCCTAAGCATTGGTCCTAAACCAGGGTTTGAGATTCAAGCATGAAAACCTCACAACTTTGTGTAAACACCCCAAATTTGCCCTCACCCATTCACACCATGGCTTGTGATCATTTCATATGCATAAACACAATCATATCACCTCATATTACATTTTTGATTCACTGCATAGATTCTAAGTCATCTGCACCTAGGGTTTGTGATCTGAGCAATCCAAGAGCCTCTTGAGCCACTCCAAATGCCATCAATCACTTAAAAGGGGTCTAAATGTGTTCAAGTATCATATTACATCCTCTCAAAGTCAAGAATTCCAAAGAATCACAAGAACTGGGATTGGTATGGATGCAGAGCCAAGTTTGACTGCACAGTTGACCTGAAATTAGGGTTTTGGTTTCAGAGGCCATCACTCAAAATTTTTTGGTCATTCTTGTTTCCATTGGTCTCTATATGGTATAGGGATTATGCATATCAATTTTCATGAAGAAATTCCATGGGGAAGTCATCTGATCAAGAGTTGACTTTTCAGACAAGTCAGTGTAAAATCAGGGCATCTGAGGCCCCCAATGACCCAACCAAGGGGTGATCTTCATCATTTTGAGTGTATATGATCTTTATTTGATCATGGAAGAAGGTTGAAGTTCACAAAATTCAAGAATTTGAAGTTTTGCAAAGTTGACTTTTTTGGGCATAGTTGACTTTTCAAGAATATGTCATTTTAGGTCATTTTTCAAGCCTTGATTTTTGATCCAAAAAAGCTTCAAATGGAAAAACTTTGGTCATGAAAGTTGTAGAATACATTTTTCCCTTTTCAAAAAGTACAAGAACATGACCTAATTCATTTTGGATCAAAAGTTATGGTGTGACAAAGTTGGCAAAAATCACTAATTTTCAAGACATGCACCAATTGGAAAACTTGCAAGAACTTTGTACCAAGGCAATTGTAACTTCAAATTCATGTCTAACCACTACCTAAACATTCCATGTGACCTAAAAGTCAGAATTGAACCAAAGTCTCTCATGTTCATGGTTTGTATGGCAAGACATTTTCATGAAGTTTCAAAAGTAACCAACTTGCAAAAAACTCATGATCACACCTCACCAACTTGCTGCATTGGTTGCGGAACCTTCCTAGCATCACATACACACCATGCTGCGCCAGCCCTAGCCATTGTACCAAGCTAGAACTCAAGCCATACCTCTCTTACAACAAAGTTGACATTTTGCAAAAGTGAACTTACCAATCAATAAAGGCCAGGTCACATCATCTGACCTATGGGATTATTTTATACTATCCATTTGCAAGCTAAACATATCAAGAGGCCAAGCTGAAACACACCATAGCATCATTTTTCACAAAATCACCCTCACTTGCATCTTCCTTCGAAACTCTTTGCACAAACCACAAACATCAAAACAAGTTTCACTAATCATCTCACCATGCTTCATAGAGCCTAAACCAAGCAAAACCTAAGCCTGAAACCAGCAAGAACTCCATTCCTCCATTTTCACTCTCAGAAGCAAAACCATTCGAATCTCCCTCCACAGCTCACAAACACACAAGCAAACTTCATAAACCTCTTCAACATCCCTCCCTGGTCACTAAGCACCCCTCAAAACATCCCAAAGCTCAAAGAATCAGAAACACGATTCTTACACCATCTTGAACAGAACATAAGCAAACTCTTCAACCAGCCCAAATAAACTTCAAGTAAGCCTGGCAAACACTTTGGAGAGGTCATTGGAGTTGTTTAGGAGCAAGAAACTGGCCCAGAAGCTCCTATCTTGAAAGCTTCGAATCAGGTAGCTATGGCATTCCATTTTTCCAGAACCTCTTTTTATTGTTTCTAATTGATTAAGTATGCCTCACTGATCACCCTGAACTAAAAATTATTGAAAATGGTTGAGAAATGAAGTTGTATTGCTTGTCTGAAATTTTGGCCGTTTTTGTTCTTTGCTTCGATTCATGATCATGGCTGGAAATAAATGAGAAATGAGGGTGGGGTTGAGTTTAGGAGAGTGAGAGGAACAAATCTGGAGCTTTAGAGCTCCAGAAATGACCTAGGGAAGGTTTTGGAAATTCTCAGGGAGGGAGGTCACCGGAGAAGACGACCGGAGCTCGTCTCCGGTGACCTGAAAGTAATTAGGGTTTGATTAATTAGGGCTAAGTGTAATTAAGTCAGTTTGAATGTGAGCCGTTCATTCCCGCGCCAAGTCAATTCCCGCCCTGGCCACTTTAAATCTCACGCGTTGGATCAGCATACTTTCTATATTTCAGTTTAAAATTCATTTATTTTCATATTTTTCTCATTTGTTTTGCATAATTTATTAAAAATAGTAAAAATTGTCTAAAAATTATGAAACTTTTTCTCAAGACTTTCATTAATTTTTATGACACAAAAATATTTTTATTTTCATTTTTAGCATTTAAAAAGTATTTTTAAATATTTAAAAGTTTATTTTTAATTGATTAATGAAAATTAATTTATTAAAAATACTTTTAGGTATTTAAAAATCACCAAAAAATTCATGAAATGTTCTAAGACATTTAGAAACATTGTCCAACCTTCAAACCAAATTTATTTCTTGATCATGATGCATTTTAAGAATTTCTCATTGAATTAAAATCATTTTTGTGCATTATTTTGATCCAAAGTTCAAAAAATCATTTCTGCCTATCCATGAAGAGTTGGACATTGATTCTTTTTGCATTGCATTGTGTTTAGGATGTAGTTTGTAAGATTAAATGGCCATGATTTGATCTTTCATTTTCCATTTGTTTGACATTTCTTTTGTTTAGGAACCCTAAAACCCTAAAAAACTTATAAAAATCATAACTTGAGATTGGTTAAGAGTTGAGACCTCTCCTTTGGGCTTTGGTTTAGTATAGGATTAGGGGTCCTTTGTGTGGAATTTTCAATTTTTTATAATGTTGTTTGCTTCTGATTTTGGTTTGTGTTTGATGTTTGATTCATAAACCCTAATTTGGGGCTTCCATATGCATCCATCTTGCATCCTCTTGCATAACATGACTTGCCATGACATTTCAAGCATCCATTTGATTCATTTGACATCATAAGACATATTGAAAGCATGTTTGATCATTGCATCATGTATTTTCCATGTTGTATGCCATGTGCACTTCATAACTTTTCATGTATGTTCATGGTTCCTAACTTGCTTCATTTGCATTCATGAACTTGTATGATCATTTCCATGTGCTGCCTCATGTTTGTAGCATCTCATAGAATCCTTAGCATCATGTATATGCTTCTGGTTTTGTTTCTCATCATGTCATCTCATCCCATTTTGCATTGCATTGCATTCCTTTTCTAACCTTTTCAGGTGGTAAGTGACTTTGAGAAGTGAATTTGCCTTCACTTCTCATAACTTTTCTTTTCATCTCTCTTGCATCCATTGCTGCATTTTGTTTTGTGTTTGAGATTGAGCTTGCTCATTCTTCTTCTTCCCACTTTCTTTCTTCAAGTGACTTGACTTCTTAAATGAAGCAAGTTACTTTGCTTCTCCTGATCCTTTCTCTTGCTTCCTGGTGGTTCCATTGAAGACTTCTCTTGAAAACCTCACAAACCTTAGGAACAACCAAGCATGAAAATGATTAGGGTTTTGATTAGTCTCCCCTTTTAGTTTTTACCTTTGTGTCTCTTTTGAGTCATATCTTCTCACCTCATAATCAGGGACTAAACCCTAAAGGCTTTAAGGCTTTGTGATTAAGCTTATGCCTGCATCCTTCTCTTAGGATGGAGTGTATAATTTTAATCCTAAGTGTTAAACCCTTAATGTGTTTAAATCCTTTAATCAATTCACTTAATAAGTATCAAGACATTACACTTGTAACTTGGGCCTTTCATTAGGGTTCTAATTCTTCCTTAATTGGTTAAGAAGGACTAACCCTAGTGTTAATGGACAAGTCCCCCTCAAGTTGTCTTACAAATCATAAAATCCACTTCATCATCATATCAGTAAATAAAATCCACTTAATCAAAGGCTTGTTTTGTCATGAGTTTAATCCCTAATCATGGATTAAGTTGAGGAGCTTTCCTCAGCTTAAACATTCTCATCTATTATCCTTCTATTAGGATGGTGTAATGAGTCTGTTTAATCCCTGATTATGGCTTAACCTCATTACTCAACACTAAACAAAAACACCAAAAACATCTAAATAATCACAAGTAGGTTAATGATCTTAATCCTGTATAAAAGGTGATTAAGTGTGAGAATCTGACTCCATACTTAAGGTATTCTCATTACCCCTAATCAGAGGGAAGATGTGACGAGTTTACCAAATCCATTGGTTTAGGCTTAAGCTCATTAACTTATGACAAACTTCAAAAGGCAATAAAAGATTGAAAACTCAAAAACAAACAATAATCGTCTCCTTCGGGATTCTTTTCTCATCATCTTCACTCACAAACGAGAACTCGCTTCTTCCGTCTAATGCAAGACAGTTAGCATCTGTGCCAGACAGATCATACACTTGAGCATAGGCAAGTAAGCAGTTCACAAGTCAATTCATCTTTCAGTCTCTTTGGGTCGAACTACGGTGTTCTGACTTCCTCATTGCACGAGAGGATACGTAGGCATAACTTAACAGTTATCGAACAAAAGTCTCTGTATATTCCCCCTCTTTCCAGCTTCATTCTTTTAGCCTCATTATCTTGAGCATATTCTCATTCCCGCACTGACACTTTCATATTTCACTTCACTTTTCCCTTGCACTGACACCTGTACATCCTTTTCCAGCTCTTTATACACAAAATTGCACTGACACTACCCCTTTAAAACACAAATCTTTTAAGCGTGGATCCCGTCGAGTACGACGGACAATCTGGGTGCTAATACCTTCCCAAGTTGTAACCAACCCCCTTTCTCAGTCTCTCTGGTTCGCAACCGTCTTATCCACATCTCTTTCTAGGTCTATGCAGCATTGCCTTTCCTCCGGGATAAAAATGCCTAGCTGGCGACTATTCATTCTCCAGTGAGTTCACGGCTGTGTGTTCTCACTGTCCCTTTTCGCCGACCGTTCGCGTCTGTACCTTTATCTGGGCCAGTCCCACTTATCGGGAGCGACACTTTGGCCATTTCATTTGGGAAAAGTATTCTATATGTCAAGAGGATCCTAGGTACCAATTTTCATGAGAAAATTCCATGTGAAGTCAGGAAATTCTTCAGTTGCTTGCAGATGAAGTAATTGGTCAACTGTGCCTTTAAAAAGTCAACTGTGTGATTTCAAGGGGTCCAACCCACTTTTTCTAGCCAAAGGGTGTCCTTAAAATGTTATAAGAGGTTTGGAAAGTTCAAAGTTCAAGAATCATGAAGATTTGAGGGTTTTTGCAAAATTGGTGCAAAGTTGGTTTTTGGAAAATTCCATTTTTGGCAACTTTTGCCCTAAAATTCAAGTGAGCTTAACATGATCAAAAATTCTTCAAATGGACCAAAGTCAAACATGAAAGTTGGAGATTAAGGTCTCCCATTTTCAAAAAGTACAAGTACTTTTTCATAGGATTCATGGTTTGCAAGCTAGGCCCCTCGAAAAATTGGTTTAAACTAGGGCAAAACCTAAAATTCATGCATGCACCAAGAGCAAAAAGTTTCAAAACTTCATTTTAAGGCCTTGAATGGATCAAGTTTGTTCACAAAGTTAAAATACAAGGCAAATGGCACATTTTTCTCCAAATAATACACCAATTTCGTGCCAAGCAAGAATGTCACTCCAAAAATGCAAAATGTGCATGAACATGAAAAGAGTGCGACTCCTTTAATCTAAGGGCCAGGATTTGTTGGATTATAATTAAGGGTTGGATTTAGAGTGCACATGGGCTGAAAAGCAAGGGAAGGCATGAGGAGTGCATGCTCTCATCACAAACTTGCAAGAATTGCAAAATCACTCAAACTTTTTCTTCTCACATGCAAATCACACCATCTTTTTAGCAATTGCTCATGAGATCATATATAAGAAGCTAGGGTTTCAGAATCACTGACGTCTCTCTCATTATCTCATTTAAAAGTTTGTGCACAACTTTCAATTTCTCTCATATCTCATCATACACTTGCTCAATTCAAAAACCAGTTGTAGATCCTTGATCAGTGCAAGCTAATGATCACAAATATCACCATCATTCAAGCAATCTCTCAAGATCAACAACCTTGCCATTTCAGGGCAGGTGCTTGAAAAACTCAAGATCCATCCATATTCAAGGCTTTAGATGCATTTATTTTGCATCTAGAGTGAATTTGGAGTGATTTGCATCCATCATCTGGTCTTCTAGCAAGCATTTTCAAGATCTGATAGCTCAGGTAAGCTTCTGATTCTTCGCATCTGGAAATGAAAATGTTGGTGTGTATATTAATCTTTGATGTTCACTGATCATGCGACAAGCTTTGGTTTCGAAAATAATGCATTGTAGAGTGAGATATTTGAGTTTCAATTTTCATGGTCACAACTTTTTCTCTTCGATCTGGATGATTCTTTGAGTTTTAGAACATTTCAAGGCTATTTTTGAATTTAGAGTAGTCTAATTACCTAATCTGGAGCTTTATGTTTGTTATTGTGGTGATTTGTTCATCTGTTATGATTTCCGGTGCCGGAGCCCTAGCTCCGGTCACCGAAATCTGGAAACCTGCGTTAGGGTTTATGTGAGGTTGAAGAAGGGTTCCCAGCCATCAGATTTTGCCTCACAATGGACCAGATCTTGCCACGCATGTTAGTACCCCAGCCTCCCTCTCACGTGAAACCTAATTCTATTTTAATTCATAATGTTTCTCATCCCACCACAACAACCATGCGTCCTCACCTCACAGCAAATCATTTGTACACGTCATTTAATGAATTCCTTTCAGCATGCGTTGGATCAATCTAAAGGCCATGTTATTTTCCATTTTTTCCTTCTGATTTTCCACCCTATTTGTCATATACCTGCGCAGCTAATGGGCCTCAGAACTGCTTTTCACACCCCCATAGTTGTTAAGCCCAATACGTTTGTATTGAAATCCTGACTATTCTCACCCCCAGCCAATTTCCATTTTATTTCTTTTGCTTATTTTAATTCTTTTAATCCATTTTGCTTTCCATTTATTAAAAATACCTCCAATCATCCAAAAATTCCAAAATAACTCATGAGTCTTCATTTGAGTTTTTTTCTAATTTTCTATATTTTTATTTTCCATTTTTTCTTAATATACACGTGTCATAGAATTCTTCCATCTCAGTAATTCTTTTTTAAGTCCTTTTTGTACACCCTGACTTGTCCAATTTCCCTAGAGTTCATTATTTTGATTTTTGTGATGGTTCTTTTTGCTCTGGATTCCTAAGATGATGTACTTTATGTGTGATTTTTCCTCTGATTTTTAGAATTTTTTCATTGGGTTTTGGTCTTTTGACTTGTGAAGGAAGTTTTTAACCGTAGTTTGTGTTATTGCCCTCATTTGACCTATCTAGCTTCTGAATTTTTCCCAATCCTTTTGGCTTATTGATATATAATGTTTGAGGATCATTTGTCCTAAGTTGTGGAATTTTTAGACGCATTGTTGATTTTATGTGAATTTTTGTTCTCACCTTGTCCCATTTTGCTTCTTTGTGATCATTAGGTCTCTTATTAGCCTAGAAGGGCACTTGTGCCAACTTCTTCTTCTCATTTGGGGTGTCTTTGGGGTATGGGTTCCATTTTGGTCTTGACTTAGGGTTTGTGTCTTAGAAAGTTTTGTGTTTGGCTTACCTTTTAAGTCTTTCTTTTCTTATGTACTTTCACCTCATTTCTTTACTTCTTTCACCTCATATTGTGATTGTTTGATCTTGTACCTCTCTTCTCTTCATCTCTCTGGCTTCTTAAGCTCTTCTTCAACTTGTTTTGATTATGGTTGTGTGCCTTGAGTCCATATCTTGTGCTTTTTGCTTTGCATCTTTCTTAAGTGTGCATTTGTTTGCCATGTGTTTCATGTTGGATCATATTGTCTTGTATGCTTCATTCCTCATTCTTGTGACTTGCATATTCATTGAGCATTTATATATATGATCTCACTTTTGTTTGTATAATATTGGTATGTCATCTTGTTTATCTTGTTTCATTTGTATGCTTGTTGCTAACCTTGCAGGGGCTATGGTAAGTGAGAGGTGTGGAAGTGAGTTCCACATCTCCAAATCTCATTTCTTCTTCTTATTGTTTACTTGTGACTAACCCTTTGCTTGTTGGGCTTAGGCCTTACTCATATCATCTCTTCTTCTTCTTCTCTTCTTCTTTCTTTCATCTTTAGGATAGAAAACCACATTAACCTTAGGACATCCATGCATGACAACACTTAGGATTCTTTAGTCCCCCATTAGACTTTTACCTTTAGATCCTTTTGGTTCTTTTTCTCTTCTCATCTCATAATTTAAAAAAAACACTTAATAATGTTTGAAGTAATACCTTGAGCAATATCCTTATCCCATGAGGTACTTGTAGTCTTCCCATCTTTGGATAGTACAAGTTTACCTTGTGATGCACAAGTCTGATCAAAGCATCTTCTTCACCGAGAAAATCATAAAAAACACTTCTTCACTGTAAATACCAAAAACACTTAATAAGTTAATGAGTTAGTGAGCTTAGGCCCTAATCTCTGGGTTCAAGTTTTGGGGATCTTCTCCTTACTTGAGTGTGCTTGTTCTATTATTCCATCTTGGAATGTAGTGACAAGTGCACATTCCATGGAAAAGAGTTTGAGTTCACCTCCTTGTGACACACTCATAAAAAGCTTCATAAAAAACACAAACAAACAATAAGCGTCTCTCCTTTGGGAATTCTTTTCTCACCTCATTCGCTCCGTACGCGAACTTGCTCCTACTTGTCACTTTGCAAGACGGTTACACACTCGTCGTCCGAGTCTGCAACACCTGAGCAATGGCATAGGCAGTTCAAGCCTTAATTCACAAGCAATTTCTTTTCCACGCCTAGTTTGGGGAACTACGGCGTCTCTGATCCTCATTGTCCTGATGAGATACGTAGGCAGCGGGGTAGGGCCCGTTCGAGCACAATCTTTATTTTCCCTACATTTTTCCTTGTCATTTCTTATTCAGTTCCTTTCTCAGTTTCTTTTTTCAGTTCATTTTCATTTCTTTTGCAGCAGCTTTCATCCCCTCACCCATGGAAACAATTTTCTTTTGCGAGCGTGGATCTCGTCAGGTACGGCGGACGATCTGGGTGCTAATACTTTCCCAGGTCGTAACTGACTCCCGAACTCAGTCTCTTTGGTTCGTAGGACCCGTTTCCTTCCTCTTCTTTCTTCTGGTTTGTGCAGCATTACCATTCCCGTTCCTTCGGGATAAAAATGCCTGGCTGGCGACTCTATTCTTTTTCCGCACCACTTTCGCGTTTGTACCAGGATGGAAATCCGGGGAGCGACAGCTGGCGACTCTGCTGGGGATCGAACCCAGAATCTCTGGTTCCCCTGTGAGTCTCTCCTAGCGCTTGTTTATTGCTGTTTCATTGGGTGATGTTTGTTTGCTGTTGCTTGTGTATTTTATTGTTGTTTATTTACAGCTTTATTTACAGTTTTCAGTATTTATTTTCTGCATCATATATTATATACTGGACTGTCTGGACTGGATTTTCTGTTTGGGTGGTGTGGTGTTACTGTTTATGAGAGATGAGCTCATTACCACGACTCGAGTGCACCTTAGGACTTAGAGTGGTTCCACTTTGGCCTCATGAGATCTTGTCATGGGGGTAGTAGTGAGTTCCACGCCCAGATTTGCGACCGTCTTGGAAATGTCTTGATTTGGGGATCTTCCTCTCTCATTTCATAACCTTGACAGTTATGTGCAGCTGGGGACCGATCATTGAGAACCTTGTGGAAACATCCCTCTCTAGTGATGACAGTGGCAGACCACATTATGTGGCAAACCCATTCGCATCTGAAGGCCCACCCGGGACTCACATAGGATGACCTTGTTTCCCGGACTCAGCTGAGGCCTCCCTGCGTAGTATATAATGCCAAACCAATTCCCTGATTTGGTCATGAGCCATTTCTCGGAGATGGTGAAAGTATTATTGCTATTCGGCTTTGAGAGTCCGTGATGTCTGACCCGGAGCCTACCAGTGAGATTGGGAGGGGTTTACAAGTTTGCAGGAACCCTTGGCCTCAACATACACTCATTATCAGTGGTCTTTATTATGATTTCTGGTTCTATGGTCCTATGGTTCTGGTATTCTGGTTTTCTTGGTACTGTGGTTCTGAGATCTTCTATCAGAGAGTTGTGATTATTTCTATCAGAGAGTTGTGATTCAGAGGACTGTTGGTTTTCCAGTATTCAGAGGGTCCTTGTGTTCAGTGATTCAGTATCCAGATGGTCCCAGTTGATCATATGCCTGCATTGCATTTGCATTTGCATCATCTTTGCATTAACTGTTTATGTTTCCATTTTTCAGGTCACTGTTCATAATCAGCTTCCAGTTCTGGTAAATCTTATCTCCAGATGGCAGAAATCAGAAGAGTTACAATGAAAAAGAATGTTCACTATACTTTTCTTCAGCCTGAAGTCAGAAGTGTTCAGAAATTAGTAGGTCTGATGAATGACCAAGTCTTGGGCAATTTCAGGAAAAGATATGGCCAGATATTGAAGTTTGTGGACAAGCCCTCTGCAAACCAGAAGGACAGTTTGCATACCTTGTTGCAGTTTTATGATCCTTTGCTGCGTTGCTTTGTGTTTCCAGGTTACATCTTAGCTCCTACATTGGAAGAGATTGCCAGTATTCTGAATGTTCCAGTCAGAGAGACATTGCCATTCTATGGGTCTGAGGTAGTGCTTAAGGAAGAAGACATAGCCAAAGTTTGTCGTCTTCCAGCTGCTACAGTCAAGAAGGCTCTGAAAGATAGTGAGGGCAAAGGACTCCCTTAGAGTGTGCTCATCCCAGAGGCAGAGAGATATGCTACAGAGGGTAGTTGGGGTGACTTTGGTGCTTTGATAGCTTTGATGGTGTATGGGTCCAGCTTGTTCCCTGGAGAGAAAGAATTTGTAAGCTTAGAAGTGATCTCTATCTTTGCTAAAGGCAATCCAGTGCCAACTCTCTTGGGTAACTTCTACTACAATGTGCATTACAAGAATGAGAAAGGTAGGGGTGGACCAGTAGTCTGCTGCGCTTCTTTGTTTGCTGAGTGGTTTGCCAGACAACTGCCAAAATCAGGTGCCTTCAAGGAGATGAGGGATGAGTGGAGATGGTCAAGAAGGTTGATGGGGTTAACTGCTGAAGATATTGCATGGGGATATGACATAGATCTGCTAGGTAAAGAATTGCTGGTCAGTTGTGGAAGATTTGCTGGAGTACCTTTGCTGGGAAGGAAAGGTGTAATCAGTTATTATCCAACATTAGCCAGGAAGCAATTTGGCTACCCTTTGAGAGATCCTCCACAGATGGAAGAGTTTGCTGAGTCTCTGTATTTTCCTGTGGAAGGAAACAAGGAATTAGTTCTACAAGCAGTCCAAGCTTGGGCTCACAAGATAAGAAAGGGTAAGAAAGACTTTGGCATAGTTGATCCCAAGACGTATCCACCATTTGCTGCATGGTTGCAAAAACATGTAGAAGAGGTTCTCATGCCTTTCTCAGTAGAAGCTCCACTTTATCCCAGAGAAGTTCCAAGCCAGAGTAGTACTGTTTCCCTTGAAGAGTACAAGAAATTGGAAGCTCAGCTACATGAAGTTCGAGTGGAGAATGCTGAAATGGTAAGCCTGTACCATATGGCCAACAGGGCCAAGAATGAAGCAGAAGGTAAGCTGAAGAAGATCCAAGCCTCCTTGGAAGCTAAAGAGAAATACTTTGCTGGAAGGGAAGCTCACTTTCACAGGATGGGTTTGATGGAAGCTAAAAGAGAAGCTGAACGCAAAAAGACTTTGAAGACTCTCAAGGACGCTCGTCAATCCATTGTTTGGTTGCAAGGCCAAAGGGAGGAAGAGCAGAAGAAGTTCAGAGAGAAAGAAGAGTTCTTTGAAGTGCAAATGGCCTACAAGAAGGAAGAGGTGGAGCAAATCCACAAAATTTGGAGGGAAAAAACTCAGCAGTTAGCACAAAGCCAGTTAGCCTTGGAGGAGGCACGGAAAGAGATTGAAGAGCTCAAGCTGAGAGCGGGTGTCAAGAAGAGCAGAGCAGAGGTGGCAGAGCCTGGGTCCTTAGCTTAGTTTATTTTTCAGACTACCTACAGACTTGTTGTAGGAGTCTTGCTTTATTTGTTTTTGTCTTTTATTCATGTAATGACTGGTAACCCTTCGGGGAATATTTCTGTTTGTGCTCTGACTTTTGGCCAGCAGTTGGTTTGTCCATGATATACATTGTTAATGTGCAAATTATCATTTCTGAATGTGTAAGACTCGTTTGCTGATACTGCTAATATCTGAACACTCATCAAAGAGAAAGTTTGAAAGTTAATACTCCAAGTGGCTGTCTGGAGTAGATGCCAGAACTGGGGCATGCAAATGCTTAAAACCTGGGAACATAAGCAGTTACATTGCATTGCATATAACCTGTTTGTTTGTTTTATAGGTAGCGCTTCAGTTTCTAATGTCTTTTGTGTTTCAGGCACTATAGCTCCCAGAAAAGTTCGGGAACAGCCAGTCGCACACAGATATCCAACAAAGGTCAATAGAGAGAGAATCATGGATCAGATGCAAGCTGACTTAGCTGATTTGAGACTGAGAATGAATAACTTTATGACCTTGATGGAAGGCATGGGTCAGAATCAAGAGTGTCTGCGGGAATTAGTTGAGAATCAAGCCAGGAACAACACTGCTGCTGCTGATAATCGTAACGATGCAGGCGCACATCAAGTGGAAATCCCTGTAACACAGCCAGGGGTGACTATAATCAATGATGGGCTGAATAATGTGCAAATGGATAACCAGGACGAACAGTTCACTCTGCTGGACGAAGCTGAGGGTCAGGGGGCTGAGATGAACAGGAAGTTTGAGGAAATGGCAGAACAAATCAAGGCTATTCAATCCCAGAGCTCTTTGGGATTTGACATTACTGACTTGGGCTTGGTTCCAGGGGTTAGAATCCCTTACAAGTTCAAGGTTCCAACTTTTGAGAAATACAATGGCACTGCATGCCCAAAGACCCATCTTCAGTCCTTCGTAGGAAGGATCGCTGCTCACACTGATGATGAAAAACTCTGGATGTACTATTTCCAGGACAGCCTGCTCGGGGCCTCCCTTGAATGGTATATGAAGTTAAGCAGAGTCAACATTAAAAGCTGGAAGGACCTGGGAGAAGATTTTGTGAGACAATACCAGTATAATTTGGACATGGCTCTAAATCGCACTCAATTGCAACATATGTCTCAAACTACTAAGGAGGGTTTCAAAGAATATGCTCAAAGGTGGCGTCAGCTTGCTGCCAGAGTGCAACCACCCCTGCTGGAAAATGAGATGGCTGACATGTTTATGGGGACTTTGCAAGGCGTGTTTCTTGAAAGATTGGCGTCCAGTTCTGCCACCAAATTCAACGATATAGTAATTGCTGGAGAGAGGGTTGAGACCTTGCTAAAGATGGGAAAGATCCAAGATACAAGTGCGAGCAGTTCTAATGGAGCAAGAAAAGCTTTCAGTGCACCTCCAAGGAGAAGGGAGGGTGAGACAAATGTTGTGTTTGGCCGAGGACGGGGCCGAGGGTATAGAAGACCTTATGAGCATGTGGCAGCAGTCACAATTCCTTCAAATCCTGTGCAGCAGATGCAACCTCAACAATAACAACAACAGCAATAGCAACCGCAACATAACAACTATCAGCAGAGACCTTATCAGCCAAGGCAAACTCGCCCGGCTAATAGGGTGCTGGAGGCTATCCCCATGACGTATGCTGCTTTGCTACCAAGGTTGCTGGACCTGAATCTGATTCAATTGAGAACTTTGGCACCACCACCTCCTGGAGAGCTTCCAGTGGGGTACAATGTCAATGCAAGACGCGCTTTCCACTTAGGGGCACCTGGGCACTCGACTGAGAAGTGAAGGGCGCTACAACACAAAGTCCAAGACCTGATAGACTCCAAAGCAATTAACTTCGCACCACTGCCAAATGTTACTTCGAACCCTATTCCGAATCATGGAGGGGCTAGAATCCATGTTGTTGATAGTGATGAGAAGTTAAGTCTGATGCTGAGCATAGAGGAAATGGAGACTCCATTATTGGTAGTGAAAGAGAAGCTGCTGAAAGGTCAAGTGTTTCCAGGATGTAGTTTTGATTGCGAGAGTTGTTTGAATTCAGAGAATGGGTGTGAAGACCTGAAGATGGGATTGCAGAGTTTGATTGATGAAGGATCTTTGCAGTTTAACAAGGTTGGTAATGAAGTTGATGATGTGTCCACCATAACCATATTCTATGATGAAGCTGAGATGCCAGCTAGAAGAGAGCCTGTTACCATTTATGCACCTGAAGTTAGTCCTGTGACTATCACCGTGCCTGGGCCTGTTCCTTATACAGACGATAAATCCATTCCATGGCATTACGACTCAGATGTGTATGTGTCTGGACAAAAAGTTGAGAGCCAGTTTGTTGCTATTGACCCGACTATAGTGAAAGTCGGAGGAGTTGGAGGTTTCACAAGAAGTGGTCGTCTATTTGCTCCCCCAGTTTTGAGAGGGGATCCTGAGGCTGAGGCTTTGACAAAGGCTAAAGGCAAGCAAGCTGTGACTGATGAATCAACAACTCCTATTGTTGGGCAGGGTACCTTTGAGAAGGAGGTCGAGGAATTTATGCGCATAATCAAAAAGAGTGATTATAAGGTGGTCGAGCAGTTGAACTAGACACCTTCCAAGATATTCATTCTATCTTTGCTGATGTGTTCTCCTGCACACAGAGAGGCCTTGTTGAAAGTGCTGCAGATGGCCTATGTTCCTCAAGAAATCACTGTCAATCAACTCGAAGTTGTAGTGGGCAGTGTTAATGTAAGCCACGGGCTGGGCTTTACAGACAGAGACCTCAAGTCAGAGGGCCGAAACCATAACAAAGCGCTGCATATTACTATGGAGTGCAAGGGTGCTGTGTTGTCGCATGTCCTTGTAGACACAGGATCTTCCCTTAATGTGTGATGCGTGTTTTTCGCAAGTGTACGAACACGTCAGAGTAATATAAAAGATTGTCGAATCCACAGAGACCATGTGTCAATCTATCGTTCCTGTTGTTATGGTGTGTATCTAAGGCAACTAAATATAAGGATTTTAAGAAGTGTGCAATGGTAAATAAAATGGTAATTTTAAACAATTAATAAAAGACAGGCTCAAATGTAATTCACGTAATCAACTGATAATCCGGTACTTGTTAATAGAACTACTCATGGGCAGTGTTTTCTCCTTTGAAAAGAACTAATTTAATAGGAACTGTCGCTTTCGCGTATTCAGAACCGAGTTGTACTCTCTAATCAACCCCTCCTATTGTCACAGATAAAAAGGTGCGTACTGCGTTAGAGTAGTAAACCTATTTTTAAGAAATATAGTATCTTAACTAAGTTGAAAAGTATTTTAACCTGGATTTCTTAGCAAAAAGAGGTTCTCACGAACCAGACTCAAAACTTCCTAACGCGTCCGAAAATCGTTTTAAAATCTCTTTTCTTTTTAATCTAAAAAATCCTAATGAACTAGACAAAACGCTTTTGGCTGTTTTTGAAATAGTTAAAAGCAATTAATTAAATTGAAAGATAAAATAGCCCTTAAGTGTTTCCACGAACAATTGTACGGATTACTGGTTTAATTACGATTCTTACATTCTAACATTTATGGATTTAGTTAGACATGGTAAAGTAAAAGTTCTTTTTATAATTTTTCATAAAAGTAATTTAGTGCGAGTGCGGAAAGTAAATAAAAGTAGTGCGAGTGCGGAAAGTAAATAAAAGTAAAGCGAGTGCGAGAAATAAAGTAATTTAAAGCGAGTGCGGGAAATAAACGAAAGTAAAGCGAGTGCGGGAAATAAACGAAAGTAAAGCGAGTGCAGGAAATAAATAAAATAAAGTGCGAGTGCGCATAATAAATGAAAGTAAAGCAATGCGGAAAAGTAAAATACGAACTGGAATTAAAATGGCGGCAGGATTAACTTCCTTCCAGAGTGCTCCAAAACTCGATCACACAGACAGATACAGACTCGATCACTCGATTGCAGTAACACCCCGATGTGGAATGATAACTGCTTTAAAACTGATTTATGCCTAAGAGATTCTAAGTTTGGATGCAGAAAAACGAAAATCTAAGGTCCTATTTATAGGAAAACTAAATGCAGGAAAAGACCAGGATGCCCCTTCCACTAAAAAGTGGAGGGAACTGTTTTTGCCTTGTGGCGCCCGCCATAAGGTCATGGCGCCCGCCATGAGACTGATATGGTATGAAAGAGTGGGGATCGTGGGTCTTGGCAGTTGTGGAGTGGTCTTGAGACGTGGCCACGTCATGGCAGACCCCATGGCGCCCGCCACAGTGGATGTCGTAAGTGTAAAACGCTGAATTTCTAGGTTTTCGTCCGTTTCCACTCTTTTTTCGCTCCTTTTCTCGATTTAAGCCCTGATTACATAAAAAACCTGAAAACAAAGAAAAACAAAGTAATAACATAACAAAATAACAATAAAAGCTAAGAATGCATGCGAAATCGGAGTCAGAAATACGGTGAATTTTAGTGTGATCAAATTCTCCCACACTTAGACCTTTGCTTGTCCTCAAGCAAACATTAAAGCTCAAGAAAAAAATGGTGTCAACATGTGTCTTCGGGTTAAAGGGCTTCTAAGTTCAAGTCAGGATGCAGTGACAGGTACTAACTAAGTGAACCAAGGGTACCCTAATAACACAGACACAAACTTCAATCCTATATTAACCACTCCATGTCATCCCACAATACCTAGGCCTATCTTCTCATCTTTTTAGGTCCTTTTCATTTAGGCGCAATCACATTAAGCCCGTTATCCGTACATGCTTCATAGTAGAGTGACCGGTTAGTTATTTTGATCCATAACATAAGGTTTCTGGCACATAAGCATGTGTAAACCTGTTTTATTTGACCTAATTGTAGCTGCGGGGGATCGGATCGTAATCCGCCCTACCAAGTTCAGTGCCAGATACCTCTGAACCAACTAACAATAGGTGACTGCAATTTTTTTCTTTTTGTGGCAAAAAAATTTTCTTCTCTTTTTTCGGTTTAAATGACTTTGTGAGGGTCACCTATCCCAGAGTTTGCCTTTTTTCTTTTTTCTTAGCACTGGACCATTCACTTATGTTCATCGGCCCCATACGTAGAGCATGCTTAGGCCGGAGCTGACTGCTAGAATAAACTACTTGGGACAATTTTTTGAATGATAATAAAGGCCATGGTGTGGGGTTTAGGAGTGATTCCTATATTCAAGAGGTCTATGGTGCTAAAATGGTGTTGATGTTTCAAAAAGTTGACCTAAGTCACCACATCCTAATCTAAACCTGTCTCAAAGCCCAAAAAACATGTGAAACAACATTGTTTTCTTTTTAAAATTTTTTTGGTAAGGCTAAGGAAATGGGAAAAATGAGGATGTACTAAAAATACACTATACTGGTGACTCGTCAGACTCATGCATTATCTAAGAAAATTAAACTAAATAACTTACTGAAAAGGGAAATAACTGAAATGAAATAAATAACTAAAAAGGGAAATGACAGAAAGCAATAAAATCCCCACCCACACTTAAATCGAACATTGTCCCCAATGTTTCGAAATAAGATAAGGAGGGTAACCTGAAAAAAACTACTGTGGATGAGCACTGGTGCCCTCGCCGTCCTGCTGTGATGGTCTGGAACGACGGGAACTACTACGATGCTGGTCCCTCAGGTCGAGTCGTGCCGATAAGGCAGCCTGGAAACCCCGGACCTCTCGAAGGTTACCTAAGATGGAATCCTGAGTGGCCTCCATAAGCTGGTAGTGCCGGCGGTTGAACTCTCTCTGACGGTCCTGCTCTAATGTGATATCGTTTAAGGTACGACAAACGTTGCTGTAAGCACGATCCGAAACCAATCGCGATTGTTGCATGAAGTTCATGTTGTCCGTCAGTTGTTGTGAAATAGTAGAGAGAAGGTCGTCTCGCCTTTCCTCTCTAGCTGTCATATCACACCACATCTCCTCAGTGACATAGAATCCAGGAGCAGCACCTGCAACAGGGTTAGAGGAAGATGGTGTGGTGTGTGACTGTGAAGGACGATGGGGGGACATGTGAGGTATGGGAGACTGCTCTCTCCGATCATACTCTTCATCAGTGTCATGTGCCTCCCCATCAGGAATATTAGGAGGAAGTGGACCCAAAACAGGTGGAGCATTCAGATTATAGGTCCAGTTCCTTTCATTACGTATATCAGTACGTCTACTGCAAGGTAAAGCAACAGATGGGATAGCTACCCCATGAACCATCAACTCATAACCACCTTCTCTCCTCGTTCGGCACAATTTCATGTCTTTCAGAAATTTTAAATTAATTGTGCGAGGAGGTAGTGGTTCAAGTGTAGCTATCTCATTGTTTAGGCCAAGAGCCCGAGCAATAGATGTAACAAGCCCTCCAAAAACAATCGGTCATGTTTTATTAGTAAGTAAAGCCATGTGTGCAAGCATAAACGGGACCGGATTGATATGGGTACTAGTGAGGCATACTTGCAAAAATAGGAGTTCTCTAGCATTTACCTTGTTTGGACTCTCCCGGCCAAAAATAGTACATTCCAAAAGATATCTGAAAACTCTTATGGCCGGGTTATGAATGGTCGACGCAAGTATTCCTTCAAAAGAATTTATTGAAGTACCTGAAAGCCTTTGCCAGAAGGAAAATACCTCGGCCGACCATTCCGCATCCAAAGGTGCCTCACAAATCGCACCTTCCCTATGAGGGATTCCTAACAAGCCTGCTAGCTCGTTGGTACTGAATTCATATTCAATTCCAAACAGTCTAAAATTAACAGTACCGACTGTGCTAGCAGTGTTAGGACTGACAGTGTATATCAATGAACTTAAAAACTCAACCGTCAGCCTCTCATAGGTAGGTTCCTGATTAAGAAAAATATTATGCAAGCCTAAATCTAATAAATGGAAAACACCATGATAAAGACCCAAAGCATACAAACAGTTATCATCGACGTACCTAGTCGAGAGAATTTCTCGACTCTGAAGCCTCTGAATAATTTTCCTTTGCCTATCACCCGGTCTTCCATCACGAAGAAGAAATCCATTAAACTCCATTGTTGTTGCTCCTTAGGAAGTGAAAAAACGGTAGAAAATGGTTTATGAGAGAAATGATAAAGGTTTGATTTTTATGGTTTGTGGTAGATGAAAATGAAAATGGATTTTGGATAGGTTTTACGGATGGTGGGTATTTTGGAAATGGGGGAGCTTTAATGGGATTCAATGGGGTTTTTGAAACTTGTAAAAATGGGTTTTTGAAGATGGAAGGTGAGAAAATGGTGAAAATGAAGGTTCAACCCCGAAATAGGGGTGGACGTCATGGCGCCCGCCATGGGCCTGTGGTGCCCGCCACAAGGCAAATCCCTGATGGGCCTTGGAATTTTAATCCTCCTTTGGGCCCTCTTTGTACCTTCGGTCTTCGGGGGGGGGGGGTCTGGATAGTGCTTTCTTCTCTTTTCCAAGGCATGAGGCTTGCATATTTTTTTATGAAGACAAAAATGAAAATATTTTTGTCTTTTTTTTTTCTTTGCTTGACAAAAATAAAATAATTAAAAAAATCAAAAGGAAAAAAGAAAAATTGACATTAGTGCATGAAATAATATGTATATATATGATAAATTCAAAGTACATGAAAAAGGAAAATGTAATAGATGCAATAATGTAAGATATGTCTGGAGATACGAGAAGTAAAATAAAGCGTGAAAAAAAATAAATTAAATACTAGGGTATTATCGTCAGTGTAGAATGAATCATGTGGTAAGCTTCTCTTCCTGGTTTGATCCACGAATCTCAGCTATCTCCCTCTGAAGCTCTTCAATCTCCTGATATAAAGCATCGGCCTCTGAGGCATGAGTGAGATCAGAAACCTAAATCTATAATTCCAAGTCCGCTACTTCCTGCTTGAGCAGGGCAGTCTCCTTACGGAGCTCATAAATCTGATTTTGTAGATCAGGCGGTTATAGAGACATATTGTTAGACATAACAGTGATTCAGGGAGTAAGAGGTGTAGGAGTGTACTCGGCGGCGGGAGGTGATTTCGGCTCTTCGACAGTCTCTCCATAACCCTCTAGAGCATAGCTCTAATTGGCAGGATCATGGACACTGGTCATCAGCGGGTCTGGTAATGTAAAGTAATGTATCACTTCACCGTCGATCAGTAATCTGAAAGTGTTGGGCTTAAAAGAGGCCCTCCTCATCAGTCCTCTGTCAAGACAAAAGTCAACATCCAGGGTGGTGTAGCAGTAGAAGGTCCTGAGGTGCAATAATTTGCGAGACAAACCCAATGCAGTAGCTATCTGTGTAACAATCCCACCGACATGTATGATGCCTACAGATGATCTGGCAACACTAGCGAGGCCCTTCAACAGAAAGTTGCCACAAGCAACTGGGCGAGACTGAGTCGCACAAAACAGTAGGAAAATCTCCTCTTCACTTAGCAGAGTCTCTGTATCTGGCAAACCTAGGAAAGAATGCGTCAGAATCATCTGGAAGTACCTTAACGCAGGGTTGTGGATTACCTAAGAAAACTGAGTGGAAGGATCTTGGCTCCCTCCACCTGAGATGTTAGACCAAAACTTTTCCACTTCTCTTCTCATAAAATACCCCATCGGTGTCTCTGGAATAGCATCAGGAGTAGTCTGGAAACCTAGTAAATCACCAAACTCTTTGTGAGAGGAGTAGTCAATCCCGAACAACCTGAAAACAACATATCCATCGGGTCCAACCCAAGGATCATAATGAAACGAGCTGAGGAACTCTAGAGTCAAGTTCCTGTAAGTGTTGTTCCTATCGTCAAACTGGTCCCACTGGAGTTGATGGCATACGAATCTGACGCTTGGCTCTATCCCCAAGGCATCCATGCAGTCATGGTCAGGGTACCTGGTAGGAGCCATAGGGCGTCTCATGTGGACATAGTAACGCTCTCTCTGTGCGTCGTCTCTAAAGGCCATGTGCATGTCATCGGGGTTCTGCATTCTGTACAAGGTTAGCAAACAAGTCCTGAAATCACATAAAACATTAAATCGTTAGTCCTGACATATTAATAAAGTAAACAAATTAAAATAAAGTAAAAATAAAAAGTACTTAAATAAGAAAACCATGGGTTGCCTCCCATGCAGCGCTTATTTAACGTCATTATCTCGACGACCGAATTTTATACATCACTTGAAGGATATGGTGGATCACTCAGAGTATGGCAGGTGTATGTTGTTGGGATGTCACCTCCTTCATAGGGCTTCAACCTCTGTCCATTGACGATGAACGATTTACATGTTTGGTTCTTGATTTCAATAGCACCAGATCTTAGGATCTTAGATACTTCGAAAGGGCCAGTCCATCTCGAACGAAGCTTCCCTGGAAAAAGTCGTAACCTAGAATCGAACAAGAGAACAGGATCGCCTATTTTAAAGTCTCTTCTTATGATTCTTTTGTCATGCCAAGCTTTTGTTCTTTCTTTGTATATGATTGCATTTTCGTAGGCGGATAGTCTGAGCTCTTCTAATTTGTGGATATCAAGGATACGTTTCTCACCAGCAGTCAAGTAATCCAAATTCAAAGTTTTAATGGCTCAATAGGCCTTATGCTCCAACTCAAAAGGTAAATGACATGATTTTCCATAGACCAGTTGATAAGGGGTTGTTCCTATAGGGGTTTTGAAAGCGGTTCTATAGGCCCATAATGCTTCTTGAAGTTTCTGCGACCAATCTTTTCTAGATATAGAGACAGTCTTCTCACGAATTTGTTTGATCTCCCTATTAGATACTTCCACTTGTCTATTGGTCTGTGGGTGGTATGGTGTTGTTACTCTATGCTTAACTCCATACTTGCTTAAAAGTTTATCAAATATTCTCGATATGAAGTGTGATCCTCCATCACTTATGACTAAACGGGGGGTTCTAAACCTGGGAAATATATAGTTTTTGAATAATTTGATGACTACTCTAGTTTTGTTTGTGGGTGCGGCGATAGCTTCAATCCAATTATACACGTAGTCAACAGCTACTAAGATGTACTGATTTCCAAAAGATGGTGGGAACGGTCCTATAAAGTCTATACCCCATACGTCAAAGAGTTCTACTTCTTGGATATTTCTCAGAGGCATTTCATTACGTCTTTAAATATTTCCTATGCGTTGGCATCTGTCACACTTGACAATGAAAGCATGGACATCACGCCACATAGTAGGCCAGAACAGGCCAGCTTGAAGAATCTTGGCGTAGGTCTTGGATGTGCTTGCATGTCCACCATAGGGTGCAGAGTGACAATGCTCAATTATATTATGTACCTCTTCTTCTAGAACACAACGGCGGAAAAGGCCATCTTTACCTCTCTTGAAAAGAAATGGTTCGTCCCATTAGAAGTTTCTCACATCACTATAAAACTTCTTCTTCCGGTGGTAGTTTAGATCAGGGGGTATGATGTCAGCAACTAGGTAATTAACAAAGTCTGCATACCAAGGTATATTACTTTTAGCTAAGGATTTATGAGAATGCTCATGCAGATCTGAGTTATCATCTTCGATAGTTTCTAGTTGGGCTATCAGTCTATCATAGGCAAAATCGTCATTTATGGGTACTGAGTCAGGTTTCAGGTATTCCAGCCTAGAAAGGTGATCAACTACTACATTATCTGTGCCTTTCTTATCACGGATATCTAAATCAAACTCTTACAGTAATAGAATCCATCGAAGTAACCTAGGTTTGGCATCCTTTTTACTTAGTAAGTAACGAATGGCAGCATGGTCGGTGTAAACTATAATTTTGGATCCTACTAGATAAGATCTAAATTTGTCTATGGCAAAAACTACAGCTAGGAGCTCTTTTTCGGTTGTTGCGTAGTTGAGCTGTGCAGCGTCTAGGGTTCTACTGGCATAATAAATTACGTGTAACTTTTTATCTTTTCTCTGACCTAGAACGGCTCCAACAGCATAGTCACCAGCGTCACACATTATCTCAAACGGTTCTGACTAATCAGGGGGTTTCGTTATAGGTGCTGAAATCAGAGCTTGCTTCAGAAGATTAAATGTTTCAGTACATTTTTCATCGAAGATGAATTCAACATCTTTCATTAAAAGAGCAGTTAAGGGCTTCGTTATTTTGGAGAAGTCCTTGATAAAACGTCGGTAAAATCCGGCATGTCCAAGAAAACTTCTTATCTCCCTGATAGTCTTCGGCGGTTTTAGATTCTCTATGACTTCTATTTTAGCTTTATTTACCTCTATACCCTTTTCGGAAACTATATGTCCCGGTGACCATGAAATGACATTTTTCCCAATTTAGCACAAGGTTTACTTCCACACATCTTTCCAGAATTTTCTCAAGGTTGATAAGACAATTTTTGAAATCAGATCCACAAACTGAGAAATCGTCCATAAATACTTCCATGATTCCATCTAAATAGTCTGCAAAGATAGACATCATGCAGCATTGGAAAGTGGTAGGAGCATTACAGAGTCCAAAAGGCATTCTTCTATAGGCAAAAGTTCCAACAGGGCATGTAAAGGTAGTTTTTTCTTGATCTTCAGGGTGAATAAGTATTTGGAAGAATCCTGAATATCCATCTAGGTAACAAAAGTAAGAGTGTCTGGCTAGGCGCTCCAACATTTGGTCTATGAATGGTAATGGGAAATGGTCCTTCCTAGTTGCTTTATTTAATTTTCTATAATCTATGCACATACGCCAACCTCCATCAGTTCTTTTTGCTACAGGTTCGCCCTTCTCGTTTTGCACGACTGTGATGCCTCCCTTTTTAGGTACTACATGCACGGGACTCACCCATTTACTGTCTGAGATCTGATATATTATACCTGTCTCTAGTAACTTAAGAACTTCAGTCTTAACTACAGTACTCATTATAGGATTTATTCTTCGTTGGTGTTCTCTGGAGGGTTTTGAATCTTCTTCAAGCAAAATCCGATGCATGCATACGGATGGGCTTATTCCTTTTAGATCAGAGATCTTATATCCTAAGGCTGAGGGGTACCTTCATAAAACATCTAACAATTGGTTGGTTTCCTCTTGGTTTAAGGTAGCACTGACTATAACTGGACGGTTCATTTCTTCATCAAGAAATTCGTATCTCAGGTTCTTAGGCAGTTCCTTAAGTTTTACGTTTGGTTTTATAGGGCAAGGCATAGGATCTGGGGTAAGAGATAAACATTCGTGAAGGTTATCGTCAATGTAGGGTTCTTTATAATTGTCATCTTCCAAAATAAGGGTTGATGGAAATTTTATAGATTCAGTTTCTTCTTCTTGTTCTAATTCCCTAATGCATTCTTCAATGATATCTAAGGCATAACAGGCATCTCCTATTACAGGTGCCATAAGAAATTTTGAAAGTATAAATTCTATCTTCTCGTCACCTACCTCAAAGGTTAGTTTCCCTTTTTTAACATCTATTACGGCTCCAGCAGTCGATAAGAATGGTCTACCTAGGAGGATTGGTATGTCGTCATCTTCTTTAATGTCCATGACAACAAAATCAGTAGGTATAAACAGCTGACCTATCCTAACAGGGACGTCTTCAAGTATGCCTATAGGGTATTTAACGGATCTATCGGCTAATTGAAGTGACATCTTAGTAGGTTGTAATTCTCCTAAGTTTAATCTCTCACAAACTGCTAAAGGCATTAAGCTCACACTAGCTCCTAAGTCTAGAAAAGCTTTTTCGATCACCTGATTCCCCAAAACACAAGGAATGGAAAAATTTCTGGGATCTTTACCTGTCTTTGCTAACCTATTTTCGGAAATATAATTACATTCCACGGGTTTCGGATCTTCAAGTCTACGTTTATTCGTAAGTATGTCTTTGAGAAACTTAGTGTAAGAAGGTATTTGGGTGATGGCTTCTGTAAAGGGGATTTCTACGTGAAGTTTTTCTATAACCTTAACGAATTTTTGATATTGATTATCGATTTAGGTTTTCTTTAATCTTTGAGGGTAAGGTATTGGTGGTTTGTATGGCGGTGGTGGTACATAGGTTTTATTTTTAGGTTCTTCTCCTTTTTCTTGACTTTCCGGGTTTTCAGATTCCTCTGGTTCCTTCTCCTCATTCCTCTCAGAAGTTTCGGGCTCACTTAATCTGGGGTTTAAAGGTTCCTTATAAGCGGTTCCACTTCGTAGAGTAATGGCCTTAGCTTGCCCTTTCGGGTTTTGTTGAGGTTGTCCAGGGAATTGTCCTCCAGGTGTAGTTTGAGGGGCTTGGTTTAAATCTACCTGAGAGATCTGGGTTTCAAGCATCTTATTATGAGTAATAATTTGGTCAACCTTGGTCCCTAACTGGGTAATTAGTTCGTTAACATGGACGTTTTGGTTCATGAACTCTTTGTTTTGTTGTGTTTGAGAGGTGATAAAATTTTCCATAATTTTCTCAAGGCTCGGTTTTGGTGGTTGTCGCTCCCGACAAATGAAAATGGATCAGATGAAGGTACAGACGCGAACGGTCGGCGAGAGGGAACAGTGAGAACACACAGCCGTGAACTCACTGGAGAATGAATAGAGTCGCCAGCTAGGCATTTTTATCCCGGAGGAAAGGCAATGCTGCATAGGCCTAGAAAAGATGGATAAGACGGGTTGCGAACCAGAGAGACTGAGAAAGGGGGTTGGTTACAACCTGGGAAGGTATTAGCACCCAGATTGTCCGTCGTACTCGACGGGATCCACGCTTGAAAGATTGGTGCTTTAAAGGGGTAGTGTCAGTGCAATTTGTGTGTCAAAGAGCTGGAAAAGGATGTGTACAGGTGTCAGTGTAAAAGAAATGAAGTGTATAAGTGATGTGAAGTATGAAAGTGTCAGTGTAAAAGAAATGAAGTGTATAAGTGATGTGAAGTATGAAAGTGTCAGTGTAAGGACAGGAATGAAATGCTCAAGATCATGAGGCTTAAAAGAATAAAGCTGGAGGAGGGGGAATATACAGAGACTTTTGTTCGATAACTGTTAAGTTATGCCTACGTATCCTCTCGTGCAATGAGGAAGTCAGAACACCGTAGTTCGACCCAAAGAGACTGAAAGATGAATTGACTTGTGAACTGCTTGCTTGTCAATGCTCAAGTGTATGATCTGTCTGGCACAGATGCAAACTGTCTTGCATTAGACGGAAGAAGCGAGTTCTCGTTTGTGAGTGAATGAGATGAGAAAAGAATCTCGAAGGAGGCGATTATTGTTTGTTTTTGTGTTTTCAGTCTTTTATTGCTTTTGGAAATGTGTCATAAGTTAATGAGCTTAAGCCTAAACCAATGGATTTAGTAAACTCATCACATCTTCCCTCTGATTAGGGGTAATGAGAGTACCTTAAGTGTGAAGTCAGCTTCTCACACTTAATCACCTTTGATGTAGGATTAAGATCATTAACCTACTTGTGATTATTTAGATGTTTTTGGTGTTTTTGTTTAGTGTTGAGTAATGAGATTAAGCCATAATCAAAGATTAAACAGACTCATTACACCATCCTAATAGAAGGATAATAGATGAGGGTGTTTAAGCTGAGGAAAACTCCTCAACTTAATCCATGATCAGGGATTAAACCCATGACAAAACAAGCCTTTGATTAAGTGGATTTTACTTAATGATATGATGATGAAGTGAATTTTATGATTTGTAAGACAACTTGAGGGGGACTTGTCCATTAACACTAGGGTTAGTCCTTCTTAACCATTTAAGGAAGAATTAGAACCCTGATGCAAGGCCCAAGTTACAAGTGTGATGTCTTGATACTTATTAAGTGGATTGATTAAGAGGTTTAAACACATTAAGGGTTTAACACTTAGGATTAAAGTTATACACTCCATCCTAAGAGAAGGATGCAGGCATAAGCTTAATCACAAAGCCTTAAAGCCTTTAGGGTTTAGTCCCTGATTATGAGGTGAGAAGAGAGGACTCAAAGAGACACAAAGGTAAAACTATGAGGGGAGACTAATCAAGACCCTAATCATTGTCATACATGGTTGTTCCTAAGGTTTGTGAGGTTTGCAAAAGAAGATCTTCAAAGGAGCCACCAGGAAGCAGATGAACAAGATCAAGAGAAGCAAAGCAACTTGCTTCATTCAAGAAGTCAAGTCACTTGAAGAAAGAAAGTGGGAGGAGGAAGAATGAGCAAGCTCAAACTCAAACACATATAGAAATTCAGCAATGGATGCAAGAGAGATGAGAAGAAAAGTTATGGGAAGTGAAGGCAAATTCACTTCTCAAAGTTACTTACCACCTGAAATGTTAGAAAGAAATGCAATGCAATGCAAGATGGGATGAAATGGCATGATGCTAAGCAAAACCAGAAACATGTTGATGATGATTATGATGTTATGAGGTGCTGCAAACATGAGGCAAGACATGGAGATGTTCATACAAGATTATGGATGCAAATGATGCAAGCTAAGAAGCATGGATAAGCATGGAAAGTTATGAAGCACACAAGGCAAATGACATGGCAAATATGAGATGCAATGATCAAAGATGCTTTATACATGTCTTAAGATGTCAAATGAAACACAAGCATGCATAAAATGCAAAGACAAGTCATGTTATGCAAGGGAAATGCAAGAAGGATGCAAATGAAAGCTCAAATTAGGGTTTATGGACAATGCATCAAACAAAAACCCAAAACAGAAGCAAACCCTAAGATAAAAATGGAAAATGCCATCCTAAGAAACCCTAAACCTATACTAAACCAAGGTCCAAAAGGGAAGTCTCAACTCCTAACCAATCTCAAGATATGATTTTTCTAAGTTATTAGGGTTTTTTAGGGTTCTTAACAAAAGAAATACCAAACAATTTGAAATTGAAGGATCAAATCAAGGCCATTTTATCCTAGAAACTACATGCCAAACACAAAACAAAGCAAAAAGAATCAATGTCCAACTCTTCTCAAATAGGCAGAAATGAATTTTTGAACTTAGGATCAAATTAATGCATAAAAAATGATTTAATTCAATGAAAAATTCTTAAAATGCATCAAGATCAAAAAAGAAATTTGGTTTGAAGGTTGGACAATGTTTCTAAATGTCTTAGAACATTTCATGAATTTTTTTGTAATTTTTAAATACCTAAAAGTATTTTTAATTAATTAATTTCCATTAATCAATTAAAAATAATCTTTTAAATATTTAAAAAAATATTTTTTAATGATAAAAAAATAAAATAAAAATATTTTTGGGTCTTAAAAATTAATAAAACCTTTAGGAAAAAGTTTCATAATTTTTAAGAATTTTTTACTATTTTAAAATAAATATGCAAGTTAATTGAAAAGAAAATGAATAAAAATTAAATAAAAGGGAAAGTAAACCAAATGGAAGGCTGAGATGAGCCCAGGGTTTGAATCTGTTGACCAGCGCGCAAATGAAGGGCCCAGATGGCTCCTGAGTTAATTAACTTAATTAAAAATTAAATAAAACTAATGAGAGAGATTAGGGCTAAGCAGACTGATCCTGGCCTTTCATTCGCGCGGGGAGTCAAACATGTCAACGCATCCAGTGGTCCACATTCAAATGGTCATTAATCACACAATTAGGGCTTAATCACTCTCAGGCGGCCGGAGAAGACTTTCGGTCGTCTTCTCCGGCCAGCATCCCCCCTGAGAAATCCCCAAACCCCTCAAATCGTATCAAAAATGAAAACTAAAAAAAGGGAAATGCTCCTTACACACTCACGAATTAAACCCCTCTCTCAAAACAAATTTCTCCTTCCTAAATAAGCTGAATCGAAGAAAATGAAAACTAGGGCACGCAGGTTTCAGAGAGAAATTAAATGCTCATTTCAAAGCCATTTTCGAAACCAATGACATCAGGATGATCAGTGAAGCACAAAGAACAAGTTTATAACATGCAAAGTGATTTCTGGAAAAATAATTTTCAAGCTACCTGAGATTCGAAGCTTTCACTCTGATGACTTTCTGGCCACTTCTCCTTGTGCAATCCACTCCACTTGATCCCCAGATGATGTTTGAATGCTCAAAAGAAATTTATGTTGGCTGGATAATGAGTTTCGAAAGCTCCTGCTTCAAGCTCAGTCAGAAATGGCTATGGTGATTCTGGTAGTTTCAGGCCCTGGTGAATGGTGGTTTGTGGTCCAGAGGATGTATGGAGAAGGTCTGCAAGGTTTGTTTGGATGTTTGTGAGCTAGGGAAGGAGATTCGAATGGAACTGCAACTTGAGGTGAGAAATGGCTATGGGGTGTTCTGGTTGATTCAGGCTTGTGTTCTTGCTGGTTTCTACTCAATGATGCATGGTGAGTTGAATGGTGAAAATGGTTTTTGTGTTTGCAAGCTGTGGAGGCAGGTTCGAAGGCTTATGCAGTTTTTTGTGTTTTTGTGAATGTGTGTGTGTGAATGGTTTCAGCCTTGCTAGATGTATGGAATGCCTTGCCCTTTGTCCACATAAACCTCTCTCATTGGTCAGATGATTGGACATGTGCTTTATTGATTGGTAAGTCACCTTTTGCAAAAAGTCAAAAATTGTGTAAGGAAGGTATGGCTCATGATCTAGGCTAGTACAAGGCTGGTTCTGGTGCAGCAAGGTGAGGTGAGAGGCTAGCCAAAGTGCAGCATCCAATGCATCAAGTGGTAGAAGCACAATGATGATTTTGCAAGTTGTTGGCTCTTTGGTTCACATGTGATTTCCTAATCCCACAAGCCATAATTCATGGGCACTCTTGGTTCAATTCTGATTTTTATGACTTATAGAATGTTTGTATGCTGGTTTGAAATGAACTAGAGGTCACAAGAGGCATTGGTTCATGACTTTGCAAAATTTCCTTTTGAAGCATGCCTTGAAAATCAATGATTTTAGCCAACTTTGTCATGCCATAACTTTTGATCCAAGAAGAGTTTGATCATGTTCTTGTACTTTTTGAAAAGGGAAAGATGAGATCTACAACTTTCATGACCAAAGTTTTTTCATTTGAAGCCTTTTTGGATCAAGAATCAAGGCTTGAAAAATGACCTAAAATGATGCATTCTTGAAAAGTCAACTATGCCCAAAAAGTCAACATTTGCAAAAACCCTAAATTCTTGATTTTTGTGAACTTCAACCCTCTTCCATGATCAAATAAAGATCATATACACTCAAAATGATGAAGATCACCCATTGGTTGGGTCACTGGGGGCCTCAGATGCCCTGATTTTACACTGACTTGTCCAGAAAGTCAACTCTTGATCAGATGACTTCCCCATGGAATTTCTTCATGAAAATTGATATGCATACTCCCTATACCAAATAGAGACCAATGGAAACAAGAATGACCAAAAAATTTGGGATTATGGCCTCTGACACCAAAACCCTAATTTTCAGTCAACTGTGCAGTTAAACTTGGCTCTGCATCCACTCAAACCCTAGTTCTTGTGATTCCTTTGCATTTTTTGACTTTGAGGAGATGGAATATGATATAAGAACACTCATGGACCTCTTTGAAGTGATTGGTGATCTTTGGAGTGGCTCAAGAGGCTCTTGGATTGCTCAGATCACAAACCCTAGGTGCAGATGACTTTGAACCAATGCAGTGACTCAAAATGAGATATGAGATGATATGATTGTGTTTATGCATATGAGAAAGATCACAAGCCATGGTGAAAAGAGTGAGGGCAAATTTGGGGTGTTTACAGTGGTACAAGTTGCATAGGTTGATTTGTTCTTGGGGCTTGGTAACCTTGTTGTCTCGGAGGTGCAGTATTTTGAATAGGGTTATTATTTTTGTAGGAGAAGTTTGGGTGATTCCTCCATCCAGGGTTATATGTGTTTGAAAATGGGTTCCCTTGGGTGTAGTTCACTTGCTCAGTGTTGGTCTCATTCAACAGATTGCATTCGGTGGATTGGTGTCCTTGCGTCCCACATATCTCACAATTCGGCGAAACTGCGGCTACAGTATTCGGGGTTGTACACATATGTTCGACTCTAAGGGCCAACGCGTCCATTTTACCTTGCATCATGTCCATAGATCTTAGCTCATGTATTCCTCCTTGGGCTTCCTTCTTTTCCACTGTCGCTTGTTCTACTCCCCATGATTGATGGTTTTGGGCCATATCCTCGATAAGGGCACTAGCTTCAGGGTAAGGTTTGTTCATCAGTGCGCCACCAGCGGCAGCGTCGATGGTCATCTTAGTGTTATAATGAAGTCCATTATAGAAGGTTTGAATGATTAGCCAATTCTCTAAGCCATGATGTGGGCATGCTATTAATAGCTCTTTATATCTCTCCCAGGCTTCGAACAACGACTCTCCTTGGTGTTGGGTAAATCTGGTTATTAGGTTTCGAAGAAGAGCGGTCTTACTTGGGGGAAAATATCTAGCAAGGAAAACTTTTCTAAGGTCATCCCAAGTTGTTATGGAATTGGGTGGAAGGGAATCTAACCAAGATAGAGCTTTATCTCTGAGGGAAAAGGGAAATAATCTTAAGCGTATCGCCTCAGGAAGAGCTCCATTGGTTTTAAAGGTGTCTGCTAACTGAAGAAAGTTTTTTAAATGTTGGTTCGGGTTATCAGTAGCGAGACCTGCGAATTGTCTCTGTTGCACTAATTACAGCAGGGATGGTTTAAGTTCGAAATTATTGGCTGGGATAGCGGGGTTTACTATACTAGAACTAGGTTCCTCGTTTGATGGTTGGGCGAAGTCCTTAAGAGGTCTTCGGTTTTGATCTTCGGCCATAGCTTTCCTATTCCTATGGAAAAACAAACGTGCGCGAGCGTAACGTTCAGGTTCAGCTAGAGGGTCTACTAAACTTCCGGCACTGCGAGTCTTTCGCATTGACCAGTGGGTAACAACCTTAGTCTAAACGGTCTAACTACAGGGTAATGAAATTTGACGAAATTGGTCCCCGGCAACGGTGCCAAAAACTTGATGCGTGTTTTTTGCAAGTGTACGAACACGTCAGAGTAATATAAAAGATTGTCGAATCCACAGAGACCAAGTGTCAATCTATCGTTCCTGTTGTTATGTTGTGTATATAAGGCAACTAAATATAAGGGTTTTAAGAAGTGCGCAATGGAAAATAAAATGGTAATTTTAAACAATTAATAAAAGACAGGCTCAAATGTAATTCACGTAATCAATTGATAATCCGGTACTTGTTAATAGAACTACTCATGGGCAGTGTTTTCTCCTTTGAAAAGAACTAATTTAACAGGAATTGTCGCTTTCGCGTATTCAGAACCGAGTTGTACTCTCTAATCAACCCCTCCTATTGTCACGGATAAAAAGGTGCGTACTGCGTTAGAGTAGTAAACCTATTTTTAAGAAATATAGTATCTTAACTAAGTTGAAAAGTATTTTAACCTGGATTTCTTAGCAAAAAGAGGTTCTCACGAACCAGACTCAAAACTTCCTAACGCGTCCGAAAATCGTTTTAAAATCTCTTTTCTTTTTAATCTAAAAACTCCTAATGAACTAGACAAAACGCTTTTGGCTGTTTTTGAAATAGTTAAAAACAATTACTTAAATTGAAAGATAAAATAGCCCTTAAGTGTTTCCACGAACAATTGTACGGATTACTGGTTTAATTACGATTCTTACATTCTAACCTTTATGGATTTAGTTAGACATGGTAAAGTAAAAGTTCTTTTTATAATTTTTCATAAAAGTAATTTAGTGCGAGTGCGGAAAGTAAATAAAAGTAGTGCGAGTGCGGAAAGTAAATAAAAGTAAAGCGAGTGCGAGAAATAAAGTAATTTAAAGCGAGTGCGGAAAATAAACGAAAGTAAAGCGAGTGCGGGAAATAAACGAAAGTAAAGCGAGTGCAGGAAATAAATAAAATAAAATGCGAGTGTGGATAATAAATGAAAGTAAATCAATGCGGAAAAGTAAAATACGAACTGGAATTAAAATGGCGGCAGGATTAACTTCCTCCCAGAGTGCTCCAAAACTCGATCACACAGACAGATACAGACTCAATCACTCGATTGTAGTAACACCCTGATGTGGAATGATAACTGCTTTAAAACTGATTTATGCCTAAGAGATTCTAAGTTTAGATGCAGAAAAACGAAAATCTAAGGTCCTATTTATAGGAAAACTAAATGCAGGAAAAGACCAGGATGCCCCCTCCACTTTTAGTGGAGGGAACTGTTTTTGCCTTGTGGCGCCCGCCACAAGGTCATGGCGCCCGCCTTGAGACTGATATGGGATGAAAGAGCGGGGATCGTGGGTCTTGGCAGTTGTGGAGTGGTCTTGAGACGTGGCCACGTCATGGCAGACCCCATGGCGCCCGCCACGGTGGATGCCGTAAGTGTAAAACGCTGAATTTCTAGGGTTTTCGTCCGTTTCCACTCCTTTTTCGCTCCTTTTCTCGATTTAAGCCCCGATTACATAAAAAACCTGGAAAAAAAAGAAAAAAAAAGTAATAACATAACAAAATAACAATAAAAAGAATGCATGCGAAACAGGAGTCAGAAATACGGTGAATTTTAGTGTGATCAATGTGCTTCCATAGAAGGCACTAATGAAGCTCAATGTTGATGGTATTGTCCTAAGACCAAGTGATTTGATTGTCAAAGCTTTTGATGGGTCGAGAAGGTCAGTTTTTGGAGAAGTTGAGTTGCCCGTGAAAATAGTTTCTCAAGTTTTCAAAAGTATCTTCTACGCCATGGACATTCAGCCTGCGTACAGCTGCTTGTTGGGACGCCCATGGATTCGTGCTGCTGGGGCTGTAACTTCCACTTTGCATCAGAAGCTCAAATATGTGGTTGATGGCCAGGTAATCACAGTATGCGGGGAGGAAGACATCTTTGTAAGCCATTTATCAACGTTCAAGTATGTGGAGATGGATGGAGAGATCCATGAGACTCTATGTCAAGCCTTCGAAGCCGTTAATGTCAGCATCTTGACTCCCGTGGAGAAGAGCAGTGAGAAGGAAGGTACCTCCATCAATTCCTACAAGCAGGCAAATGAGGTAGTTCAATCAGGAAGCGCCCAAGGCTGGGGCAAATTGCTGGAGCTAGAAAAGAAAGACGACAAGTTTGGCTTAGGTTATCAGCCTGGTGGATCTACTCCAAGTGGTAAAGCCATTACCTTTACAAGCGCTGGGATGCTCGACCGCAACCAAATCTGTGTGACAAGCCAAGATGGAGACAGTGATGGTGACTGGGACAACTGGATTTATCCGTGTGCGCCCGGAGAGGAGATGAAGAACTGGTCTGCTGAAGACATTGTCCAAGTTACCTGGCACTCAGAGTATTTCATTTGTTTCCTTTTATTATCACACTGCATTGTCAAATCCAGCATTCTGCCCAAGATGATAGGATCCATTGTATTGGGCCACCATGTTTTGTATGCATCTTATTTTACCATGAAATAAAAGGACATTTTCAGACAAAATTGCGTTCTCTTTCTTTGTTTTCAAATTTTTCACAAAAAAACATAAAAATGGCAATGTGTTTTTCCTTTTTGTTTTTGTGTTTGCGTCTCTTTTCAAAATAAGCAGATTCTGAAATAAGCACATCATTTGTGCAGTGTTGATCATTCGGATTCCATTGATAACGTTCCTGCTATAACCACGCATGACTTTGACAATCCAGTCTACCAAGCTGATAAAGGGGTTGAGGAAGACTGTGACCTCCCTGAAGAATTGGTCAGATTGTTGAAACAAGAGGAACGGGTTATTCAGCCTCATCAAGAGGAAATTGAGATCATCAACATTGGCAGTGAATATGTGAAGAAAGAGATCAAGATTGGGGCCAGTCTGCAGGCCGAAGTCAAGAAAGAGTTGATCAGTATGCTGAGAGAGTATGTGGATATCTTTGCTTGGTCATATCAAGATATGCCAGGGTTGGATACCGATATCGTTGTGCATAAGCTACCTTTGAGAGATGACTGTCCTCCTGTGAAACAGAAATTGAGAAGAACTCGTCCTGACATGGCGATGAAGATCAAAGAGGAGGTTCAGAAGCAATGGGATGCCGGGTTCCTTGCTGTAACTAGTTACCCACCTTGGGTAGCTAACATTGTACCTGTACCAAAGAAGGACGGCAAGGTCCGGATGTGCGTTGACTACCGGGATTTGAATAGAGCAAGCCCAAAAGATGACTTTCCGTTGCCACACATTGACGTGCTGGTAGACAATAATGCTCAATTCTCGATATTTTCCTTCATGGATGGCTTCTCCGAATATAACCAGATTAAGATGGCGCCAGAAGACATGGAGAAGACAACGTTCATTACCTCGTGGGGTACATTTTGCTACAAGGTCATGCCCTTTGGTTTGAAGAACGCCGGGGCAACCTATCAGCGGACCATGGTCACATTGTTCCATGATATGATACACAAGGAGATTGAGTGTTATGTGGACGATATGATTGCTAAGTCCCGAGACGAAGAAGAGCATCTGGTCAACCTTAAGAAGCTGTTTGATAGACTGATAAAATACAAGCTGAGGTTGAACCCAAACAAGTGAACTTTGGAGTGCGTTCCGGGAAACTGCTGGGTTTCATTGTTAGTCAGAAAGGAATTGAGGTAGATCCTGCAAAGGTAAAAGCAATTTAAGACATGCCTGCACCGAGAACAGAAAAAGAAGTGCACGGGTTTTTAGGGAGGTTGAACTACATTTCTCGGTTCATATCTCATCTAACTGCCACGTGCGAACCAATATTCAAACTGCTAAGAAAAGAGCAAACGGTCAGGTGGAACAAAGACTTCCAAAGAGCTTTCGACAAGATAAAAGAATATTTGCAGGAGCCTCCAATTCTAATGCCTCCAGTGGATGGAAGACCTTTAATCATGTACTTGACCGTGATAGAAGGGTCAATGGGGTGTGTTCTAGGCCAACATGACGAGTCTGGTCGAAAAGAGTACGCTATTTATTACCTTAGCAAAAAGTTTACCGACTGTGAATCCCGTTACTCACTGCTCGAGAAAACCTGCTGCGCTTTGGTATGGGCTGCTCGCCGACTAAGACAGTACATGTTGACTCATACCACACTGCTCATTTCCAAAATGGATCCTGTTAAGTACATCTTTGAGAAACCAGCATTGACCGGAAGGGTTGCTAGGTGGCAGATGATTTTAACTGAATATGACATCCAGTATACTTCTCAGAAGGCCATCAAGGGAAGTGTATTGTCGGATTACCTTGCACATCAACCTCTTGAAGATGATTATCAACCAATGAAGTTTGATTTCCCTGATGAGGACATCATGTACCTCAAAGAAAACGATTGCGAGGAACCACTTCCGGAGGATGGGCCAGACCCTGAATCCAAATAGAAGTTGATGTTTGATGGGGAAGTCAATATCAATGGACGTGGAGTTGGTGTTGTTCTTATTACTCCCGAAGGTGTTCACTTTCCCTTCGCTGTCAGAATTACTTTTGGCTGCACCAACAATGAAGCGAAATACGAGGCATGCATAATGGGAATAGAGGAGGCTATTAATCATCGGATTAAGAACCTCAATATATTCTGAGATTCAGCCCTCGTCATTAACCAAGTTACTGACAAGTGGTATACGCATCAAGAGCATCTGATTCTATATAGGGATTATGCTAGAAAACTGTTGACGTTCTTCACGACAGTTAAGCTTCAATACATACCACGTGATGAAAATGAATTTGCCGACGCATTGGCCACTCTTTCTTCATCTATCAAAGTCTCGTCTTGGAATTATGTGCCCAGAATTGACGTCTCCAGGCTTGACGCTCCAGCTCATGCCTTCTCTGTAGACACTGTGTCTGACGAGAAACCTTGGTATTTTTATATCAAGCTATTCCTGGAAAAGCAAGAATACCCAGCTGGGGCATCTTCCAATGACAAGAAGACCTTAAGGCGACTCGCTGCTAGCTTCTTCTTGAATACATACGGGGTTTTGTACAAGAGAAACTTTGACATGGTCTTGCTCAGATGCGTGGATAGACACGAAACAAGCCTGTTAATGCAGGAAGTCCACAAAGGATCTTTCGGTACCCATGCAGGAGGGCATGCTATGGCTAAGAAATTATTGAGATCGAGATATTACTGGATGACAATGGATGCAGACTGTTGTTCATTCGCTCGTAAGTGCCACAAATGCCAGATATATGCAGACAAAGTGCATGTTCCTCCAAGCCCGCTCAACGTCATGTCATCTCCTTGGCCATTTTCTATGTGGGGCATTGACATGATCGGGAAGATAGAGCCTACTGCTTCAAATGGTCATCGCTTCATCCTGGTCGCGATTGATTACTTCATTAAATGGGTTGAAGCAGCATCTTATGCCAACGTCACTTGTCAAGTGGTGGCAAGATTTCTGAAAAGAGATATCATATGCAGATACGGAGTGCCCGAAAGAATCATTTCTGACAATTTTTCTAATCTCAACAACAAGATGATGGCAGAGTTGTGTCGGGACTTCAAGATACAACATCACAATTCTTCTCCTTACCGACCAAAGATGAATGGTGCGGTAGAGGTAGCAAATAAGAATATCAAGAAGATTGTGCAAAAAATGGTTGTCACTTACAAAGATTGGCATGAGATGTTACCATTTGCGCTGCATGGATATCGAACGTCAGTCAGGACGTCAACTGGGGCAACTCCCTTCTCTCTGGTATATGGTATGGAGGCAGTCTTGCCTGTTGAAGTAGAGATTCCTTCATTGTGTGTGATGATGGACGTGAAGCTTGATGAGGCTGAATGGGTGCGTGCTCGTTACAATCAGCTATCTCTAATTGAGGAAAAGAGATTAGCGACTATCTGTCATGGTCAGCTTTATCAAAGGAAAATGAAGCGAGCATTCGACCAATGAGTACGTACTCGAGAGTATCAAGTGGGAGAGCTTGTGCTGAAGAGGATCATTCCTCCAGGTTCAGATCACAGGGGCAAGTGGACCCCAAACTACGAAGGACCATTCATAGTGAATAAAGTCTTCTCAGGAGGAGCACTGATGCTCACCACTATGGATGAAGATGACTTCCAGTCCCCTGTTAACTCGGACGCAGTTAAAAAATACTTCGCATAAAGAGACCCGCTGGACACAAAAACAAAATTAAAGTCCAGGCAAAACAAAGGGCATCCCGGCGAGCTAAAAAACAGAATAAAAAGCTCGGGCAAAAGTTAGGGAAAATAAAAAAAAATGTACACCCGCTGAGTTGAAAAGCCACATTGGACAGCTCAGGCAAAAAAGGGTATCCCGGTGGATTGAAAACCCGAAAGGGCGATCCACGTAAAACAAGGGAATAAGCGAACAACTGCAATCCGAGTAATCTGAACCACATCATTGTTTCGTACAACTTGACAATATCAGAAGGGTAGGAAACAGTCCCCTCATCCTCTCAGAAAGCAAAGGAAAGAATGGAGAGTTTCGAAGACATGCTGGTCATAGCAGAAGTGGAACTCATTGGGATGCCGTGCCCGTTGCCATTAGGATAGTTTATTTTCTCAATTTTATGGTGGCTACCTCTTTCCAGGTGGTTGCTTCCTGATGTAAAATCTTTGCCTATTCAGAGGCCTTTTAATAAAAAGAATATTCAGTTAAAAAGTTGTGTTGTGTTTATTTTTGTTTGCAAAATGTCCTGAATTTTTGGCAAAAATAGCATTGCATTTAAAACATGGTGATAATTTGAAAAAGAAAAATGACATTGCAGGGAAACACTGTAAACCCTCTTTGAGTTTCAGGTGATGATGGATGAACAGGTCATACCATGCAAGTCCCCGGGGCACACTTGTGTGTTCTGTTGTTGCAGGTTGCAGGATGGCGTCACATTCTCCCAAGCAGAAGATTCTCCAGCTAAGTCTTGGCAAGCAGCCCAAGCAGTTTTTTTCCCCCAGTGGAGTATACCCAACAGGAAGCTGAATGCTTGATGTCCCCACAGAGTTTTGAATCAAAATGCTCTCCCCAGCCAGAGTATTGTTGAAGCATCTTTCCCAGCCAAGTCTGAAGATGATCCTTCCCCACAGAGTTCATATTTTGATTTTTCACTCCGTCAGTGAAATATTCCCCAGCGAAGTTGCCATTCTTGTGGTCAATATGATGATACAGTCAGGTATTCATCACCTCAGTCAGAGTTAGGTGTCAAGGCCTCTTGACTTGTATTCCCATGCAGAGTTGTAAATCTTGTGGCCAATCAGGCATCTGTTTGTTGCTCGTCTGCACCTCTCCAGCACTCGTCTGTGCTCTTGTTTTGTTTGTTGCTCGTCTGCACTGTTCCAACACTCGTTTGTGTTCATACTTTATTGCTGCTCGTCCGCATCTCTTAACACTCGTCTGTGTTATCACTTTGGTATTGCTCGTTTGCTTTCCCCAACAGTGGTTTATGATTACCTTGATATTGCTCGTCTGCAATTTCCAACACTCGTCTGTGTTGGGCATCCAGTAATTGCTGTTGCTCGTCTGCACTCCTCCAACACTCATCTGTGTTTGATATATATTTTCTGTTGTTGCTCATCTGCTTTTCCAACACTCTGTGCTTGGTATCCAGTATTTCTGATTGTTCGTCTGCAGTTTCCAGCACTCGTCTGTGTTTGGTGCTTGATAATTAAATGCTCGTCTGTGTTATCACTTTGCTGTTTGCTCGTCTGCAAATCCCAACACTCGTCTGTGTTTTGATATATAGTATTTCTGATTGCTCGTCTTCTTTGTTTGGATACGCGTCTGTATCATCCCCAACACTCGTCTGTGTTAGATTATATCTGTATGTGTGCACTTGTTGATTATCCTGATAATGGTTTCTATGACTACCCCAAATGCTCGTCTGTGTTTGAATTTCTGGTATTCGTATATACCAGTGGCTGATGCTCTTCTGTATCATTGCCTGAAACGCTCGTCTGTGTGTCTCAAATCATCGTTTGATACTCTTCTGTATCATTAACTTTTGGCACTCGTCTGTGTTATCTTGATGATCATCCAATACTCGTCCGTATTGAAGAGGTTTAAAATCCTGACTGTGGGAATAAATGTCAAAATGGTTACCGGTCCTGGCGTAACAGGTATATCCGAAGGAGGCTCGTCTGTCTCAGGCACCAATTATTATTGTTGCACCTGGCGTAACAGGTTTGCTCGAAGAAGACTCGTCTGTCTTATACCATATATCCACAGATAATATATGAAGGGGGTTCGTCTACCTTAGTTATGCATGTCTATCCCACAGACTTAAGTGCATCCCGGTCCTAGCGTAACAGGTATATCCGAGGGAGATTCGTCTGTCTCAAGTCATATGTTGTGAGGACTCATATGTCCAGCTCCTGGCGTCACACGATTATTTGAAGAAGACTCGTTTGTCAATGTGTTCTTATTCCAGATACCAGTTTCACTTTGGAAGGAGCTCATCTGCTTTTTCTCCCCTTCAGTCACCAAAGCGTCATTTGGTTGGGTTTATTTCCCAGTTTTGCATTCTTCGTCAGAGTGCAAATTTCAGGTATTTTCGGTATTCAACCACAGTTTATCTTGAACGGTCGATAGCCCGTGCTACCGTCCTTTTCAGATTAACAGTGGTTTGAATAGGGGCAGCTGTAACACCCCAAATTTGCCCTCTTCATTTTAAGCATCATATCACATAATATTCATCATGAACATACCATATTTTTAGCATCCTAGCATGGAAAGATGAGGCATATCATTCTTCATGCCCTAACATTAGGCATATGATCATCTGTGGAGGTTCTTGAGGAATCACAAGCCATGAAAAGGGTCCCAATGGTTTTTTTCAAGTCCTATGAGGGGTCTACATTGTATTTACAAGCTCAAGGTCATTCAAAAAAGCTCAGAAGGTTGGAAGATCATCTGAGAATCCAAGATAGGGCAAGGCTCCTAAGCATTGGTCCTAAACTAGGGTTTGAGATTCAAGCATGAAAACCTCACAACTTTGGCCATTTCATTTGGGCAAAGTCTTCTATATGTCAAGAGGATCCTAGGTACCAATTTTCATGAGAAAATTCCATGTGAAAGTTAGGAAATTCTTCAGTTGCTTGCAGATGAAGTAATTGGTCAACTGTGCCTTTAAAAAGTCAACTGTGTGATTTCAAGGGGTCCAACCCACTTTTTCTATCCAAGGGGTGTCCTTACAATGTTATAAGAGGTTTGGAAAGTTCAAATTTCAAGAATCATGAAGATTTGAGGGTTTTTTCAAAATTGGTGCAAAGTTGGTTTTTGGAAAATTCCATTTTTGGCAACTTTTGCCCTAAAATTCAAGTGAGCTTAACATGATCAAAAATTCTTCAAATAGACCAAAGTCAAACATGAAAGTTGGAGATTAAGGTCTCCCATTTTCAAAAAGTACAAGTACGTTTTCATAGGATTCATGGTTTGCAAGCTAGGCCCCTCGAAAAATTGGCTTAAACTAGGGCAAAACCTAAAATTCATGCATGCACCAAGAGCAAAAAGTTTCAAAACTTCATTTTAAGGCCTGGAATGGATCAAGTTTGTTCACAAAGTTAAAATACAAGGCAAATGGAACACTTTTCTCTAAAGAATACACCAATTTTGTGCCAAGCAAGAATGTCACTCCAAAAATGCAAAATGTGCATGAACATGAAAAGAGTGTGACTCCTTTAATCTAAGGGCCAGGATTTGTTGGATTATAATTAAGGGTTGGATTTAGAGTGCACATGGACTGAAAAGAAAGGGAAGGCATAAGGATTGCATGCTCTCATCACAAACTTGCAAGAATTGCAAAATCACTCAAACTTTTTCTTCTCACGTGCAAATCACACCATCTTTTCAGCAATTGCTCATGAGATCATATATGAGAAGCTAGGGTTTCATAATCACTGACCTCTCTCTCATTCTCTCATTTCAAAGTTTGTGCACAACTTGCAATTTCTCTCATATCTCATCATACAATTGCTCAATTAAAAAACCAGTTGTAGATCCTTGATCAGTGCAAGCTAAGGATCACAAATATCACCATCATTCAAGCAATCTCTCAAGATCAACAACCTTGCCATTTCAGGGCAGGTGCTTGCAAAACTCAAGATCTAGCCATATTCAAGGCTTTAGATGCATTTATTTTGCATCTAGAGTGAATTTGGAGTGATTTGCATCCATCATCTGGTCTTCTAGCAAGCATTTTCAAGATCTGATAGCTCAGGTAAGCTTCTGATTCTTCGCATCTGGAAATGAAAATGTTGGTGTGTATATTAATCTTTGATGTTCACTGATCATGTTGTAAGCTTTGGTTTCGAAAATAATGCATTTTAGAGTGAGATATTTGAGTTTCAATTTTCATGGTCACAACTTTTTCTCTTCGATCCGGATGATTCTTTGAGTTTTAGAACATTTCAAGGCCATTTTTGAATTCAGAGCAGTCTAATTACCTAATCTGGAGCTTTGTGTTTGTTATTGTGGTGATTTGTTCATCTGTTATGATTTCCGGTGCCGGAGCCCTAGCTCCGGTCACCGGAATCTGGAAACCTGTGTTAGGGTTTATGTGAGGTTGAAGAAGGGTTCCCAGCCATCAGATCTTGCCTCACAATGGACCAGATCTTGCCACGCGTGTTAGTACCCCAATCTCCCTCTCACGTGAAACCTAATTCTATTTTAATTCATAATGTTTCTCATCCCACCACAACAACCATGCGTCCTCACCTCACAGCAAATCATTTGTACACGTCATTTAATGAATTCCTTTCAGCATGCGTTGGATCAATCTAAAGGCCATGTTATTTTCCATTTTTTCCTTCTGATTTTCCACCCTATTTGTCATATACCTGCGTAGCTAATGGGCCTCAAAGCTGCTTTTCACACCCCCATAGTTGCTAAGCCCAATACGTTTGTATTGAAATCCTGACTATTCTCACCCCCAGCCAATTTCCATTTTATTTCTTTTGCTTATTTTAATTCTTTTAATCCATTTTGCTTTCCATTTATTAAAAATACCTCCAATCATCCAAAAATTCCAAAATAATTCATGAGTCTTCATTTGAGTTTTTTCTAATTTTCTATATTTTTATTTTCCATTTTTTCTTAATATACACGTGTCATAGAATTCTTCCATCTCATTAATTCTTTTTTAAGTCCTTTTTGTACACTCTGACTTGTCCAATTTCCCTAGAGTTCATTATTTTGATTTTTGTGATGGTTCTTTTTGCTCTGGATTCCTAAGAAGATGTACTTTATGTGTGATGTTTCGTCTGATTTTTAGAATTTTTTTCATTGGGTTTTGGTCTTTTGACTTGTGAAGGAAGTTTTTAACCGTAGTTTGTGTTCTTGCCCTCATTTGACCTATCAAGCTTCTGAATTTTTCCCAATCCTTTTGGCTCATTGATATATCATGTTTGAGGATCATTTGTCCTAAGTTGTGGAATTTTTAGACGCATTGTTGATTTGATGTGAATTTTTGTTCTCACCTTGTCCCATTTTGCTTCTTTGTGATCATTAGGTCTCTTATTAGCCTAGAAGGGCACTTGTGCCAACTTCTTCTTCTCATTTGGGGTGTCTTTGGGGTATGGGTTCCATTTTGGTCTAGACTTAGGGTTTATGTCTTAGAAAGTTGTGTGTTTGGCTTACCTTTTAAGTCTTTCTTTTCTTATGTACTTTCACCTCATTTCTTTACTTCTTTCACCTCATATTGTGATTGTTTGATCTTGTACCTCTCTTCTATTCATTTATCTGGCTTCTTAAGCTCTTCTTCAACTTGTTTTTATTCTGGTTGTGTGCCTTAAGTCCATATCTTGTGCTTTTTGCTTTGCATCTTTCTTAAGTGTGCATTTGTTTGCCATGTGTTTCATGTTGCATTATATTGTCTTGTATGCTTCATTCCTCATTCTTGTGACTTGCATATTCATTGAGCATTTGTATATATGATCTCACTTCTGTTTGTATAATATTGGTATGTCATCTTATTTATCTTGTTTCATTTGTATGCTTGTTTCTAACCTTACAGGGGCTATGGTAAGTGAGAGGTGTGGAAGTGAGTTCCACATCTCCAAATCTCATTTCTTCTTCTTATTGTTTACTTGTGACTAACCCTTTGCTTGTTGGGATTAGGCCTTACTCATATCATCTCTTCTTCTTCTTCTCTTCTTCTTTCTTTCTTCTTTAGGATATAAAACCACACTAACCTTAAGACATCCATGCATGACAACACTTAGGATTCTTTAGTCCCCCATTAGACTTTTACCTTTAGATCCTTTTGGTTCTTTTTCTCTTCTCATCTCATAATTTAAAAAAAACACTTAATAATGTTTGAAGTAATACCTTGAGCAATAGCCTTATCCCATGAGGTACTTGTAGTCTTCCCATATTGGGATAGTACAAGTTTACCTTGTGATGCACAAGTCTGATCAAGGCAACTTCTTCACCAAGAAAATCATAAAAAACACTTCTTCACTGTAAATACCAAAAACACTTAATAAGTTAATGAGTTAGTGAGCTTAGGCCCTAATCTCTGGTTTCAAGTTTTGGGGATCTTCTCCTTACTTGAGTGTGCTTGTTCTATTATTCCATCTTGGAATGTAGTGACAAGTTCACATTCCATGGAAAAGAGTTTGAGTTCACTTCCTTGTGACACACTCATAAAAAGATTCATAAAAATCACAAACAAACAATAAGCGTCTCTCCTTCGGGAATTCTTTTCTCACCTCATTCGCTCCGTACGCGAATTTGCTCCTATTTGACACTTTGCAAGACGGTTACGCACTCGTCGTCCGAGTCTGCAACACCTGAGCAATGGCATAGGCAGTTCAAGCCTTAATTCACAGGCAATTTCTTTTCTACCCCTAGTTAGGGGAACTACGGTGTCTCTGATCCTCATTGTCCTGATGAGGTACGTAGGCAGCGGGGTAGGGCCCGTTCGAGCACAATCTTTATTTTCCCTACATTTTTCCTTGTCATTTCTTATTCAGTTCCTTTATCAGTTTCTTTTTTCAGTTCATTTTCATTTCTTTTGCAGCAGCTTTCATCCCCTCACCCTTTGAAATAGTTTTCTTTTGCGAGCGTGGATCCCGTCGGGTACGGCGGCCGATCTGGGTGCTAATACCTTCCCAGGTCGTAACCGACTCCCGAACTCAGTCTCTTTGGTTCGCAGGACCCGTGTCCTTCCTCTTCTTTCTTCTGGTTTGTGCAACATTACCATTCCCGTTCCTTCGGGATAAAAATGTCTGGCTGGCGACTCTATTATTTTTCCGCGCCACTTTCGCGTTTGTACCAGGATGGAAATCCGGGGAGCGACACATGGCCATGAAAATCAAAGATGAAGTACAAAAGCAGTGGGACGCCGGTTTTCTTCCTGTAACTAGTTACCCGCCGTGGGTTGCTAACATTGTACCCGTACCAAAGAAGGATGGCAAGGTGCGTATGTGTGTTGATTATCAGGATCTGAACAGAGCAAGCCCGAAAGATGACTTCCCATTACCTCACATTGATGTATTGGTAGACAACACAGCTCAGTTCTCGGTATTTTCCTTCATGGACGGATTTTTTTGGATACAATCAGATTAAAATGTCACCTGAGGACATGGAGAAGACAACTTTCATCACACCTTGGGGCACATTCTGCTAAAAAGTAATGTCGTTTGATTTGAAGAACTCCGGTTCAACATATCAACAGGCTATGGTAACATTATTCCACGATATGATCCATAAAGAAATTGAGTGCTACATGGATGACATGATTGCCAAGTCCCAAACAGAGGAAGAGCATTTGGTGAACCTGTTGAAACTTTTCAAGCGTCTGAGGAAATATCAGTTAAGGTTAAACCCCAACAAGTGCACATTCGGGGTACGTTCTGGTAAGCTTCTGGGGTTTATTGTGAGTGGAAGAGGAATTGAGGTTGATCTCGATAAAGTTAAAGCAATTCAGGAAATTCCTGCACCTAAGACTGAGAAGGAAGTTTGAGGGTTCTTGGGTAGATTGAACTACATTTCAAGGTTCATATCTCATCTCACTTCAACCTGCGAGCCCTTGTTCAAACTGCTAAGAAAGAAACAAACAGTCATGTGGAACGATGATTGTCAGAAGGCTTTTGACAAGATCAAGGAGTATCTGTAAGAACCTCTAATTCTCATGCCTCCAGTTGAAGGAAGACCTCTAATAATGTACCTGACAGTGTTAGATGAATCAATGGGGTGTGTGTTGGGCCAGCATGACGAGTCTGGTCGAAAAGAGTATGCAATATATTACCTAAGCAAAAAGTTTACTGACTATGAACAACGTTATTCACTGCTCGAGAAAACTTGATGTGCTTTAGCGTGGGTTGCTCACCGACTAAGACAGTATATGTTGACTCATACTACCTTGTTGATCTCAAAGATGGACCCAGTCAAGTACATATTTGAGAAGCCAGCACTTACCGGAAGGGTTGCAAGGTGGCAAATGATCCTAACAGAATATGATATTCAGTACACCTCTCAGAAAGCCATCAAGGGCAGTGTATTGTCTGACTATCTGGCTGAGCAACCCATTGATGACTACCAGCCTATGAGATTTGATTTCCCTGATGAAGACATCATGTTCTTAAAGTCAAAAGATTGTGAAAAGCTTATTTACACTGAAGGGCCTGATTCAGAAGAAGCATGGACTATGATGTTCGATGGGGCAGTTAATTGTAACGGTCATGGAGTTGGTGTTGTGCTTATTACACCCAAAGGAGTCCATCTGCCTTTCTCAGCAAGGCTCACCTTTTCCTGCACTAACAATGAAGCAGAGTACGAAGCTTGTATCATGGGTCTTGAGGAAGCCATTGACCTCAGGATCAAAACCTTGAATGTATTCAGAGATTCAGCTTTGGTGATCAACCAAACTAATGGCTAGTGGTATACTCATCAAGAGCACCTGGTTCCCTACCATGACTATACGAGGAGATTGTTGACTTTCTTCACAATAGTCAAGCTTGAATACATCCCTCGAGATGAGAATTAGTTTGCAGACGCCTTGGCCACTATTTCATCTATGAATAAAGTACAAACCGCCAACTATGTGCCTCGAATTTTAGTATCCAGATTAGACCGACCGGCATATGTATTTTATGTGGACACTGTTACTAACAACAAACCTTGGTTCCACGACATCAAATGCTTCTTAGAGACTCATACATACCCACCCGGGGCATCGTCAAATGATAAGAAGACATTAAGAAGGCTAGTCGGCGGTTTCTTCCTCAATACTGATGGCTCCCTATACAAGCGAAACTTCGACATGGTCTTGCTCAGATGTGTTGACAAGAAGGAAGCATACCTACTAATGCACAAAGTACATGAAGCTTATTTCGGTACCAATGCCGGAAGACATGCAATGGCAAAGAAATTGTTGAGATCAGGTTACTATTGGATCACAATGGACGCAGACTGTTATGCCTATGCCAGAAAATGCCATAAATGCCAGATCTACGCAGACAAAGTGCATGTGCCTCCCAATCCTTTGAATATATTGTCTTCACCCTGGCCCTTTACCATGTGGGGCATTGATATGATTGGAAAGATCGAACCGACTACTTCAAATGATCACAGATTCATCCTGGTAGCCATTGATTACTTCACCAAATGGGTCGAAGCAGCTTCGTATGCAAACGTCACCAGGCAAGTGGTATCCCGATTTCTGAAAAGGGATATCATTTGTCGATATGGAGTTTCCGAGCGAATCAGATAATGGTTCAAACCTTAACAACAAGATGATGGCAGAAATGTGCTGAGAATTCAAAATTCAACATCACAACTCTTCTCCTTACAGGCCAAAGATGAATGGCGATGTTGAGGCGACTAACAAGAACATTAAGAAGATTGTGCAAAAGATGGTAGTCACATACAAAGACTGGCATGAAATGTTACCATTCGCCTTGCATGGGTATCGAAATTCCATCAGAACATCTACCAGGGAAACACCCTATCAACTTGTGTATGGTATGGAAGAAGTCCTACCTGTTGAAGTTGAATTACCCTCCTTGCGGGTAATGATGGATGTAAAACTGGACGAAGCAGAATGGGTCTGATCTCGTTATAACCAACTGAGCCTGATTGAAAAAAAGAGATTAGCAGCTATTTGTCATGGTCAGTTATATCAGAAACGGATGAAGAAATCCTTCGATCAAAAAGTCAGACCTCGGGTATATCAAGTGGGAGAGTTTGTACTAAAAAGACTTCATCCTCCTCATACAGACTACAGGGGCAAGTGGACGCCTAACTATGAAGGTCCCTTTGTGATAACTAAATTCTTCTCAAGCGGAGCACTGATGCTCGCAACCATGGATGGTGAAAAGTTCCTATCTCCTGTGAATTCAGATGCAGTTAAAAAATACTTCGCATAAATGACCCGCTGGACATAAAAATAGAATGTAAGTCCAGACAAAAATAGGGCATCCCCAGCGAGTCAGAAACAAAATAAAAGACTCGAGCAAAAATAAGGGAAAAATTGAAAAAAAATGTACACCCGCTGAGTTGAAAAGCCACATCAGACATCTCAGGAAAAAAAGGGTATCACGGTGGATTGAAAACCCGAAAGGGCGATCCACGCAAAATCTGGGAATAAGCAAACAACTGCATTTTGAATTCGTCTGTATCACTCCCATAACATGGCAAGCTTCAAAAGGACAAAGCGTCGGTCAGAATCAACTTCCTTCAGAAAGCAAGATAAGAATAGCGTTCTGGTCATACAGGTCATAGAAAAAGGAAGATTGAAGCATCAACTTCAGCATTGTCGAATAGGACTTTTTATTTTCTCAATTTTGTAGCAATCTCCTCATTTCAGGGATTAGCTTCCTCACTGTACTTGCATATTCAGGGCACACAAATCAATAAAGTCAAATATTCATTCACACTTTGTGTTATACCTTTTTGTTTTGTTTGCAAAATGTCTAAAGTTCGTAATACAACATTTGCATGAAAACATATAAGCCATTTTCAATAAATGCGTGCAGGAAATATGTGCTCTTAAGCGAACCTAACTCCTATGAAGGAATCCGGTTAAGGATACCTCAGGGCACTTGTGCATTTCCTTTGTTTGACATGTTGCAGATACTCAAGGTGGACAACCTTTCACAACATGGGGCATATCAGGCCCTATATCCCCATCCAAGCCAGCAGTTACATTGTCAGAAAGACTACTTGACGAAAGCATTCCCCCACGGAGCTTTTTATCCCCTCAGAGTATGCCCCGCAAAGCTGATCCTCCGACAGGTTACTTTCCAGAAGTTCTTTCCTCCCCAAGCAGGATCTCCAAAGCGATGCCTGAATCACTTTTCCCCAGCAAGTTTCCAGATCTCCTCATCCACAACATTGGATCCCCACATAATTCTTCCCCCAAAAATCTCCAGAAAGATCGTACAATGATCCTTTCTCCCCACAGATCGTACAATGATCCTTTCTCCCCACGGATCGCCCAGTGATCTGTTTTCCCAACAGATTTCAGATCTTGGATCTCGTTTCTCTCATTTGTATAATCATAGAATTTGTATCATTTCTCCCCAAACGAAGCGTAGCATTCCGTCTAATACGGAGCATTACGGAAAAAATAAAAACTTTGCATGATCATAAGCCAGGTTCGAGCCGGTCACCTGCAAATACTAAAATCACTCCTCCAGCAATACTAAAAAAAAAACTTATCCCCTGCAAATAAAAGCCAAAATATCCTTTTGCACTCTCAATACAAATACTTATACATACTTATACACAATCCTCCTGATACTCGTTTGTATCCTACTTATACATGATTCTTTGATACTCGTCTGTATCCTGCGCATCTCCCAAATAGATCAACACTCGTCCGCATTCCTTATTCAAAATAGTTGATACTCGTCTGTATCATCACTCTTTAAACATGCGTCAGCGTTTGTTTCTATCGATACTCGTCCGTATCGTGGGTCTAAGGATACTCGTCTGTATCTTTAATCTATACACACTGTCAAAACACTTACCATTTTATTTTAGGGTTTAAACACTCGTCGTGTTTATCTATCCCCAGAAGTCGCCAACAAAACAACTTCCTATCCAACATTCGTCCTATGTCGTGATATCTTTTAGGTGATCATTCTTCACCTTTTGATGACCGTACCTCATCATTCATCCGATGGCCGTCCCCATCATTCATCGTTTTATCCGGCATTCGTCCTATGTCGAGATAATCTCCAACAGAGCAGTTGTCCCCAGCTAGGTGATCGTCATTCACCTCTTGATGACCGTCCCTCATCATTTATTTTGATGACCGTCCCTCATCATGTTATCCGATGGCCGTCCCCATCGTTGATATTTTTATCCGACATTCGTCCTATGTCGCGATAACTCTCAGCAGTCGTACCCTGCTAGGTGATCGTCCTTCACCTTTTGACGACCGTACCTCATCATTCATCCGATGGCCATTCCCATCGTCGATCTTTTTTATCCGACATTCGTCCTATGTGTAACACGGTGGGAAAACTGACTTTAGTTAAATGTTGCGGATAGCAAGAGTCGCCACCGACTTTTATTTTATCCAAAAGGAAAGGGCATAAAAGAACAGGAAAGACCTTAAAAGATTTTTGAGTTCGGGGGGTAGGTTATGTAAAGGGAAGGTGTTAGCACCCTTTACATCCATGGTTATCCATGGGCTCTTAGTTACTTAGCTCACTTTAAAATGTTTTTGAGAAGTGTAATGTGTGATTAGAAATTTTCTTAAGTACTTTATAATGATCCATGTACGGATATATATAAAGACTTTGTTTTGAAAATTTGTTTGAAAATGTGAAGTGTTTTTGAAATGTTTTGAAAAGGTGAGCAAGTACATAAGAGGAACCTACCCTAATTTGAATCTTTTCTGTTCTTAAATTTCCTTTAAATGGTAAGACTATCCCTATTATTAAGGAATAGGTAGTCATTACCTTGGATGTTATAAGGGACAAGTGAAGGGACAACTGTGATTAGGCAACTGTAAGGTGTACTTAGCAATTCGAAGGGACTTATCATCTTTTATTCGAAATGGACAAGATCATTTTACGAAGGCAACCATAAAGGGACTTGATCTTATTATCTTTTAAGGGACTAGATGATACAAATGAATAAAGGGACTTTGCTTTATACACCTTACTTGACCTTTTGTCTAGGCAACAATGAGAGGTAACCCTTAAGAAGTGAGATGGCGATCCAAGATCGACTTACGTGTGTGCGTGTACAAGTTCAAGTATTTATCTTACAATTAGTGATCTAAATTCAATTTTAAGATACAAACATGTTTACACTCCCTATTTTACTAACCATAGCAATTTAAATAAATAATAAAAATTCTACAACTATTACATAATTTGCACAATTATATTATAATAATAATAAAATAATTTAAATAAATAAGCATATAATAAATAAATAAATAGGTTAGTAATAATAAACAAAAATAAATATAAGAAGGTTAGTATAACAATATAATATAAAATAAATAAATTAAAAGTTCCAATTTAAACAAATAATTATTTTTAAGAATTTTAAGAAAAATAAATAATAATAATTATATACTAAATAATATGATTAATAATTCTAATAATTTAATTATATATACATAAAAAATATTTGTTAATTATAATTAAGTAAACATATCATAAAATAAAAATTAGGGTTTTAAAATAAATTAGGGTTTATAAAGAAAAAAATTAGATTTTACATATAAAAATATTAGGGTTAATTATTTAATCTAAACTTAATTAAATTATATATATATAAAACATACAATATTAATAATATATAATGAAATAAAGACAAATAATTTTATTAATAAAGTTTGAATTTTTAACATATAAGTTTTTTTTAAATTATATATAAGAAAATAATATAAATACTTTATTTTAGACATTTATTATTAATTAAATTAATTAAATATAAACAAAACAAAATAAATGAAAAAAAAATGAGAAAAAAGAACTTACCTGGGGCTGGGATTGAACCCACGCCCTAGGCTCCCTCTCTATTTGGTCCAGACCTTCTACCACCAGGCCAAGTGTGCTTTGGTGATGATATGATGGGTGTTGATTCTAATATGTTAAACCTGAAAAATAAATGGATAAAACGCAAAAAAGATTGGTGAAGCTGAGATTTGAACCCTTGACCCTTGCCTCACATGCGCGTGCCTTAACCAACTAAACCAAGCATTCGTTCTGAAATATATCTACAAACAAAAGATAATAAAATAAACGTGTTTTTTAAATCAGATTTTCGCGCCGGCTTCATCTTCTTCTTCCTCCAGCACTGCAAATTTTCCTGCGAATTTCCTTACAACTTTTCCTGCGAACTTTCTTGCCAACGAAACCTACAAATATCAAACACCATACAACAAGTACAATTTCCTCAAATTAGTTACATCAATGAGTTCCTCATGACTCACACAATTCATCTATGTCCTTAGAATTTATTTATATTTGGTATTTCGGGAAGCCCTAAATTTAGAACATAAACCCTAAAAATGGTGTTTCACGCCTCAGGCCACGATCCTTCAATTGAACTGCCCAGATTGCATCCTTAGGACTCACTAAACACAAACCAATTAGCAAAAACGATTTACAAAGGTTAAATATATGAAAACAAGAAAAAATTAAATGGAGGAAGAAGGCGATTCAGTTTCAATGATGTATGGAGATTTAGATGCTTATGATGATTGGGAAAACATCAGTGATGATCAAGGAACGTTTTGCAACCTTCAAAATACTCTAATATGGCCTGCAAGTGAGAATCCGAATTGAGATTTTTTGTGAAAATTTGGAAGCTTGCTCTTGTTCTTGGAGGCAGAATTTTCGTGTCCCCTTGGTTATTCAATGTTCTATGTATATATGTGAATGAGATTAGGTCAAAAAGCTATCATTCTTTGGACTTTTTGGATCATTTGAGATTGAGAAAGATTATGTCATAAAACTTGATTTTTCCTTGATCTAACATTGCTATTTTGGGACAATCCTCATAACTTGTGTATCAATCTGATCCAAATATCATTTATAACATTCTAGAAGCAAAATCCTTTTTCAAATATATGATTTTATATTTTATTTCAATTTAAATTGTATTTTAATGAATAAAATTCAAATAAATATGAAATAAAAAATAAAAAATCAGAAAATAGGTGGGTTGAGTCGTGCTTGATGATATTGTAAAGATGGGATGGCAATTTGGTGGGCTCATTTAGCAAAAATTTGATTTAAGGCCTTATTTGCTTCATAAACTTTCCAAAAATTTCCCAACTTTGCAAGGGCACAAATCCTTCAATTTTAATGCTATGAGGGTGTTCTTGGACATTTTGGAAAGCTTAAAGATTCCTCTAACCAACCTCTTTGGTCTCATGTCCATATCTTTTACCATTCTCAAGTTATGCTCTTTTGAAGTTGTTGACTTTTTGTTGACTTTTAAAAGGACCTATAATGTCTTAGCTCATACCTTCCAAATGAAGTATTTTTGGGATTGGCTTGTGAGACACAAAGTTGTAGAGAATTCAATTTCCTTCAAAATGAGCTTTGGATGGAAAATTCTTGATGAAGCATGTGAAAGTTATGGCTGGTCAAAGTTCAGTTGACTTTTCCTATGAAAACCCTAATTTAGAAACTCCTGATGCTTGATGATCTGAAATCTCCTTGATGAACCATGATCAACCCTTGATCAAATAATGAATTTTACTTCATATAATTGATGTTGGCAAAAAATCATGAAGTTTGACTTTGGTTTGACCACAATTGACCTCAGTTTGACTTTTTAACTGCTTTGACTGATTTTGACCTATCTCATCATTTGACTGAGCAAACCTTTGAGAAAAGTCTTGAAACTTGTCATGGGGATTCTTGAACACATATAAGATGTTATGAAGCTCACTTGAAGTCTTGTAAGTCCATTTAGCCTGATTAAAGTCAAAACCCTAGTTTAGGATGCATTGCTTAGGAGGATGCATTGTCTGAGAGAATTGTCAAATCTTCTGACTAATTGTGAACTTTGTGAACCTTGTGAACCTCATGAGGTGTCTTGTGAACCTTGTGAACCTTGTGAGCCTATTAGTACGCAATGACTTGTCTTGTGGAGGGCAAATTTTGGGGTGCAACAGCTGCCCCTGTTCAATTTTCTGAAACCTGAGGGGTTAGATTGGTATATGTGCTAGTCGTGACCTGGAAGGTTGAAGGGGATTGAACACAAAAGCCCAAAAATTTTGCACTCACCAGTGCGTAAAGTAACACTGATGATTAGTTGTATATGCTTAAGTGGGCTTAAATATTCCACTTGGAAGAACTGGAGATGGGCTTAGAGATACCATCTAAAATATCAGGATGTGATGATGTCTGTATGTTGATACTGGATATCAGTACTAGGTCTTTGTATAAGCCGTCTCTGAATCATTTATGCAACATGATTTGAGTTGTTGAATGGACCAGTAGAAATAAATCTTGTGATGATTATCTCGTCAGGATTTGTTCTTAAGGGTCAAAAGAACGTCAGGATTTGTTCTTCTGAAAAATATCTTGAACCAGGGAATGGATCTTTTTACAGACCGTTTGTCTGCTATTCAAGGGCCAAAAGAACGTCAGGATTTGTTCTTAAGGGTCAAAAGAACGTCAGGATTTGTTCTTAAGGGTCAAAAGAACGTCAGGATTTGTTCTTCTGAAAAATTTCTTGAACCAGGGAATGGATCTTTTTACAGACCATTTGCCTGCTATTCAAGGGGCCGAAAGAACGTCAGGATTTGTTCTTAAGGGTCAAAAGAACGTCAGGATTTGTTCTTCTGAAAAATATCTTGAACCAGGGAATGGATATTTTTACAGACCGTTTGCCTACTATTCAAGGGGCCGAAAGAACGTCAGGATTTGTTCTTAAGGGTCAAAAGAACGTCAGGATTTGTTCTTCTGAATAATGTCTTGAACCAGGGAATGGATCTTTTTACAGACCATTTGCCTGCTATTCAAGGACATCTTGAGCAAATGTATGGATCATTTCTGACCTGTTGTAAGTTGTTGATATTGTTTTACCTGCATATAACTATCCTGCAAGGAGAATGTTAGTTTATGCAATATGTATGCATACATAGTATGATGCACCTAAGTAAGTGTATTATGCATTTATGGTATGTATGTTATGATATGATGTAGATGATGTATGTATGAATTATGCAGCCTGAAGCGTCTGTATATCTTCGTATAACAACTGCTAGCCAGGGAAAATAAATCCCGATTTGTTGCTGAAGAATATGAGGAACTCGTTCCCATCTCGTTTGATAATATAGTGAAGAATATGAGGAATTCGTTCCCGTTTTGTTTGATAACATAATATTCATAACCTCCCGTCTTCGTTCGATAGTATGGTATCCATAACCTCCCGTCTTCGTTTGTCGTACTTCTGTTGAAGGAATAATTTCCTGAGTATCTCGACTGAGGTTAAAAGAGATGGATATAAATTCCAGGGGAGATGTAACTCGAAGTATTTATGAAGATGGATTTGCCCTACTGGGGGATTTGTAGCTATCTTGTGGGGATGAACCGGCGAAGCTTCATTGAATTCCTTCCCTCGTTCGTCCTTAGTAAATACTATTACTGCATTTTCATGCATTTCTGGTAAACATCAATCATATTACGCATTTTATGCATTTCTGGTAAACATCAATCATATTCAAAAGCATACATACATTCAAACACAACCAATGGACGTTTCGCTCATGTAAATAGGGTAAAAGTAAATCTGGATTCAAAGATGAAATTTTATTTATATCACAAAGTGACCCATACATAGGTACGTTTGTACAAGGAGACAAAGATCCTAGTAAGAGGAACTTGTTATGAAAATTTTTTTTTTACAAAACAAAGAAAATCAACTATGTGGGAAATAATCCTATTGAGTTTAAATTCTACTATTGCCATTATCTTCAAGTATCTCATCTTCTGCTGTCGAGACGGAGACGATTGGATTGATCCTTATCTGTTCGAGCTTGAGTAAGTAGCACAACTGGTTGTAGTTTCATGGGTGATCCAAACGAGACATAGTCATACGCTTTAATCCCTAATTTTTGCCTGGATTGCCCTTTCAGGTTTTCAATCCACCGGGATACCCTTTTTTGCCCAAGCCGCCTTTTCAGGTTTTCGACTTGCCGGGTGTACATTTTTTTTATATATATCCCTAATTTTTGCCCGAACCCTTTTGGTTCACCGGGATGCCCTTATTTTTGCCTAGGCCAGTCAACCTAGCGGGTCTCTTTTTATGCGTAGTATTTTTTAACTATGTTTGCGTTTACAGGCTGTGGGAAGTCTTCACCATCCATAGTAGTAAGCATCATGGCACCTCCTGAGAATACTGTTTTGACTACAAATGGTCCTTCATATGTAGGAGTCCACTTGCCCCTAGGATCACCCTGTGGTAATATGATACGCTTGATACCAAGTCACCAACCTCATATACCTTTGGCTTAACCTTCTTATTAAAAGCTTTGATCATCCGTTTCTGGTACATCTGGCCATGAAAAACAGCTGCCAACCTCTTCTCGTCAATCAAATTTATTTGGTCAAGTCGAGTCTGAATCCACTCATCTTCATCCAAGCCTGCATCCTTCATAATTCTTAAGGAGGGAATCTGAACTTCGATGGGCAGAACTGCTTCCATACCATATACTAAAGAGAATGGGGTTGCCCCTGTTGAAGTACGTATTGTAGTACGATAACCATGAAGAGAAAATGGTAATGTTAATGCTATTATTTTATGATTGGCATTATGTTTGGTAAAACTAATATGGCTGGAAAATGTTGAATAAGAAGTTCCATATGTTAAATTAACATGGTATAGACTCTGGAAGAACAAGTCAAGACATGATGTCCTGACATGGTGGCACAGATAAATGTGGAAGTTGTCAAAGAAGATGTTGAATTCAGTTCAGAATGTCCTATCAGATGTTGGGACATTATCAAACAGAGTATAAGAACTTAATTCAGGATGTCCCAACAGATGTTGTCATATGTTACAGTCAGATGTCAAAGAAGATGTTGAAACATCTGCAAATGTCATGACAGAATTACTGTCATATGTTACAGACAGATGTCAAAGAAGATGTTGAAACATCTGCAAATGTCATGACAGAATTACTGTCATATGTTACAGACAGATGTCAAAGAAGATGTTGAAACATCTGCAAATGTCATGACAGATGTCAAAGAAAATGATGAAACATCTGCAACTGTCATGACAACATTACTGTCATATGTTACATATAGATATCAAACAAGAAGTGTTGAACTTAGTTCAAGATGTCACACCAGATGTTGTGACACTGTCAAACAGAGTAACAGTTAATGAACTTAAGTCAAGATATCAGATGTCACACCAGATGTTAGGACATTGTATCAGTTAATGGAATAAGTTCAGGTTACAGGATGTCACATCAGATGTTGTGACATTGTATCAGTAAATGAAGTAAGTTCAGTTTTTCAGGATGTCCCAACAGATGTTGTGACATCTCAAACCTGCTACCAGAATTAATTAATGACTAACAGAACTGAGTAAATTCAGGGGAATCTATCTGGAATTAATTGGAAAGAGATAAGCAATACAAGGCACATATTTAGGGAGATTAGTTATCTGATTTCAGTATAACAGAATAACTAATTCACCTTGAATTAAGGAGGTAGCAAACTAACTAACCCTAATTCAAGGTGATGACATTGGGATTTATCAGATCTGAATTATGCAGAATATTCTGGAGATATTATGCAATCATATGTGGTGCTGATTTAGAAGATCTTAAAGACTCAATTTAAATTGAAGACAAATATTGAAAAATATAGGTTTCTATATTTAGAGATATTTTAGGAGTTTTTAGATTTGAAGATCTTTTGGAATATTTGTAGCAGAATTTTTCTGCATATTTGTAGCAGCTATTGTTGTGATTGTTTAGGCCCAAATCCAGTTGGGAATAGGTTATAAAAGAAACCTTGTAACCTAGTTTAGAACGAACCCAATCAACCGAAAATGTAAACATTATTAGGGTTGTGTTCTTGTGGCAGCCGTGCATAACAAGGAACTCTATTGTGGCTGTTTCACTTGTGATTCTCGAAGCTTGTAAGCAAGAGAAGTATTGTGTCTTGATTGAAACTTTTAAGTAAGATCAAGCTGTTGTGTTTGAAGTGTGACTTCAATTTTATTAATCATTGTAAAAGATCAATGTGTGATTAAGGGGGAGTGAGTTGGTACTCATACCTAAGTTGTGTCTTAGGTAGAAATTGCATTGGGTAGATATTAAGTGAAAGATTAAACTGGGTGGTTTAAGTCTAGAATTAATATTACTTATAGTGGATTTCCTCCTGCCTTGGTAGCCCCCAGATGTAAGTGTGGAGATACACTGAACTGGGTTAACAATTCTGCTGTGTTCTTTATATCTTTTATGTTTTATGCAGTACCTGAACTGAATGTCCTATCAGATGTCCCAACATCCTGAAGCATGTTTGACTCTGATATATCACAATTATTTAAGTACTGATATGTATGCCTTACCATGTTTATAAGTAACAGATAAGATGTCTCAACATCATATTCGACATCTAAGTCTGTCATACCAGAATTTCAGGTAACATCTCGTGCCAATCTTTGTAAGTAACAGTCATCTTCTGTAGAATCTTCTTGATATTCTTGTTAGCAGCTTCTACTGCCCCATTCATCTTCGGACGATACGGAGAAGAGTTGTGATGCTTAATCTTGAACTGCGTGCAGAGATCAGTAATCATAGTGTTTTTCAAATTAGAGCCATTGTCAGTAATAATCCTTTCAGGGATGCCATACCTACATATGAGATTATTCTTAATGAATCGAGCCACAACATTATTGGTCACAAATGCAAATGAAGCTGCCTCTACCCACTTCGTGAAGTAATCAATAGCAACCAGGATGAAACGATGCCCATTAGAAGCAGTAGGCTTGATCTCACCAATCATATCAATGCCCCACATGGCAAAAGGCCAAGGAGCAGTCAACACATTCAATGGTGATGGAGGTATATGTACTTTATCAGCATAGATTTGACATTTATGACATGTTCTGGAATGTTGATAGCAGTCAGCTTCCATGGTAGACCAATAGTAACCTGCCCTCAATATCTTCTTTGCCATAGTATGGCCACTAGAATGAGTGCCAAAGATCCCATCATGCATGTCTTCCATAATCTTTGTTGCTTCCTTCTTATCCACACAGCGAAGCAAAGTTGAATCATGATTGCGCTTGTATAAAATCCCATTACTCAAAAAGAACTTAGCAGCAAACCTCCTCAGAAACTTCTTGTCTTTGACATATGCCCCTTCAGGGAAATCCTGAGCTTCAAGATATCTTTTCACTTCATAGAACCAAGGCTTCTCCTCTGCTTCTTCAGTGTCAATCTCATTGCAGTATGCAGGCTTCTCAAATCTGTCAATAGTAATCTTGGGAGCTTCATCATTCCAGCTAATCTCAAACATGGATGCCATGGTGGCTAATGCATCTGCCAACTGATTTTCTCTTCGTGGAATGTGTCCAAAGGTAATCTCTCTGAAATGTGGGATCAAAGACAACACATACTCTCTGTAAGGAATGAGATTATCATGTTTGGTATTCCAATCTCCTTTAATCTGACTTACTACCAGGAGCAAGGTGAATACCCAAAAGAGGAAAGCTGTAACTCCACCAAATTCAGATGTTGAAGAGGATGTTCCAACATCCCAACCAAAGAAGAAACCAGCACCCTCAAGGTCCACCTCTGCTGTTCCAGAAGCTCCTCTGGACAATGTTTCATTCCATCATGTGTCAAGTGTGAGCAGATGGAAATTTGTATACCAAAGAAGGGTAGCACTTGAAAGAGAGCTGGGCAGCAATGCACTTGAGTGCACTGAGTCAAGGAATTCAGTGTCAACCTACAAGAGGACTGTGCTGAAGGTAATTCAGATGAATTCAGAAAAGTCTATGTAAGAGGGAGATGTGTGGAATTCTCTCCTAGGGTTATCAACCATTATCAAGGGAAAGAATCTGATGGACCTAATGAGCTGGGTAAGACAGATAACCAGGTGTGCAAGGTCATTACTGCCAATCAAGTCAAAGCTTGGCCAGTCAAGGGCAAACTTTATGTTAGCTTGCTAACAAGGAAGTATGCAATGCTGCATAGGATTGGCACTGTAAACAGGGTCCCTACCAACCATACTTCTTCAATAGCAACTGGATTGGGCAGATTCATATATGTTGTGGGCACCCAAACAAAGCTGGACTTTGGGGCTTAAATCTTTGATCAAACCCTAAAGCATGCAGGAACATCAGCAACAAATCTTCCCATTGCTTTTCCCTCTCTGCTATGTGGAATCATACTAAGCCAGTATCCAGGTATCCTCACTGAGAAGGATTCAGTATGCAAAAGAAAAAGTCCTCTGGCCTTCCATTACAAACTTTTCTTGAGCCATCATGCTGCTGATGTTGAAGCTTCCACTAGGACATCTGCTGGACCTTCAAAAGCAAAGACTCCCATATCCAAAGCTGCCTTGATTGCAGATCTGAAGAACACTTGCAAAAAGCTGGATGCCAGGAAGAAAAAGCTTGAGGAAGTAATTCAAAGGCTGTAGCTGGAAGAGGTTGCTCAGAATACTGATGAATCTGATGATGAATCTGAAAAAGCTTCTAAATGTATTTACAAATGTGGGTGATAAATGCAATGTGACCAACAATTGCTAGAAGCAAGGGAAGAATGTCAGATTGGGAAGTCTGATCAGAATGGTTGTTGAACTGGTAGTCTCTTCCATTACTAGTCATGGATAGTGGCAGTATGAACCCTTTGTAGCAAGCAAACTAAGAGCATCTGTTTTGGAATATAAAATCAAGTGTGGATATTTATCAGTTATGCTCTTTGTATGTTCATCAGGGGTGTGAAATTGAGAATTAGTGGAGTTTATGCTCAGCTGAAGTATTGTCTATCCATGACATGAGGAGATCTTGCTAATCTTATCTGGAGCTAACCTTAAAATCCTTCAAAATTAAAAGATCAGATTGTGTAGAACTATCTGATAAGGTATTATACAAGGAATTAAGATCAATTGTTGTTTGTGGAGTTCACAAATATTTGATTGATTATCCTTGTGATTCAAGATTGGTGATGTTCAAAAAGATGTTGGAACATCTTATCATTAGAGTTTGTGCAGAATCATGGGAGAGGTATTGCATAAGCTGTAGCATTGGCTTCAGTCTTGTGTGACAGGAGTTATGTATTTTTGGAAAGTTACTTGGCAAGAACTGGTCTGGATATTGTTGATTCTGAAGATGGAGATGAAAGACCATGAACATATCATTATCTTGATGACTACTTGGATTGGTTTATTTCTGATCTAGGTGTAGTCCAGAATGCTCATCATGGAGTTAAGATAGGTGGCGATATCATAAATTTGTTTAGACTGCCTTACTCAAGGAAAGGTGGCATCCTTGGTATAGTTATGAAGTGTAGTTCTTAACTATTCTTTCTGAATAATCAGACAGTGGCAGGTTTGAAGACTTTGGAGAAACATTGGAAGTTTCTCATCAATATGTGTTATTGGTAGGAACTTCTTTAAAACCAATATAATGGAGGTTGTTTACTCAAACTTGATGGATAAATCAAGTCTATGAGAGCATGGAACTCTTGTTCTATAAAGGAAGGAGGTTCTTTCAAGTGGCAGAAGAAGGACCTGAATTTAACAGATGGATGTGGGCTAACAATGTTTGAACATCTAGTTCAACATCAGAGTCTAATTGGTGAAGTGACACATAAATCAAGATAAAATGATCTATAGGGATTGAATGCTTCATAAGGCCTTTTATCTTGACAGCTTGGTGAAGATCAACTTTATTGATCAGGATATCTTTGGAAGATTTATTATAAACGTGAAGAAGACAAAAGTGGCAATTGGCTTTTTCATATGAGGATTCATAAAGGAGGTTATCAAAATGTGGTAATTGGTTGATCTTTAAAGTGGATTCGAAGAATCAAGATAATCAGAGTGTGGCAGCTGGTTGTTCTTGAGGATTGTCTTGGAACAAATTGCTCTTGGGCAGAGGAGTGATGAGTTGAAGAATCAAGAGGATTTATTCTTCTTGAAGTTGGATGAGAGTTTATCACTCTTTCTGGATTTCTGATTCTAACTGGTGGCACAGTGTAGTTGAAGATTTTCAGTTCTTGGATTACTATGCTATAGTAAGTCCAGTTGGTGGAGCATATCTAGGATCATGGTGATAAGGTCTTGGTGTATGAAAAATTTTCTAACTAAGTGTTAGTACATTATCTGGGGTGTTTATCTACATGGTTTCTATTATTAGACTACCTAATCATATGGGAGAATGATGAAGGAGATGATCTATATTGGAAGAAACATGTAGAAGAGACTGAAGTATATCAGGTATTGATTGCTTGGAAGTTTGTTTGTGGACATTCATTCTAAATGTCATAATTAGTTTGGATGTGTTTTTTTTTTTGGATTGTATGGACTTTGGTGTGTAAAGGCTTAATGTCAAGAACCTGTGTGCTAGAAGATGTTCATCTTGTGTAGTCTGTGGCAACTACAAACCCAGAAAGGAATCAGGTATGCTTTGGTACAAGAAGTGAATGTGTTCAATTGGGAATTGAACAGAGGGGGAGCTCTTGAAGACATGAAGATGCGTCTTATGTTTTCCTTTCATCAATGTACAGAGAAGCATGGAGTATCCTAGATAGGGGGAGTGTGTTACAAGTATGTGCACTTGATTTTGTGGTGTTAAGGGGGAGTAATACCTTAACCAGATAAGGAGAATCCTAAGAGTCTAGAAGGCTATATTATATAAAGCTGCTCTCTGCAGTTTATGCTTGATTCTTGAGGAATTGTGAAGCTTGTGTGTGTTTCAAGCTTATGGAGATTATATACCTCTATTTTTATTATGGTACCTTTGTCTTTTTATGGCTAAAAAGGGGGAGAAGTAATAGTGTGAGGTCTGATATGAAGATGTGATGTTAAGGAACTTCTACATAAGGTACTACTACACCTGTATGTAGATTAGTTTTAGCCAAAATAAGCCAAAGGGGGAGATTGTTAATGCTATTATTTTATGATTGGCATTATGTTTGGTAAAACTAATATGGCTGGAAAATGTTGAATAAGAAGTTCCATATGTTAAATTAACATGGTATAGACTCTGGAAGAACAAGTCAAGACATGATGTCCTGACATGGTGGCACAGATAAATGTGGAAGTTGTCAAAGAAGATGTTGAATTCAGTTCAGAATGTCCTATCAGATGTTGGGACATTATCAAACAGAGTATAAGAACTTAATTCAGGATGTCCCAACAGATGTTGTCATATGTTACAGTCAGATGTCAAAGAAGATGTTGAAACATCTGCAAATGTCATGACAGAATTACTGTCATATGTTACAGACAGATGTCAAAGAAGATGTTGAAACATCTGCAAATGTCATGACAGAATTACTGTCATATGTTACAGACAGATGTTAAAGAAGATGTTGAAACATCTGCAAATGTCATGACAGATGTCAAAGAAAATGTTGAAACATCTGCAACTGTCATGACAACATTACTGTCATATGTTACATATAGATATCAAACAAGAAGTGTTGAACTTAGTTCAGGATGTCACACCAGATGTTGTGACACTGTCAAACAGAGTAACAGTTAATGAACTTAAGTCAAGATATCAGGATGTCACACCAGATGTTAGGACATTGTATCAGTTAATGGAATGAGTTCAGGTTACAGGATGTCACATCAGATGTTGTGACATTGTATCAGTAAATGAAGTAAGTTCAGTTTTTCAGGATGTCCCAACAGATGTTGTGACATCTCAAACCTGCTACCAGAATTAATTAATGACTAACAAAACTGAGTAAATTCAGGGGAATCTATCTGGAATTAATTGGAAAGAGATAAGCAATACAAGGCGCATATTTAGGGAGATTAGTTATCTGATTTCAGTATAACAGAATAACTAATTCACCTTGAATTAAGGAGGTAGCAAACTAACTAACCCTAATTCAAGGTGATGACATTGGGATTTATCAGATCTGAATTATGCAGAATATTCTGGAGATATTATGCAATCATATGTGGTGCTGATTTAGAAGATCTTAAAGACTCAATTTAAATTGAAGACAAATATTGAAAAATATAGGTTTCTATATTTAGAGATATTTTAGGAGTTTTTAGATTTGAAGATCTTTTGGAATATTTGTAGCAGAATTTTTCTGCATATTTGTAGCAGCTATTGTTGTGATTGTTTAGGCCCAAATCCAGTTGGGAATAGGTTATAAAAGAAACCTTGTAACCTAGTTTAGAACGAACCCAATCAACCGAAAATGTAAACATTATTAGGGTTGTGTTCTTGTGGCAGCCGTGCATAACAAGGAACTCTATTGTGGCTGTTTCACTTGTGATTCTCGAAGCTTGTAAGCAAGAGAAGTATTGTGTCTTGATTGAAACTTTTAAGTAAGATCAAGCTGTTGTGTTTGAAGTGTGACTTCATTTTTATTAATCATTGTAAAAGATCACTGTGTGATTAAGGGGGAGTGAGTTGGTACTCATACCTAAGTTGTGTCTTAGGTAGAAATTGCATTGGGTAGATATTAAGTGAAAGATTAAACTGGGTGGTTTAAGTCTAGAATTAATATTACTTATAGTGGATTTCCTCCTGGCTTGGTAGCCCTCAGATGTAAGTGTGGAGATACACTGAACTGGGTTAACAATTCTGCTGTGTTCTTTATATCTTTTATGTTTTATGCAGTACCTGAACTGAATGTCCTATCAGATGTCCCAACATCCTGAAGCATGTTTGACTCTGATATATCACAATTATTTAAGTACTGATATGTATGCCTTACCATGTTTATAAGTAACAGATAAGATGTCTCAACATCATATTCGACATCTAAGTCTGTCATACCAGAATTTCAATTGGTATCAGAGCAGGCATCCTGGTCTGTTTCAGGATGAGATCTAAGGGGGATACTTTTTGGTTCATGGTAAAGGAAGAAGGATGATATAATGAAAAGCTGTTTAAACTTGAGAGGTTCATATTGGCGTTTGAATGGTCCCTAGAAGTGGAGGATGGACTATTCATCATATGGTGTATATTGGACCAGTCTGGTGTTATCAGGGCTGGAAATTTGCTGGTGAATTGCTGTGTAGCTATGATGTCAGACAGAATGTCCTGACATCTTGGTTCAGAGAAGTCTATATTTGAAGGAGGCTTGTATTTTGTTTTCTGTGAGAACTGGAAGAAACTTAGTTCAGAATGGTGTGGTTCTTGATGAAAGAAGAGGTTGGAGCCAAAACAAAAGAGTATAATTATCAAATCTTTCATGCGGGAGTGAAAATCTTGATAAGTTATCTCTTAAGCTTATGTATGGTGACCTAATGAGGATATTATTCCTGGTTATGGTGTCCTATGTTGTTTAGGTATAGCTGGAGAAAATCTCTCTTGTGAAGATACATGTTTATGATTGTCTAAATCATGAACTGAAGGAAGTTTCATCAAGAAAGAAGCTGAATTGATATGTCAATCCTAATGGCTTGACACCACACTACACATCAACAGTTTATGGTAAATGTTGAATCAAAGACCTAAAAGATTTTTTTTTTGGGATTTATGAAGCTATGAAGCTGAATACTCCTTGAGATGCTTTGGGTGCTAGACAAATGTGTGATGATCACATATGTTTGGAACCTACTCCTAACCTGGAAGAGGAGGCATCTATGCTACATGTTGAAGACTTAGATAATGAATCTGACACAGAGATCATTGCTTCTGTGGACCCTAGCATAGCCAAAAGTCTTAGGGCTAGAAAGGAAAAGAAGACTGCAGGACATTCAACTCCTGAAAAGAAGCAGCCTACTTCAAAGAAAGACAAGGCCAAAGTGGTATTTGGTCCTACTAAACAATGAAGCAAGGTGAATACCCAAAAGAGGAAAGCTGTAACTCCACCAGATTCAGATGTTGAAGAGGATGTTCCAACATCCCAACCAAAGAAGAAACCAGCACCCTCAAGGTCCACCTCTGCTGTTCCAGAAGCTCCTCTGGACAATGTTTCATTCCATCATGTGTCAAGTGTGAGCAGATGGAAATTTGTATACCAAAGAAGGGTAGCACTTGAAAGAGAGCTGGGCAGCAATGCACTTGAGTGCACTGAGTCAAGGAATTCAGTGTCAACCTACAAGAGGACTGTGCTGAAGGTAATTCAGATGAATTCAGAAAAGTCTATGTAAGAGGGAGATGTGTGGAATTATCTCCTAGGGTTATCAACCATTATCTAGGGAAAGAATCTGATGGACCTAATGAGCTGGGTAAGACAGATAACCAGGTGTGCAAGGTCATTACTGCCAATCAAGTCAAAGCTTGGCCAGTCAAGGGCAAACTTTATGTTAGCTTGCTAACAAGGAAGTATGCAATGCTGCATAGGATTGGCACTGTAAACAGGGTCCCTACCAACCATACTTCTTCAATAGCAACTGGATTGGGCAGATTCATATATGTTGTGGGCACCCAAACAAAGCTGGACTTTGGGGCTTAAATCTTTGATCAAACCCTAAAGCATGCAGGAACATCAGCAACAAATCTTCCCATTGCTTTTCCCTCTCTGCTATGTGGAATCATACTAAGCCAGTATCCAGGTATCCTCACTGAGAAAGATTCAGTATGCAAAAGAAAAAGTCCTCTGGCCTTCCATTACAAACTTTTCTTGAGCCATCATGTTGCTGATGTTGAAGCTTCCACTAGGACATCTGCTGGACCTTCAAAAGAAAAGACTCCCATATCCAAAGCTGCCTTGATTGCAGATCTGAAGAACACTTGCAAAAAGCTGGATGCCAGGAAGAAAAAGCTTGAGGAAGTAATTCAAAGGCTGGATCTGGAAGAGGTTGCTCAGAATACTGATGAATCTGATGATGAATCTGAAAAAGCTTCTAAATGTATTTACAAATGTGGGTGATAAATGCAATGTGACCAACAATTGCTAGAAGCAAGGGAAGAATGTCAGATTGGGAAGTCTGATCAGAATGGTTGTTGAACTGGTAGTCTCTTCCATTACTAGTCATGGATAGTGGCAGTATGAACCCTTTGTAGCAAGCAAACTAAGAGCATCTGTTTTGGAATATAAAATCAAGTGTGGATATTTATCAGTTGTGCTCTTTGTATGTTCATCAGGGGTGTGAAATTGAGAATTAGTGGAGTTTATGCTCAGCTGAAGTATTGTCTATCCATGACATGAGGAGATCTTGCTAATCTTATCTGGAGCTAACCTTAAAATCCTTCAAAATTAAAAGATCAGATTGTGTAGAACTATCTGATAAGGTATTATACAAGGAATTAAGATCAATTGTTGTTTGTGGAGTTCACAAATATTTGATTGATTATCCTTGTGATTCAAGATTGGTGATGTTCAAAAAGATGTTGGAACATCTTATCATTAGAGTTTGTGCAGAATCATGGGAGAGGTATTGCATAAGCTGTAGCATTGGCTTCAGTCTTGTGTGACAGGAGTTATGTATTTTTGGAAAGTTACTTGGCAAGAACTGGTCTGGATATTGTTGATTCTGAAGATGGAGATGAAAGACCATGAACATATCATTATCTTGATGACTACTTGGATTGGTTTATTTCTGATCTAGGTGTAGTCCAGAATGCTCATCATGGAGTTAAGATAGGTGGCGATATCATAAATTTGTTTAGACTGCCTTACTCAAGGAAAGGTGGCATCCTTGGTATAGTTATGAAGTGTAGTTCTTAACTATTCTTTCTGAATAATCAGACAGTGGCAGGTTTGAAGACTTTGGAGAAACATTGGAAGTTTCTCATCAATATGTGTTATTGGTAGGAACTTCTTTAAAACCAATATAATGGAGGTTGTTTACTCAAACTTGATGGATAAATCAAGTCTATGAGAGCATGGAACTCTTGTTCTATAAAGGAAGGAGGTTCTTTCAAGTGGCAGAAGAAGGACCTGAATTTAACAGATGGATGTGGGCTAACAATGTTTAAACATCTAGTTCAACATCAGAGTCTAATTGGTGAAGTGACACATAAATCAAGATAAAATGATCTATAGGGATTGAATGCTTCATAAGGCCTTTTATCTTGACAGCTTGGTGAAGATCAACTTTATTGATCAGGATATCTTTGGAAGATTTATTATAAACGTGAAGAAGACAAAAGTGGCAATTGGCTTTTTCATATGAGGATTCATAAAGGAGGTTATCAAAATGTGGTAATTGGTTGATCTTTAAAGTGGATTCGAAGAATCAAGATAATCAGAGTGTGGCAGCTGGTTGTTCTTGAGGATTGTCTTGGAACAAATTGCTCTTGGGCAGAGGAGTGATGAGTTGAAGAATCAAGAGGATTTATTCTTCTTGAAGTTGGATGAGAGTTTATCACTCTTTCTGGATTTCTGATTCTAACTGGTGGCACAGTGTAGTTGAAGATTTTCAGTTCTTGGATTACTATGCTATAGTAAGTCCAGTTGGTGGAGCATATCTAGGATCATGGTGATAAGGTCTTGGTGTATGAAAAATTTTCTAACTAAGTGTTAGTACATTATCTGGGGTGTTTATCTACATGGTTTCTATTATTAGACTACCTAATCATATGGGAGAATGATGAAGTAGATGATCTATATTGGAAGAAACATGTAGAAGAGACTGAAGTATATCAGGTATTGATTGCTTGGAAGTTTGTTTGTGGACATTCATTCTAAATGTCATAATTAGTTTGGATGTGTTTTTTTTTTGGATTGTATGGACTTTGGTGTGTAAAGGCTTAATGTCAAGAACCTGTGTGCTAGAAGATGTTCATCTTGTGTAGTCTGTGGCAACTACAAACCCAGAAAGGAATCAGGTATGCTTTGGTACAAGAAGTGAATGTGTTCAATTGGGAATTGAACAGAGGGGGAGCTCTTGAAGACATGAAGATGCGTCTTATGTTTTCCTTTCATCAATGTACAGAGAAGCATGGAGTATCCTAGATAGGGGGAGTGTGTTACAAGTATGTGCACTTGATTTTGTGGTGTTAAGGGGGAGTAATACCTTAACCAGATAAGGAGAATCCTAAGAGTCTAGAAGGCTATATTATATAAAGCTGCTCTCTGCAGTTTATGCTTGATTCTTGAGGAATTGTGAAGCTTGTGTGCGTTTCAAGCTTATGGAGATTATATACCTCTATTTTTATTATGGTACCTTTGTCTTTTTATGGCTAAAAAGGGGGAGAAGTAATAGTGTGAGGTCTGATATGAAGATGTGATGTTAAGGAACTTCTACATAAGGTACTACTACACCTGTATGTAGATTAGTTTTAGCCAAAATAAGCCAAAGGGGGAGATTGTTAATGCTATTATTTTATGATTGGCATTATGTTTGGTAAAACTAATATGGCTGGAAAATGTTGAATAAGAAGTTCCATATGTTAAATTAACATGGTATAGACTCTGGAAGAACAAGTCAAGACATGATGTCCTGACATGGTGGCACAGATAAATGTGGAAGTTGTCAAAGAAGATGTTGAATTCAGTTCAGAATGTCCTATCAGATGTTGGGACATTATCAAACAGAGTATAAAAACTTAATTCAGGATGTCCCAACAGATGTTGTCATATGTTACAGTCAGATGTCAAAGAAGATGTTGAAACATCTACAAATGTCATGACAGAATTACTGTCATATGTTACAGACAGATGTCAAAGAAGATGTTGAAACATCTGCAAATGTCATGACAGAATTACTGTCATATGTTACAGACAGATGTCAAAGAAGATGTTGAAACATCTGCAAATGTCATGACAGATGTCAAAGAAAATGTTGAAACATCTGCAACTGTCATGACAACATTACTGTCATATGTTACATATAGATATCAAACAAGAAGTGTTGAACTTAGTTCAGGATGTCACACCAGATGTTGTGACACTGTCAAACAGAGTAACAGTTAATGAACTTAAGTCAAGATATCAGGATGTCACACCAGATGTTAGGACATTGTATCAGTTAATGGAATAAGTTCAGGTTACAGGATGTCACATCAGATGTTGTGACATTGTATCAGTAAATGAAGTAAGTTCAGTTTTTCAGGATGTCCCAACAGATGTTGTGACATCTCAAACCTGCTACCAGAATTAATTAATGACTAACAGAACTGAGTAAATTCAGGGGAATCTATCTGGAATTAATTGGAAAGAGATAAGCAATACAAGGCGCATATTTAGGGAGATTAGTTATCTGATTTCAGTATAACAGAATAACTAATTCACCTTGAATTAAGGAGGTAGCAAACTAACTAACCCTAATTCAAGGTGATGACATTGGGATTTATCAGATCTGAATTATGCAGAATATTCTGGAGATATTATGCAATCATATGTGGTGCTGATTTAGAAGATCTTAAAGACTCAATTTAAATTGAAGACAAATATTGAAAAATATAGGTTTCTATATTTAGAGATATTTTAGGAGTTTTTAGATTTGAAGATCTTTTGGAATATTTGTAGCAGAATTTTTCTGCATATTTGTAGCAGCTATTGTTGTGATTGTTTAGGCCCAAATCCAGTTGGGAATAGGTTATAAAAGAAACCTTGTAACCTAGTTTAGAACGAACCCAATCAACCGAAAATGTAAACATTATTAGGGTTGTGTTCTTGTGGCAGCCGTGCATAACAAGGAACTCTATTGTGGCTGTTTCACTTGTGATTCTCGAAGCTTGTAAGCAAGAGAAGTATTGTGTCTTGATTGAAACTTTTAAGTAAGATCAAGCTGTTGTGTTTGAAGTGTGACTTCAATTTTATTAATCATTGTAAAAGATCACTGTGTGATTAAGGGGGAGTGAGTTGGTACTCATACCTAAGTTGTGTCTTAGGTAGAAATTGCATTGGGTAGATATTAAGTGAAAGATTAAACTGGGTGGTTTAAGTCTAGAATTAATATTACTTATAGTGGATTTCCTCCTGGCTTGGTAGCCCCCAGATGTAAGTGTGGAGATACACTGAACTGGGTTAACAATTCTGTTGTGTTCTTTATATCTTTTATGTTTTATGCAGTACCTGAACTGAATGTCCTATCAGATGTCCCAACATCCTGAAGCATGTTTGACTCTGATATATCACAATTATTTAAGTACTGATATGTATGCCTTACCATGTTTATAAGTAACAGATAAGATGTCTCAACATCATATTCGACATCTAAGTCTGTCATACCAGAATTTCAGGTAACATCTCGTGCCAATCTTTGTAAGTAACAGTCATCTTCTGTAGAATCTTCTTGATATTCTTGTTAGCAGCTTCTACTGCCCCATTCATCTTCGGACGATACGGAGAAGAGTTGTGATGCTTAATCTTGAACTGCGTGCAGAGATCAGTAATCATAGTGTTTTTCAAATTAGAGCCATTGTCAGTAATAATCCTTTCAGGGATGCCATACCTACATATGAGATTATTCTTAATGAATCGAGCCACAACATTCTTGGTCACAAATGCAAATGAAGCTGCCTCTACCCACTTCGTGAAGTAATCAATAGCAACCAGGATGAAACGATGCCCATTAGAAGCAGTAGGCTTGATCTCACCAATCATATCAATGCCCCACATGGCAAAAGGCCAAGGAGCAGTCAACACATTCAATGGTGATGGAGGTATATGTACTTTATCAGCATAGATTTGACATTTATGACATGTTCTGGAATGTTGATAGCAGTCAGCTTCCATGGTAGACCAATAGTAACCTGCCCTCAATATCTTCTTTGCCATAGTATGGCCACTAGAATGAGTGCCAAAGATCCCATCATGCATGTCTTCCATAATCTTTGTTGCTTCCTTCTTATCCACACAGCGAAGCAAAGTTGAATCATGATTGCGCTTGTATAAAATCCCATTACTCAAAAAGAACTTAGCAGCAAACCTCCTCAGAAACTTCTTGTCTTTGACAGATGCCCCTTCAGGGAAATCCTGAGCTTCAAGATATCTTTTCACTTCATAGAACCAAGGCTTCTCCTCTGCTTCTTCAGTGTTAATCTCATTGCAGTATGCAGGCTTCTCAAATCTGTCAATAGTAATCTTGGGAGCTTCATCATTCCAGCTAATCTCAAACATGGATGCCATGGTGGCTAATGCATCTGCCAACTGATTTTCTCTTCGTGGAATGTGTCCAAAGGTAATCTCTCTGAAATGTGGGATCAAATACAACACATACTCTCTGTAAGGAATGAGATTATCATGTTTGGTATTCCAATCTCCTTTAATCTGACTTACTACCAGGGCTGAATCTCCATATACATCCAGGAACTGAATCTTCATATCAATGGCAGCTTTGATGCCCAAGTAACATGCCTCATACTCAGCCATGTTATTGGTACAATAGAAACAAAGTCTTGCAGTAATCGGGGTATGACAACCTTCAGGGGAACTGATCACAACACCAACATCATTACCAAGTGCATTAGAAGCTTCATCAAAAACCATAGTCCATCGGGATCCTTGTTCAGGTCCGTCATATTGTCCAGGTTCTTTGGTAATAATCATAATGTCTTCATCAGGGAACTCAAAACTCATTGACTGATAATCATCCACTGCTTGATGAGCCAAATGATCAGCTACAACACTTCCTTTAATGGCTTTCTGAGTAGTATATTGTATGTCATATTCTGTCAAGATCATTTGCCATCTTGCTATTCTTCCGAAGAGAGCAGGTTTCTCGAATATGTACTTGATTGGATCCATCTTCGAAATCAATAACGTAGTATGAGTCAACATATACTGTCTTAGTCGGCGAGCAGCCCATGCCAAAGCGCAACAAGTTTTCTCGAGCAGTGAGTATCTTGTTTCACAGTCGGTAAACCTTTTGCTAAGGTAGTATATTGCTTGCTCTTTTCGACAAGACTCGTCATGTTGCCCCAACACACACCCCATTGAGTTGTCTAACACTATTAAGTACATAATCAAGGGTCTTCCATCGACTGGTGGCATCAAAATTGGAGGTTCTAACAAATATTTCTTAATTTCATCAAAGGCTGTCTGGCACTCATCATTCCACTCCATTACCTGATCTTTCTTCAACAACTTGAAGATTGGCTCACAGGTAGCAGTTAATTGGGAAATAAATCTTGCAATGTAATTCAATCGTCCCAAGAAACCTCTAACTTCCTTCTCAGTGCGAGGAGCTGGCATCTCTTGTATAGCTTTCCCTTTTGCAGGATCTACTTCAATACCTTTTCCACTGACAATGAAACCCAGGAGCTTACCAGATCTAACTCCAAAAGTGCACTTGTTTGGGTTCAATCTCAACTTGTATTTCTTCAATCTCTCAAACAACTTATGCAGATGATCAAGATGTTGTTCTTCATTCTGGGACCTGGCTATCATATCATCCACATATACCTCTATCTCATGATGAATCATATCATGAAACAAATCCACCATAGCACGCTGATATGTTGCCCCTGCATTCATCAAACCAAATGGCATCACTTTATAGCAAAAGGTGCCCCACTGTGTAACAAAGGTTGTCTTCTCCATATCTTCAGGTGCCATCTTGATTTGATTGTAACCAGAGAAACCATCCATGAAAGAGAATACTTTATGTTGAGTCGTGTTGTCTACTAGAACATCAATATGAGGAAGTGGAAAGTCATCTTTGGGGCTGGCCTTGTTCAAATCCCTATAGTCTACACACATATGTACCTTACCATCTTTCTTAGGTACCGGTACCACATTTGCAACCCATTGAGGATAAGAAGTCACAGCTAAGAACCCTGCATCAAACTGTTTCATTACCTCTGCCTTAATCTTCTCTGATATTTCAGGACGCATGCGACGAACCTTCTGTTTCTTTGGACGACAATCTTCTTTTACTGGTAAACGGTGAACCACAATGTCTGTATCCAATCCTGGCATATCTTCATAGGACCAAGCAAAGATCTCTACATAATCATGCAACATCTGAATCAATCTGCTCTTGACATCATCCTCTAATTCAGCCCCTATCTTGACCTCTTTCCTGTTTTCTTCAGTTCCCTGATTCACAACTTCGATTGGCTCTTCATGTGGATGTATAACTTTCTCTTCTTGTTGTAACAACCTAGCAAGCTCTACAGGTACTTCACAATCGTCCTCATTTCCATCTTCAGCTTGATAGATCGGATTCTCGAAATTATAATTGGAAATAGTAGAACTGTTATCAACAGGATCCAGAGTGGATGAGGATCTGCATTTTAGTGATGTGGGTGTGTGTAAGAACACATAGCTGATAAAAGAAAAATAATAAAAGAAAGACAAGGAACACAATATTTACGAAAACGAAACATCCACTGATTTTTATTGAATGAAGTATGCAAATGAAATGACATCCCGAAACAAGCATACCATTGTGCCCCGGGTAAGGCACAAGGCTTAAGAGTTTAATTGTTCAAAAATTACAAATTTAAAAGTAACAACACAGTAATAGTATTTACTCCTGACTAAAGGAGATAAGAATAACATCTTCAGCTTTCCAGTTATTGAGCCCATCACCCACAGTAGGAAAAATCCAAGCATCCAGGTTGTAGTCTTCATCATAGTCACCCACAGCATTGATCTGATCTTTCATAATCCCCTGATTAGTTATACGAACAGCACGAGCACGACGAACAACCTTCTGGGACTCTGCAGTGAAACCCAAACCAAATTTGTCAGACTTGTAAGGAATGTCAGGAAGCTGACCCCAAATAGTACAACCACCTTCATCCACCACAGCTCTAGCATCCTTGAGGGAGGCCATTGTAGGAGGTACTCTGGTGACCACAGGAACTTTCTTGACAACAGGAGGAGCTTCAAAATTATTAACAACCCAAGGAACTACTTCGAACGTCTGGCACGGAGTTTCAACATATTCACCTCCCACTTCGAGATATTTAAATGTGTTCACATGGCTAATCATATATCCTTCTTCTCCATAAACAGTGACGACTTTTCCTTCTACTGGATATCTCAGCTTCTGATGTAAAGTAGAAGTTACAGCACCTGCCCCATGGATCCAGGGACGCCCAAGCAAACAAGAATACGAAGGACGAATATCCATTACATAAAAAGTAGCATTGAAGACCTGAGAACCTACTTTGATTGGGATATCTATTTCTCCGTGCACCACCCTTCTTGAGCCATCAAAGGCCTTCACCACTATATTACTGGGTCTCAACACAACATCTTCAGGACTAAGCTTATTCAGAACTTCTTTGGGCAACACATTCAGCGAAGAACCATTGTCTATTAATACATGTGACAGGGTAGTGCCCCTACATTCAATAGAGATATGTAGAGCCCTATTATGATCCCTCTTGGCAGGAGTCAAATCAGCATCGGAGAAACCTAACCCATTATCATAGGTCAAGTGTGCAACACAATTTTCAAACTGGTCTACAAATATTTCATTTGGTACGTGAGCAGTCTTCAAAAATTTTATCAAGGCTTTGGCATGAGCCTCAGAACACAACAGTAAAGACAACATGGAAATCTTGGAGGGAGTATGCCCCAATTGATCAACAACATCATAATCACTCTTGCGAATGATCTTTAGTACTTCTTCCATCTGCTTAGAAAGATCATCAGCAGCTGGCACATCAGTTTGTATAGGTTCAATAACAGGACGTTTGCCCCGAGCATCAGTAGTTGGAGTAACTGTATTCTTGGAGGTAACTGGAGGAGAGAAAACTCTTCCACTTCGTGTGATCTTACTAGATCCAGCAATATTATCAACATCCAGATTTTCACCAACAACAGGTGCATCACCTAAGGATTCCTGCTTGACACCATGAATATAAACATCGGAGCCATAATGCCAAGGCACCGCCTTATCAGAAGTATATGGAATAGGACCCGGAGTGGTAATGATCATAGGAGCCACTCTAGCTTCAGCAACAATCTTCACAGGACCTTCAGCAGTAATCTTAATTGGACCCTTATGAGTGATTTTGACAGGGCCCTTGGAAGTAATCCTTACTGGCACTTTATCAACCATATCCACCTCTTCAACCTTCGCACCTTTAGTTATATGTTCAACCATGCTCTCCACAAAAGGTGTCCTCTCAAACAATATTGTGTAATTGTCCATGAGGCGTTGAATTCCGTCCTTCAACTTCCAGCAACTATCCGGTTTATAAGCACAATAGAAACAATCTTCATTACAACCTGGAAAGAACCCAGCTTGTACCAACTTCTTCTTAATAACAGACAATGGTGTGGTTATATCTGCAACTGAGGAAATATGTGAAACTTCATCAATGGCATTGACAGTCTTCTCATGATTTGGCATGGGAGCAGTAATCACATTTGGAGTACCTGGAGGGTCAAACTCAATCTCTCCAGCATCAATCATATCTTGAATTTTATTCTTCAATATCCAGTAATTATTGGTATCATGTCCCTGACAATTTCAATGATATGCACATCGTGCATTAGGATTGTACCTGGGAGAGGTAACATTGGGGTTCTGAGGAGGGTCCTTCAAAGTGATGAGTTCACCCTTCAACAAGTGTTGCAAAGCTTGGGCCATTGACATGTTGAGCTTGGTAAATTGTCTTCTAGGCCTCTGTTGATTGCCCTGTGGTGGCTTTGGTGTTGCAGGAGTAGGATTGGAGATATGAACTGCACTCACAGATTGGTGCCTCCTGTTACGATCAGGTTGACCATAAACAACATTTGACTCTTTCTTCCCACTAGGGGGCTTCTTTGTAGTACTGGATGAAGAAGTACTCACTTGAATCTTGCCACTCCTTATACCACTTTCTACGCACTCTCCTGTCATTATCAACTCAGTGAAGCCAGATGATGAGCTTCCAATGAGATGACTGTAAAAAGGACCATTCAACGTACACATGAACATATCCACTAACTCCCTGTCAGTTAGAGGTGGTTGTACTCTTCCAGCCAAATCTCTCCACTTCTGGGCATACTCCTTGAAATTTTCTTTAGCACCCATAGACATGCTCTGTAGTTGCATGCATGTTGGGGCTAGATCAACATTGTATTGATATTGCTTATAAAAAGCCTCAGCAAGATCATTCCAATCACGGATGTTTACACTCTCCAACTGATAATACCATTCCAATTAAGCTCCAGATAAACTCTCTTGGAAGAAATGGATCCATAACTTCTTATCAGTAGTATGGGCTTGGATTCTCTGGACATAGGACCTCAGATGCAGCTTGAGGCAGGAGACACCATCATACACTACAAAAGCAGGAACCTTGAAACCAATGGGTATAACCACCCCAGATATCAGACTCAGGTCTTCAAAATCCAGCCCAGAAGACTTTTGCAATTCCATAGCATCCATTCTATCCACCAGCATTTTGAACTTATCTTCATTAGGATCATGATAGTAGTTAGCTTCAAAATCAGAATCCCCCATTATATTATGGAGACTGCCTCCCTCTTTCTCAGACTCTTCAGACTCATGATCTTCAACCTGTTCTTTGGTCTTGACAGGACCTCTGAGCCTTCTTCCCATGTTGATTAGGCCTCCTGACCTTCTAGTCTTCTTGGTCTTCTTGGCCAGCAGTGTCTTCAATTCATCCTGCCCCTTGGACAAGTTCAGGATCAGCTCTTGGAACTGTGCATTTTGTGCCTGGAGATCTTTGACTGTTTGTTCAAGAGCCATTGCTGAAATAAACAGCGAGAAGATAAGAAACCTGTATATAAGAAACCTGTGATGCAGTGATATGGTGTATAAATGCGTATGCAATGTTTTCAAGGACCGCAGGATTTAAATTTGTTTAAACAATCAAGAAAGTAAACTTTTCTTAGTAATAAATTTGTTTGCCCCTTGGGCTTACAATAAAAATGAAATGAAATAAATACAAAAGACGGGGTTTTAAGTCTCCCATGGACGTTTCCTCTTTGTGTTGAGGTATGAGTTGAGATTCCGCTCCTCGTGAAGTTGCTTTGTTAGCTCCAGGATTCTTTCTTGACTTGCTTTGTAATGAGCCTCGAAAGTATCCCTTTGCTCCTTCAACTAGATCCAGGACCTCTGTAAATCTTCCATGTCAGTGGGCATGTCTGGGTGAAGGATGGTATAAGAAGTATCTCCTTCAGCAACAGGCTCCATAGTAACCGGCAGGATGGCAGGATGGCATCATAAGAGTCTGAGCACGAGATCGCACCCATCTGAGATAAGCTTCCATAGGAATAGTGTATTTGGGCTCCAGAGTCTTGTTGTCAACCTTGTTCACTTTACCCCATGCTCGTATGAACCTTTGACGGTAACCTTGTAGATCGTTGTCGTAGTCGAACACAATACCCTGAATAAGCATGTCATGAGGACCATCACTCCGAGCATAACCAAACTGACGTAAAGCTAAGGAAGGATTGTAGGTAATGCCCCCTCTTATGCCAAGGAGTGGCACATTAGGGAACTCCCCACAACGGTCAATGATAGTAACATTCTCCATAGATCTAGAGCACCAATGAATCTCTGAATGAGAAAGTGACATAATCCTCTTGGACCACCTTAACCCTTGTTCATTCTTCATCACTGATCGAGGAAGGTGAGAAATAAACCACCTAGATAGAAAAGGTATGCAGCACATCAGAGTTCCTCGTGCCTTCATAGTACGAGTGTGAAGAGAGTGTAGGATGTCTCCAAGCAATGTAGGCACTGGATTGTGACTCAGAAATATGTTGATGGCGTGAACGTCTATGAACTGATCTGGATTGGGGAACAACACTAAGCCATAAATCAACAAGGCTAAGATCTCCTCAAAAGCATCATAACTCATAGCCTTCAAGAACACTTGAGCCTTCTCCATCAATACCTTGGCAAGAATACCCTTAACTCCACTTCTCGTTTCTAGAACAATGTCTGATTTCTTCAGATGGAGGGCTGCAGCAATAACCTCAGGTTTAAGCTCTTTTTCCAAACCTATGAATGGTTTCTGATCAAGGACAGGTATACCCAGAAGTTTGGATAACTCTTCCATTGTAGGAACCAACTGATAGTCGGGGAATGTGAAGCAATAATGTTTAGGATCAAAGAACTGAAACAGAACACTCATCATGTCTTCATTGAACCCTGAAGTGACTAAATCCAGTAGGTGACCACGTCTCTTGATGAATTGAGAGTTTTCAGAAACCTGAGAGACCAATTCCTTAAGCTTAGGAGGTATCCCTACAAAGTTGATCCGGATAGTGTTCCTACGAGCAGAAGCCATGACCTGCAACAAAGAACAAAGATAAATCCTTTGGTCCTTGAAATGGTTAGTGAAAATGCTATGCTTATGATGCATGATGATGTTATGATGTTATGCTCAATCACAAACATGTGGCACACACAAACAAGTCACACAATAACCCTTAGGTTTGAAGGCTTGCATGAGGTTTAAAGGTAAGTACCCTCCCCTGAAGTTTAGATGGTTCATCCTGTCCTACAAAAGTAACCAGGTTCTAAGGGATCTCAATATCATTGATCCTTCACAAGGGTGGTTGTTCAGTAGGCAACTTACTTGCCAACCAAAACCCTCCAAGTTTAGAATCTCAATGAGCGTAGCATCGAGTATCAACCAACTTCAGTCTGCACCAAAGCCGGTTATCTCACTACTTTTCTAAAGGCCAAGATGGGATAAATAGGGTTCTAAAATTTAGTTAGTGCATTGACAACATATGGCAGCCTCATATTATCCTCAACTTGACTTAAGGAACATAAGCACCAACCAAGAAGTCACACTAACTATGGCCACCAAATCAACCATATCGGTATACGCCGTACAGTTTCCTTGGTCTATTGCCATTTACCTAAGGTACACTAGATCCGGGTTAGGATCTTTCACACATAAGAGCACCCAACAAGTAAAGTAAAGCAAACAAAACAAACAAAGTTAAAGTGATCTAATTCCTAAGGGTACCCCTCTTTTATTAAATCCCCAGCAGAGTCGCCAGTTCTGTAACACGGTGGGAGAACTGACTTTAGTTAAATGTTGCAGATAGCAAGAGTCGCCACCGACTTTTATTTTATCCAAAAGGAAAGGGCATAAAAGAACAGGAAAAACCTTAAAAGATTTTTGAGTTCGGGGGGTAGGTTATGTAAAGGGAAGGTGTTAGCACCCTTTACATCCATGGTTATCCATGGGCTCTTAGTTACTTAGCTCACTTTAAAATGTTTTTGAGAAGTGTAATGTGTGATTAGAAATTTTCTTAAGTACTTTATAATGATCCATGTACGGATATATATAAAGACTTTGTTTTGAAAATTTGTTTGAAAATGTGAAGTGTTTTTGAAATGTTTTGAAAAGGTGAGCAAGTACATAAGAGGAACCTACCCTAATTTGAATCTTTTCTGTTCTTAAATGTCCTTTAAATGGTAAGACTATCCCTATTATTAAGGAATAGGTAGTCATTACCTTGGATGTTATAAGGGACAAGTGAAGGGACAACTGTGATTAGGCAACTGTAAGGTGTACTTAGCAATTCGAAGGGACTTATCATCTTTTATTCGAAAGGGACAAGATCATTTTACAAAGGCAACCATAAAGGGACTTGATCTTATTATCTTTTAAGGGACTAGATGATACAAATGAATAAAGGGACTTTGCTTTATACACCTTACTTGACCTTTTGTCTAGGCAACAATGAGAGGTAACCCTTAAGAAGTGAGATGACGATCCAAGATCGACTTATGTGTGTGCGTGTACAAGTTCAAGTATTTATCTTACAATTAGTGATCTAAATTCAATTTTAAGATACAAACATGTTTACACTCCATATTTTACTAACCATAGCAATTTAAATAAATAATAAAAATTCTACAACTATTAAATAATTTGCACAATTACATTATAATGATAATAAAATAATTTAAATAAATAAGCATATAATGAATAAATAAATAAATAGGTTAGTAATAATAAACAAAAATAAATATAAGAAGGTTAGTATAACAATATAATATAAAAAAAATAAATTAAAAGTTCCAATTTAAACAAATAATTATTTTTAAGAATTTTAAGAAAAATAAATAATAATAATTATATACTAAATAATATGATTAATAATTCTAATAATTTAATTATATATACATAAAAAATATTTGTTAATTATAATTAAGTAAGCATATCATAAAATAAAAATTAGGGTTTTAAAATAAATTAGGGTTTATAAAGAAAAAAATTAGGTTTTACATATAAAAATATTAGGGTTAATTATTTAATCTAAACTTAATTAAATTATATATATATATATAAAACATACAATATTAATAATATATAATGAAATAAAGACAAATAATTTTATTAATAAAGTTTGAATTTTTAACATATAAGTTTTTTTTAAATTATATATAAGAAAATAATATAAATACTTTATTTTAGACATTTATTATTAATTAAATTAATTAAATATAAACAAAACAAAATAAATGAAAAAAAAATGAGAAAAGAGAACTTACCTGGGGCTGGGATTGAACCCACGCCCTAGGCTCCCTCTCTATTTGGTCCAGACCTTCTACCACCAGGCCAAGTGTGCTTTGGTGATGATATGATGGGTGTTGATTCTAATATGTTAAACCTGAAAAATAAATGGATAAAACGCAAAAAAAATTGGTGAAGCTGGGATTTGAACCCTTGACCCTTGCCTCACATGCGCGTGCCTTAACCAACTGAACCAAGCATTCGTTCTGAAATATATCTACAAACAAAAGATAATAAAATAAACGTGTTTTTTAAATCAGATTTTCGCGCCAGCTTCATCTTCTTCTTCCTCCAGCACTGTAAATTTTCCTGCGAATTTCCTTACAACTTTTCCTGCGAACTTTCTTGCCAACGAAACCTGCAAATATCAAACACCATACAACAAGTACAATTTCCTCAAATTAGTTACATCAATGAGTTCCTCATGACTCACACAATTCATCTATGTCCTTAGAATTTATTTATATTTGGTATTTCGGGAAGCCCTAAATTTAGAACATAAACCCTAAAAATGGTGTTTCACGCCTCAGGCCACGATCCTTCAATTGAACTGCCCAGATTGCATCCTTAGGACTCACTAAACACAAACCAATTAGCAAAAACGATTTACAAAGGTTAAATATATGAAAACGAGAAAAAATTAAATGGAGGAAGAAGGCGATTCAGTTTCAATGATGTATGGAGATTTAGATGCTTATGATGATTGGGAAAACATCAGTGATGATCAAGGAACGTTTTGCAACCTTCAAAACACTCTAATATGGCCTGAAAGTGAGAATCCAAATTGAGATTTTTTGTGAAAATTTGGAAGCTTGCTCTTGTTCTTGGAGGCAGAATTTCTGTGTCCCCTTGGTTACTCAATGTTCTATGTATATATGTGAATGAAATTAGGTCAAAAAAGCAATCATTCTTTGGACTTTTTGGATCATTTGAGATTGAGAAAGATTATGTCATAAAACTTGATTTTTCCTTGATCTAACATTGCTATTTTGGGACAATCCTCATAACTTGTGTATCAATCTGATCCAAATATCATTTATAACATTCTAGAAGCAAAATCCTTTTTCAAATATATGATTTTATATTTTATTTCAATTTAAATTGTATTTTAATGAATAAAATTCAAATAAATATGAAATAAAAAATAAAAAATCAGAAAATAGGTGGGTTGGGTCGTGCTTGATGATATTGTAAAGATGGGATGGCAATTTGGTGGGCTCATTTAACAAAAATTTGATTTAAGGCCTTATTTGCTTCATAAACTTTCCAAAAATTTCCCAACTTTGCAAGGGCACAAATCCTTCAATTTTAATGCTATGAGGGTGTTCTTGGACATTTTGGAAAGCTTAAAGAGTCCTATAACCAACCTCTTTGGTCTCATGTCCATATCTTTTACCATTCTCAAGTTATGCTCTTTTGAAGTTGTTGACTTTTTGTTGACTTTTAAAAGGACCTATAATGTCTTAGCTAATACCTTCCAAATGAAGCATTTTTGGGCTTGGCTTGTGAGACACAAAGTTGTAGAGAATTCAATTTACTTCAAAATGAGCTTTGGATGGAAAATTCTTGATGAAGCATGTGAAAGTTATGGCTGGTCAAAGTTCAGTTGACTTTTCCTGTGAAAACCCTAATTTAGAAACTCCTGATTCTTGATGATCTGAAATCTCCTTGATGAACCATGATCAAACCTTGATCAAATGATGAATTTTACTTCATATACTTCATGTTGGCAAAAAATCATGAAGTTTGACTTTGGTTTGACCACAGTTGACCTCAGTTTGACTTTTTAACTGCTTTGATTGATTTTGACCTATTTGATCATTTGATTGAGCAAACCTTTGAGAAAAGTCTTGAAACTTGTCATGGGGATTCTTGAACACATATAAGATGTTATTAAGCTCACTTGAAGTCTTGGAAGTCCATTTAGCCTGATTAAAGTCAAAACCCTAGTTTAAGATGCATTGCTTAGGAGGATGCATTGTCTGAGAGAATTGTCAAATCTTCTGACTAATTGTGAACTTTGTGAACCTTGTGAACCTCATGAGATGTCTTGTGAACCTTGTGAGCCTCTTAGTACACAATGACTTGTCTTGTGGAGGGCAAATTTTGGGGTGCAACACTATGTCGAGATAACTCTCAGCAGCCGTACCCTGCTCGATGATCGTCCTTCACCTTTTGATGACCGTCCCTCATCATTTTATTTACTCTTCACCTGATGGCCGTCCCCGTCACGGTTTCTTTATTCTTCAGCTTGATGATCGTCCCCGTTATCGCTTTTAAATCCCCAGTAAGGTCACATTTCTTTACCCGATGGCCGTCCCCGTCGCGGATTCTTTATTCTCCAGCGTGATGGTCGTCCCCGTCAGTGTGTTTCTCATTGTATCTTTCCCTAGCAGTCGTCCTCTGCTCGATGGTCGTCCTTTGTCTCTATTATTTGATATTCAGCTTATACTGTCTATTACAATTTATATCCCTTTTCTTCTTATAATAAAGAGTGCAAATTTTGGACTGTCTTGGTATTCAACCACAAGTTATCTTGTTTGTCTGTTAAGCCATGCGCTTACATCCTACACAGCTAACTCATGCTTGAATAGGGGCAGCTGTTAACACCCCAAATTTGCCCTCTCTCTTTCTTACACCTTGGCTTGTGATCCTTCATATTGCATTGCATAAGCATTCCATCTGACACTGCATAGTTTTATTTCATTGCATAACTGTATAGCTAGGGTTTGTGATAAGATGAATCCTAGAAGTAGTTTGAGCTATCTCAGAGGCCATGGAGAATGCCAAGAGAGTCCATGAGTGTTCTATGATCATCTTATGCCCCCATAGGTCCATTGAAATCAAGAAATGTCAAAGCATTGCAGAGGTATTGAAGCTAAGCTGAGGATTCCTACAAAAATGACCTGAAATTAGGGTTTTGGTACATATATGTTTCTATTGGTCCATATATGTTATAAGGAGCTTGTGTATCAAATTTCAGGGAAAAATTCAATGTGGAAGTCATCTGATCAAATGGTAACTTCTTGAGCAAGAAAAGTCAAATTCTGGGCATCTGAGGCCCCCAACAATGGTTCCAAAGGGTCATCATCATCATTTTGAAGTCATATAGTCTTTATTTGATCATTGGAATGCTTGGAAGTTCACAAAGTTGAAGAAAAATGAACAAAGCCAAAACTTGCCAAAAATGGAAATGACTTGTAATGTAAACTTTCCATTTTGGGAAAGATCTTCAACCTCCTCTTTCTTGATCAAAAAGGTTTCAAATGAAATTTCTTCAAACATGAAAGTGTCGTTCCCACCAAATGAGGCTGGGCCAAATGGGGTACAGACGCGAACGGTCGGCGAAAGGAGAGGGAGTGAATAGAGTCGCCAGCTAGGCATTTTTATCCCGAAGGAAAGGTAATGCTGCATAAACCTAGAAAGATATGGATAAGACGGTTGCGAACCAGAGAAACTGAGAAAGGGGGTTGGTTACAACCTAGGAAGTTGTTAGCACCCAGATTGTTCGTCATACTCGACGGGATCCACGCTTAAAAGATTTGTGTTTTAAAGGGGTAGTGTCAGTGTTATCTGTGTATCAAAACTGGAAAGAATGCAAGTGTCAGTGTAAACGAAGTGTGAAGTGTATAAGAGAAGTGTCAGTGTGAGACCAAGAATGAAATGCTCAAGACTATGAGGCTAAAAGAATAATGCTGGAAGAAGGGGGAATATATAGAGACTTTTGTTCGATAACTGTTAAGTTATGCCTACGTATCCTCTCGTGCAATGAGGAAGTCAAAACACCGTAGTTCGACTCAAAGAGACTGAAAGATAAATTGACTTGTAAACTGCTTACTTGTCTATGCTCAAGTGTATGACCTGTCTGGCTCAGGTGTAAACTGTCTTGCATTAGACGGAAGAAGCGAGTTCTCGTTTGTGAGTGAATGAGATGAGAAAAGAATCCTAGAGGAGACGATTATTGTTTGTTTTTGTGTTTTCAATCTTTTATTGCCTTTTGAGATTTGTCATAAGTTAATGAGCTTAAGCCTAAACCAAGGGTTAATAAACTCATCATATCTTCCCTCTGATTAGGGGTAATGAGAATACCTCAAGCATGAAGTAAACACCTCACACTTAATCACCATGATGTAGGATTAAGATCATTAACCTACTTGTATTTATTTAGATGTTTTTTGGAGTTTTTTTTAGTGTTAAGTAATGAGTTTAAGCCATAATCAAGGATTTAATGGACTCATTACACCATCCTAATAGAAGGATAATAGATGAGAACATTTAAGCTGAGGAAGGCACCTCAACTTAATCCATGATTAGGGATTAACTTCATGACAAAACAAAGCCTTTATTAAAGTGGATTTTAATTAATGGTAAGATTAAGAAATGGATTTTATGGTTTGTAAGACAACTTGAGGGGGACTTGTCCATTAACACTAGGGTTAGTCCTTCTTAACCAATTAAGGAAGAATTAGAACCCTAATGCAAGGCCCAAGTTACAAGCTTGATGTCTTAGTGATTATTAAGTGGATTGATTAAAGGATTTAAACACATTAAGGGTTTAACACTTAGGATTAAAGTTATACACTCCATCCTAATAGAAGGATGCAGGCATAACCCTAATCACAAAGCCTTAAAGCCTTAGAGGTTTAGTCCCTGATTAAGAGATGAGAAGAGAAGACACAAAGATGACACAAAGGTAAAAACTAATGGGGGACTAATCAAACTCTAATTGTTATCATGCTTGGGTATTCCTAGGGTTTATGAGGCTTGCAAGAAGATCTTCAAGGAGAAGCCACCATGGAAGAAACAGGATGAAGGAAGGAGAAGCAAGAAGAAACAAGGCAACTTACTTCACTTAAGAAGATAAGTTGCTTGAAGAAATAAAGAGAGGAAGGAGCATGAATGATCAAGCTCACTCTAATACACAAGTAAAAATGCAGCAATGAATGCATAAAAGGTATGAGAAGAGATCATGAGAAGTGAAGGCAAATTCACCTCTCAAACACTTACCACCTGAAAAGTTAGCACAAAGAAATGAAATGAAATGAAAATGGGATGAAATACCATGATGCAAGACAAATTAAGAAGCATAAGCATGATGTTAATGATGCTAAGAGATGATGCAAACACATGTCAAGAGATATGGATGATCATACAAGAATGGAGATGCAAATGAATCATGCTTTGAACCATAAAGATTCATGAAAGTTTATGAAATGGAATGAACATATAACATGGCAAATGAATGATGCAATGATCAAACATGATGCTAGTATGTCCTAAGATGTATTATATGTCATATGGATGCACAAAATGTCATGGCAAGTTCTTGAATGCAAACATATGAGAGATGGATGCAAAGGAAGGCAAGAATTAGGGTTTACATACAATATGCAATGAAAAATTCAAAATCAGAAGCAAATGACAAGATAAAAAATTGAAAATGGGATCAAAGGAACCCTAACCCTACACAAGTTCACTTCCCAAAGGAGGGGACCTAACTCTTAACCTAATGGGTGTTATGATTTTTCTAAGTCAACTAGGGTTTCAAGGCACCTCAAAAAGAAAAAATGCTCATTAAATTGAAAATGAAAGATCAATTCAAACCAATTTTACCCTAAAAACTACATGATATGAAGGATGCAATGCAAGAAGAACCATCATCAAACTCTTCATGGTTAGGCAGAATAAATTTTTCTAAGTTTGGACCAAAATATTTCCTTTAAACCACTTTAATTCCAATGAAAATTGTCAAAATACATCAAGGACCAAAAAGAAATTTGTTTTGAGAGTTTGATAATGTTTCTAAATGTTTTAAAATGCAATGTGAATTTTTTTGTGATTTTTAAATACCTAAATGCATTTTTAGTTAATTAATTTCCATTAACTAATTAAAAATAAACATTTAAATGATTTAAAAATAATTTTTAATGCAAAAAATGAAAATAAAAATATTTTTGGGTTCTGAAAATTAATAAAAGGTTTGACAAAAAATTTCAGAATTTTTCAATGCATTTTCTATTTTTAAAAATTCGTGTAAATAAAATACAAACAAAATGAATTAAAATTGATTAAATGGAGAAGTATGCAAATCCTGTGGCTGGAATTCAAATAGAATTGGAGGGAGTTGACTGACGCCAGATCCTATGGTCTAGATTCAAACTGGATAATTTAACTTAACCCTAATTAATTAATTTAAATAATCAGGATTAAAAATTAATTGGGAGATCCTGGCCCTAGGTTCACGCGCGCTAAGCCTCATCCAACGCTCCAAGTTCAAACTGACTTAATTACGTGGCTAAACCCTAATTAGGGCTAAACAAGTTCAGGCGGCCGAAACAATGGTTCTGGTCGTCTTCTCCGGCGACCTCTCAAGAACAAAAACCTCCCTGGACCATTTTAAGAGCTGTAAAGCTCCGATCGAACCTCTCAATCTCCCTAAACACGAATCCACCCTCAAAATCCATTTCTTTTCACTCAAAATCTAGATACGAATCAAAACCAAAAAACGACCAAACTTTCAGAAATGCAGTACATGCTCAATAATCAACCATTTTCAAAAATAAAAAGTGTAAAGCATTCAGGGGAGCATGTAGATCATTTCAATAACTTAAAAAAAAGGTTTCTGGAAAAATGATTTTGTGAAGCTACCTGAAGTGAAGCTTTCAACTTGGAGCTTTCAGACTGCTTCTCTGCTTCAAAACCCCTCCAATGATACCCCTGAAGAAGCTTTGAGGCTTAATTGATGTTTTTTGCGGCTAGTTTTTGAGATTGATGAAGTTCTGTCCAAAGGGAGTGAAAAATCGTATTTCTGTTTGGGGTGATTTCAAGGCCAGATGATGATTGGGAAATGGTCAGTGGATCATGGTGAATGGTTTTGTGAAATTTGCTTTGGGGTTTTAGGCTTGTGTATTGAGATTCGAAGAAAAATGCATAAAGGGGGATTTTTGTGAATGCTGACTTGTGGGAAGTTTCTGGCTTGTGTGTGGTGTGTTTTGGGATGCTTGAGGTCCACATATGAGGCTCTGATTGGGCAGAGAGTTGTTGGTGGCACAGTGTGATTGGCATGGGCAAAAATGCAAAAAGTCAAAAGTTTGTGTACTATAAGCATGGGCTGGAACAGAAGTGGTTCAATGGGGTGTCTTGCCTCAGCATAGTTTATGGTGAGCCCTAGGATCAAAAAGATGCAGCTGGATGGCTTAGATAACAAGATGGCATGAGTTTTGCATTTTGCCCTCTTTGAAGTTTCTTGTGAACCAAGGCATGAAATCTTATGATTTCTTGGGCAGCTTGTAGCAAAATGAGTTATGTGATGTTTTTATGGTGTTTTGATACCAATTAGAAGTCAAACCAATCCTTGGACATCATTCTTGCAAGAATTCATTTTTGGAGAATTTTATGGAAAATGGCTTATGAAAGTTTGTGATCCAAGGCATGAACCTTGTAAACTCTTGGGCAATTCTGATTTTGCTAGGTTGAAATATGTTGTAATGATGCAAAGAAGTCATTTAGAGGTCTTGGAAGTGCTTAGAACTTGAATTTGCAAAAATCCCTCTTTGGTGTAAAAAGTGGAAATTTAGTGATTTTGTCCAACTTTGACAAGCCATAAATTTTGATTCAAAATGAATTAGAATGAGTTCTTGTACTTTTTGAAAAGGGAATGATCCAATCTACAACTTTCATGACCAAAGATTTTCCATTTGAAGCATTTTTGAATCAAAAAGAGGAGGTTGAAAAACTTTCCCAAAATAGCAAGTTTACATTATAAGTCACTTTCCCAAAAAGGCAATTTTGCAAATGGCTTGAAATTCTTCAATTTTGTGAACTTCTAACATCTTCTATGATCAAATAAAGATCATACACATTCAAAATGATGGAGAAACCCCTTTGGTTGGGTCACTGGGGGCCTCAGATGCCCTGATTTTGCACTGACTTGCTCAAGAAGTCATCTTGTGATCAGATGCCTTCCCCATTGAATTTCTTCATGAAAATTGATATGCATGATCCTAAGAACATATAGAGACCAATAGAAACAAGAATGACCAAAAAATTTGGAGTTATGGCCTCTGAATGACCAATAGGTCATCTGTGTAGTTAAGCCTGGCTCTGCTTCCATGCCTTTCTCAGTTCTTGTGATTCTTTGACTCCTTTGACCTTGTGAGGATATAATATGATGCTTGAACATGCATGGACCCTCTTGAGATGATTGAAGACCTTTGGATTGGATCAGATGGCTCAGGGATGACTCAGATCACAAACCCTAGATGCAGATGACTTAGAACCAATGCAGTGAAGAAAAATGCAACATGAGATGATATGGTTGAACTTATGCAATTGAAAAGAATCACAAGCCATGGTGTGAAGAGTGAGGGAAAATTTGGGGTGTTTACAGCTGCCCCTATTCAAACATGAGTTAGTTGTGCAGGATGTAAGCATCGGCTTAACAGGCAAACAAGGTAACTTGTGGTTGAATACCAAAGACAATCCAAAATTTGCACTCACTGAATGAAGAAGAAAAGGGATATAGATTGCAAAAGGAAGTAAAGTATGTTTATAAAATGCGGGCGATGGAGGACGACCGTCGGGCAGAGGACGACTGCTGGAAAAAGCAATGACAGGGACGACCGACATGCTAGGGAAATAGAGGGATCATGATGGGGACGACCATCAAGTAAAGAAATAAGACTTTCTGGGGATTAAAGGTAAATGATGGGGACGACCATCGGGTTGAAGAAACAGATGATGAGGAACGGTCATCAAAGGTGAAGGACGATCACCTAGCAGGGGACAATTGCTCTGTTGGGGATAAGGATGAGGGACAGTCATCTGAGGTGAAGGACGATCACCTGGCAGGGTACGGCTGCCGAAAGTATCACGACATAGGACGAATGTCGGATGAAAAGGTCGACGATGGGGACGGCCATCGGATAAAATGATGAAGGACGATCATAAAAAAAAAAGGTGAAGGACGATCACCTAGCAGGGTACGGCTGCTCTGAGGGTTTATCATGACATAGGATGAATGTCAGATAACAAGATCAATGATGGGGACGACCATCGGATAAAGTGATGAAGGACGATCATCAAAAGGGTGAAGGACGATCACCTAGCAGGGGACGGCTGCTAAAAATATCACGACATAGGACGAATGTCGGATAGGAAGGGGTCCTAATAAATAGAGACTCCGCTGGGAATGATGAAGGACGATCATCAAAAAGGTGAAGGACGATCACCTAGCAGGGGACGGCTGCTAAAAATATCATGACATAGGACAAATGTCAGATAGAAGAAAATCAATTCTACTGGGGAATGGTAAACACGGACGAGTGTCTACATTCAAGAAATGAGAGGTATAAGTGTTTGACACTGTGTATAGATTAAAGATGCGGACGAGCATCCTTAAGACTATGATACAGACGAGTATCGATAGAAACAAATGCTGATGCATGTTCATATATGATGATACGGGCGAGTACCAACTAGTTAACAAAGAACACGGACGAGTGTCGAATCTGAGGGGATTTAAGTGGCATATACAAGATACGGACGAGTATCAGTATGAGTGAAAAGTATGAGTGAGACACAGACGAGTGCTCAACTTGCTGTGGAGAACATGACACAGACAGGTGTCGGAAAAATTGTATAAATTATGAGCTGGAGTGTACTCTGTGGGGATAGGATGACACATACGGGTGTCAAATGAGAGTGTATTATAAACAAATATTTGGTCTACAAAGTGTTTAGGTAACTATGCTGGGGAAGGTGGTGTAAACACCCCAAATTTGCCCTCACCCATTCACACCATGGCTTGTGATCTTTTCATATGCATAAGTTCAATCATAACATCTCATATTACATATTTGCTTCACTGCATTGGTTCAAAGTCATCTGCATCTAGGGTTTGTGATCTGAGAAATCCAAGAGCCATTTGAGCCACTCCAAAGGTCATAAATCACTTAAAAGGGGTCCATGTGTGTTCAAGCATCATATTATATCCTCTCAAGATCAAGGAGGTCAAAGAATCACAAGAACTGAGAATGGCATGGAAGCAGAGCCATGTTTGACTGCACAAATGACCTAGAATTAGGGTTTTGGTTTCAAAGGCCATAACTCCAATTTTTTTGGTCATTCTTGTTTCTATTGGTCTTTATATGGTATAGGGATCATGAATATCAATTTTCATGAAGAAATTCCATGGGGAAGGCATCCAATCAAGAGTTGACTTCTTGAGCAAGTCAGTGCAAAATCAGGGCATCTGAGACCCCCAATGACCCAACCAAAGGGTTTTATTCATCATTTTGATGGTGTATGATCCTTATTTGATCATATAAGATGTTAGAAGTTCACAAAATTGAAGAATTTCAAGCCATTTGCAAAGTTGACTTTTTGGGAAAATGATTTGTAATGGAAACTTGCCATTTTGGGAAACTTTTTCAACCCTTGCTTTTTGATTCAAAAATGCTTCAAATGAGAAAACTTTGGTCATGAAAGTTGTAGAATGGATCATTCCCTTTTCAAAAAGTACAAGAACTTGTCCTAATTCATTTTGGATCAAAAGTTATGGCTTGTCAAAGTTGGGAAAAATCACATAAATTCAAGTTTTGTACCAAAGAGGCATTTTGCAAAATGATATGATCAAGCATCCCAAAGACTTCAAATGTGCACAAACTCATTACAACATACTCACATGACCTCTAAAGATCAGAATTGGCCCAAGAATATTGCATTTTGGTGCCTTGAACTTCATGAATTTCCAAAGGGGGCAAACATGTACCAACTTGCAAAAACCCATGAAGCCATGCCTCTACTTGTTACAGCTCATAGAATTTGATCCATATGAACTCCATGATCTCTGCTGAACTCAACCATGTCCCTATCACAACCTCACACTTGCCCATACCTCAAGTACACCTAGACTTGACTTTTTTCAAAAAAAACCATACCAATCCCACAGTGCCACACCAACTCCTCTGACCTCTCTAGTTGTGATAAGTGGACCAAATGCAGCATAACACACCACACACACAAGCCTGAAAGAGATCATAATCCATAGTTCAAAAAACTCACCTCTTATGCACTTTCCTTCGAATCTGATCACACAAGCATCAAACACAAAAACAAACTTCACCAAATCACTCACCATGATCCTCTGATCATTTCCCACCCCTCACTTGCCCCTGAAACCACTGCAATCAAAAATACGATTTTCACACTCCCTTGGCCTGAGCTTCTGCCAACTCTCCCTAGAGGCCATATAAACTCCAGCTAAGTGTCAAAAGCTTCAAAGGAGGGTCATTGGAGCTTGTTTGAACCAAAGAAGCAGCCAGAAAGTCCCTGTTTCGAAAGCTCAATCTCAGGTAGCATGATGAACAAATTTTCCAGAACTTTAATTTCTTGTTAGAATGTTGTTCTATATGTTGCCCTGATCATGGGGATCTATTTATTTTTAAAAATGAGCCAGAAACAAGCATGTTATGATGTTCTGAAAGTTTGCCCGTAAAAATGTTTTTGCTTGTTTCCTTTGATTCAGTGAAAATAAATGTTGTTTGATTTAGGGTTTATGCTTAGTGATGTTCATAGGTTGATTCTGGAGAGTTTTGTGAGGTTTCAATGCGTATTAAGAGAGATTGAGATTTTGGCTTGCCGAAGAAGATGACCGGAACACTGTTCCGGTCATCTGAAAGTGATTAGGGCACTGGATTAGGGTTTAATCATAATTAGGCCAGTTTGAATGTGGGTCGTCCATTAGCGCGCGTAGTCAATTCCTGCCCCTATGAGTTTGAATCTCATCCATTGGATTGGCTGACTTTCTTATTTTTCATTTAAAATTCATTTTATTTTCATTTGTTTTAATTTATTTTGTACGAATTAATTAAAATAGCAAAAAATGTTTAAAAATTATGAAAATTTTTGTTAAGGTTTTCATTAATTTTCAGAACACAAAAATATTTTTATTTTTATTTTTTGCATCAAAAATTATTTTTAAATCATTTAAATGTTTATTTTTAATTAATTAATGGAAATTAATTAATTAAAAATACATTTAAGTATTTAAAAATCACAAAAAAAATTCATGTAGCATTTAAAAACATTTAGAAACATTGTCCAACTCTCAAACCAAATTTTTTTTGGTTCTTGATGCCTTTTGACAATTTTCAATGGAATTAAATTCATTGTTAGGCATTATTTTGGTTCAAACTTTGAAAATTCATTTCTGCCTAACCATTGAGAGTTGGACAATGATTCTTTTTGCATTGCATCTTGTATAGCATGTAGTTTATAGGATAAAATTGGCTTAATTTGATCTTGCATTTTCAATTTGTTTGGCATTTTTCTTGACAAGGTACCTTAAAACCCTAGCAATCTTAGAAAATTCATAACTTTCAATAGGATAAGAGTTAGATCCCCTCCTTTGGGCAGTGAGTTTGTATAGGTTTAGGGTTCCTTTGATTGCATTTTCAAATTTTTATCATGTCATTTGCTTCTGGTTTTGGATTTTGCTTTGTGTGTTGATCATAAACCCTAATTTATGCCTTCCTTTGCATCCATCTTCCATTTGCTTGCATACCATGACTTGCCATGAAATTTTGTGCATCCATTTGATTCATAATAAATCTTAAGACATATTAGAATCATGTTTGATCATTGCATCTTTCATTTGCTATGTTATATGTCTTTTACATTTCATAACTTTTCATGTGCATCCATGGTTCAATGCATGCTTCATTTGCATTCTCATGCTTGTATGATCATTCTCGTCTCTTATCATATGTTTGCATCATCTCTTAGCATCCTTAACATCATGTATTTGCTTCTGACTTTGTCTTGCATCATGCCATTTCATCTCATTTGCATTGCATCTCATTTCTTTCACTAACTTTTCAGGTGGTGAGTTACTTTGAGAAGTGAATTTGCCTTCACTTCTCATGTTCTCTTTTCATCTCTTTAATAATCCCCTTGCTGCATTTTGTGTGTGTTTGGGTTTGAGCTTGCTCATTGTTGTTCATCTTACTTTCTTTCTTCAAGCAACTTGACTTCTTAAGTGAAACAAGTTGTTTTGCTTCTCTTTGCTCCTCTCATTTGCTTCTCTCCTTGGTGGTTCCTTGAAGTTTCTTCTTGTAAACCTCACTAACCCTAGGAATAACCAAGCATGATAACAATTAGGGTTGATTAGTCCCCCCATTTAGTCTTTCCTTTGTGTCTTCTTTGAGTCTTCTCTCCTCATCTCATAATCAGGGACTAAACCCTAAAGGCTTTAAGGCTTTGTGATTAAGCTTATGCCTGCATCCTTCTATTAGGATGGAGTGTATAAATTTAATCCTAAGTGTTAAACCCTTAATGTGTTTAAATCCTTTAATCAATTCATCTAATAATCATCAAGACATCAAGCTTGTAACTTGGGCCTTGCATTAGGGTTCTAATTCTTCCTTAATTGGTTAAGAAGGACTAACCCTAGTGTTAATGGACAAGTCCTCCTCAAGTTGTCTTACAAATCATAAAAATCACTTCTTCATCTTATCATTAACTAAAATCCACTTAATAAAGGCTTTGTTTTGTCATGAGGTTAATCCCTAATCATGGATTAAGTTGAGGAGTCTTTCTCAGCTTAAATATTCTCATCTATTATCCTTTTATTAGGATGGTGTAATGAGTCCATTAAATCCTTGATTATGGCTTAATCTCATTACTCAACACTAAACAAAAACACCAAAAACATCTAATTAATCACAAGTAGGTCAATGATCTTAATCCTCCATCAGGGTAATTAAGTGTGAGTTGCTGACTTCACACTTAAGGTATTCTCATTACCCCTAATCAGAGGGAGGATGTGATGAGTTACTAACCCATTGATTTAGGTTTAAGCTCATTTTCCTATGACAAACTTCCAAAAGCAATAAAAGATTGAAAACACAAAAAAACAAACAATAATCGTCTCCTCCGGGATTCTTTTCTCATCTCATTCATTCACAAACGAGAACTTGCTTCTTTCGTCTAATGCAAGACAGTTTGCACCTGAGCCAGACAGGTCATACACTTGAGCATAGACAAGTAAGCAGTTCACAAGTCAATTTATCTTTCAGTCTCTTTGAGTCGAACTACGGTGTTCTGACTTCCTCATTGCACGAGAGGATACGTAGGCATAACTTAACGGTTATCGAACAAAAGTCTCTGTATATTCCCCCTCTTTCCAGCATCATTCTTTTAGCCTCATAGTCTTGAGCATTTCACTCTTGTTCTTACACTGACACTTCACATATCTCACTTCACTTTCTTTTTACATTGACACTTGCGTTCTTTCCAGCTTTGATACACAAATTGCACTGACACTACCCCTTTAAAACACAAATCTTTTAAGCGTGGATCCCGTCGAGTACGGCGGACAATATGGGTGCTGATACCTTCCCAGGTTGTAACCAACCCCCTTTCTCAGTCTCTCTGGTTCGCAACCGTCTTATCCATATCTTTCTAGGTCTATGCAGCATTACCTTTCCTTCGGGATAAAAATGCCTAGCTGGCGACTCTTTCTTGTCTTTCTGAGTTCACCCTTGTGTGTACTCTCTTCTTTCGCCGACCGTTCGCGTCTGTACCTCTTCTGACCCGAGGTGTCATTTGGTGGGAGCGACAGCTTGGCGACTCTGCTGGGGACCCTTATACTGTAACCAGGGCTTCTAGTTCTTTTTGTGGGTTCCTCCTAGCGCTTGTTTGATTTGTGTTTACTGGGGTGTTATGTGCTATTTGTGTTTGTATATTTGCATTTATTTTTGCTTTATGTACAGTTATTTACTGCTTTCTTTATAGCTTTATACATCATACTGTCATATTGTCATCTGGCTGGATCTGGTTTTTGTTTTGGTGGGTGGGGTTCTATTGAGAGTTTAAGGTCCTATACTTGGGACCTGAGTGACACCTAGGCTAGAGTGGTTCATGTTCTTTCCCATTACATTTCGGTCTGGTGCGGGAATATGAAACACGGTTCAAATATGGGTTTCTTCTTGAGAACTCTGTGCTACAAATCTCCTGTAGTGCTAGGGCTATCTGGGAAGCCTGCTAAGTCTGGATGACCTTTATTATGACCTTCAGAAACTGAGGTGAATTAGAGGAGGATCTTTTATGGTTATTGTAAACACTGTACCTCCGGGTTAGAAGTGTTTACACTTCTCATAATTAATCCAAGTCTGAGGATCCTTGTTTTAGAATATCACCTGTGAGGGGGGTTGGGTTGTTTACAGGTTTGCAGGTACCATTGGCCACAGCATACCCTGATACTTTGTTTGATTAAGAGTACTCCACTTTGGACAGTTCTTGTGATTTAACCCTGGATATGTGACTCTTTATTTGAGTCCCCCACCTTGGTTACTGGACTTTTGAACCTCCATCTGGACTTCTTAGACATACATGGACTTATATCAAGGCAGTAATTAGATCCAGCTTGATCACAAACCCTTGGATATCATTTGCATACTCATCATTTGCATCATTTAACATTTGTTTATTTGCTTTTCAGGGTATCCACATCATATCTAGCTTGGTTTTGACCCCTTCATCTGCATAGACCCCTGTTCATCAGTGAACTGCTTCAGATATCTTCATCAACTACCTACTTCAGTTACCTTCATCACCAGCCTCAGCCTATCAGTGGCTCATCTCCAGTATTGATTTTTGATCTTCATCAGCACCTGTCTTCAGGTCTTCATCAGCATTTGTTTCAGCCCTTCATCAGCAGTCATGGCACCCAAGAAGAGCAACATTTCATACCATTTTTTTGAGCCTGTGCTGGCTGGCATCAGGCAGGTCCAGACACTTATCACTCCAGACCACATACCATTATTTAGAGAACATTATGGAGGCATCCTTGATATGGTTATGGACCTGGACCCTTCTCAGAGGAGTTTGATCCACACTTGCCTACAGTTTTATGACCCTCCTCTGAGATGCTTCACTTTCCAGAACTTTCAGCTAGGACCTCTACTGGAGGAGTTTTCATCATTGATTGGAGTACCTGTCAGGGGTGGTGTCCCCTTCAACCCAGAGATGGCTTTTCCCAGCAATGAAGAAGTGGCAAAAGCACTTTACCTGGAGCCTATTTTGATTGAGCAGAACATGACAACAAAGGCTGGAATCTCTGGTCTACACTTGGATTTCTTGACTTCTCAGGCTATCCTGAAGGCCTCCTTGGGAGAATGGAAGGCAGTTTGTGCATTGTTAGCCCTCAGTATATATGGGGTTATACTTTTTGCAGATGAGCCCAAGTTTATCAGCAAGAATGCCATTCATCTTTTCCTTTTGAGGAACCCAGTACCCACCTTGCTGGGAGATTTCTATTATTCTGTTCACCAAAGGAATGAGAAGCAGAGAGGGAGGTTGGTGAGGTGTTGTGCTCCTCTATTTCACACTTGGCTACTCAAGCACTTACCAAAAACTGATGTTTTCCTGAATCCTCACCAACAGAAGAATTGGGCTAGGAGACTTATTACTTTGACTTCAGATGACATCAGATGGTGCACCCAGAGCACCAAAGGCAGGGACATAATTACTAGTTGTGGGCAGTTCCCCAATGTACCTCTAATAGGAGTGAAGGGTTTCATCAACTACAATCCTTTGCTGTTTAAGATACAATTGGGCTATGCTTTGGTTCACCCTCCTAGAGTGCAAGACTTGGCTGAAACCCTGTATTGTGAGATAAAGCCTAATCTAGCTGTTGTCAGGCAAGCATCCTGGGCTTGGGACAACATTCAGACCAAAGGGATGGCCATTCTGGGGAGATGCAATAATGTGGCTTCAGCTCAGTATTATGAATGGTCTCATGCTAGGGCTCAGATTTCTGGGATGCCTTTCACCATTGAGGATGCACCTGGACCATCCACAGCACCACCTCCAGCCACTGTCAGCCTGGAAGAATTTGAGAAACTGAAGGAGAGGAATGAGAATCTGTCTGAAGCTCTAAAGAAGACCCTCTGGGAGAGGAGTGATGGTCGTCTAGACATTGAGAGGTTGGAGAAGCTTAAGGTGGAGCATCTAGCCAGGATTGAGAAAGCAGAGAACTACATCAAGAAATCAAGAGCTGGGGAGCAGATTTTGAAGAATGCCTGCAAAGAGGCCCAGTTTCAGAAAGCTAGGACTGATCTCTATCTGAAAGAAAGTCAAACTAGGTGGGTCAGGATCACTGAAGCTCGCACTCAAGAAGATAAGAGAACTCAAGACAGGATTGAGCAGTTGGAGGCCAATGAAAAGAAACAACAAGAGGCTCTGCTAGCAGCCCAGAAGGAGATTTCAGAGTTAAAGCTTAGGGCTGGTGTGAAGAGGTCAAAGGACCAAGACAGGCACAAGAAGCTGACCACTGCTATTGCCACCAGAAACCTTCTTATCAGAAACATCACAGAGCATCCGGCTGATCCTGTAACTGAAGCACTTCTGAAGGAGGTTAAGGAGGAAGAGTTTGGATTAGATGTTTGACTTTTTTGCTTGTTGTTATTTCCATTTCATGTACTTTTCCTTTTATGTTGTATTTTGACCCCTCAGGGGCGTGTGTTGTAAAAAAAAACTATGTATGATCCACCATTTGTAATGTATTTGTTAGTTTGTTTCATTTGAGTTTCTTTTCTCAAGCAACATCAAAGCATCTTCCTCGGGGTCTAGAAAGGTCAAAACCAAGAGCCAAGCCGGATACCTTGGAAAATAAATAAGCATACTGCATTGCATACTAACTTTTGTTTTGTTTTGTAGGTTTTTGTTTTGTATGTTACTAACTCTGTTGTGGTTCAGGAATTATTGCTCGTCGTCAGGTGTTCCCTCTCAACCGTCCGCACAGATATCCTACTCGCAACAATCTTCCTGGTATCCAGATGGACCAAGTACAGCAAGATCTGACAGAGGTCAGAACTCAGATGGCCAATGAAAGGCTGGAGATGAGAAACCAAATGACCCAATTCATGGAAGTAATGAATGGCTTGGCCCAAAGTCAAGAAAGGTTGAGGGCATTGGTAGAGAGACAAACCCCGGAAGAGCCCCATCTGGGAACTGGAGGAACAAGTAACAATGAGAGGGGTCAGCCTCATGTTAACCCACCAGTATATGGGCCTTATCTACATCCGGAAGTCAATATCCCGGGTAATGTGCAAGGAAATACTACTGCAGGCAGAATCTTACAAGAAGACCCCCCAAGAGGAGCAATTCACTGTAATGGGAGCTGGGGATGAAGTATATGATAGGAGGTTTGATGAAATTGTTGAGAAGTTGAGATCTCTGGAGTCTCAAAATTCCCTGGGTTTTGATGTCATGGATATGGGGTTAGTGGATGGGGTAAGGATTCCCCACAAGTTCAAACCCCCGTGCTTCGAGAAGTACAATGGAACTTCCTGTCCACGAACTCACTTACAGTCCTTCCTGGGAAGACTTAAGGCATATACAATGGATGCGAAATTGTGGATGTTTTACTTTGAAGACAGTTTGACTGGGGCTTCAAGGGAGTGGTATTCACACTTGACCAGAGCTACAATCAGATGCTGGAAGGACCTAGCTGAGGCCTTCATCAGGCAGTACCAATACAATCTGGACATGGCTCCTAACAGGACCCTTTTGATGGGAATGTCTCAGTCCTCCAGAGAAAGCTTTAGGGAATATGCCCAGAGGTGGAGACAGCTTGCTGCTGCTGTCCAGCCACCCATGTCGGAAAGAGAAATGGCCGACATGTTTATGAATACGCTGCAAGGAACATATATTGATACGCTAGCTGCTTTTTCTTCCACCAGCTTCGCTGACGTAGTTATAGCTGGAGAAAGAATTGAAATCCTTCTGAAGATGGGCAAGATTTCCGATAATGGTGCAAGTTCGTCTAGTAACCCCAGGAAGCCTTTTGTGGGACCTAGAAGAACCGGCGAGACAAATGCCATTCATGCCAGCAGGGGCAGACCTCAGTATGTCCACAGATCAGTAGCAGCTGTCACAATTCCAGCTCCGATTCCTCAGCAACCAACATATCAACCACAACAACAACCACATTATCAACAGCAAGTTCAGTATCCGCCACAGAGGACCTACAACAACAATAACAGCAATCAAAAGCAAAGACCCTTTCAGCAAAGACCATCACAGGCGAATAGGGTGATTGATCCAATCCCTATGTCTTATGCCGCTTTATTGCCACAACTCCTGAAACTCAACTTGGTTGAATTAAGGACATTGGCACCACCAGATCCCTCTAATCTCCCAAGAAATTATGATGTCAACGCCAGATGTGCTTTCCATTCCAATGCACCTGGCCACAATACGGAGAAGTGCATGGCTTTACAAATGAAGGTACAAGACCTGGTGGACTCTAAAGCCCTCAACTTTGCACCCCCTCCAAGTGTCACCAAGAATCCCATGCCCAATCATGGAGGACCAAGAATTAATGCCATTGAGGAAGACAAGCCATCTTTCTTAATCACCAGTGTTGGACAGATTCGGACACCTCTGGTCGAAATTAAAGCTCGGCTTCTAGAGTGCCAGATGTTCCCCGGGTGTGAGCTCGGTTGCGGGTATTGCAACATTTCGGTCAACGGGTGTGATAATTTGAGAAGCGGCATAGAGGGTCTTATCAAAAGTGGTATACTTCATATCACAACAACGGCGCCTACAAATCCAGCAATCCCTTTGACAGCAATTCCTGACTCTTCTACAACTGCAACAACAATCATTCCGACTAATTCATCAATTTCATCAACATTGGCTTCCTCTATCACTTCAACAAATCAGATGTCAACAACCATCTCTTCTACAACATCAGCACCTATTTATTCAGCAGAATCTTCTACAACGCCAACAGAAATTAGTCAAGATATCTCAGCAGTCACCATTTATTATGATCCATCAGATGTTCCTCCAAACAACAACTTTCAGCAACAAACAGTGGCACCTCCTGCCAGGTCACCAGTCACCATTTACTACGATCCTCACACCATTTCAGTACCCTCCTCTGCTGCAGTCAGTCCAGTTACCATCACGGTACTTGGGCCAGTTCCATATGAAAGCAGTAATGCCATACCTTGGCATTATGGCTCTGATCTTTACTGCAATGGGGAGAAAATCACCTTGGACTCTTCAACTTCTTCTCCACAGATTGATAATGTTGGGGGAGGGGGAGGCGGAGGCTTCACCAGAAGCGGACGCCTTTTTGCCTCACAATTGCAAAGACCTAATGCCGAAGCAGAAGTCGCTGCCAAAGCAAAGGGGAAAAGTGTGATATCTGAAGAACCAATCATCAAAGAAACTCAGAGAACATATTTTGAGCAAGATGTAGATGAGTTTATGAGAATTATAAAGAGAAGTGATTACAAAGTGGTGGATCAGCTTCACCAAACTCCCTCAAAGATCTCCATATTATCCCTGTTGATGTGTTCCGAAGCTCACAGGAATGCATTATTGAAAGTCCTGCATGCAGCATACGTGCCAGAGGAGATCACTGTTAATCAGCTAGAAACTGTGGTGTCAAATGTCAACACCAGTCATGGACTGGGCTTCACCAATGCTGACTTAACAACTGAGGGACGTAACCACAACAAGGCTTTACATATCACCTTGGAATGCAAAGGTGTTGTTCTATCACATGTACTGGTGGACACTGGGTCTTCACTCAATGTTCTACCAAAGAAAGCCTTAGTGAAGCTAGAGTATGATGGCTTGGCACTGCGTCCAAGTAATTTGGTGGTAAGAGCATTTGATGGCTCTAAAAGATCAGTGCTAGGAGAGATTGATCTGCCTGTGATGATTGGCCCGCAGACTTTTAAAATTACCTTCTATGTGATGGACATTCAGCCGGCCTACAGCTGTTTGTTGGGTAGACCCTGGATCCATGCCGCTGGCGCTGTTACGTCTACCCTTCACCAGAAGCTGAAATTCAAGTGGGAAGGCCAGATCATCACCATCTGTGGTGAAGAGGACATCTTTGTTAGCCATCTGGCTACGTACAAGTACATTGAGATGGATGGAGAAATCCATGAAACTATGAGCCAGGGGTTTGAAGCCCTGAACATTAATGAAGCATCTGCTGTACTGGGAACTTCCATAACGTCTTATCAGCAAGCCAGGAAGGTTGTTGAAGAGGGTACTGCCCAAGGCTGGGGCAAGTTGCTGCCAGTGGAGAAGAAGGAGGACAGATTTGGGTTGGGTTACAAACCAACTCAACAAGATCAATCAGAGGCTGCCAAGAAGCCCAATTTTGTTAGCGGGGGAATGCTCACCCCAGATGCAGTGAACAACTTGGAAGACGAGGAGGAAAGCGACCGCAACCTGGAGAGCTGGATACGTCCAAGGATCCCGGGGAGCCAAGTCCTTAACTGGTATTCCCAGGAAATTATAAGGGTTACTCCTGCAGAGTAATTATTATTTCCTGTATTTTTAAGCATGCATCAAGTCTTGCATCTTGCCTAAGATGACAAGACTCATTTTGTAATCGGGCCATCTTGTAATTTTGTGCAAACAGATTAATCAATGAATATCGGACATCTTTTGCAAATGAGTCTTTTTTCTTTCCCGCTCACTGTTTTTCATTTTTCTTTTTGTACAAAAATAAAATGGCAGTGTTTTCCAAAATGATAAACTTCATTTCACTTTTTTCTAAACAAGATTAAAATCGATCACTAAAATGAACAATCTAAACCCTTGCAGAGAGTGCCTTTCAGACTGCACCGACAACAGCACTGCTACGACTCCGTATGACTTTGACAATCCAATCAATCAAGCCGATGAAGGGGTTGAAGAAGATTATGAGCTTCCTGAAGAGCTAGCCAGGTTGTTAAGGCAATAGGAGAAGGTTATCACCCCTCATCAGGAGGAGGTTGAGACAGTTAATCTTGGTACGGAAGAAGATGTGAAAGAAGTTAAGATCGGGGCCTGCTTACAAGACTCAGTGAAAGAACAACTGATTGATATGCTTCGGGAGTATGTGGATGTCTTTGCTTGGTCTTATCAGGATATGCCAGGGTTGGACACCGATATTGTCATGCACAAGCTGCCTTTAAAAGAAGACTGCCCACCAGTAAAACAGAAGTTGTGCCGTACTCGCCCAGATATGGCAATGAAGATAAAAGAAGAGGTACAAAAGCAGTGGGACGCCGAATTCCTTGCTGTAACTAGCTATCCGCCGTGGGTTGCTAATATTATACCTGTGCCTAAGAAAGACGACAAAGTGAGGATGTGTGTGGACTACCAGGATCTGAACAGAGCCAGCCCGAAAGATGATTTCCCATTACCTCACATTGATGTATTGGTGGATAATACGGCTCAGTTCTCGGTATTCTCCTTCATGGACGGATTTTCAGGATATAATCAGATCAAGATGTCACCTGAAGACATGGAGAAAACAACTTTCATTACGCCCTGGGGCATGTTCTGTTATAAGGTGATGCCATTCGGACTGAAGAATGCTGGTGCAACCTATCAACGGGCTATGATAACATTATTCCACGACATGATCCATAAAGAAATTGAATGTTATGTGGATGACATGATTGCCAAGTCCCTCACAGAAGAAGACCACCTGGTGAATCTGTTGAAGTTATTCAAACGTCTGAGGAAGTACCAACTGAAGTTGAACCCTAACAAGTGCACATTCGGGGTGCGATCCGGTAAACTGCTGGGATTTATTGTAAGTGAGAAAGGGATTGAAGTTGACCCCGACAAATTCAAAGCCATTCAAGAAATGCCTGCACCGAAGACAGAAAAAGAAGTTCGGGGGTTTCTAGGTAGATTGAACTACATTTCAAGGTTCATATCTCATCTTACAGCAACCTGTGAACCCTTGTTCAAACAGTTAAGAAAAGAACAAACGGTCAGGTGGAATGAAGACTGCCAGAGGGCTTTTGACAAAATCAAGGAATACTTGCAAGAGCCACCGATCCTTATGCCTCCAGTTGAAGGAATACCTCTAATAATGTACTTGACAGTATTAGAAGAGTCAATGGGGTGTGTGATGGGCCATCATGACGAGTCTGGACGAAAAGAGTATGCAATTTACTACCTAAGCAAAAAGTTTACCGACTGTGAACAACGTTATTCACTGCTCGAGAAAACTTGTTGTGCTTTAGCGTGGGCTGCTCGCCGACTAAGGCAGTATATGTTGACCCACACCACTTTATTGATCTCAAAGATGGACCCAGTTAAGTACATTTTTGAGAAGCCAGCACTTACCGGACGGGTTGCAAGATGGCAAATGATCCTCACAGAATACGACATTCAGTACACATCTCAGAAAGCCATCAAGGGCAGTGTACTGTCTGATTATCTTGCCGAGCAGCCCATTGATGATTACCAGCCTATGAGATTTGACTTCCCTGATGAAGACATCATGTTCATAAAAGCAAAAGATCATGAAGAGCCAATTCACACTGAAGGGCCTGACCCAGAAGAAGAATGGACTATGATGTTTGATGGGGCTGTTAATATGAACGTTCGTGGTGTTGGTGCAGTACTCATTACACCTAAGGGGGTTCACATGCCTTTCTCGGCAAAGCTCACCTTTAACTGCACTAACAACGAAGCTGAATACGAAGCTTGCATTATGGGTCTTGAGGAAGCCATTGACCTCAGGATCAAGACTTTGACTGTGTTCGGAGATTCAGCTCTGGTAGTTAATCAAACCAACGGCAAATGGTACACCCACCAGGACCATCTGATACCTTATAGGGATTATACAAGGAGGTTATTGACTTTCTTTACAATGGTCAAGCTTGAGTATATCCCTCGGGACGAGAATCAGTTTGCAGATGCTCTGGCTACCATTTCATCCATGATCAAAGTTCAAGCTGCCAACTTTGTGCCTCGGATTCCAGTGTCCAGACTTGACAGACCAGCATATGTATTTGCAGCAGACGCTGTAAAAGATGATAAGCCTTGGTTCCATGACATTAAGTGCTTCTTGGAAGATCAAACATACCCACCTGGGGCATCTTCCAATGATAAGAAGACTCTAAGAAGGCTTGCTGGTAGTTTCTTTCTGAATGCTGATGGTTCCCTGTACAAGAGAAACTTTGATATGGTACTCCTCAGATGCGTTGATAGAACAGAAGCAGACTTGTTGATGCGCGAAGTGCACGAAGGATCCTTTGGTACCCATGCTGGAGGACATGCCATGGCCAAGAAGTTGCTAAGATCAGGTTATTACTGGATCACAATGGATGCTGACTGTTGTGCCTATGCCAGGAAATGCCATAAATGCCAGATTTGTGCGGATAAGGTGAATGTGCCTCCCAATCCTCTGAATGTGATGTATTCACCTTGGCCCTTTGCTATGTGGGGCATTGATATGATTGGCAAGATTGAACCGACTGCTTCGAATGGCCACAGATTCATCTTGGTAGCCATTGACTATTTTACTAAGTGGGTTGAAGCAGCTTCATATGCAAATGTTACAAGACAAGTGGTAGCTCGATTTCTAAAGAGAGACATCATCTGTCGGTACGGAGTTCCCGAGCGAATCATTACTGATAATGGTTCCAACTTGAACAACAAAATGATGGCAGAGCTATGCCAGGACTTCAAGATCCAACACCACAATTCTTCTCCTTACAGGCCAAAGATGAATGGCGTTGTTGAGGCAGCTAATAAGAATATCAAGAAGATTGTGCAGAAGATGGTAGTCACCTACAAGGACTGGCATGAAATGCTACCGTTTGCCTTGCATGGGTACCGCACGTCAATTAGAACATCTACTGGGGCAACACCGTATCAACTTGTGTATGGTATGGAGGCAGTCCTACCTATTGAAGTTGAGTTACCCTCCCTACGAGTACTGATGGATGTTAAGCTGAACGAAGCAGAATGGGTCCGATCCCGATACGAACAACTGAGTCTGATTGAAGAGAAAAGATTGGCTGCAATCTGTTATGGGTAGTTGTATCAGAAAAGAATGAAGAAAGCCTTCGATCAGAAAGTTAGGCTCCGAGAGTACCAAGTAGGAGATCTAGTGCTGAAAAGACTCCTCCCTCCTCATACAGACCACAGGGGCAAGTGGACTCCGAACTATGAAGGACAATTCGTAGTAAAGAAAGTTTTCTCTGGTGGAGCATTGATGCTCAGCACTATGGATGGTGAAGACTTCCCGTCCCCTGTGAATTCATATGCAGTTAAAAAATACTTCGCATAAAATGACCCGCTGGACATGAAAACAGAATGTAAGTCCAGGCAAAAATAGGGCATCCCGGCGAGTCAAAAACAGAATAAAAGACTCGGGAAAAAATAAGGGAAATAAATAAAAAATGTACACCCGCTGAGTTGAAAAGCCGCATTGGACAACTCAGGCAAAAATGGGTATCCTGATGGATTGAAAACCCGAAAGGGCGATCCATGCAAAATAAGGGAATAAGCGAACAACTGCATTCTGAATTCGTCTGTATCACCTACAACTTGGTAAGCTTCGAAAGGACCAAGCTTCTTTCAGAATCAGCCTTCTTCAGAAAGCAAGACGAGAAGAACGTCAAATGTCATATGAGTCATAGCAAAAGGGAAGCTCCTTGAAGAGTCGTCAACATTGCCAAACGTCTTTTGTTTCTCAATTTGTAACGATCTCCTCATTTTAGGGGATTTGTTTCTTTGACTGTATCTTGCCAATTCAGGGCACATGAATTAATAAAACCAGATTTTCAGTCATGTTTCGTCTCGTATATTTTATTTTTTGTTTGCAAAAAATGTCCGATATCCCTAAGATACCGATTGCATGAAATACAGATGCTCTTTCTACTAAGAATATGTGCTTGTAGGAAATATACTTACTCCCGGGAGTGTCTGAACCCTTATGATGGAATCTGGTAGGGGATACCTCGGGATTACTTGGGCGTTTCCCTGTCTTTTCAGGATTGCAGGTATTCAAAGCACGACCTGGGGCATGAAAGCTTCACCCCAGCAAGCTGGCAAATCATTATCTACTCAGTCTTAGCACCGGAGGTGTTTTCTCCCCAGCTAAGTTGCCATCCATTATTCCTCCTCAGCCAAGTACAAAAGCCAGGGAACCATCTCCCCACATAGTGTCAACCTCTACCCAGAAGAGCAACGCGCGAAGGAATCACAACAGAGTGAAGAAAGCTTCTACAAACCCCAGCTGGGTCCCTCATTAATGAGATAGGTTTATCAATGACCTATTCCCCAAGCAAAGTCATACATGACAGATCCACCAGTGATCTCCTCCCCAGCTGGGATGCCCATTTCAAGCAGATCAGCCAGAGATCTTCGCAGCTATGGGATCCGAATCCCGGATCGGTATCTTTGCATAAACATAGCATTCGCATCATATTTTCCCTGCAGAGCGTAGCATTCCGTCTAATACGGAGAATTACGGCAAAAATCAAACATATTGCATAATCATAAGCCACGATCTGAATCGAACACTTGTGAAGACTGACAATCCATCAACGGTATACAGAAAAACTCCCCAAAATTCCCCCGGCAGAAAGCCAATACACTTTCCCTAAAGATACAGATACTCCCTGACGCCCGTCCGTGTCATATCCCCAGTAGAAAGCCAAAGCGTCCCCTTTGCACTCACAGATACACGCATATATACACAATTCCTTGACACCCGTCCGTGTCACTTTCCCCAGCATAATTACCTAAACACTTTGTAAACCATACACCTATTTATAATACACTTTTCTCTTTCTTGACACTCGTCCGTGTCACTCTCCCCAGTGAGTTAAACACTCATCCGTACACCACTCATACTTATTACTCCTGTTTCACTCATACAGATACTCGTCTGCATCTTGTATACACCACTTATGCCCCTTTAGAATCAACACTCGTCCGTGTTCTTTGTTAACCAGTTGGTACTCGTCCGTACCATCATCTCTGAACACGCGCAAGCGTTTGTTTCTACCTGATACTCGTCCGTATCACAATCTTAAAGATGCTCGTCCGCATCTTTAATCCATACACGTGTCAAACACTTATGTCTTCTTGAATTTAGACACTCGTCTGTGTCTACTTTTCCCCAGAAGAGTCCCCACAGAATCAACACTCGTCTGTGTTCTTTGTTAACCAGTTGATACTCGTTCGTATCATCATCTCTGAACATGTGTCCGTGTTTTCTTCTACTTGATACTCGTCCGTATCTCGGTCTTAAGGATGCTCGTCCGCATCTTTAATCCATATACAGTGCCAAAACACTCATACCTTTCATTTCTTGGATGTAAACACTCGTCCGTGTTTACTATTCCCTAGCAAAGTCCTCAACAAAACTTGTTAAACTTTTTCTTTTCTATCTGACATCCGTCCTATGTCATGATACTTGCGGCAACCGTACCTTGCCAGGTGATCGTCCTTCACCTTTAGATGATTGTCCCTCATCCTTTCCCCAGCGGTGTCTCTATTATTGGAACCCTTTTCTATCCGGCATTCGTCCTATGTCGTGATATTCTCAGCAGCCGTCCCCTGCTAGGTGATCGTCCTTCACCTCTTGATGATCGTCCTTCATCACTTTATCCGATGGCCGTCCCCATCGTTAATCTTGTTATCTGACATTCGTCCTATGTCATGATAAACCCTGAGAGCAGCCAAACCCTGCTACGTGATCGTCCTTCACCTCTTGATGATCGTCCTTCATCATGCTTATCCGATGGCCGTCCCCATCGTCGACCTTTTTATCCGACATTCGTCCTATGTCGTGATACCTTTCGGCAACTGTACCTTGCTAGGTGATCGTCCTTCACCTTAGATGATCGTCCCTCATCTTATCCCCAACAGAGCAGCCGTCCCCTGCTAGGTGATCGTCCTTCACCTTTGATGACCGTACCTCATCATTTATTTCATTTACCTATAATCTCCAGAAAGCCTTATAGCTTTGCTTGATGGTCGTCCCCATCATAATCTTATATCCCCAGCTTGTCGTCCGTCCCCGTCATTGCTTCATCTCCCGCATTTCCCCAGTGTAACACGGTGGGAGAACTGACTTTAGTTATGTTGCGGATAGCAAGAGTCGCCACCGACTTTTATTTTATCCAAAAGGAAAGGGTATAAAAGAACAGGAAAGACCTTAAGAGATATTTTTGGGTCCGGGGGTAGGTTATGTAAAGGGAAGGTATTAGCACCCTTTACATCCATGGTTATCCATGGGCTCTTAGTTACTTAGCTCACTTTTGAATTGTTTTTGAAAGTGTAGTGTGTGAATAGAAAAATTTTCAGAATAGTTAATAATGATCCATGTACGGATGCGTAAAAACTTGTTTTTTTTGAAAATTTGTTTGAAATTTGTTAAGTGTGAAAAGTTTTTGAAGTGAGCAAGTACATAAGAGAAACCTACCCTAAAGTTTTGAGTCTTTCTTGTTCTTTATCCTTTAATCGGTAAGACTATCCCTACTATTAAGGAGTAGGTAGTCATTACCTTGGATGTAAGGGACATGAGAGGGACATTTATTTTTGAAGGCAACTGTGGGGTGTAATAAGCATAAAGGAGGGACTATCATCATTATTCGAAGGGACTTGATTCGTAAAGGCAACCATGAGGGACTTGATGATTTTTTTTAAGGGACTTGCTTTTTACACCCCACTTGACCTTATTAATAGGCAACATAGAGGGATAGCCTTAGAAAGTGTAGGATGGCGATTAAAAAATCGACTTACGTGTGTGAGTGTTCAATATTATTTATCTTATGATTAAAGTGATCTAAGTTAATTTTAAATTGAATACATGTTTACACTCCCTAAATTACTAACCATAGCAATAATTAAATAATTAAATATTTACAAAATTACACCAAGGAAGCAATTACAACAATTATAATAATAATAAAGAAATAGCAAAAATATAAATATAAAAGCAAAATATAAATAATAAGTAAAAATAATTAGTAAGCAAATAAATAGGGGTTAGTAATAATAAGAATTAAAAAAAATAGGGTTAGTAAAATAATAATGACATTAAATAATAATCAAAAAGTTAGTAATAATAAAATAAGAGAGGTTAATAAATAAGAAAAATTAATAAAATTAGTGAAATAATAATATATAAGATTAATGAAGCAAAAACAAATAATAATATGGTTAGTAACAATAATTAAATAAATAAAATTAAATAGAAAAATATTATAATGACATGATTAAAATAATAAACACAAAAATAGAATTTTAATATATAAGCATTTAGTTAGAAACATAAATAATTAAACAATTACTATAATATAAAATTTTTAAACATAATATAATTATAAATTTTAATTATTACAAATTTAATCATTTTAAACATATATTAACATTTATTTATTAAAACAATAATTATTTACATATTATAAGGAGAAAATAAATTTTAAATATTATATTCACAAAATTAATCATATTTATAAAATTTACAATAATCATATTAAATAAATAAATAAATATACATAATAATTTATATTAAGAATTAGAAAATAAATAACTAGGTTTTTAATAGGTATTTAGAAAATAAATTAGGGTTTTAATTTATATACAAAATTATTTTAACTAATATATATATATATATATATATATATATATATATATATTATAATTTACAAAAAAATAATAAAGAACATGATTTTTTGAATTAGAAAACATATATACATAAAATATATTTAATTTGTTTAATAGAATAATCAAAATAAAAAGAAGAAAATAAAATATGAAAAAAAACTTACCTGACTGGGATTTGAACCCAGGTCAGTATGCTTGCCAGCAACAACAATAACCACCAGGCTAGCCCACACGCAGGCAACAATGAAGGGAGGAGAATTTGTTTTGTGCTTTGCTTGAAAAATCCAGAAAATAAAAAAAAAACAAAAGGGCCTGGGGTGGTGTTGAACCCAGGACCCTTGTTCCTTCATGCGCATGCCTTACCGCCTGGCTGGGAGAGCCTTTCTGATAGTTGAATGGCAAGTAACTATAATATATTAAGTTTGCTTTTAACCTGAAAAATAACAAAAAAACAATGCACCAGCCAAGTATCGAACCAGGGTCCTTACAACATACGCGTATCAGTCTTACCACTAGGACAAACGCAAGTTTGTGATATAAAACAACAATTAATTCATAAAATATTTTACGTAATATTTGAATTCTGGAAACGCGCCAAAGGTCATCTTCTAGCTCTCGCCGTCCAGTTAGGCTATACCTACGGTTTGTCCGTCACTAAAGCTTTTAGTGACGGATTTTTGTCGTCACTACAGAACCTGCACTTAAAATCATGAACAATACGCATAATAAATCCATTCTAATTGTCCAGATCAACTATACAATGATCATTGATCTCAAATATGTCATTAATTTGAATTGAAATCGGCTGTATAATGAGTTCCCAATTTGTGGTTTCCTTAGAACCCTAACATGGCACAGGATGGTTGCGGCTTCGATTCTCACAATAAAACACCCAGAATCAATCTAAGGATCATTCTAAACCATAATCAATAGTCAAAAACAAGTTAGAAAGCATAATCATGATAAATCGAAAAATCAAAGTTCAATGGCATATGAAGATTCGGTTAAGGGTCTATGTGATGTTTTGAATGATGAAAATGATCCAAATACATTCAATAAGCATCATAGAGTGCATTGCAACCTTCAAATCTTTCTGATATTGCCTCTATTTGAAAATCCGAATTGGTGTTTTGGCTTGAATTTTTGAGCTATGAAACTTACCTTTGGCTACTGGAATTCGTCCATGAGGGTTTGCATTATGTTTGATACTTATATGTGAATGATTCTAGGTCAAAAACATCATTGGTTGTGTGCAAGAATTGATTTAAAAAGATTGAGATTGATCATGCTTTGAAAGTTCAATATTTGCTCATGAAAGCTTACTATTTTTGGATTAATCACATGATTTCCTTCTCTTTCAATTCAAATCAGTATTGATGAGATTCTAGAAACTCAATCTTCATCCAAAAATATATTTTCATATTTTATATTTATTTAAAATGATTTTTTATGAATTAAATCAAAATAAATAAAAATAAAATAATAAAAATTATGATTTTTAATCAATTGGGTCGTGCATGATGATATGGTATGGATTGGATCACAATTTAGCAAGCCCATTTGGAAAGAAGTGGTTTTAAACCTCCATTTTCAACATAAACCATCATAAAATTTCCCAACTTTGCAAAGGCACATCTCCCTCAATTTTAAAGGTATTAGGGTGTTCTTGGACATTTTGGAAAGCTTGAAGAGTCCTCTAAACAACCCCATTGGTTTCAGGTCCATATCATTTACCAATCTCAAGTTATGCCCTTTTGAAGTTGTTGACTTTTTGTTGACTTTTGAAATGACCTATAATGTCTTAGCTCATATCTTCCAAATGAAGCATTTTTGGGCTTAACTTGCAAGATCAAAGTTGTAGAGAATTCAATTTCCTTCAAAATGAGCTTTGAGTGGAGACTTGGTGATGAAGTATGTGAAAGTTATGGCTGGTCAAAGTTCAGTTGACTTTTACTGAGGAAACCCTAATTTAGAAACTCCTGATTATTGATGATCTGGAATCTTCTTGATGAATCATGATCAACCCTTGATCAAATGATGAATTTTACTTCATATACTTGATGTTGGCAAAAAATCATGAAGTTTGACTTTGGTTTGACCACAGTTGACCTCAGTTTGACTTTTAAACTGCATTGACTGATTTTGACTTATCTGATCATCTGACTGAGCAAACTTTTGAGAAAAGTCTTGAAACTTGTCATGGGGGTTCTTATACACATATAAGATGTTATGAAGCTCACTTGAAGTCTTGGAAGTCCATTTAGCCTGATTAAAGTCAAAACCCTAGTTTTGGATGCACTGCTTAGGAGGTGCATTGTCTGAGGGAATTGTCAATTCTTTTGACCAATTGTGAACTTTGTGAACCTTGTGAACCATCATAAAATGTCTTGTGATACTAATGGGAGGTATTGTGAAGCTTGTGAACCTTGTGAACCTCATGAAGTGACTTGTAGACTTCATGAACCTCATGAAAGGTTATGTAAACATTGTGAATCTTGTGAACCTTGTGATCCTTCAAGAAGTGACTTGTAGACTTCATGAACCTCATGAAAGGTCTTGTAAATGGTGAGAAGATTGTGAACCTTGTGAACCTTCAAGAAGTGACTTGTAGACTTCATGAACCTCAAGAAAGGTATTGAAAGCATTGTGGAACTTGTGAACCTTGTGAACCTTCATAAAGTAACTTGTAGACTTCATGAACCACATGAAAGGTCTTGTAAGTGTTGGGAACTTGTGAACCTTGTGAACCTTCTTAGAACACAAAGTCTTGTATTGTGAGGGCAAATTTTGGGGTGCAACAGCTGCCCCTGTTCAATTTTCTGAAACCTGAGGGGTTAGATTGGTACATTTGCCAGTCATGACCTGGAAGGTTGAAGGGGATTGAACACAAAAGCCCAAAAATTTGCACTCACCAGTGCATTAGAGTGATACAGATGATTGAGTGGGCTTAAAAATGCCACTAGGGGAAAGTTCTTCAGATATATTTCTTGGAAGATAAAGCAGTCCAAAATATGGAGGTATAATGAAAGCTGTCAGGAGTCTGGAGCAGTCCTAAGGTATTGATGATATGCTTTCAGGAGACTGGAGTAATCCTGATGTAACAGCATGTCTTCAGGGGGGGTGAAAAGCTATCAGGAGGCTGGAGCTGTCCTGAGGTAACAATATAATTTCAAGAGGATAGAGCAATCTTGAGAGATTGATGATATGCTTTCAGGAGATTGGAGTAATCCTGATGTAACAGCATGTCTTCAGGAGGATAGAGCAATCAATAATGATAACCCTAAAGCAGTCTTGAAGTAATAATATGATTTCAGGAGGATAGAGCAATAAATAATGATAACTCTAAAGCAGTCTTGGAGTAATAATAGGATTTCAGGAGGATAGAGCAATCAATAATGATAACTCTAAAGCAGTCTTGAAGTAATGAGAAGTTGTCAGGAGGATAAAGCAACCCTGAGGTAATAATATGATATGCTTTCAGGAGACTGGAGTAATCCTGATGTAACAGCCGGTTTTCAGGAGGATGGAGCAATCCTGATGATCATAAGTTTGCTTGTTGGATAATTACCCTGAAAACAAGGTAACATTCTGTATAATAATATTAGTTTATGCATTATGTATGTATGTATGATATGATGCACTTAGATAATGTATTATGTATCTATGGACATGTATGTTATGGTATGATGTAAATGATGTATGTATGACATGATACTGCCGGAAGCGCCTGGATATCTTCGTATAACAACTGCTGGCCAGGGAAAATAAATCCCGATTCGTTGTTGAAGAATATGAGGAACTCGTTCCCGTCTTGTTTGATAATATATTATACATAACCTTCCGTATGCTGGGGATAACAGGGTATAGATAACCTCCCGTATGCTGGGGATAGCAAGGTGTATATAGCCTCCCGTATGCTGGGGATAGTAAGGTATACATAACCTCCCGTCTTTGTTTGATAGTAGGATAGATATTACCTCCGTCTTCGTTCGTCGTATCCTTATTGGAAAGTATTTTCCCGTATATCCGTATGAGGATAAAAGAGATGGATATAAATTCCAGGGGAGATGAGACTTTATGAAGATGGATTCGTCCTACTGAGGGTTTGTAACTGTCTTGTAAGGATGAATCGGCGAAGCTTCGTTGAAATCCTTCCCTCGTTCGTCCTTGGTAAATACTATTACTGCATTTTCATGCATTTCTGGTAAACATCAATCATATTAAGCATACATGCATTTCTGGTAAACATCAATCATATTCAAAAGCACACATACATTCAAACACAACCAATGGACGTTTCGCTTATGTAAATAGGGTAAAAGTAAATCTGGATTCAAAAGATGGAATTTATTTATATCAAAAAGTGACCCATACACGGGTAAGTTTGTACAAGGAGACATAAACCCTAGTAAGAGGATTTTGTCATAAAGTTCTTACAAAACAGAGAAAATCAGCTATGTGGGAAACAATCCTATTGAGTTTCAATTCTACTATTGCCATTATCTTCAAGTATCTCATCTTCTGCTATTGAGACGGAAATGATTGGATTGAGCTTTATCTGTTCGAGCTTGAATAAATAGTACAACTGGTTGCAGTTTCATGGGTGATCCCAACGAGACATAGTCATACGCTTTAATCCCTAACTTTTGCCTGGATTGCCCTTTCAGGTTTTCAATCCACCGGGATACCCTTTTTTGCCCAAGCCGCCTTTTCAGGTTTTCGACTTGCCGGGTGTACATCTTTTTATATATATCCCTAATTTTTGCCCAAACCCTTTTGGTTTGCCGGGATGCCCTTACTTTTGCCTAGGCCAGTCAACCTAGCGGGTCTCTTTTTATGCGTAGTATTTTTTAACTATGTCTGCATTTACAGGCTGTGGGAAGTCTTCACCATCCATTGTAGTCAGTATCATGGCACCTCCTGAGAACACTGTCTTGACTACAAATGGTCCTTCATATGTTGGAGTCCACTTGCCCCTAGGATCACCCTGTGGTAATATGATACGCTTGATTACCAAGTCACCAGCCTGATATACCTTTGGCTTAACCTTCTTATTAAAAGCTTTGATCATTCGTTTCTGGTACATCTGGCCATGACAAACTGCTGCTAGCCTCTTCTCATCAATCAAATTTAACTGGTCCAGTCGAGTCTGAATCCACTCATCTTCATCCAAGCCTGCATCCTTCATAATTCTTAAGGAGGGAATCTGAACTTCAATGGGCAGAACTGCTTCCATACCATAGACTAAGGAGAATGGGGTTGCCCCTGTTGAAGTACGTATTGTAGTACGATAACCATGAAGAGCAAATGGTAACATCTCATGCCAATCTTTGTAAGTAACAGTCATCTTATGTACAATCTTCTTAATGTTCTTATTAGCAGCTTCAACTGCCCCATTCATCTTTGGACGATACGGAGAAGAGTTGTGATGCTTAATCTTGAACTGCGTGCAGAGATCAGTAATCATAGTGTTGTTCAGATTAGAGCCATTGTCAGTGATAATCCTTTCAGGGATGTCATACCTACATATGAGATTATTCTTAATGAATCGAGCCACAACATTCTTAGTAACAGATGCAAATGAAGCTGCCTCCACCCACTTCGTGAAGTAATCAATGGCAACCAGGATGAAACGATGTCCATTAGAAGCAGTAGGCTTGATCTCACCAATCATATCAATGCCCCACATGGCAAATGGCCAAGGAGCAGTCAACACATTCAAAGGTGATGGAGGTACATGGACTTTATCAGCATAAATTTAACACTTGTGACAAGTTCTGGAGTGTTGATAGCAATCAGCTTCCATGGTAGACCAATAGTAACCTGCTCTCAGTATCTTCTTTGCCATAGTATGACCACTGGAATGAGTGCCAAAGATCCCATCATGCATATCTTCCATAATCTCAATTGCTTCCTTCTTATCCACACAACGAAGCAAAGTTGAATCATGATTGCGTTTGTACAGAATCCCATTACTCAAAAAGAATTTAGCAGAGAACCTTCTCAGAAATTTCCTATCTTTGACAGATGCCCCTTTAGGGAACTCCTGAGCTTCAAGATATCTTTTCACTTCATAGAACCAAGGCTTCTCTTCTGCCCCTTCAGTGTCAATCTCATTGCAGTATGCAGGCTTCTCAAATCTATCAATGGTAATCTTAGGAGCTTCATCATCCCAACTGATCTCAAACATGGATGCCATGGTGGCCAAAGCATCTGCCAACTGATTTTCTCTTCGTGGAATGTGCTCAAAGGTAATCTCTTTGAAATGTGGGATCAGAGACAACACATGCTCTCTGTAAGGAATGAGGTTATCATGCTTGGTATCCCAATCTCCTTTAATCTGACTTACTACCAGGGCTGAATCTCCATACACATCAAGGAACTGAATCTTCATATCAATAGCAGCTTTAATACCTAAAATACATGCCTCATACTCAGCCATGTTATTGGTACAATGGAAACAAAGTCTGGCAGTAATCGGGGTATGACAACCTTCAGGGGAACTAATCACAACACCAACACCATTACCAAGTGCATTAGAGGCACCATCGAAAACCATAGTCCATCGGGATCCTTGTTCAGGTCCGTCATATTGTCCAGGTTCTTTGGTAATAATCATAATATCTTCATCAGGGAACTCAAAATTCATTGACTGGTAATCATTCACTGCCTGATGAGCCAAATGATCAGCAACAATACTTCCTTTAATGGCCTTCTGAGTAGTATACTGTATGTCATATTCTGTCAAGATCATTTGCCATCTTGCAATTCTTCCGGAGAGAGCAGGTTTCTCAAATATGTACTTGATAGGATCCATCTTAGAAATCAATAAGGTAGTATGGGTCAACATATACTGTCTTAGTCGGCGAGCAGCCCATGCCAAAGCGCAGCAAGTTTTCTCGAGCAGTGAGTATCTTGTTTCACAGTCGGTAAACTTTTTACTAAGGTAGTATATTGCCTGTTCTTTTCGACCAGACTCGTCATGTTGCCCCAACACACACCCCATTGAGTTGTCTAACACTGTTAAGTACATGATCAAGGGTCTTCCATCAACTGGTGGCATCAAAATTGGTGGTTCCAGCAGATATCTCTTGATTTCATCAAAGGCAGTCTGGCACTCATCATTCCATTCCATCACCTGATCTTTCTTCAACAACTTGAAGATTGGCTCACAGATGGTAGTTAATTGGGAAATAAATCTTGCAATGTAATTCAATCGTCCCAAGAAACCTCTAACTTCCTTCTCAGTACGGGGAGCTGGCATCTCTCGTATAGCTTTCACTTTTGCGGGATCCACTTCAATACCTTTTCCACTAACAATAAAACCCAAGAGCTTTCCAGATCTAACTCCAAAAGTACACTTGTTTGGGTTCAACCTCAACTTGTATTTTTTCAACCTCTCAAACAATTTATGCAAATGATCAAGATGTTGTTCTTCATTCTGAGATCTGGCTATCATATCATCCACATATACCTCTATCTCATGATGAATCATATCATGAAACAAAGCCACCATAGCACGCTGATATGTTGCCCCTGCATTCTTCAAACCAAATGGCATTACTTTATAGCAAAAGGTGCCCCACTGTGTCACAAATGTTGTCTTCTCCATATCTTCAGGTGCCATCTTGATTTGATTGTAACCAGAGAAACCATCCATAAAAGAGAATACCTTATGTTGAGCAGTGTTGTCTACCAGAATATCAATATGAGGGAGCGGAAAGTCATCTTTAGGGCTAGCCTTGTTCAAATCTCTGTAGTCTACACACATACGTACCTTACCATCTTTCTTAGGAACTGGCACCACATTTGCAACCCACTGAGGATAAGAAGTCACTGCTAAGAACCCTACATTGAACTGTTTCATTACCTCTGCCTTGATCTTTTCTGACATTTCAGGACGCATACGACGAACCTTCTGCTTCTTTGGACGACAATCTTCTTTCACTGGCAAACGGTGAACCACAATGTCTGTATCCAACCCTGGCATATCTTCATAAGACCAAGCAAATATCTCCACATAGTCACGTAACATCTGAATCAATCTGCTCTTGACACTATCTTCTAAATCAGCCCCTATCTTGACCTCTTTCCTGTTTTCTTCAGTTCCCAGATTCACAACTTCGACTGGCTCTTCATGTGGCTGTATAGCTTTCTCTTCTTGTTGTAACAACCTAGAAAGCTCTACAGGTATTTCACAATCGTCCTCATTTCCGTCTTCAATTTGATAGATCGGATTCTCGAAATCATAATTGGCAATAGTAGAACTGTTATCAACAGGATCCAGAGTGGATGAGGATCTGCATTTTAGTGATGTGGGTGTGTGTAAGAACACATAGCTGATAAAACAAAAATAAAAGAAAAGAAAGACAAGGAACACAATATTTACGAAAACGAAACGTCCACTGATTTTATTGAATGAAGTATGCAAATGAAATGACAGCCCGTAACAAGCACACCATTGTGCCCCGGGTAAGGCACATGGCTTGAAAGTTTTATTGTTCAAGAAATTACAAATTTAAAAACACAACACAGTAATAGTATTTACTCCTGACTAAAGGAGATAGGGATAACATCTTCAGCTTTCCAATTATTGAGTCCAGCACCCTCAGTAGGAAAAATCCATGCATCCAAGTTGTAGTCTTCATCTTGATCTCCCACAGCATTAATATGGTCCTTCACAACCCCTTGACTAGTGATACGAGCAGCACGAGCACGACGAACAGCCTTCTGGGACTCTTCATCCACCACAGCTCTAGCATCATTGAGGGAGGCCATTGCCATTGTTGGAGGCTTTCTGGTGATCACAGGAACTTTCTTCACAACAGGAGGAGCTACATAATCATTAACAACCCAGGGAACCACTTCAAACGTCTGACACGGAGTCTCAATGTATTCACCTTCCATTTCCAGATACTTGAAGGTATTCACATGGCTGACAAAGTATTCTTCTTCTCCATAGACAGTAACAACCTTTCCATCCACCGGATATCTCAACTTTTGGTGCAATGTAGAGGTCACAGCGCCTGCCCCATGGATCCAGGGACGACCAAGCAGACAAGAGTATGAAGGACGAATATCCATCACATAAAATGTAGCAGTAAACACCTGGGACCAACTTGGATTGGAAGATCAATTTCCCCATGCACTACTATTCTAGAACCATCAAAAGCCTTTACCACAATATTACTGGGCTTCAGCACAGCATCTTCAGGACTCAGCTTGTTCAGGACTTCCTTAGGCAACACATTCAAAGAGGAACCATTGTCTATTAGCACATGTGACAGGGTAGTGCCCCTGCATTCAATTGAGATATGTAAGGCCCTGTTATGATCCCTCTTGGCAGGGGTCAGATCAGCATCAGAAAACCCTAACCCATTGTCATAGGTCAGGTGGGCAACACAGTCCTCAAATTGGTCAACAAAAATTGCACTGGGTACATGAGCAGTCTTTAGAAATTTGATCAAAGCCTTGGCATGAGCCTCAGAACATAATAACAAGGACAACATAGAAATCTTTGAGGGAGTATGCCCCAACTGATCAACAATGTCATAATCACTCTTGCGAATGATTTTCAATACTTCTTCCATCTGCTTAGAGAGATCATCAGCAGCTGGCACATCAGTAGATACAGGCTCAATAACAGGACCCTTGCCCCTAGCATCAGTGGTGGAAGTAACAGCAGGAGTAACTGCATTCTTAGAAGCAACTGGAGGAGAGAAGACTCTTCCACTACGAGTGATCTTGCTAGATCCAACAATATTGTCGACATCAACAGGCACATCAGATAAAGGCTCTTGCTTAACACCATGGATGTAAACATCAGATCCATAATGCCAAGGTACAACTTTATCAGACGCATACGGGATAGGACCAGGAGTAGTAATGACCACAGGAGCCACTCTGGCTTCAGCAACAACTTTCACAGGACCTTCAGCAGTAATCTTGATTGGACCCTGATGAGTGATTTTAATGGGACCCTTTGAAGTAATTCTTATTGGTACTTTGTCAACCATGTCAACCTCTTCAATCTTCCTACCCTGAGTCAGATGATCCACCATACTTTCTACAGACGACGGGGTCCTCTCAAACACTATAGTATACTTATCCATGAGACGTTGGATTCCATCTCTCAATATGAAGCAACTATCCGGCTTGTAGGTGCAATACAAACAATCTTCACGACAACCTGGAAAGATCCCAGCTTGTACTAACCTCTTTTTGATAACAGACAATGGTGTGGTCAACTCCATAACTGAATAGACATGTAGATCTTCATCAATGGCATTGACAGTCTTCTCGTGATTTGGCATTGGAGCAGTAATCACATTGGGAGTACCCGGAGGATCAAACTCAATTTCTCCAGCATCAATCATATCTTGAATTTTATTCTTCAAGATCCAGCAGTTATTAGTATCATGTCCCTGACAGTTTGAATGGTATGCACACCGTGCATTGGGGTTGTACCTGGGAGAGGTAACATTAGGATTCTGAGGAGCTTCTTTCAAAGTAATAAGTTCATCCTTCAACAAGTGTTGTAATGCCTGAGCCATTGACATGTTGATCTTCGTGAACTGCCTTCTAGCCCTCTGTTGGTTGCCCTGTGGCTGCTCTGTTGGTGCAGGAGTTGGATTTGAAATATGAACTGCACTAACAGACTGATGCCTTCTGTTACGATCAGGTTGACCATAAACAGCATTGGATTCTTTCTTCCCAGTGGGAGGCTTCTTTGCAGCACCTGATGAGGAAGTACCCACTTGGATCTTACCATTCTTTATACCGTTCTCTACTCGCTCTCCTGTCATGATCAACTCAGTGAAGCCAGATGATGAGCTTCCAATGAGATGACTGTAGAACGGACCATTCAGCGTACACATGAACATACCAACCAACTCCCTATCAGTCAAAGGGGGTTGAACTCTTCCAGCTAAATCTCTCCACTTCTGAGCATACTCTTTAAAACTTTCTTTGGCACCCATAGACATGCTCTGAAGCTGCATGCGAGTGGGGGCCAAGTCAGCATTGTATTGATACTGCTTATAGAAAGCTTCGGCAAGATCATTCCAGTCTCTGATGTTGACACTCTCCAACTGATAATACCACTCTAACTGAGCTCCAGATAAACTCTCTTGAAAGAAATGGATCCACAACTTCTTATCAGCAGTGTGGGGTTGAATTCTTCTGACATAAGACCTCAGATGCAGCTTGGGACAAGAGACCCCATCATAAACGACAAAGGTAGGAACCTTGAAACCAATGGGTATAACTACCCCAGATATCAGACTCAAATCCTCAAAATCTAGCCCAGATGACTTCTGCAACTCCATAGCATCCATTCTATCCACCAGCATCTTGAATTTGTCTTCATTAGGCTCATGGTAGTAATTAGCCTCAGAATCAGAGTCCCCCATTGTATGGTGGAGACTGCCTACCTCTTGCTCAGATTCTTCAGATTCATAGTCTTCAGCTGGTTCTTTGGTCTTGGCAAGACCTTTGAACCTTCTTCCCATGTTAATCAACCCAGCAGACCTTCTAGTCTTCTTAGTTTTCTTGGCCAGCAGTGCCTTCAGTTCATCCTGCCCCTTGGACAGGTTCAAGATCAGCTCTTGGAACTGTGCATTTTGTGCCTGGAGGTCTTTAACTGATTGTTCAAGAGCCATTGCTGAAATAAACAGCGAGAAGATGAGAAACCTGTGCACAATTATAAACCTGTGATGCAATGAAATGATATTGTAATGCATATGCAATGTTTTCAAGGACCGCAGAATTTAAATTTGCTTAGACAAACACGAAAGTAAACTTTTATTAGTAATAACTTTGTTTGCCTTTTAGGCTTACAAAAATAAAATGAAATAAGTACAAAAGATGGGGGTTTTAAGTCTCCCATGGACGTTTCCTCTTTATGTTGAGGTATGAATTGAGGTTTCGTTCCTCATGAAGTTGCTTTGTTAGCTCTAGGATCCTTGTTTGGCTTGCTTTGTAATGAGCCTCGAAAGTATCCCTTTTCTCCTTCAGTTGGATCCATGATCTCTGCAAGTCTTCCTTATCAGTAGGCATGTCTGGGTGAAGGATGGTATAAGCTGTGTCTCCTTCAGCAACAGGTTCCATGGTAACTGGTAGGACGGCAGGATATGGCATCATGAGTGTCTGAGCACGAGATCGTACCCATCTGAGATAAGCCTCCATAGGAATAGTGTACTTAGGCTCCAGTGTCTTGCTGTCAACCCTGCTTACCTTTCCCCAAGCTCGTATGAATCTCTGACGGTAACCTTGAATATCGTTGTCGTAGTCAAATACAATGCCCTGGATCAACATATCATGTGGACCATCACTTCGGGCGTAACCAAACTGTCGTAAAGCTAGAGAAGGATTGTAGGTGATGCCTCCTCTTATGCCTAGAAGTGGTACATTAGGGAACTCCCCACAACGGTCAATGATGGTGACATTCTCCATAGATCTGGAACACCAATGGATATCTGAGTGAGAAAGTGACATAATCCTCTTGGACCATCTGAACCCTTGCTCATTCTTCATTACTGAGCGAGGAAGGTGAGAAATAAACCACCTAGAAAGCAAAGGTATGCAGCACATCAAAGTTCCTCTTGCCCTTGTAGTACGAGTATGAAGAGAATGCAGGATGTCTCCAAGCAATGTAGGCACTGGATTGTGACTCAGGAAAATGTTGATGGCATGAACATCTATGAACTGATCTGGATTGGGGAACAATACTAAGCCATATATCAGCAAGGCTAAGACCTCCTCAAAAGCATCATAGCTCATGGCCTTCAAGAACATTTGAGCCTTATCCATTAGCACCTTGGCAAGAATACCCTTGACTCCGCTTCTCGTCTCTAGAACAATGTCAGACTTCTTCAGATGTAGAGCTGCAGCAATAACCTCTGGTTTAAGCTCCTTCTCCAAGCCTGTGAAAGGTCTTTGATCAAGAACAGGTATGCCCAGAAGTTTAGAGAACTCCTCCATGGTTGGAACCAGCTGATAGTCGGGGAATGTAAAACAGTGGTGCTTAGGGTCTAAGAACTGAAACAGGACACTCATCATGTCTTCATTGAACCCTGAAGTGACTAGATCCAATAGATGACCATGTCTCTTGATGAACTGGGAGTGGTCAGACACTTGAGAAACCAACTCTTTAAGCTTGGGAGGTATCCCCACAAAGTTGATCCTGATAGTGTTTCTACGAGCAGAAGCCATGACCTGCAACAAAGAACAAAGATAAATCCTTTGGTCCTTGAAACGGTTAGTGAAAATGCTATGCTTATGATGCATGATGATGTCATGATGTTATGCTCAATCACAAACATGTGGCACACACAAACAAGTCACACCATAGCCCTAGGTTTAAAGGCTTGCATGAGGTTCAAAGGTAAGTACCCTCCCCTGAAGTTGGTTGGTTCATCCTGTCCTACAAAAGTAACCAGGTTCTAAGGGATCTCAATATCATTGATCCTTCACAAGGGTGGTTGTTCAGTAGGCAACTTACTTGCCAACCAAAACCCTCCAAGTTCAAGATCTCAATGAGCGTAGTATCGAGTGTCAACCAACTTCAGTCTGCACCAAAGCCGGTTACCTCACTACTTTCTAAAGGCCAAAATGGGATAACTAGGGTTCTAAAAGTTAGTTAGTGCATTGACAACATATGGCAGCCTCATATTATCCTCAACTTGACTTAAGGAACATAAGCACCAACCAAGAAGTCACACTAACTATGGCCACCAGATCAACCGTATCGATATACGTCGTACAGTTTCCTTGGTCTATTGCCATTTACCTAAGGTACACTAGATCCGGGTTAGGACCTTTCACACATAAGAGCACCCCAACAAATAATATAAAGCAAACAAGGCAAGCAATTTAAAGTGATCTTAATTCCTAAGGGTACCCCTCTTAAATTTAATCCCCAGCAGAGTCGCCAGTTCTGTAACACGGTGGGAGAACTGACTTTAGTTATGTTGCGGATAGCAAGAGTCGCCACCGACTTTTATTTTATCCAAAAGGAAAGGGTATAAAAGAACAGGAAAGACCTTAAGAGATATTTTTGGGTCCGGGGGGTAGGTTATGTAAAGGGAAGGTATTAGCACCCTTTACATCCATGGTTATCCATGGGCTCTTAGTTACTTAGCTCACTTTTGAATTGTTTTTGAAAGTGTAGTGTGTGAATAGAAAAATTTTCAGAATAGTTAATAATGATCCATGTACGGATGCGTAAAAACTTGTTTTTTTTGAAAATTTGTTTGAAATTTGTTAAGTGTGAAAAGTTTTTGAAGTGAGCAAGTACATAAGAGAAACCTACCCTAAAGTTTTGAGTCTTTCTTGTTCTTTATCCTTTAATCGGTAAGACTATCCCTACTATTAAGGAGTAGGTAGTCATTACCTTGGATGTAAGGGACATGAGAGGGACATTTATTTTTGAAGGCAACTGTGGGGTGTAATAAGCATAAAGGAGGGACTATCATCATTATTCGAAGGGACTTGATTCGTAAAGGCAACCATGAGGGACTTGATGATTTTTTTTAAGGGACTTGCTTTTTACACCCCACTTGACCTTATTAATAGGCAACATAGAGGGATAGCCTTAGAAAGTGTAGGATGGCGATTAAAAAATCGACTTACGTGTGTGAGTGTTCAATATTATTTATCTTATGATTAAAGTGATCTAAGTTAATTTTAAATTGAATACATGTTTACACTCCCTAAATTACTAACCATAGCAATAATTAAATAATTAAATATTTACAAAATTACACCAAGGAAGCAATTACAACAATTATAATAATAATAAAGAAATAGCAAAAATATAAATATAAAAGCAAAATATAAATAATAAGTAAAAATAATTAGTAAGCAAATAAATAGGGGTTAGTAATAATAAGAATTAAAAAAAATAGGGTTAGTAAAATAATAATGACATTAAATAATAATCAAAAAGTTAGTAATAATAAAATAAGAGAGGTTAATAAATAAGAAAAATTAATAAAATTAGTGAAATAATAATATATAAGATTAATGAAGCAAAAACAAATAATAATATGGTTAGTAACAATAATTAAATAAATAAAATTAAATAGAAAAATATTATAATGACATGATTAAAATAATAAACACAAAAATAGAATTTTAATATATAAGCATTTAGTTAGAAACATAAATAATTAAACAATTACTATAATATAAAATTTTTAAACATAATATAATTATAAATTTTAATTATTACAAATTTAATCATTTTAAACATATATTAACATTTATTTATTAAAACAATAATTATTTACATATTATAAGGAGAAAATAAATTTTAAATATTATATTCACAAAATTAATCATATTTATAAAATTTACAATAATCATATTAAATAAATAAATAAATATACATAATAATTTATATTAAGAATTAGAAAATAAATAACTAGGTTTTTAATAGGTATTTAGAAAATAAATTAGGGTTTTAATTTATATACAAAATTATTTTAACTAATATATATATTATAATTTACAAAAAAATAATAAAGAACATGATTTTTTGAATTAGAAAACATATATACATAAAATATATTTAATTTGTTTAATAGAATAATCAAAATAAAAAGAAGAAAATAAAATATGAAAAAAAACTTACCTGACTGGGATTTGAACCCAGGTCAGTATGCTTGCCAGCAACAACAATAACCACCAGGCTAGCCCACACGCAGGCAACAATGAAGGGAGGAGAATTTGTTTTGTGCTTTGCTTGAAAAATCCAGAAAATAATAAAAAAACAAAAGGGCCTGGGGTGGTGTTGAACCCAGGACCCTTGTTCCTTCATGCGCATGCCTTACCGCCTGGCTGGGAGAGCCTTTCTGATAGTTGAATGGCAAGTAACTATAATATATTAAGTTTGCTTTTAACCTGAAAAATAACAAAAAAACAATGCACCAGCCAAGTATCGAACCAGGGTCCTTACAACATACGCGTATCAATCTTACCACTAGGACAAACGCAAGTTTGTGATATAAAACAACAATTAATTCATAAAATATTTTACATAATATTTGAATTCTGGAAACGCGCCAAAGGTCATCTTCTAGCTCTCGCCGTCCAGTTAGGCTATACCTACGGTTTGTCCGTCACTAAAGCTTTTAGTGACGGATTTTTGTCGTCACTACAGAACCTGCACTTAAAATCATGAACAATACGCATAATAAATCCATTCTAATTGTCCAGATCAACTATACAATGATCATTGATCTCAAATATGTCATTAATTTGAATTGAAATCGGCTGTATAATGAGTTCCCAATTTGTGGTTTCCTTAGAACCCTAACATGGCACAGGATGGTTGCGGCTTCGATTCTCACAATAAAACACCCAGAATCAATCTAAGGATCATTCTAAACCATAATCAATAGTCAAAAACAAGTTAGAAAGCATAATCATGATAAATCGAAAAATCAAAGTTCAATGGCATATGAAGATTCGGTTAAGGGTCTATGTGATGTTTTGAATGATGAAAATGATCCAAATACATTCAATAAGCATCATAGAGTGCATTGCAACCTTCAAATCTTTCTGATATTGCCTCTATTTGAAAATCCGAATTGGTGTTTTGGCTTGAATTTTTGAGCTATGAAACTTACCTTTGGCTGCTGGAATTCGTCCATGAGGGTTTGCATTATGTTTGATACTTATATGTGAATGATTCTAGGTCAAAAACATCATTGGTTGTGTGCAAGAATTGATTTAAAAAGATTGAGATTGATCATGCTTTGAAAGTTCAATATTTGCTCATGAAAGCTTACTATTTTTGGATTAATCACATGATTTCCTTCTCTTTCAATTCAAATCAGTATTGATGAGATTCTAGAAACTCAATCTTCATCCAAAAATATATTTTCATATTTTATATTTATTTAAAATGATTTTTTATGAATTAAATCAATATAAATAAAAATAAAATAATAAAAATTATGATTTGTAATCAATTGGGTCGTGCATGATGATATGGTATGGATTGGATCACAATTTAGCAAGCCCATTTGGAAAGAAGTGGTTTTAAACCTCCATTTTCAACATAAACCATCATAAAATTTCCCAACTTTGCAAAGGCACATCTCCCTAAATTTTAAAGGTATGAGAGTGTTCTTGGACATTTTGGAAAGCTTGAAGAGTCCTCTAAACAACCCCATTGGTTTCAGGTCCATATCATTTACCAATCTCAATTTATGCCCTTTTGAAGTTGTTGACTTTTTGTTGACTTTTGAAATGACCTATAATGTCTTAGCTCATATCTTCCAAATGAAGCATTTTTGGGCTTAACTTGCAAGATCAAAGTTGTAGAGAATTCAATTTCCTTCAAAATGAGCTTTGAGTGGAGACTTGGTGATGAAGTATGTGAAAGTTATGGCTGGTCAAAGTTCAGTTGACTTTTACTGAGGAAACCCTAATTTAGAAACTCCTGATTATTGATGATCTGGAATCTTCTTGATGAATCATGATCAACCCTTGATCAAATGATGAATTTTACTTCATATACTTGATGTTGGCAAAAAATCATGAAGTTTGACTTTGGTTTGACCACAGTTGACCTCAGTTTGACTTTTAAACTGCATTGACTGATTTTGACTTATCTGATCATCTGACTGAGCAAACTTTTGAGAAAAGTCTTGAAACTTGTCATGGGGGTTCTTATACACATATAAGATGTTATGAAGCTAACTTGAAGTCTTGGAAGTCCATTTAGCCTGATTAAAGTCAAAACCCTAGTTTTGGATGCACTGCTTAGGAGGTGCATTGTCTGAGGGAATTGTCAATTCTTTTGACCAATTGTGAACTTTGTGAACCTTGTGAACCATCATAAAATGTCTTGTGATACTCATGGGAGGTATTGTGAAGCTTGTGAACCTTGTGAACCTCATGAAGTGACTTGTAGACTTCATGAACCTCATGAAAGGTTATGTAAACATTGTGAATCTTGTGAACCTTGTGATCCTTCAAGAAGTGACTTGTAGACTTCATGAACCTCATGAAAGGTCTTGTAAATGTTGAGAAGCTTGTGAACCTTGTGAACCTTCAAGAAGTGACTTGTATACTTCATGAACCTCAAGAAAGGTATTGAAAGCATTGTGGAACTTGTGAACCTTGTGAACCTTAATAAAGTAACTTGTAGACTTCATGAACCTCATGAAAGGTCTTGTAAGTGTTGGGAACTTGTGAACCTTGTGAACCTTCTTAGAACACAAAGTCTTGTATTGTGAGGGCAAATTTTGGGGTGCAACACCCAGCATGTCGGTCTTCCCCGTCATTGCTTCTCCCCGGCAGTCGTCCTCTGCTCGGCGGTCGTCCTCCGTCGCCCGCACTTTATAATATACTTTATTTTATTTTACAATCTATATCCCTTTTCTTCTTCATTCTGTGAGTGCAAATTTTGGACTGTCTTTGGTATTCAACCACAAGTTATCTTGTTTGCCTGTTAAGCCGTTGCTTATATCCTGCACAGCTAACTCATGTTTGAATAGGGGCAGCTGTAAACAACCCAAATTTGCCCTCACCCATTCACACCATGGCTTGTGATCTTTTCATATGCATAAGTTCAATCATAACATCTCATATTACATATTTGTTTCACTGCATTGGTTCAAAGTCATATGCATCTAGGGTTTGTGATCTGAGCAATCCAAGAGCCATTTGAGCCACTCCAAAGGTCATCAATCACTTCAAAGGGGTCCATGTGTGTTCAAGCATCATATTATATCCTCTAAAGATCAAGGAGGTCAAAGAATCACAAGAACTGAGAATGGCATGGAAGTAGAGCCAGGTTTGACTGCACAGATGACCTAGAATTAGGGTTTTGGTTTCAAAGGCCATAACTCCAAATTTTTTGGTCATTCTTGTTTCTATTGGTCTCTATGTGGTATAGGGATCATGAATATCAATTTTCATGAAGAAATTCCATGGGGAAGGCATCCAATCAAGAGTTGACTTCTTGAGCAAGTTAGTGCAAAATCAGGGCATCTGAGACCCCCAATGACCCAACCAAAGGGTGTTCTTCATCATTTTGATGGTGTATGATCCTTATTTGATCATAGAAGATGTTAGAAGTTCACAAAATTGAAGAATTTCAAGCCACTTGCAAAGATGACTTTTTGGGAAAATGACTTGTAATGGAAACTTGCCATTTTGGGAAACTTTTTCAACCCTTGCTTTTTGATTCAAAAATGCTTCAAATGAGAAAACTTTGGTCATGAAAGTTGTAGAATGGATCATTACCTTTTCAAAAAGTACAAGAACTTGTCCTAATTCATTTTGGATCAAAAGTTATGGCTTGTCAAAGTTGGGAAAAATCACATAAATTCAAGTTTTGTACCAAAGAGGCATTTTGCAAAATGATATGATCAAGCATCCCAAAGACTTCAAATGTGCACAAACTCATTACAACATACTCACATGACCTCTAAAGATCAGAATTGGCCCAAGAATATTGCATTTTGGTGCCTTGAACTTCATGAATTTCCAAAGGGGGCAAACATGTACCAACTTGCAAAAACCCATGAAGCCATGCCTCTACTTGTTACAACTCATAGAATCTGATCCATATGAACTCCATGATCTTTGCTGAACTCAAACATGCCCCTATCACAACCTCACACTTGCCCATACCTCAAGTACACCTAGACTTGACTTTTTGCAAAAACCCCCATACCAATCCCACAGTGCCACACCAACTCCTCTGACCTCTCTAGTTGTGATAAGTGGACCAAATGCAGCATAACACACCACACACACAAGCCTGAAAGAGATCATAAGCCATAGTTCAAAAAACTCACCTCTTATGCACTTTCCTTCGAATCTGATCACACAAGCATCAAACACAAAAACAAACTTCACCAAATCACTCACCATGATCCTCTGATCATTTCCCACCCCTCACTTGCCCCTGAAACCACTGCAATCAAAAATACGATTTTCACACTCCCTTGGCCTGAGCTTCTGCCAACTCTCCCTAGAGGCCATATAAACTCCAGCTAAGTGTCAAAAGCTTCAAAGGAGGATCATTGGAGCTTGTTTGAACCAAAGAAGCAGCCAGAAAGTCCCTGTTTCGAAAGCTCAATCTCAGGTAGCATGATGAACAAATTTTCCAGAACTTTAATTTCTTGTTAGAATGTTGTTCTATATGTTGCCCTGATCATGGGGATCTATTTATTTTTAAAAATGAGCTAGAAACAAGCATGTTATGATGTTCTGAAAGTTTGCCCGTAAAAATGTTTTTGCTTGTTTCCTTTGATTCAGTGAAAATAAATGTTGTTTGATTTAGGGTTTATGCTTAGTGATGTTCATAGGTTGATTCTGGAGAGTTTTGTGAGGTTTCAATGCGTATTAAGAGAGATTGAGATTTTGGCTTGCCGGAGAAGATGACCGGAACACTGTTCCGGTCATCTGAAAGTGATTAGGGCAATGGATTAGGGTTTAATCATAATTAGGCCAGTTTGAATGTGGGCCGTCCATTAGCGCGCGTAGTCAATTCCCGCCCCTGTGAGTTTGAATCTCATCCATTGGATTGGCTGACTTTCTTATTTTTCATTTAAAATTCATTTTATTTTCATTTGTTTTAATTTATTTTGTACGAATTAATTAAAATAGCAAAAAATGTTTAAAAATTATGAAAATTTTCGTCAAGGTTTTCATTAATTTTCAGAACACAAAAATATTTTTATTTTTATTTTTTGCATCAAAAATTATTTTTAAAACATTTAAATGTTTATTTTTAATTAATTAATGGAAATTAATTAATTAAAAATACATTTAAGTATTTAAAAATCACAAAAAAAATTCATGTAGCATTTAAAAACATTTAGAAACATTGTCCAACTCTCAAACCAAATTTCTTTTTGGTTCTTGATGCCTTTTGACAATTTTCAATGGAATTAAATTCATTGTTAGGCATTATTTTGGTTCAAACTTTAAAAATTCATTTCTGCCTAACCATTGAGAGTTGGACAATGATTCTTTTTGCATTGCATCTTTTATAGCATGTAGTTTATAGGATAAAATTGGCTTGATTTGATCTTGCATTTTCAATTTGTTTGGCATTTTTCTTGACAAGGTACCTTAAAACCATTGCAATCTTAGAAAATTCATAACTTTCAATAGGATAAGAGTTAGATCCCCTCCTTTGGGAAGTGAGTTTGTATAGGTTTAGGGTTCCTTTGATTGCATTTTCAAATTTTTATCATGTCATTTGCTTCTGGTTTTGGATTTTGCTTTATGTGTTGATCATAAACCCTAATTTATGCCTTCCTTTGCATCCATCTTCCATTTGCTTGCATACCATGACTTGCCATGACATTTTGTGCATCCATTTGATTCATAATACATCTTAAGACATATTAGAATCATGTTTGATCATTTCATCTTTCATTTGCTATGTTATATGTCTTTTACATTTCATAACTTTTCATGTGCATCCATGGTTCAATGCATGCTTCATTTGCATTCTCATGCTTGTATGATCATTCTCATCTCTTGTCATATGTTTGCATCATCTCTTAGCATCCTTAACATCATGTATTTGCTTCTGACTTTGTCTTGCATCATGCCATTTCATCTCATTTGCATTTCATCTCATTTCTTTCACTAACTTTTCAGGTGGTGAGTTACTTTGAGAAGTGAATTTGCCTTCACTTCTCATGTTCTCTTTTCATCTCTTTCATAATCCCCTTGCTGCATTTTATGTGTGTTTGGGTTTGAGCTTGCTCATTCTTGTTCATCTTACTTTCTTTCTTCAAGCAACTTGACTTCTTAAGTGAAGCAAGTTGTTTTGCTTCTCTTTGCTCCTCTCATCTGCTTCTCTCCTTGGTGGTTCCTTGAAGTTTCTTCTTGTAAACCTCACTAACCCTAGGAATAACGAAGCATGATAACAATTAGGGTTGATTAGTCCCCCCATTTAGTCTTTCCTTTGTGTCTTCTTTGAGTCTTCTCTCCTCATCTCATAATCAGGGACTAAACCCTAAAGGCTTTAAGGCTTTGTGATTAAGCTTATGCCTGCATCCTTCTATTAGGATGGAGTGTATAACTTTAATCCTAAGTGTTAAACCCTTAATGTGTTTAAATCCTTTAATCAATTCATCTAATAATCATCAAGACATCAAGCTTGTAACTTGGGCCTTGCATTAGGGTTCTAATTCTTCCTTAATTGGTTAAGAAGGACTAACCCTAGTGTTAATGGACAAGTCCTCCTCAAGTTGTCTTACAAATCATAAAAATCACTTCTTCATCTTATCATTAACTAAAATCCACTTAATAAATGCTTTGTTTTGTCATGAGGTTAATCCCTAATCATGTATTAAGTTGAGGAGTCTTTCTCAGCTTAAATATTCTCATCTATTATCCTTTTATTAGGATGGTGTAATGAGTACATTAAATCCTTGATTATGGCTTAATCTCATTACTCAACACTAAACAAAAACACCAAAAACATCTAATTAATCACAAGTAGGTCAATGATCTTAATCCTCCATCAGGGTAATTAAGTGTGAGATGCTGACTTCACACTTAAGGTATTCTCATTACCCCTAATCAGAGGGAGGATGTGATGAGTTACTAACCCATTGATTTAGGTTTAAGCTCATTTTCCTATGACAAACTTCCAAAAGCAATAAAAGATTGAAAACACAAAAAAACAAACAATAATCGTCTCCTCCGGGATTCTTTTCTCATCTCATTCATTCACAAACGAGAACTTGCTTCTTCCGTCTAATGCAAGATAGTTTGCACCTGAGCCAGACAGGTCATACACTTGAGCATAGACAAGTAAGCAGTTCATAAGTCAATTTATCTTTCAGTCTCTTTGAGTCGAACTACGGTGTTCTGACTTCCTCATTGCACGAGAGGATACGTAGGCATAACTTAACGGTTATCGAACAAAAGTCTCTATATATTCCCCCTCTTTCCAGCATCATTATTTTAGCCTCATAGTCTTGAGCATTTCACTCTTGTTCTTACACTAACACTTCACATATCTCACTTCACTTTCTTTTTACACTGACACTTACACTCTTTCCAGCTTTGATACACAAATTGCACTGACACTACCCCTTTAAAACACAAATCTTTTAAGCGTGGATCCCGTCGAGTACGGCGGACAATCTGGGTGCTAATACCTTCCCAGGTTGTAACCAACCCCCTTTCTCAGTCTTTCTGGTTCGCAACCGTCTTATCCATATCTTTCTAGGTCTATGCAGCATTACCTTTCCTTCGGGATAAAAATGCCTAGCTGGCGAGTCTTTCTTGTCTTTCTGAGTTCACCCTTGTGTGTACTCTCTTCTTTCGCCGACTGTTCGCATCTGTACCCCTTCTGACCTGAGGTGTCATTTGGTGGGAGCGACAGGTGGCACGGACGGGTGTCAGGGAGTTGTATAGATATATGTACACATGTGTTGTGAGTGCAAAGGGGACACTTTGGCTTTCTGCTGGGGAATATGACACAGACGGGTGCGAAAAGGAGCATGTATCTGTATTTGCGAGTGTAGAGAACACTCGGGCAACTTTACTGGGGAATGATGACACGGACGAGTGCCAAAAGGAGCATGTATCTGTATTTGTGAGTGTAAAGGAAATGCTTTAATATTCTGCCAGGGAGTTTGAGAGATATTTTGTACTCTGCTGATGGTATGTTAGTATTTACAAATGTGATTCAGAACATGGCTCATGATTTATGTAATATGTTTGATTTTTGCCGTAATGCTCCGTATTTGACGGAATGCTACGCTCTGGGGAAAAATATGATGCGAATGCTATGATTATGCAGAGATACCGATCCGGGATTCGGATCCCGATGCTGTGGAGATTTCTGGCTGATCTACTTGAAGTGGATATCCCAGCTGGGGATGAGATCATTGGTTGATCTGACATATATGACTCTGCTTGGGGAAATAAATCATTGATAGACCTATCTTAGTAATGAGGGACCCAACTGGGGAGCGGGAGCTTTCGTCACTCTGTTGTGAGATCTTCAGGCGTTGCTCTTCTGGATAGAGACTGAAACTCTGCGGGGAGATTGTTCCCTGTCTGACACTTGGCTGGCGAGGGATGACGACTGGCAACTCAGCTGGGGAGAAAGCAACCTTGGTTTTGTTTGGAAGATATGCTGTGGAAATGGTGACTTGTCAGCTTGCTGAGGAGGAACTTTCATGCCCCATGTCACACCTTGGATACCTGCAATCCTATCATGACAAAGAAACGCACAAGTATCCCGAGGTATCCCTTACTGGATCCCATCATAGGAGTTTAGACACTCCCGGGAGTAAGTATATTTCCTATAAGCACGTATTCTTAGAAGGGAAGCATCTGTATTTATGCAATCAATATCTTAAGGACATCGGACATTTTGCAAATGAAAATAAAATGCACGAGACAAAATATGACTGAAAATCTGATTTTATTAATTTATGTGCCCTGAATTGGCAAGATACAGTCAAATAAACGAATCCCCTGAAATGAGGATATCGTTACAAATTGAGAAACAAAAAGGTGTTGGCAATGTTGATGACGCTTCAAGGAGCTTCCCTTTTGCTATGACTCGTATGACATTTGACGTTCTTCTTATCTTGCTTTCTGAAGAAGGCTGATTCTGACCGATGCTTTAACCTTTCGGAGTTTACCTTGTTGTAAGTGATACAAACGAATTCAGAATGCAGTTGTTCGCTCATTCCCTTATTTTGCGTGGATCGCCCTTTCGGGTTTTCAATCCATCGGGATACCCATTTTTGCCTGAGTCGTCCAATGCGGCTTTTCAACTCAGCGGGTGTACACATTTTTTATTCATCTTCCCTTATTTTTTCCCGAGTCTTTTATTCTGTTTTTTGACTCGCCGGGATGCCCTATTTTTGCCTGGACTTACATTCTATTTTTATGTCCAGCGGGTCATTTTATGCGAAGTATTTTTTAACTGCATCTGAATTCACAGGGGACAGGAAGTCTTCACCATCCATAGTACTAAGCATCAGTGCTCCACCAGAGAAAACTTTCTTTACTATGAATGGCCCATCGTAATTCGGAGTCCACTTGCCCCTGTGGTCTGTATGAGGAGGGAGGAGTCTTTTCAGCACAAGGTCTCCCACTTGGTACTCTCGAAGCCTGACTTTTTGATCAAAGGCTTTCTTCATTCTCTTTTGATATAGCTGTCCATGACAAATTGCAGCCAATCTGTTTTCTTCAATCAGACTCAGTTGTTCGTATCGGGATCGGACCCACTCTGCTTCGTTCAACTTAACATCCATTAGTACCCGCAAAGAGGGTAGTTCAACTTCGACAGGTAGGACTGCCTCCATACCATACACAAGTTGATACGGTGTTGCCCCAGTGGATGTTCTGATTGACGTTCGGTACCCATGCAAGGCAAATGGTAGCATTTCATGCCAGTCTTTATAGGTAACTACCATCTTCTGCACAATCTTCTTGATATTCTTATTAGCCGCTTCTACAGCGCCATTCATCTTTGGCCTGTGTCACTCCCACCAAAATGACACCCAAAGGTCAGAAGGGGTACAGACGCGAACGGTCGGCGAAAGGAGAGAGAGAACACACACGGGTGAACTCAAGAGAAAGAAAGAGTCGCCAGCTAGGCATTTTTATCCCGGAGGAAAGGTAATGCTGCATAGACCTAGAAAGATATGGATAAGACGGTTGCGAACCAGAGAGACTGAGAAAGGGGGTTGGTTACAACCTGGGAAGGTATTAGCACCCAGATTGTCCGTCGTACTCGACGGGATCCACGCTTAAAAGATTTGTGTTTTAAAGGGGTAGTGTCAGTGCAATTTGTGTATCAAAGCTGAAAAGAATGCAAGTGTCAGTGTAAAAGAAGTGTGTAGTGAGATATGTAAAGTGTTAGTGTAAGAACAGGAGTGAAATGCACATGATTATGAGGCTTAAAGAATAATGCTGGAAGGAGGGGGAATATACATAGACTTTTGTTCGATAACTGTTAAGTTATGCCTACGTATCCTCTCGTGCAATGAGGAAGTCAGAACACCGTAGTTCGACCCAAAGAGACTGAAAGATAAATTGACTGATGAACTGCTTACTTGTCTATGCTCAAGTGTATGACCTGTCTGGCTCAGGTGCAAACTGTCTTGCATTATACGGAAGAAACGAGTTCTCGTTTGTGAGTGAGTATGATGAGAAAAGAATCTCGAAGGAGACGATTATTGTTTGTTTTTGAGTTTTCATTCTTTTATTGCTTTTTTTGGAGTTTGTCATAAGAAAATGAGCTTAAGCCTAAACCAATGGGTTAGTAAACTCATCACATCCTCCCTCTGATTAGGGGTAATGAGAATACCTTAAGTGTGAAGTCAGCATCTCACACCTAATCACCATGATGTAGGATTAAGATCATTAACCTACTTGTGATTATTTAGATGTTTTTTGTTGTTTTTGTTTAGTGTTAAGTAATGAGATTAAGCCATAATCAGGGATTAAACAAACTCATTACACCATCCTAATAGAAGGATAATAGATGAGAATATTTAAGCTGAGGAAGATTCCTCAACTTAATCCATGATTAGGGATTAACCTCATGACAAAACAAAGCCTTTATTAGATGGATTTTAGATAATGATAAGATGAAGAAGTGAGTTTTATGGTTTGTAAGACAACTTGAGGGGGACTTGTTCATTAACACTAGGGTTAGTCCTTCTTAACCAATTAAGGAAGAATTAGAACCCTAATGCAAGGCCCAAGTTACAAGCTTGATGTCTTAGTGATTATTAAGTGGATTGATTAAAGGATTTAAACACATTAAGGGTTTAACACTTAGGATTAAAGTTATACACTCCATCCTAATAGAAGGATGCAGGCATAAGCTTAATCACAAAGCCTTAAAACCTTTAGGGTTTAGTCCCTGATTATGAGGTGAGAAGAGAAAACTCAATGATGACACAAAGGTAAAAGCTAAATGGGGGAACTAATCTACCCTAATTGTTATCATGCTTGGAATTCCTAGGGTTTGTGAGGTTTAAGAGAAAGATCTTCAAAGAACCACCAAGGAGAGAAGTAAATGAAAGGAGGAAGAAAAGCAAAACAACTTGCTTCACTTAAGAAGACAAGTTGCTTGAAGAAAGAAAGTAAGAGATGAACATGAATGAGAAAGCTCAATCCAATACACATACAAAATGCAGCAAGGGAAGTGTGAGAGAGATGAAAAGAGAACATGAGAAGTGAAGGCAAATTCACTCCTCAAAGTAACTTACCACCTGAAAAGTTAGTGAAAGAAATGAAATGCAATGCAAATGAGATGAAATGGAATGATGCAAACCAAAACCAGAAGCATGAGTATGATGTTAATGATGCTAATAGATGATGCAAACATGAGGCAAGGCAAGATAATAATCAAATAAGCATATGGATGCAAGTGAGGCATGCTTAGAACCATGAACATACATGAAAGGTTATGAAATGCAAATGACATACAACATGGAAAATGAAAGATGCAATGATCAAACATGATTCTAATATGTCCTAAGATGTGTTATGAATCAAATGGATGCACAAAATATCATGGCAAGTCATGGTATGCAAGCAAATGGAAGATGGATGCAAAGGAAGGCATGAATTAGGGTTATATGTAACATACAAAGCAAAAATCCAAAACCAGAAGCAAATGACATGATAAAAATTTGAAAATGCAATCAAAGGAACCCTAAGCCTATACAAACTCACTTCCCAAAGGAGGGGACCCAACTCTTAACCTAGTGAGAGTTATGAATTTCCTAAGATTGCTAGGGTTTTAAGGTACCTTGTCAAGAAAAATGCAAAATAAAATGAAAATGCAAGATCAATCCAATCCAATTTTATCCTATAAACTACATGCCAAACAAGATGCAATGCAAAAAGAATCATGATCCAACTCTCAATGGTTAGGCAGAAATGAATTTTTGAAGTTTGTCACAAAATATTGCCTTGAAATGAAATTAATTCCAATAAAAATGATCAAAAGGCATTAAGAATAAAAAAGAAATTTGGTTTTAGGGTTGGACAATGTTTCTAAATGTTTTTAAATGTTAAATGAATTTTTTTGTGATTTTTAAATACCTAAAAGTATTTTTAATTAATTAATTTCCATTAACTAATTAAAAATAATCTTTTAAATGATTTAAAAATAATTTTTAATGCAAAAAATGAAAATAAAAATTTTTTTGTGTTCTGAAAATTAATTGAACCTTTGACAAAAAATTTCAGAATTTTTAAAGGTATTTTGCTATTTTTAATAATTCGTACAAATTAAATGAAAACAAATGAAAATAAAATGAAATTTTAATGAAAAATGAGAAAGTCAGCCAATCTGATGGCTGAGTTTCAAATAAAAAGGGAGGGAATTGACCAGCGCGCGCATCTGGACGGCTCACATTCAAACTACGCTAATTAAGTCATTAACCCTAATCTGAACCCTAAACATTTTCAGGTGACCGGAACAGTGTTCCGGTCATCTTCTCCGGCCAACCATTCATGCTATCTCTCTTAATACGCATCTCCAGGCCCTAAAACTCTCCAGAAATGATCCTCTCCCCAACCCCAACAAGAAGCAGTCATCCAAATTCATTTATTCATCATCAAATTCATGAATCGAAGCAAAACGGAAAAGAACACAGAAATTTCAGAAGCTCATGAAATGCTTATTTCTCAACTATTTTCAAAACTAAACACATCATGGTGATCAGAGAGACATGTAGAATCATTCTATAACATAAAATGAGAGTTCTGGAAAAATAAATGCCATGGCTACCTGAGCTTGAGCTTTCGAATCAGGGACTTTCTGGCCAGTTCTTTGCTTCAAATCCACTCCAATGATTCCCTCCAAGTGTTTGTGATGCTTAGCTGGAGTTTAAATGGCCTCTAGAGAGAGTTTGCAGAATCTCAGTTCATGAAATATGAAAATCGTGTTTTTGATTGTGGAGGTTTTAGGGCAAAATGGAGGGTGGGGAATGATCAGTGAGGTTTATGGAGTTGAATGGTGGAAAAAGTTTGAAGGTTTGATGGTTGAATCAAGAGATTCGAAAGCTTTTGCAAGTTTTGGGGATTTTGGAGTATGCTGTGTTCTTGGAGTTTCAGGCTTAGTTGTTATGTGCTTTTGCTTGCATTTGATCCACATAAAGAAGTGTGATAGGTCAGAGAGTGGGTGATGGCCTATGTTGATTGGTATGGGAAAGTTGCCAAAATGTCAACTTGACTTGTACTTGAGGTATGGGCAATGGTATAGCTAGCCTTTTGGCTTGTCTTGGCTCAGCTGATATTAAGGATGTCCATGGAATTGTTTATGAGACAAATCAGCAAGTGGATCAAGGCTTATGAGATGTTTTGCAATTTTCACAAAGTTTGGTCCCTTTTGAAATTCATGAGGTTCAAAGCATCAAAAGGCATAATTCTTGGGCCAATTATGACTTTTAGAAGTCACATGATCATGTTGTGAAGAGTTTGTACACATTTGAGGTCTTTAGAACACTTGATCATACCATTTTGCAAAATGCCTCTTTGGTGGAAAACTTGAAATTATGTGATTTTTCCCAACTTTGACAAGCCATAACTTTTGATCCAAAATGAATTAGAATGAGTTCTTGTACTCTTTGAAAAGGGAATGATCAATTCTACAACTTTCATGACCAAAGTTTTCCCATTTGAAGCATTTTTGAATCAAAAAGCAAGGGTTGAAAAAGTTTCCCAAAATGGCAAGTTTCCATTACAAGTCATTTTCCCAAAAAGTCAACTTTGCAAATGGCTTGGAATTCTTCAATTTTGTGAACTTCTAAAATATTATATGATCAAATAAAGATCATACACCATCAAAATGATGAAGAACACCCTTTGGTTGGGTCATTGGGGGCCTCAGATGCCCTGATTTTGCACTGACTTGCTCAAAAAGTCAACCCTTGATCAGATGACTTCCCCATGGAATTTCTTCATGAAAATTGATATGAATGATCCTTATACCATATAGAGACCAATAGAAACAATAATGACCAAAAAATTTGGAGTTATGGCCTTTGAAACCAAAACCCTAATTCTAGGTCATATGTGCAGTTAAACCTGGCTCTGCTTCCATGCCTTTCTCAGTTCTTGTGATTCTTTGACTTCCTTGACTTTGTGGGGATATAATATGATGCTTGAACATGCATGGACCCCTTTTAAATGATTGATGACCTTTGGAGTGGCTCAAATGGCTCTTGGATTGCTCAGATCACAAACCCTAAATGCAGATGACTTTGAACCAATGCAGTGAAGCAAATATGTAATATGAGATGTTATGATTGAACTTATGCATATGAAATGATCACAAGCCATGGTGTGAATGGGTGAGGGAAAATTTGGGGTGTTTACAGCTGCCCCTATTCAAACATGAGTTAGCTGTGCAGGATGTAAGCGACGGCTTAACAGGCAAACAAGATAACTTGTGGTTGAATACCAAAGACAGTCCAAATTTTGCACTCAAAGAATGAAGAAGAAAAGGGATATAGATTGTAAAAGGAAAATAAAGTATGATTATAAAGTGCGGGTGACGGAGGACGACCGTCGGGCAGAGGGCGACTGCTGGGGATGAAGCAATGACGGGGACGACCGACATGCTGGGGAAAGATGCGGGAAACAAAGCAATGACGGGGACGGCCGACAAGCTGGGGATATAAGAGATTATGATGGGGACGGCCATCAAGTAAAGATATAAGACTCTCTGGGGATTATAGGTAAATGAAATAAATGATGAGGTACGGTCATCAAAGGTGAAGGACGATCACCTAGCAGGGGACGACTGCTCTGTGTGGGATAAGATGAGGGACGGTCATCTAGGGTGAAGGACGATCACCTGGCAGGGTACGGCTGCCGAAAAGGTCGCGACATAGGACGAATGTCGGATAAAAGGGTCGACGATGGGGACGGCCATCGGATAAGCATGATGAAGGACGATCATCAAGAGGTGAAGGACGATCACCTAGAAGGGTACGGCTGCTCTCAGGGTTTATCATGACATAGGACGAATGTTAGATAACAAGATCAACGATGGGGACGGCCATCGGATAAAGTGATGAAGGACGATCATCAAGAGGTGAAGGACGATCACCTAGCAGGGGACGGCTGCTAAAAAATCACGACATAGGACGAATGTCGGATAGAAGAAAGGTTCCAATAATGGAGACTCAGTTGGGGAAAGGATGAGGGACGGTCATCCAAAGGTGAAGGACGATCACCTGGCAGGGTATGGCTGCCAAACGGGTATCATGACATAGGACGAATGTCAGATAGAAAAGAAATAGTTTAACAAGTTTTGTTGAGGACTTTGCTGGGGAATAGTAAACACGAACGAGTGTTTATATCCAAGAAAATGAAAGGTAAGTGTTTTGGCACTGTGTATAGATCAAAGATGCGGACGAGCATCCTTAAGACTATGATACGGACGAGTATCAGGTAGAAACAAGCATGGACACACGTTCAGAGATGATGATACGGACGAGTATCAACTGGTTAACAAAGAACACGGACGAGTGTTGATCCTGTGGGGACTCCTCTTAGGAAAAGTAGACACAGACGAGTGTCTAAATTCAAGAAGACATAAGTGTTTGACACGGTGTATAGATTAAAGATGCGAACGAGCATTCTTAAGGCTGTGATACAGACGAGTATCAGGTAGAAACAAACGCTTGACGCATGTTCTGAGATGATGATACGGACGAGTACCAACTGGTTAACAAAGAACACGGACGAGTGTCGAATCTGAGGGGATAAATGGTGTATACAAGATACAGACGAGTATCTGTATGAGTGGAACAGGAGTAATAAGTATGAGTGGTGTATAGACGGGTATTTAACCTGCTGGGGAGAGTGACACGGACGAGTGTCAAAAGGAGAAAAGTATAGTATAAACAAGTATCTGATATACAAAGTGTTCAGGTTACTAAGCTGGGGAAGGTGACACGGACGGGTGTCAAGGAATTGTGTATATGTGTATTTGTGAGTGCAAAGGGGACGCTTTGGCTTTCTACCGGGGATATGACACGGACGGGTGCCAGTAAGTATCTGTAATACAAGTGGCCTGTTTGTAAAGAAAGCTCGGGCGACTTTACTGGGGAATGATGACACGGACGGGTGCCAAAAGGAGTGTGTACTGGTATTTGTGAGTGTAAGGAAAATGCTTTGGCTTTCTGCCGGGGGACTCTGGGGGAGTATTCTGTATACTACTGATGGATTGTCAGTATTCACAAGTGTTTGATTCAGAACATGGCTTATGATTATGCAATATGTTTGATTTTTGCTGTAATGCTCCGTATTAGACGGAATGCTACGCTCTGCGGGGAAAATATGATGCGAATGCTATGATTATGCAAGAGGTAACCATCCGGGATTCGGATCCCGTTACTGCGAAGATCTCTGGCCGATCTGCTTGAAGTGAACATCCCAGCTGGGGATAAGATCATTGGTAGATCTATCATGTATGACTTTGCTTGGGGAAGTAGGTCATTGATGAACCTATCTTGGTAATGAGGGACCCAGCTGGGGTTTGTAGAAGCTTCCTTCACTCTGTTGTGATTTCTTCACGCGTTGCTTTTCCGGATAGAGGTTGAAACTCTGCGGGGAGATGGTTCCCTGGCTTCTGTACTTGGATGAGGAGGAGTAATAGATGGCAACTCAGCTGGGGTGAAAACACCTCCGGTGCTAAGACTGAGTAGATACTGGTTTGCCAGCTTGCTGGGGTGAAGCTTCCATCCCCCATGTTGCGCTTGAATATCTGCAATCCTGAAAAGACAGAGAAATGCACAAGTAATCCCGAGGTATCCCTTACCGGATTCCATCATAGGAGTTTAGACACTCCCGGGAGTAAGTATATTCCCTGCAAGCATGTATTCTTTAGAAGAGAAGCATCTGTATTTATGCAATCAGTATCTTAGGGATATCGGACATTTTTGCAAGCAAAAATAAAATATACGAGACGAAACATGACTGAAAATCTGATTTTATTAATTCATGTGCCCTGAATTGGCAAGATACAGTCAAAGAAACAAATCCCCTAGAATGAGGAGATTGTTGCAAATTGAGAAAAAAAAGGTGTTGGCAATGTTGATGACGCTTCAAGGAGCTTCCCTTTTGCTATGACTCGTATGACATTTGACGTTCTTCTCGTCTTGCTTTCTGAAGAAGGCTGATTCTGAAAGAAGCTTGATCCTTTCGAAGCTTACCAAGTTGTAAGTGATACAGACGAATTCAGAATGCAGTTGTTCGCTTATTCCCTTATTTTGCATGGATCGCCCTTTCGGGTTTTCAATCCATCGGGATACCCATTTTTGCCTGAGTTGTCCAATGCGGCTTTTCAACTCAGCAGGTGTACATTTTTTGTTTATTTCCCTTATTTTTGCCCGAGTCTTTTATTCTGTTTTTGACTCGCCGGGATGCCCTATTTTTGCCTGGACTTACATTCTGTTTTTATGTCCAGCGGGTCGTTTTATGCGAAGTATTTTTTAACTGCATCTGAATTCATAGGGGACGGGAAGTCTTCACCATCCATAGTGCTGAGCATCAGTGCTCCACCGGAGAAAACTTTCTTTACTAGGAATGGCCCTTCATAGTTCGGAGTCCACTTGCCCCTGTGGTCTGTATGAGGAGGGAGGAGTCTTTTCAGCACAAGATCTCCTACTTGGTACTCTCGGAGCCTAACTTTCTGATCGAAGGCTTTCTTCATTCTTTTCTGATACAGCTGCCCATGACAGATTGCAGCCAATCTTTTCCCTTCAATCAGACTCAGTTGTTCGTATCGGGATCGGACCCACTCAGCTTCACTCAGCTTAACATCCATCAGTACCCGTAGGGAGGGTAATTAAACTTCAACAGGTAGGACTGCCTCCATACCATATACAAGCTGATACGGCGTTGCCCCAATGGATGTTCTGATTGACGTACGGTACCCATGCAAGGCGAACGGTAGCATTTCATGCCAATCTTTATAGGTGACTACCATCTTCTGCACAATCTTCTTGATATTCTTATTAGCTGCCTCAACAAAGCCATTCATCTTTGGCCTGTAAGGAGAAGAATTGTGGTGTTGGATCTTGAAGTCCCGGCATAGCTCTGCCATCATTTTGTTGTTCAGGTTGGAACCATTATCAGTAATGATTCGCTCGGGAACTCCGTATCGACAGATGATGTCTCTCTTCAGAAATCGGGCTACCACTTGCCTTGTAACGTTTGCATAGGAAGCTGCTTCAACCCACTTGGTAAAATAGTCAATAGCAACCAGGATGAATCTGTGGCCATTTGAAGAAGTCGGTTCAATCTTGCCAATCATATCAATGCCCCACATAGCAAAAGGCCAGGGTGAAGACATCACATTCAAAGGATTGGGAGGCACATGCACCTTATCCGCATAAATCTGGCATTTATGGCACTTCCTGGCATAAGCACAACAGTCGGTATCCATTGTGATCCAGTAATAACCTGATCTTAGCAACTTCTTAGCCATAGCATGCCCTCCTGCATGGGTACCAAAGGATCCTTCGTGCACCTCGTGCATCAACAAGTCTGCTTCTGTTTTATCAACGCACCTGAGAAGTACCATATCAAAGTTTCTTTTGTACAGGGAACCATCAGCATTCAGAAAGAAACTACCAGCAAGCCTCCTTAAAGTCTTCTTATCATTGGAAGATGCCCCAAGTGGGTATGTTTGATCCTCCAAGAAGCATTTGATGTCGTGGAACCAAGGCTTATCATCCTTAACAACATCTGCTGAGAATACATATGTTGGTCTGTCAAGTCTGGACACTGAGATCCGAGGCACAAAGTTGGCAGCTTGAACTTTGATCATGGATGAAATGGTAGCAAGGGCATCTGCAAATTGATTCTCGTCCCGAGGGATATACTCAAGCTTGACTGTTGTGAAAAAAGTCAATAACCTCCTTGTATAATCCCTGTAAGGTATCAGATAATCCTGGTGTGTGTACCATTTGCCGTTGGTTTGATTAATCACCAGAGCTGAATCTCCGAATACAGTCAAAGTTTTGATCCTGAGGTCAATGGCTTCCTCAAGACCCATAATGCAAGCTTCGTATTCAGCTTCGTTGTTAGTGCAGTTAAAGGTGAGCTTCGCCGAGAAAGGCATGTGAACTCCCTTAGGTGTAATGAGTACTGCACCAACACCACGACCATTCATATTAACAGCCCCGTCAAACATCATAGTACATTCTTCTTCTGGGCCGGGCCCTTCAGTGTGAATAGGCTCTTCGTGATCTTTTGCTTTTATGAACATGATGTCTTCATCAGGGAAGTCAAATCTCATAGGCTGGTAATCATCAATGGGTTTCTCAGCAAGATAATCAGACAATACACTGCCCTTGATGGCTTTCTGAGATGTGTACTGGATGTCATATTCTGTGAGGATCATTTGCCATCTTGCAACCCGTCCGGTAAGCGCTGGCTTCTCAAAAATGTACTTAACTGGGTCCATCTTTGATATCAATAAAGTAGTGTGGGTCAACATATACTGTCTCAGTCGGCGAGCAGCCCACGCTAAAGCACAACAAGTTTTCTCGAGCAGTGAATAACGTTGTTCACAGTCGGTAAACTTTTTTGCTCAGGTAGTATATTGCATACTCTTTTCGACCAGACTCGTCATGCTGGCCCAGCACACACCCCATTGACTCTTCTAATACTGTCAAGTACATTATTAGAGGTCTTCCTTCAACTGGAGGCATAAGGATTGGAGGCTCTTGTAAGTATTCCTTGATCTTGTCAAAAGCCTTCTGGCACTTTTCGTTCCACCTGACCGTTTGTTCCTTTCTTAACAGCTTGAACAAAGGCTCACAGGTTGCTGTAAGGTGAGATATGAACCGTGAAATGTAGTTCAATCTTCCTAAGAACCCTCGAACTTCTTTTTCTGTCTTCGGCGCAGGCATTTCTTGAATGGATTTGACTTTGTCAGGGTCAACTTCAATCCCTTTCTCACTTACAATAAATCCCAGCAGCTTACCAGATCGCACCCCGAATGTGCACTTGGTGGGGTTTAACTTCAATTGGTACTTCCTCAGACACTTGAATAATTTCAGTAGATTCACCAGGTGGTCTTCTTCTGTGAGGGACTTGGCAATCATGTCATCCACATAACATTCGATTTCTTTATGGATCATGTCGTGGAATAATGTTACCATAGCCCGTTGATAGGTTGCACCAGCATTCTTCAGTCCGAATGGCATCACCTTGTAACAGAACGTGCCCCAGGGTGTGATGAAAGTTGTCTTCTCCATGTCTTCAGGTGACATCTTGATCTGATTATATCCTGAAAATCCGTCCATGAAGGAGAACACCGAGAACTGAGCCGTGTTATCCACCAATACATCAATGTGAGGTAATGGGAAATCATCTTTCGGGCTGGCTCTGTTCAGATCCCGGTAGTCCACACACATCCTCACCTTGCCGTCTTTCTTAGGTACAGGTACAATATTATCAACCCACGGCGGATAGCTAGTTACAGCAAGGAATCCGGCGTCCCACTGCTTTTGTACCTCTTCTTTAATCTTCATTGCCATGTCTGGGCGAGTACGACGCAGTTTCTGTTTAACCGGTGGGCAGTCTTCTTTCAAAGGCAGCTTGTGCATGACAATATCGGTGTCCAACCCTGGCATATCCTGATAAGACCAAGCAAAGACATCCACATACTCCCGAAGCATATCAATCAGCTGCTCTTTCACTGAATCTTGTAGGCAGGCCCCGATCTTAACTTCTTTCACATCTTCTTCCGAACCAAGATTAACCGTTTCAACCTCCTCCTGATGAGGGGTGATAATATTCTCCTCTTGCCTTAACAACCTGGCTAGCTCTTCAGGAAGCTCATAATTTTCTTCAACCCCTTCATCAGCTTGATTGATTGGATTGTCAAAGTCATACGAAGTCATAGCTGTGCTGTTGTCGGTGCAGTCTGAAAGGCACTTTCTGCAAGGGTTTAGATTGTTCATTTTAGTGATTGATTTTAATCTTGTTTAGAAAAAGTGAAATGAAGTTTATCATTTTGGAAAACATTGCCATTTTATTTTTTGTACAAAAAGAAAAGTGAAAAACAGTGAGCGAAAAAGGAAAAGACTCATTTGCAAAAGATGTCCGATATTCATTGATTGATCTGTTTGCACAAAATTACAAGATGGCCCGATTACAAAATGAGTCTTGACATCTTGGGCAAGATGCAAGACTTGATGCATGCTTAAAGATACAGGAAATAATAATTACTCTGCAGGAGTAACCCTTATAATTTCCTGGGAAGACCAGTTAAGGACTTGGCTCCCCGGGATCCTTGGACGTATCCAGCTCTCCAGGTTGCGGTCGCTTTCTTCCTCGTCTTCCAAGTTGTTCACTGCATCAGGGGTGAGCATTCCCCCACTGACAAAACTGGGCTTCTTGGCAGCCTCTGATTGATCTTGTTGAGTTGGTTTGTAACCCAACCCAAATCTGTCCTCTTTCTTCTCCACGGGAAACAGCTTGCCCCAGCCTTGGGCAGTCCCCTCTTCAACAACCTTCCTGGCTTGCTGATAAGATGTCATGGAAGTTCCAAGTACAGCAGATGCTTCATTTATGTTTAGGGCCTCAAACCCCTGGCTCATAGTTTCATGGATTTCTCCATCCATCTCAATGTACTTATACGTAGCCAGATGGCTAACAAAGATATCTTCTTCACCACAGATGGTGGTGATCTGGCCTTCCCACTCGAATTTCAGCTTCTGGTGAAGGGTATACGTAACAGCGCCGGCGGCATGGATCCAAGGTCTACCCAACAAACAGCTGTAGGCCGGTTGAATGTCCATCACATAGAAGGTAATTTTAAAAGTCTGCGGGCCAATCATCACAGGCAGATCAATCTCCCCAAGCACTGATCTTTTAGAGCCATCAAATGCTCTCACCACCAAATTACTTGGACGCAATGCCAAGCCATCATACTCCAGCTTCACTAAGGCTTTCTTTGGTAGGACATTGAGTGAAGACCCAGTGTCCACCAGTACATGGGATAGAACAACACCCTTGCATTCTAGAGTGATGTGTAAAGCCTTGTTGTGGTTACGTCCCTCAGTTGTTAAGTCAGCATTGGTGAAGCCCAGTCCATGACTGGTATTGACATTTGCCACCACAGTTTCTAGCTGATTAACAGTGATCTCCTCTGGCACGTATGCTGCGTGCAAGACTTTCAATAATGCATTCCTGTGAGCTTCAGAACACATCAGCAGGGATAATATGGAGATATTTGAGGGAGTTTGGTGAAGCTGATCCACCACTTTGTAATCACTTCTTTTTATAATCCTCATAAACTCGTCTACATCTTGTTCAAAAGATGTCTTCTGAGTTTCTTTGATAATTGGTTCTTCAACTACCACACTCTTTCCCTTCGCTTTGGCAGCAGCTTCTGCTTCGGCGTTAGGTCTTTGCAATTGTGAGGCAAAAAGGCGTCCGCTTCTGGTGAAGCCTCCGCCTCCCCCAACATTATCAATCTGTGGAGAAGAAGTTGAAGAGTCCAAAGCGATTTTCTCCCCGTTGCAGTAGAGGTCAGAGCCATAATGCCAAGGTATGGCATTACTGCTTTCATATGGAATTGGCCCATGCACCGTGATGGTAACTGGACTGACTGCTGCAGAGGAGGGTACAGAGATAGTGTGCGGATCATAGTAGATGGTGACTGGTGACCTGGCAGGAGGTGCCACTGTTTGTTGTTGAAAGTTGTTGTTTGGAGGAACACTTGACGGATCATAGTAGATAGTGACTGCTGAAATATCTTCATTAATTGCTGTTGTCGTTGTAGAAGATCCTGCTGAATAAATGGATGCTGATGTTGTAGAAGAGATGGTTGTTGACATTCGACTTGTTGAAGTGATAGATGAAGCCATTGTTGATGAAATTGATGAATTAGTTGGAATGATTGTTGTTGCAGTTGTTGAAGAGTCAGGAATTGTTGCCAAAGGGATTGTTGATGTTGTGATCTGAAGTATACCACTTTTGATAAGACCATCTATGCCGCTTCTCAAGTTATCACACCCGTTGACTGAAATGTTGCAATAACCACAACCGAGCTCACACCCGGGGAACATCTGGAATTCTAGGAGCTGAGCTTTAATTTCTACCAGAGGTGTCCGAATCTGCCCAACACTGGTGATTAAGAAAGATGGCTTGTCTTCCTCAATGGCATTAATTCTTGGTCCTCCATGATTGGGCATGGGATTCTTGTTGACATTTGGTGGGGGTGCAAAGTTGAGGGCTTTAGAATCCACCAGGTCTTGTACCTTCATTTGTAAATCCCTGCATTTCTCCGTATGGTGGCCAGGTGCATTGGAGTGAAAAGCACATCTGGCGTTGACATCGTAGTTTCTTGGAAGATTGGAGGGATCTGGTGGTGCCAATGTCCTTAATTCAACCAAGTTGAGTTTCAGGAGTTGTGGCAATAAAGCGGCATAAGGCATAGGGATTGGATCAATCACCCTATTTTCCTGTGATGGTCTTTGCTGAAAAGGTCTTTGCTGTTGATTGCTGTTATTGTTGTTGTAGGTTCTTTGTGGCGGATACTGAACTTGTTGTTGATAGTGTGGTTGTTGTGGTGGTTAATATGCTGGTTGCTGAGGAATCGGAGCTGGAATGGTGACAGCTGCTACTGATCGGTGGACATACTGAGGTCTGCCCCTGCTAGCATGAATGGCATTTGTCTCACCGGCTCTTCTAGGTCCCACAAAAGGCTTCCTGGAGTTACTAGACGAACTTGCACCATTATCGGAAATCTTACCCATCTTCAGAAGGCTTTCAATTCTTTCTCTAGCTATAACTACGTCAGCGAAGCTAGTGGAAGAAAAGGCAGCTAGCCTATCAATATATGTTCCTTGCAGGGTATTCATAAACATGTCGGCCATTTCTCTTTCCGACATGGGTGGCTGGACAGCAGCAGCAAGCTTTCTCCACCTCTGGGCATATTCCCTAAAGCTTTCTCTGGAGGATTGAGACATTCCCATCAAAAGGGTCCTGTTAGGAGCCATGTCCAGATTGTATTGGTATTGTCTGATGAAGGCCTCAGCTAGGTCCTTCCAGCATCTGATAGTAGCTCTGGTCAAGTGAGAGTACCACTCCCTTGAAGCCCCAGTCAAACTATCTTCAAAATAAAACATCCATAGTTTTTCATCCATTGTGTATGCCTTAAGTCTTCCCAGGAAGGACTGTAAGTGAGTTCGTGGACAGGAAGTTCCATTGTACTTCTCGAAGCAAGGGGGTTTAAACTTATGAGGGATTCTTACCCCATCCACTAACCCCATATCCATGACATCAAAACCCAAGGAATTTTGAGATTCCAGAGATCTCAACTTCTCAGCAATTTCATCAAACCTTCTATCATAGGCTTCATCCCCAGCTCCCATCACAGTGAATTGCTCCTCTTGGGGGTCTTCTTGTAAGATTCGGCCTGCAGTAGTATTTCCTTGCACATTAGTCAGGATGTTGATTTCCGGATGAAGATGAGGCCCATATACTGGTGGGTTAACATGAGGCTGACCTCTTTCATTGTTACTTGTTCCTCCAGTTCCCAAATGAGGTTCTTCTGGGATTTGTCTCTCCACCAATGCCCTCAACCTTTCTTGACTTTGGGCCAAGCCATTCATTACTTCCATGAATTGGGTCATTTGGTTTCTCGTCTCCAGCCTTTCATTAGCCATCTGAGTCCTAACTTCTGTCAGATCTTGCTGTACTTGGTCCATCTGTATACCAGGAAGATTGTTGCGAGTAGGATATCTGTGCGGACGGTTGAGAGGGAACACCCGACGGCGAGCAATAATTCCTGAATCACAACAGAGTTAGTAACAAACAAAACAAAAACCTACAAAACAAAACAAAATTCAGTATGCAATGCAGTATGCTTATTTATTTTCCAAGGTATCCGGCTTGGCATTTGGTTTTGACCTTTCCAGACCCTGAGGAAGATGCTTTGATGTTGCTTGAGAAAAGAAACCCAAATAAAACAAACTGACAAATACATTACAAATGGTGGATCATACATAGTTTGTTTTTTACAACACATGCCCCTGAGGGGTCAAAATACAACATAAAAAGAAAAGTACATGAAATGAAAGCAACAACAAGCAAAAAGTCAGACACCAAGACCAAACTCATCCTCCTTAACCTCCTTCAGAAGTGCTTCAGTTACAGGACCAGCCGGATGCTCCGTAATATTTCTGATAAGAAGGTTCCTGGTGGCAATAGCAGTGGTCAGCTTCTTGTGCCTGTCTTGGTCTTTATACCTCTTCACACCAGCCCTAAGCTTCAACTCTGAAATCTCCTTCTGGGCTGCTAGCAGAGCTTCCTGTTGTTTCTTTTCATTGGCCTCCAACTGCTCAATCCTGTCTTGAGTTCTCTTATCCTCTTGAGTGAGAGCTTCAATGATCCTGACCCACCTAGATTGACTTTCTTTCAGATAGAGATCAGTCCTAGCCTTCTGAAACTGGGCCTCTTTACAGGCATTCTTCAAAATTTGCTCCCCAGCTCTTGATTTCTTGATGTAGTCCTCTGCTTTCTCAATCCTGGCTAGATGCTCCACCTTAAGCTTTTCCAACCTCTCAATGTCTAGACGACCATCACTCCTCTCCCAGAGGGTCCTCTTTAGAGCTTGAGACAGATTCTCATTCCTCTCTTTCAGTTTCTCAAATTCTTCCAGGCTGACAGTGGCTGGAGGTGGTACTGTGGATGGTCCAGGTGCATCCTCAATGGTGAAAGGAATCCCAGAAATATGAGCCCTAGCATGAGACCATTCATAATACTGAGCTGAAGCCACATTATTGCATCTCCCAAGAATGGCCATCCCTTTGGTCTGGATGTTGTCCCAAGCCCAGGATGCTTGTCTGACAACAGCTAGATTAGGTTTTATCTCACAATACAGGGTTTCAACCAAGTCTTGCACTCTAGGAGGGTGGACCAAAGCATAGCCCAACTGTCTTTTAAACAGCAAAGGGTTGTAGTTGATGCAACCCTTCACTCCTATTAGAGGTACATTGGGGAACTGTCCACAGCTAGTAATTATGTCCCTGCCTTTGGTGCTCTGGGTGCACCACCTGATGTCATCTGAAGTCAAAGTAATAAGTCTCCTAGCCCAATTCTTCTGTTGGTGAGGATTCAGGAAGGCATCAGCCTTGGGTAAGTGTTTGAGCAGCCAGGTATGGAATAGGGGAGCACAACATCTTACCAACCTTCCTCTTTGCTTCTCATTTCTTTGGTGGACAGAATAGTAGAAATCTCCCAGCAATGTGGGCACTGGGTTCCTCAAAAGGAAAAGATGAATGGCATTCTTGCTGATAAACTTGGGCTCATCTGCAAAAAGTATAACCCCATATATACTGAGGGCTAACAATGCACAAACTGCCTTCCATTCTCCCAATGAGGCCTTCAGGATGGCCTGAGAAGTCAAGAAATCCAAATGTAGACCAGGGATGCTAGCCTTTGTAGTCATGTTCTGCTCAATCAAGATAGGCTCCAGGTACAGTGCTTTTGCCACTTCTTCATTGTTGGGAAAAGCCATCTCAGGGTTGAAGGGGACACCACCCCTGACAGGTACTCCAATCAATGATGAAAACTCCTCCAGCAGAGGTCCTAGCTGAAAGTTCTGGAAAGTGAAGCATCTCAGAGGAGGGTCATAAAACTGTAGGCAAGTGTGGATCAAACTCCTCTGAGAAGGGTCCAGGTCCATAACCATATCAAGGATGCCTCCATAATGTTCTCTGAATAATGGTATGTGGTCTGGAGTGATAAGTGCCTGGACCTGTTTGATGCCAGTCAGCACAGGCTCAAAGAAATGGTATGAAATGTTGCTCTTCTTGGGTGCCATGACTGCTGATGAAGAGCTGAGAACAAGTACTGATGATGAAGACTGATACTGGAGATGAGCCACTGATAGGCTGAGGCTGGTGATGAAAATAGCTGAAGCAGGTAGCTGATGAAGATAGCTGAAGCAGCTCACTGATGAACAGGGGTCTATGCAGATGAAGGGGTCAAAACCAAGCCAAATGTGATGTGGATACCCTGAAAAACAAATAAACAAATGTTAAATAATTCAATGATGATGTATGCAAATGATATGCAAGGGTTTGTGATCAAGCTGGATCTGATTACTGCCTTGATATAAAGTCCATGTATGTCTAAGAAGTCCAGATGGAGGTGCAGAAGTCCAGTAACCAAGGTGGGGGACTCAAATAAAGAGTCACATGTCCAGGGTTAAAATCACAAGAACTGTCCCAAAATGGAGTACTCTTAATCAAAACAAAGTATCAGGGTATGCTGTGGTCAAGGGTACCTGCAAACCTGTAAACAGCCCAGCCCCCTCACAGGTGGTGTTCTAAAACAAGGATCCTCAGACTTGGATCAGTTATGAGAAGTGTAAACACTTCTAACCCGGAGGTACAGTGTTTACAATAACCATAAAAGATCCTCCTCTAATTCACCTCAGCTTCTGAAGGTCATAATAAAGGTCATCCATACTTAGCAGGCTTCCCAGATAGCCCTAGCACTACAGGAGATCTGTAGCACAAAGTTCTCAAGAAGAAACCCATATCTGAACCGTGTTTCATATTCCCGCACCAGACCGAAATGGAATGGGAAAGAACATGAACCACTCTAGCCTAGGTGTCTCTCAGGTCCCAGGTATTGGACCTTAAACTCTCAATAGAACCCCACCCACCAAGGCAACAAAACCAGATCCAGCCAGATAACAGTATGGCAGTATGATATATAAAGCTGTAAAGAAAGCAATAAATAACTGTACATAAAGCAAAAATAAATACAAGTATACAAACACAATCAGCACATAACACCCCAGTAAACACAAATCAAACAAGCGCTAGGAGGAACCCACAAAAAGAACCAGAAGCCCTGGTTACAGTATAAGTTTCCCCAGCAGAGTCGCCAAGTTGTCGCTCCCACCAAAATGACACCCAAAGGTCAGAAGGGGTACAAACGCGAACGGTCGGCGAAAGGAGAGAGAGAACACACAGGGGTGAACTCAAGAGAAAGAAAGAGTCGCCAGCTAGGCATTTTTATCCCGGAGGAAAGGTAATGCTGCATAGACCTAGAAAGATATGGATAAGACGGTTGCGAACCAGAGAGACTGAGAAAGGGGGTTGGTTACAACCTGGGAAGGTATTAGCACCCAGATTGTCCGTCATACTCGACGGGATCCACGCTTAAAAGATTTGTGTTTTAAAGGGGTAGTGTCAGTGCAATTTGTGTATCAAAGCTGAAAAGAATGCAAGTGTCAGTGTAAAAGAAGTGTGAAGTGAGATATGTGAAGTGTCAGTGTAAGAACAGGAGTGAAATGCACATGATTATGAGGCTTAAAGAATAAAGCTGGAAGGAGGGGGAATATACAGAGACTTTTGTTCGATAACTGTTAAGTTATGCCAACGTATCCTCTCGTGCAATGAGGAAGTCAGAACACCGTAGTTCGACCCAAAGAGACTGAAAGATAAATTGACTGATGAACTGCTTACTTGTCTATGCTCAAGTGTATGACCTGTCTGGCTCAGGTGCAAACTGTCTTGCATTAGACGGAAGAAACGAGTTCTCGTTTGTGAGTGAGTATGATGAGAAAAGAATCCCGAAGGAGACGATTATTGTTTGTTTTTGAGTTTTCAATCTTTTATTGCTTTTTTTGGAGTTTGTCATAAGAAAATGAGCTTAAGCCTTAAACCAATGGGTTAGTAAACTCATCACATCCTCCCTCTGATTAGGGGTAATGAGAATACCTTAAGTGTGAAGTCAGCATCTCACACCTAATCACCATGATGTAGGATTAAGATCATTAACCTACTTGTGATTATTTAGATGTTTTTTGTTGTTTTTGTTTAGTGTTAAGTAATGAGATTAAGCCATAATCAGGGATTAAACAGACTCATTACACCATCCTAATAGAAGGATAATAGATGAGAATATTTAAGCTGAGGAAGACTCCTCAACTTAATCCATGATTAGGGATTAACCTCATGACAAAGATGAAGAAGTGAGTTTTATGGTTTGTAAGACAACTTGAGGGGGACTTGTCCATTAACACTAGGGTTAGTCCTTCTTAACCAATTAAGGAAGAATTAGAACCCTAATGCAAGGCCCAAGTTACAAGCTTGATGTCTTAGTGATTATTAAGTGGATTGATTAAAGGATTTAAACACATTAAGGGTTTAACATTTAGGATTAAAGTTATACACTCCATCCTAATAGAAGGATGCAGGCATAAGCTTAATCACAAAGCCTTAAAACCTTTAGGGTTTAGTCCCTGATTATGAGTTGAGAAGAGAAGACTCAATGATGACACAAAGGTAAAAGCTAAATGGGGGAACTAATCTACCCTAATTGTTATCATGCTTGGAAGTCCTAGGGTTTGTGAGGTTTAAGAGAAAGATCTTCAAAGAACCACCAAGGAGAGAAGCAAATGAAAGGAGGAAGAAAAGCAAAACAACTTGCTTCACTTAAGAAGACAAGTTGCTTGAAGAAAGAAAGTAAGATATGAACATGAATGAGCAAGCTCAATCCAATACACATACAAAATGCAGTAAGGGAAGTGTGAGAGAGATGAAAAGAGAACATGAGAAGTGAAGGCAAATTCACTCCTCAAAGTAACTTACCACCTGAAAAGTTAGTGAAAGAAATGAAATGCAATGCAAATGAGATGAAATGGCATGATGCAAACCAAAACCAGAAGCATGAGTATGATGTTAATGATGCTAAGAGATGATGCAAACATGAGGCAAGGCAAGATAATAATCAAATAAGCATATGGATGCAAGTGAGGCATGCTTAAAACCATGAACATACATGAAAGGTTATGAAATGCAAATGACATACAACATGGAAAATGAAAGATGCAATGATCAAAAATGATTCTAATATGTCCTAAGATGTGTTATGAATCAAATGGATGCACAAAATATCATGGCAAGTCATGGTATGCAAGCAAATGGAAGATGGATGCAAAGGAAGGCATGAATTAGGGTTATATGTAACATACAAAGCAAAAATCCAAAACCAGAAGCAAATGACATGATAAAAATTTGCAAATGCAATAAAAGGAACCCTAAGCCTATACAAACTCACTGCCCAAATGAGGGGACCCAACTCTTAACCTAGTGAGAGTTATGAATTTCCTAAAATTGCTAGGGTTTTAAGGTACCTTGTCAAGAAAAATGCAAAATAAAATGAAAATGCAAGATCAATTCAAGCCAATTTTATCCTATAAACTACATGCCAAACAAGATGCAATGCAAAAAGAATCATGATCCAACTCTCAATGGTTAGGCAGAAATGAATTTTTGAAGTTTGTCACAAAATATTGCCTTGAAATGAAATTAATTCCAATAAAAATGATCAAAAGGCATTAAGAACAAAAAAGAAATTTGGTTTGAGGGTTGGACAATGTTTCTAAATGTTTTTAAATGTTACATGAATTTTTTTGTGATTTTTAAATACCTAAAAGTATTTTTAATTAATTAATTTCCATTAACTAATTAAAAATAATCTTTTAAATGATTTAAAAATATTTTTTAATGCAAAAAATGAAAATAAAAATTTTTTTGTGTTCTGAAAAATTAATTGAACCTTTGACAAAAAATTTCAGAATTTTTAAAGGTATTTTGCTATTTTTAATAATTCGTACAAATTAAATGAAAACAAATGAAAATAAAATGAATTTTTAATGAAAAATGAGAAAGTCAGCCAATCTGATGGCTGAGATTCAAATAAAAAGGGAGGGAATTGACCAGCGCGCGCATCTGGATGGCTCACATTCAAACTACGCTAATTAAGTCATTAACCCTAATCTGAACCCTAAACATTTTCAGGTGACCGGAACAGTGTTCCGGTCATCTTCTCCGGCCAACCATTCATGCTATCTCTCTTAATACGCATCCCCAGGCCCTAAAACTCTCCAGAAATGATCCTCTCCCCAACCCCAACAAGAATCAGTCATCCAAATTCATTTATTCATCATCAAATTCATGATTCGAAGCAAAACGGAAAAGAACACAGAAATTTCAGAAGCTCATGAAATGCTTATTTCTCAACTATTTTCAAAACTAAACACATCATGGTGATCAGAGAGACATGTAGAATCATTCTATAACATAAAATGAGAGTTCTGGAAAAATAAATGCCATGGCTACCTGAGCTTGAGCTTTCGAATCAGGGACTTTCTGGCCAGTTCTTTGCTTCAAATCCACTCCAATGATTCCCTCCAAGTGTTTGTGATGCTTAGCTGGAGTTTAAATGGCCTCTAGAGAGAGTTTGCAGAATCTCATTTCATGAAATGTGAAAATCATGTTTTTGATTGTGGAGGTTTTAGGGCAAAATGGAGGGTGGGGAATGATCAGTGAGGTTTATGGAGTTGAATGGTGGAAAAAGTTTGAAGGTTTGATGGTTGAATCAAGAGATTCGAAAGCTTTTGCAAGTTTTGGGGATTTTGGAGTATGCTGTGTTCTTGGAGTTTCAGGCTTAGTTGTTATGTGCTTTTGCTTGCATTTGATCCACATAAAGAAGTGTGATAGGTCAGAGAGTGGGTGCTGGCCTATGTTGATTGGTATGGGCAAGTTGCCAAAATGTCAACTTGACTTGTACTTGAGGTATGGGCAATGGTATAGCTAGCCTTTTGGCTTGTCTTGGCTCAGCTGAGATTAAGGATGTCCATGGAATTGTTTATGAGACAAATCAGCAAGTGGATCAAGGCTTATGAGATGTTTTGCAATTTTCACAAAGTTTGGTCCCTTTTGAAATTCATGAGGTTCAAAGCATCAAAAGGCATAATTCTTGGGCCAATTCTGACTTTTAGAAGTCACATGATCATGTTGTGAAGAGTTTGTACACATTTGAGGTCTTTAGAACACTTGATCATACCATTTTGCAAAATGCCTCTTTGGTGGAAAACTTGAAATTATGTGATTTTTCCCAACTTTGACAAGCCATAACTTTTGATCCAAAATGAATTAGAATGAGTTCTTGTACTCTTTTAAAAGGGAATGATCCATTCTACAACTTTCATGACCAAAGTTTTCCCATTTGAAGCATTTTTGAATCAAAAAGCAAGGGTTGAAAAAGTTTCCCAAAATGGCAAGTTTCCATTACAAGTCATTTTCCCAAAAAGTCAACTTTGCAAATGGCTTGGAATTATTCAATTTTGTGAACTTCTAACATCTTATATGATCAAATAAAGATCATACACCATCAAAATGATGAAGAACACCCTTTGGTTGGGTCATTGGGGGCCTCAGATGCCCTGATTTTGCACTGACTTGCTCAAAAAGTCAACCCTTGATCAGATGACTTCCCCATGGAATTTCTTCATGAAAATTGATATGCATGATCCTTATACCATATAGAGACCAATAGAAACAAGAATGACCAAAAAATTTGGAGTTATGGCCTTTGAAACCAAAACCCTAATTCTAGGTCATATGTGCAGTTAAACCTGGCTCTGCTTCCATGCCTTTCTCAGTTCTTGTGATTCTTTGACTTCCTTGACTTTGTGGGGATATAATATGATGCTTGAACATGCATGGACCCCTTTGAAATTATTGATGACCTTTGGAGTGGCTCAAATGGCTCTTGGATTGCTCAGATCACAAACCCTAGATGCAGATGACTTTGAACCAATGCAGTGAAGCAAATATGTAATATGAGATGTTATGATTGAACTTATGCATATGATATGATCACAAGCCATGGTGTGAATGGGTGAGGGCAAATTTGGGGTGTTTACAGCCTGTAAGGAGAAGAATTGTGGTGTTGGATCTTGAAGTCCTGGCATAGTTCTGCCATCATTTTGTTGTTTAAATTGGAACCATTGTCAGTAATGATTCGTTCGGGAACTCCATACCGACAGATGATGTCTCTCTTCAGAAATCGGGCTACCACTTGCCTTGTAACATTTGCATATGAAGCTGCTTCAACCCACTTGGTAAAATAGTCAATGGCTACCAGGATGAATCTGTGGCCATTTGAAGCAGTCGGTTCAATCTTGCCAATCATATCAATGCCCCACATGGCAAAGGGCCAGGGTGAAGACATCACATTCAGAGGATTCGGAGGAACATGCACTTTATCTGCATAAATCTGGCATTTATGACACTTTCTGGCATATGCACAACAGTCTGCGTCCATTGTGATCCAGTAATAGCCTGATCTTAACAGCTTTTTAGCCATAGCATGCCCTCCTGCATGGGTACCAAAGGATCCTTCGTGTACCTCGTGCATCAACAAGTCTGCTTCTGTCCTATCAACGCATCTGAGGAGTACCATATCAAAGTTCCTCTTGTACAGGGAACCATCAGCATTCAGGAAGAAACTACCAGCTAGCCTTCTTAATGTCTTCTTATCATTGGAAGATGCCCCAGGTGGGTATGTTTGATCCTCCAAGAAGCATTTGACGTCATGGAACCAAGGCTTATCATCTTTAACAACATCTGCTGAGAACACATATGCTGGTCTGTCAAGTCTGGACACTGAAATTCGAGGCACAAAGTTGGCAGCTTGAACTTTGATCATGGATGAAATGGTAGCCAGAGCATCCGCAAACTGATTCTCGTCTCGAGGGATATACTCAAGCTTGACTGTTGTGAAGAAAGTCAATAACCTCCTTGTATAATCCCGGTAAGGTATCAGATGATCTTGGTGGGTGTACCACTGCCGTTGGTTTGATTAATTACCAGAGCTGAATCCCCGAACACCGTCAAAGTCTTGACCCTGAGGTCAATGGCTTCCTCAAGACCCATAATACAAGCTTCATATTCAGCTTCATTGTTAGTGCAGTTAAAGGTGAGTTTTTCCGAGAAAGGCATGTGAACTCCCTTAGGTGTAATGAGTACTGCACCAACACCACGACCATTCATATTAACAGCCCCATCAAACATCATAGTCCATTCTTCTTCTGGGTCAGGCCCTTCAGTGTGAATAGGCTCTTCGTGATCTTTTGCTTTTATGAACATGATGTCTTCATCAGGGAAGTCAAATCTCATAGGCTGGTAATCATCAATGGGTTACTCAGCAAGATAGTCAGATAGTACACTGCCCTTGATGGCCTTTTGAGATGTGTACTGAATGTCATATTCTGTGAGGATCATTTGCCATCTTGCAACCCGTCCGATAAGTGTTGGCTTCTCAAAAATGTACTTAACTGGATCCATCTTTGAGATCAATAAAGTAGTGTGGGTCAACATATACTGCCTTAGTCGGCGAGCAGCCCACGCTAAAGCACAGCAAGTTTTCTCGAGCAGTGAATAACGTTGTTCACAGTCGGTAAACTTTTTGCTTAGGTAGTATATTGCATACTCTTTTCGACCAGACTCGTCATGCTGGCCCAGCACACACCCCATTGACTCTTCTAATACTGTCAAGTACATGATTAGAGGTCTTCCTTCAACTGGAGGCATAAGGATCGGAGGCTCTTGTAAGTATTCCTTGATTTTGTCAAAAGCCCTCTGGCAGTCTTCGTTCCACCTGACTGTTTGTTCTTTTCTTAACAACTTGAACAAGGGTTCACAGGTTGCAGTAAGATGAGATATGAACCTTGAAATGTAGTTCAATCTACCTAAGAACCCCCGAACTTCTTTCTCTGACTTCGGTGCAGGCATTTCTTGAATGGCTTTAACTTTGTCAGGGTCAATTTCAATCCCTTTCTCACTTACAATAAACCCCAGCAGCTTACCGGATCGCACCCCGAATGTGCATTTGTTGGGGTTTAACTTCAATTGTTACTTCCTCAGATGCTTGAATAGCTTCAACAGATTTACCAGGTGGTCTTCTTCTGTGACGGACTTGGCAATCATGTCATCCACATAACATTCAATTTCTTTGTGGATCATGTCGTGGAATAATGTTACCATAGCCCATTGATACGTGGCACCAGCATTCTTCAGTCCGAATGGCATCACCTTATAACAGAATGTGCCCCAGGGTGTGATGAAAGTTTTCTTCTCCATGTCTTCAGGTGACATCTTGATCTGATTGTATCCTGAAAATCCGTCCATGAAGGAGAACACCGAGAACTGAGCCGTATTATCAACCAATACATCAATGTGAGGTAAAGGGAAGTCATCTTTCGGGCTAGCTCTATTCAGGTCCCGGTAATCCACACACATCCTCACCTTGTCGTCTTTCTTAGGCACAAGTACAATATTAGCAACCCACGGCGGATAACTAGTCACAGCAAGGAAACCGGCGTCCCATTGCTTTTGTACCTCTTCTTTAACCTTCATTGCCATATTTGGGCGAGTACAGCGCAGTTTCTGTTTTACTGGCGGACAATCTTCTTTCAAAGGCAGCTTGTGCATGACAATATCGGTGTTCAACCCTGGCATATCCTGATAAGACCAAGCGAAAACATCCACATACTCCCGAAGCATATCAATCAGTTGCTCTTTTACTGAATCTTGCAGACAGGCCCCGATCTTAACCTCTTTCACGTCTTCTTCCGTACCAAGATTAACCGTTTCAATCTCCTCCTGATGAGGAGTGATAACCTTCTCTTCTTGCCTTAACAACCTGGATAGCTCTTCAGGTAGCTCATAATCTTCTTCAACCCCTTCATAAGCTTGATTGATTGGATTGTCAAAGTCATACGAAGTCATAGCAGTGTTGTTGTCGGTGCAATCTGGAGGGCACTTTCTGCAAGGGTTTAGATTGGTTTATTTTAGTGATCAGTTTTATCTTATTTAGAAAAAGTGAAAATGAAGTTATCTTATTTTGAAAAACATTGCCATTTTATTTTTGTACAAAAATAAAAATGAAAAATAGTGAGCGGAAAAGAAAAGACTCATTTGCAAAAGATGTCCTGATATTCATTAATTGATCTTTGCACAAAATACGAGATGGCCCAGTTACAAAATGAGTCTTGACACCTTGGGCAAGATGCAAGACTTGATGCATGCTTTAAAATACAGGAAATAATAATTACTCTGCAGGAGTAACCCTTATAATTTCCTGGGAAGACCAGTTAAGGACTTGGCTCCCCGGGATCCTTGGACGTATCAAGCTTTCTAGGTTGCGGTCGCTTTCCTCCTCGTCTTCCAAATTGTTCACAGCATCCGGGGTGAGAATTCCCCCGCTGATAAACTTGGGCTCCTTTGCAGCCTCTGATTGATCTTATTGAGTTGGTCTGTAACCCAACCCGAATCGGTCTTCTTTCTTTTCCACGGGCAACAGCTTGCCCCAACCTTGGGCAGTACCTTCCTCAACAACCTTTCGGGCTTGCTAATATGACGTTATGGAGGTTCCCAGTACAGCAGATGCTTCATTAATGTTCAGGGCCTCAAACCCCTGGCTCATGGTTTCATGGATTTCTCCATCCATTTCTATGTACTTATACGTAGCCAGATGGCTAACAAAGATGTCTTCCTCCCCACAGATGGTGATGATTTGTCCTTCCCACTCGAATTTCAACTTCTGGTGAAGGGTAGACGTAACAGCGCCAGCGGCGTGGATCCAGGGTCTACCCAACAGACAGTTGTAGGCCGGCTGAATGTCCATCACAAAGAAGGTAGTTTTGAAGGTCTGCGGGCCAATCATCACATGCAGATCAATCTTTCCAAGCACTGATCTTTTAGAGCCATCAAATACTCTCACCACCAAATTACTCGGACACAGTGCCAAACCATCATATTCTAGCTTCACTATGGCTTTCTTTGGCAGAACATTGAGTGATGACCCAGTGTCTACTAGTACATGGGACAGAACAGCCCCCTTGCATTCCAAGGTGATATGTAAAGACTTATTATGGTTGCGTCCCTCTGTTGTTAAGTCAGCATTGGTGAAGCCCAGTCCATGACTGGTGTTGACATTTGCCACCACAGTTTCTAGCTGATTAACAGTAATCTCCTATGGCACGTATGCTGCGTGCAGGACTTTCAATAATGCATTCCTGTGAAGCTGCGTGCAGGACTTTCAATAATGCATTCCTCTGGCACGTATGCTTCAGAACACATCAACATTGATAATATGGAGATTTTTGAGGGAGTTTGGTGAAGCTGGTCCACCACCTTGTAATCACTCCTTTTTATGATTCTCATGAACTCGTCTACATCTTATTCAAAAGATGTCTTCTGAGTTTCTTTGACAGTTGGCTCTTCAGATACCACACTCTTTCCTTTTGTTTTGGCAACAACTTCTGCTTCAACATTAGGTCTTTGAGTTTGTGAGGCAAAAAGGCGTCCACTTCTGGTGAAGCCTCCGCCTCCCCCAACATTATCAACTTGTGGAGAAGAGGTTGATGAATCCAGAGTGATTTTCTCCCCGTTGCAGTAGAGATCAGAGCCATAATGCCAAGGTATGGCATTACTGCTTTCATAAGGAACGGGTCCGGGTACCGTAATGGTGACTGGACTGACTGCTGCGGAGGAGGGTACTGTAACGGTGTGCGGATCATAGTAAATTGTGACTGGTGACCTGGCAGGAGGTGCCAGTGTCCGTTGTTGGAAATTGCTGCTAGGAGGAACATTTGATGGGTCATAGTAGATTGTAACTGTTGAGACATCTTCGTTAATTTTTGCTGGCGTTGTAGAAGATTCTGCTAATAAAATGGATGCTGATGTTGTAGAAGAAAGGGTTGTTGACATTTGATTTGTTGAAGTGATGGACGAAGTCATTGCTGATGATATTGATGAATCGGTAGGAATGATTGTTGCTGCTGTTGTAGAAGAATCAGTAATTGTTGTTAAAGGGATTGCTGGATTTGTAGGCGCCGTTGTTGAGATCTGAAGGATACCATCCTTAATAAGACTGTCTATGCCGCTTCTCAAATTTTCACACCCGTTGACTGCGATGTTGCAATACCCACAACCGAGCTCACACCCGGGGAACACTTGGCACTCTAGAAGCTGAGCTTTAATTTCGACCAAAGGTGTTCGAATTTGTGCAACACTGGTGATCAAGGTAGATGGTTTGTATTCCTCAATGGCATTAATCCTCGGCCCTCCATGATTAGGCATAGGATTTCTGTTGACATTCGGAGGAGGTGCAAAGTTGAGGGCTTTAGAATCCACCAGATCTTGGACTTTCATTTGTAGGGCCCTGCATTTTTCCGTATTGTGGCCAGGTGCATTGGAGTGGAAAGCACATCTGGCGTTGACATCATAATTCTTTGGGAGATTGAGGGGATCTGGTGGTGCCAACGTCCTTAACTCAACCAAGTTAAGCTTCAGGAGTTGTGGCAATAAGGCAGCATAAGGCATAGGGATAGGGTCAATCACCCTGTTTGCCTGTGATGGTCTTTGTTGGAAGGGTCGCTGTTGTTGATTGCTATTGTTGTTGTTGTAGGTTCTCTGTTGCGGGTACTGAATTTGTTGTTGATATTGGGGTTGTTGTTGTTGAGGATATGCTGATTGCTGAGGAATCGGAGCTGGAATGGTAACAGCTGCTACTGATCTGTGGACATACTGAGGTCTGCCCCTGCTTGCATGAATGACATTTGTCTCACCGGTCCTTCGGGGTCCCACAAAAGGCTTCCTGGGATTACTGGATGAACTTGCACCATTATCAGAAATTTTGCCCATTTTTAAAAGGCTTTCAATCCTTTCGCCAGCTATAACTACGTCAGCAAAACTGGTGGAAGAAAAGGCAGCCAGTCTATCAATATATATTCCTTGCAAAGTATTCATGAACATGTCAGCCATCTCCCTCTCTGACATGGGTGGTTGGACAGCAGCAGTAAGCTGTCTCCACCTCTGGGCATATTCTCTGAAGCTTTCTCTGGAAGATTGAGACATTCCCATTAGGAGGGTCCTGTTGGGAGCCATGTCCAGATTGTATTGATACTGCCTGATGAAAGCTTCAGCCAAGTCCTTCCAGCATCTAATATTAGCTCTGGTCAAGTGTAAATACCACTCCCTTGAAGCCCCAGTCAGACTGTCTTCAAAGTAGAACATCCACAGCTTCTCATCCATAGTATATGCTTTAAGTCTTCCCAGGAAAGACTGCAGGTGAGTTCGTGGACAGGAGGTTCCATTGTATTTCTCAAAGCATGGGGGTTTGAATTTGTGGGGGAATTCTCACCCCATCCACTAGCCCCATATCCATTACATCGAAGCCCAAGGAATTCTGAGACTCCAAAGATCTCAACTTCTCAGCAATTTCATCTAGCCTCCTATCATAGACTTCATCTCCTGCTCCTATGACAATAAAATGCTCCTCTTGGGGATCCTCTTGCAGGATTCTCCCCCCAGCAGTATTTCCTTGCACATTTCCCGGGATGTTGACTTCCAGATCCATATGGGGTCCAAATACTGGTGGATTAACATGAGGCTGGCCCCGCTCATTATTACTAGTTCCTCCAGTTCCAGGATGAGGTTCCTTGGGAGTCTGCCTTTCCACCAATGCCCTTAACCTTTCTTGACTTTGGGCCAAGCCAGTCATTACAGCCACGAATTGGGTCATTTGGTTTCTCATCTCCACTCTTTCATTAGCCATCTGGGTTCTGACCTCAGTCAGGTCCTGCTGTACTTGCTCCATTTGGATACCAGGAAGGTTGTTGCGAGTAGGGTACCGGTGCGCACGGTTGACAGGGAACACCCGGCGACGAGCAATATTTCTTGAGATCACAACAAGGTTAGAAACAAAACCTACAAAACAAAACAAGGTTAGTATGCAATGCAGTATGCTTATTTGTTTTCCAAGGTATCCGGCTTGGGTCTTGGTTTTGACCTTTCCAGACCTCGAGGAAGATGCTTGATGTTGCTGAGAAAAGAAACCCAATGAAATCAATCTAATATATTACAAATGATGAACAATACATAGTTTGTTTTACAACACATGCCCCTGGAGGGTCAAAATATAACAAAAAGAAAAGTACATCAAATGGAAATGAACAACAAGCAAAGAAGTCAAACATCCAATCCAAACTCATCCTCCTTGACCTCCTTCAGAAGTGCCTCAGTCACTGGACTAGCTGGGTGCTCTGTAATGGTCCTAATGAGGAGGTTCCTGGTGGCAATGGCAGTGGTCAGCTTCTTGTGCCTGTCCTGGTCCTTTGATCTCTTCAATCCAACTCTGAGCTTTAACTCTGAAATCTCCTTTTGGGCTGCCAACAAAGCTTCCTGCTGCTTCTTTTCATTGGCCTCTAACTGTTCAATCTTGGCTTGAATTCTCTGATCTTCTTGTGTCCGGGCTTCAGTGATCCTGACCCACCTAGCCGGACTTTCTTGCAGATAGAGCTCAGTCCTAGCCTTCTGAATCTTGGCCTTTTTACAAGCATTCTTCAATATTTGCTTCCCAGCTCTTGCTTTCCTGATGTAGTCCTCTGTCTTCTCAATTTTGGCAAGATGCTCCACCCTAAGCTTTTCCAACCTCTCAATGTCCAAACGACCATCACTCCTTTCCCAAAGGGTCTTCTTTAGAGCTTGAGACAGATTTTCATTCCTTTCCTTCAGCTTCTCAAATTCTTCCAGGCTGACAGTTGTTGTTGGCTGTACTGTAGAGGGTCCAGGTAGGTCCTCCAAGGTGAAGGGCATTCCAGTAAGCTGAGCTCTAGTATGGGACCAGTCATAGTATTGAGCTGAAGCAACATTATTACACCTTCCAAGAATAGCCATCCCTTTTGTCTGGATGTTATCCCAAGCCCAGGATGCTTGTCTGACAACAGCTGAATTAGGTTTTACCTCGCAATACAGAGTCTCAGCTAAATCTTGCACTCTAGGAGGGTGAACCAAAGCATAGCCCAGTTGTCTCTTAAACAGCAAAGGATTGTAGTTGATGCAACCTTTTACTCCTATCAGAGGTACATTTGGGTATTGCCCACAGCTGGTGATAAGGTCCTTGCCTTTGGTGCTCTGGGTGCACCATTTGATATCATCTGAAGTCAAAGCAATGAGCCTCTTGGCCCAATTCTTCTGTTGGTGAGGGTTCAAGAAGGCATCTGATTTGGGTAGGTGTCTGAGCAGCCAGGCGTGAAACAAAGGAGCACAACATCTCACCAACTTCCCCCTTTGTTTCTCATTTCTCTAATGAATGGAGTAGTAAAAATCTCCCAGCAATGTGGGTACTGGGTTCCTCAGAAGGAAAAGATGAATGGCATTCTTGCTGACAAATTTGGGCTCATCTGCAAACAGTATAACCCCATATATGCTGAGGGCTAATAGTGCACAAACTGCCCTCCATTCTCCCAAAGAGGCCTTCAGGATGGCCTGAGAAATCAAGAAGTCCAAGTGCAAACCAGGGATTGCAGCCTTTGTTGTCATATTCTGCTCAATCAAAGTAGGCTCCAAGTACAGTGCTTTTGCCACTTCTCCATTGCTGGGAGCTGGCATCTCTAGGTTGAAGGGGACTCCACCCCTGATAGGTACTCCAATCAATGATGAAAATTCCTCCAGCAGAGGTCCTAGCTGAAAGTCTGGAAATGTGAAGCATATCAAAGGAGGGTCATAAAACTGCAAGCAGGTGTGGATCATGCTCCTCTGAGAAGGGTAAAGGTCCATAACCATATCCAAGATACATCCATAATGCTCTCTAAACAAAGGGATGTGGTCAGGGGTGATAAGTGACTGGACCTTCCTGATACCAGTCAACACAGGCTCAAAGAAATGGTAGGATATGTTGCTCTTCCTGGGAGTGGCTATGAATGCTGCTGAAGATGATGAAGATAGCTGCTGATGAAGATCAAAACTGACACTGGAGATGAACCACTGATAGCCTGATGCTGGTGATGATGAGAATAGCTGTGGTAGACAACTGATGAAGACAACTGAAGCAGAGGTCTATGCAGAAGAAGGGGTCAAAACCAAGCCAGATATAATGTGGATACCCTGAAAACAAATAAACAAATGTTAAATGATGCAAATGATGAGTATGCAAGGGTTTGTGATCAAGCTGGATCTGATTATCTGTCTTGATATAAAGCCCATGTATGTTCAAGAAATCCAGATGGAGGTTCAGAAATCCAATAACTAAGGTGGGGGACTCAAAATAAAGAGTCACATGTCCAGGGTTAATCACAAGAACTATACAAAATGGAGTACTCTTAAACAAAACAAGTAACAGGGTATGATGTGGCCAAGGGTACCTGCAAACCTGCAAACAGCCCAACCCCCTCACAGGTAGTGTTCTAAAACAAGGATCCTCAGACTCGGATCAGTTATGAGAAGTGTAAACACTTCTAACTCGGAGGTACAGTGTTTACAATAACCATAAAAAATCCTCCTCTAATTCACCTCAGTTTCTGAAGGTCATAATAAAGGTCATCCAGACTTAGCAGGCTTCCCAGATAGCCCTAGCACTACAGGAAATCTGTAGCACAGAGTTCTCAAGGAGAAACCCACATCTGAACTGTGTTTCATATTCCCGCACTAGACCGAAATGGAATGGGAAAGAACATGAACCACTCTAGCCTAGGTGTCACTCAGGTCCCAGGTATAGGACCTTAAACTCTCAATGGAACCCCACCCATCAAAACAGAAACCAAATCCAGCAATGATAATGACAGTATGAAAAATGTAAAACTGTAAAGAAAAGCAATAAATAAAACTGTACATAAAGCAATAAATAAAATAAATGAACACACATAGCACATGACACCCCAGTAAACACAAATCAAACAAGCGCTAGGAGGAACCAACAAAAAGAACCAGAAGCCCTGGTTACAGTATAAGGGTCCCCAGCAGAGTCGCCAAGTTGTCGCTCCCACCAAATAAGGCTGGGCCAAATGGGGTACAGACGCGAACGGTCGGCGAAAGGAGAGGGAGTGAATAGAGTCGCCAGCTAGGCATTTTTAAAGGGGGTTGGTTACAACCTAGGAAGGTGTTAGCACCCAGATTGTCCGTCTTACTCGACGGGATCCACGCATAAAAGATTTGTGTTTTAAAGGGGTAGTGTCAGTGTTATCTGTGTATCAAAACTGGAAAGAATGCAAGTGTCAGTGTAAAAGAAGTGTGAAGTGTATAAGAGAAGTGTCAGTGTGAGACCAAGAATGAAATGCTCAAGACTATGAGACTAAAAGAATAATGCTGGAAGAAGGGGGAATATACAGAGACTTTTGTTCGATAACTGTTAAGTTATTCCTACGTATCCTCTTGTGCAATGAGGAAGTCAGAACACCGTAGTTCGACTCAAAGAGACTGAAAGATAAATTGACTTGTGAACTGCTTACTTGTCTATGCTCAAGTGTATGACCTGTCTGGCTCAGGTGTAAACTGTCTTGCATTAGACGGAAGAAGCGAGTTCTCGTTTGTGAGTGAATGAGATGAGAAAAGAATCCTGGAGGAGACGATTATTGTTTGTTTTTGTGTTTTCAATCTTTTATTTCCTTTTGAGATTTGTCATAAGTTAATGAGCTTAAGCCTAAACCAAGGGTTAATAAACTCATCACATCTTCCCTCTGATTAGGGGTAATGAGAATACCTCAAGCATGAAGTAAACACCTCACACTTAATCACCATGATGTAGGATTAAGATCATTAACCTACTTGTATTTATTTAGATGTTTTTTGGAGTTTTTGTTTAGTGTTAAGTAATGAGTTTAAGCCATAATCAAGGATTTAATGGACTCATTACACCATCCTAATAGAAGGATAATAGATGAGAACATTTAAGCTGAGGAAGGCTCCTCAACTTAATCCATGATTAGGGATTAACTTCATGACAAAACAAAGCCTTTATTAAAGTGGATTTTAATTAATGGTAAGATTGAGAAATGTATTTTATGGTTTGTAAGACAACTTGAGGGGGACTTGTCCATTAACACTAGGGTTAGTCCTTCTTAACCAATTAAGGAAGAATTAGAACCCTAATGCAAGGCCCAAGTTACAAGCTTGATGTCTTAGTGATTATTAAGTGGATTGATTAAAGGATTTAAACACATTAAGGGTTTAACACTTAGGATTAAAGTTATACACTCCATCCTAATAGAAGGATGCAGGCATAACCCTAATCACAAATCCTTAAAGCCTTAGGGGTTTAGTCCCTGATTAAGAGATGAGAAGAGAAGACACAAAGATGACACAAAGGTAAAAACTAATGGGGGACTAATCAAACTCTAATTGTTATCATGCTTGGGTATTCCTAGGGTTTATGAGGCTTGCAAGAAGATCTTCAAGGAGAAGCCACCATGGAAGAAACAGGATGAAGGAATGAGAAGCAAGAAGAAACAAGGAAACTTACTTCACTTAAGAAGATAAGTTGCTCGAAGAAAGCAAGAGAGGAAGGAGCATGAATGAGCAAGCTCACTCTAATACACAAGTAAAAATGCAGCAATGAATGCATAAAAGGGATGATAAGAGATCATGAGAAGTGAAGGCAAATTCACCTCTCAAACACTTACCACCTGAAAAGTTAGCACAAAGAAATGAAATGAAATGAAAATGGGATGAAATACCATGATGCAAGACAAAGTCAGAAGCATAAGCATGATGTTAATTATGCTAATAGATGATGCAAACACATGTCAAGAGATATGGATGATCATACAAGAATGGAGATGCAAATGAAGCATGCTTTGAACCATAAAGATTCATGAAAGTTTATGAAATGGAATGAACATATAACATGGCAAATGAATGATGCAATGATCAAACATGATGCTAGTATGTCCTAAGATGTATTATATGTCATATGGATGCACAAAATGTCATGGCAAGTTCTTGAATGCAAACATATGAGAGATGGATGCAAAGGAAGGCAAGAATTAGGGTTTACATACAATATGCAATGAAAAATTCAAAATCAGAAGCAAATGACAAGATAAAAAATTGAAAATGGGATCAAAGGAACCCTAACCCTACACAAGTTCACTTCCCAAAGGAGGGGACCTAACTCTTAACCTAATGGGTGTTATGATTTTTCTAAGTTAACTAGGGTTTCAAGGCACCTCAAAAAGAAAAAATCCTCATTAAATTGAAAATGAAAGATAAATTCAAACCAATTTTACCCTAAAAACTACATGATATGAAGGATGCAATGCAAGAAGAACCATCATCAAACTCTTCATGGTTAGGCAGAATGAATTTTTCTAAGTTTGGACCAAAATATTGCCTTTAAACCACTTTAATTCCAATGAAAATTGTCAAAATACATCAAGGACCAAAAAGAAATTTGTTTTTAGAGTTTTATAATGTTTCTAAATGTTTTAAAATATAATGTGAATTTTTTTGTGATTTTTAAATACCTAAATGCATTTTTAGTTAATTAATTTCCATTAACTAATTAAAAATAAACATTTAAATGATTTAAAAATAATTTTTAATGCAAAAAATGAAAATAAAAATATTTTTGGGTTCTGAAAATTAATAAAAGGTTTGACAAAAAATTTCAGAATTTTTCAATGTATTTTTCTATTTTTAAAAATTCGTGTAAATAAAATACAAACAAAATGAATTAAAATTGATTAAATGGAGAAGTATGCAAATCCTGTGGCTGGAATTCAAATAGAAATGGAGGGAGTTGATTGGCGCCAGATCCTATGGTCTAGATTCAAACTGGCTAATTTAACTTAACCCTAATTAATTAATTTAAATAATCAGGATTAAAAATTAATTGGGAGATCCTGGCCCTAGGTTCACGCGCGCTAAGCCTCATCCAACGCTCCAAGTTCAAACTGACTTAATTACGTGGCTAAACCCTAATTAGGGCTAAACAAGTTCAGGCGGCCGGAACAATGGTTCCGGTCGTCTTCTCCGGCGACCTCTCAAGAACAAAAACCTCCCTGGACCATTTTAAGAGCTGTAAAGCTCCAGATCGAACCTCTCAACCTCCCTAAACACGAATCCACCCTCAAAATCCATTTCTTTTCACTCAAAATCTAGATACGAATCAAAACCAAAAAACGACCAAACTTTCAGAAATGCAGTACATGCTCAATAATCAACCATTTTCAAAAATAAAAAGTGCAAAGCATTCAGGGGAGCATGTAGATCATTTCAATAACTTAAAAAAAAGGTTTCTGGAAAAATGATTTTGCGAAGCTACCTGAAGTGAAGCTTTCAACTTGGAGCTTTCAGACTTCTTCTCTGCTTCAAAACCCCTCCAATGATACCCCTGAAGAAGCTTTGAGGCTTAATTGAAGTTTTTTGCGGCTAGTTTGTGAGATTGATGAAGTTCTGTCCAAAGGGAGTGAAAAATCGTATTTCTGTTTGGGGTGATTTCAAGGCCAGATGATGATTGGGAAATGGTCAGTGGATCATGGTGAATGGTTTTGTGAAGTTTGCTTTGGGGTTTTAGGCTTGTGTATTGAGATTCGAAGAAAAATGCATAAAGGGGGATTTTTGTGAATGCTGACTTGTGGGAAGTTTCTGGCTTGTGTGTGGTGTGTTTTGGGATGCTTGAGGTCCACATATGAGGCTCTGATTGGACAGAGATTTGTTGGTGGCACAGTGTGATTGGCATGGGCAAAAATGCAAAAAGTCAAAAGTTTGTGTACTATAAGCATGGGCTGGAACATAAGTGGTTCAATGGGGTTTCTTGCCTCAGCATAGTTTATGGTGAGCCCTAGGATCAAAAAGATGCAACTGGATGGCTTGGATAGCAAGATGGCATGAGTTTTGCATTTTGCCCTCTTTGAAGTTTCTTGTGAACCAAGGCATGAAATCTTATGATTTCTTGGGCAGCTTGTAGCAAAATGAGTTATGTGATGTTGTTATGGTGTTTTGATACCAATTAGAAGTCAAACCAATCCTTGGACATCATTCTTGCAAGAATTCCTTTTTGGAGAATTTTATGGAAAATGACTTATGAAAGTTTGTGATCCAAGGCATGAACCTTGTAAACTCTTGGGCAATTCTGATTTTGCTAGGTTGCAATATGTTGTAATGATGCAAAGAAGTCATTTAGAGGTCTTGGAAGTGCTTAGAACTTGAATTTGCAAAAATCCCTCTTTGGTGTAAAAAGTGGAAATTTAGTGATTTTGTCCAACTTTGACAAGCCATAACTTTTGATTCACAATGAATTAGAATGAGTTCTTGTACTTTTTGAAAAGGGAATGATCCAATCTACAACTTTCATGACCAAAGATTTTCCATTTGAAGCATTTTTGAATCAAAAAGAGGAGGTTGAAAAACTTTCCCAAAATAGCAAGTTTACATTATAAGTCACTTTCCCAAAAAGGCAATTTTGCAAATGGCTTGAAATTCTTCAATTTTGTGAACTTCTAACATCTTCTATGATCAAATAAAGATCATACACATTCAAAATGATGGAGAAACCCCTTTGGTTGGGTCACTGGGGGCCTCAGATGCCCTGATTTTGCACTGACTTGCTCAAGAAGTCATCTTGTGATCAGATGCCTTCCCCATTGAATTTCTTCATGAAAATTGATATGCATGATCCTCATAACATATAGAGACCAATAGAAACAAGAATGACCAAAAAATTTGGAGTTATGGCCTCTGAAACCAAAACCCTAATTTTAGGTCATATGTGCAGTTAAGCCTGGCTCTGCTTCCATGCCTTTCTCAGTTCTTGTGATTCTTTGACTCCTTTGACCTTGTGAGGATATAATATGATGCTTGAACATGCATGGACCCTCTTGAGATGATTGAAGACCTTTGGAGTGGCTCAGATGGCTCAGGGATGGCTCAGATCACAAACCCTAGATGCAGATGACTTAGAACCAATGCAGTGAAGAAAAATGCAACATGAGATGATATGGTTGAACTTATGCAATTGAAAAGAATCACAAGCCATGGTGTGAAGAGTGAGGGCAAATTTGGGGTGTTTACAGCTTCCCCTATTCAAACATGAGTTAGCTGTGCAGGATGTAAGCATCGGCTTAACAGGTAAACAAGGTAACTTGTGGTTGAATACCAAAGACAATCCAAAATTTGCACTCACTGAATGAAGAAGAAAAGGGATATAGATTGCAAAAGGAAGTAAAGTATGTTTATAAAATGCGGGCAACGGAGGACGACCGTCGGGCAGAGGACGACTGTTGGAAAAAGCAATGACGGGGACGACCGATATGCTGGGGAAATAGAGGGATCATGATGGGGACGACCATCAAGTAAAGAAATAAGACTTTCTGGGGATTAAAGGTAAATGATGGGGACGACCATCGGGTTGAAGAAACAGATGATGAGGAACGGTTATCAAAGGTGAAGGACGATCACCTAGCAGGGGACGGCTGCTCTATTGGGGATAAGGATGAGGGACGGTCATCCGAGGTGAAGGACGATCACCTGGAAGGGTACGGCTGCCGAAAGTATCATGACATAGGACGAATGTCGGATGAAAAGGTTGACGATGGGGACGGCCATCGGATAAAATGATGAAGGACGATCATCAAAAAAAAAAAAAAAGGTGAAGGACGATCACCTAGCAGGGTACGGCTGCTCTGAGGGTTTATCATGACATAGGACGAATGTCAGATAACAAGATCAACGATGGGGACGACCATCAGATAAAGTGATGAAGGACGATCATCAAAAGGGTGAAGTCGATCACCTAGCAGGGGACGGCTGCTAAAAATATCACGACATAGGACGAATGTCGGATAGGAAGGGGTCCTAATAAATAGAGACTCCGCTGGGAATGATGAAGGACGATCATCAAAAAGGTGAAGGACGATCACCTAGCAGGGGACGGCTGCTAAAAATATCATGACATAGGACGAATGTCAGATAGAAGAAAATCAATTCTACTGGGGAATGGTAAACACGGACGAGTGTCTACATTCAAGAGATGAGAGGTATAAGTTTTTGACACTGTGTATAGATTAAATATGCGGACGAGCATCCTTAAGACTATGATACGGACGAGTATCGATAGAAACAAACGCTGACGCATGTTCAGAGATGATGATACGGGCGAGTACCAACTAGTTAACAAAGAACACGGACGAGTGTCGAATCTAAGGGGATTTAAGTGGCATATACAAGATACGGACGAGTATCAGTATGAGTGAAAAGTATGAGTGAGACACAGACGAGTGCTCAACTTGCTGTGGAGAACATGACACGGACAGGTGTCGGAAAAAGTGTATAAATTATGAGCTGGAGTGTACTCTGTGGGGATAGGATGACACAGACGGGTGTCAAATGAGAGTGTATTATAAACAAATATTTGGTCTACAAAGTGTTTAGATAACTATGCTGGGGAAGGTGGCACGGATGGGTGTCAGGGAGTTGTATAGATATATGTACACATGTGTTGTGAGTGCAAAGGGGACGCTTTGGCTTTCTGCTGGGGAATATGACACAGACGGGTGCGAAAAGGAGCATGTATCTGTATTTGCGAGTGTAGAGAACGCTCGGGCAACTTTACTGGGGAATGATGACACGGACGAGTGCCAAAAGGAGAATGTATCTGTATTTGTGAGTGTAAAGGAAATGCTTTAATATTCTTCCGGGGAGTTTGAGAGATATTTTGTACTCTGCTGATGGTATGTTAGTATTTACAAATGTGAAGTAAGTAACCTAATCCTTCTCTCTCTCTCTCTCTCTCTCTCTCTCTCTCCATTTTCATCTGATTCTCTTCCTTGGTGGCCATCTGAAAACTTCTCTTGATGCCTCACAAACAGTAGGAACATCCAAGCATGATAAATTTAGGGTTGTACATAGTCCCCCTAGTTTTTACCTTTTGAGTCTCCTTGAGTCTCTCTCTCTCTCTCATCTCTTAATAAAGGTTAAACAATTAAAGTTTTGGGACTCTGAATTAGGGTTATACTTGTATCCTTATCTTAGGGTGAAGTGTATAACTTTAATACTTAGTGTTAAAACTTTAAGTTGTTTACACCTCTTAATCAAAACACCTAATAATCATTAAGACTTAAGCTTGTAACTTTGGCCTTATGTTAGGGTTACATCTCTGCCTGGTGGTTCAGAGGGAGTAACCCTAGTGTTTAATGGACAAGTTCCCCTCATGCTAAAGTCTTGTTGTCGTTCCCCGGACTTTCGTCCCTATGCAAACGCGAACCGTCGGCAATGTTGGAGGTTGAGGTTGAATAGAGTCGCCAGCTAGGCATTTTTATCCCGAAGGGAAGGTAATGCTGCACAAACCTGGAAAGATATGGATAAGACGGTTGCGAACCAAAGAGACTGAGTAAGGGGGTTGGTTACGACCTGGGAAGGTGGCACGGACGGGTGTCACCTTTCAGAATCGAAACACTCAAACCAGCCATTCTAAGCCCCTTTCAAGCATCACAATAGACTCAGGAGGTCAAATGGAGGTGGATTGCACAAAGCGAGGGCCCAAAAAGTTGCATTTTGAAGTTCTTCATCTCAGGTAACCTTCAAGAACATTTTTCCAGAAACGTGTTTTTATGTTATAGAATGATTCTACATGCTTTATTGGTCATGCTGATATGTTTAGAATTGAAAATAGGTTAGAAATGAGTATTTCATGATGATCTGAAAGTTTGACGTAGAAATTTGTTTGCTTTGATTCAGCCTGAATATGCATGATAAATGAAATTTATTTGTGGACTCATGTTCTATGATGTTAGAGGAGTGTTTCTGGGCAATAAATTTGAAGTTTAAATGCTTAATTAGGAAGTTGGTGTTTTGTGTTGTCGGAGAAGATGACCCGAGCTTAGCTCCGGCCACCTGAAAGTGATTAGGGCTTAATTAGGGTTTAGCTGCCCAGATTGAATCTCCACCCTTGGATCATGTTTAAATTAGTGTATGGACGGCTCAGATAATTCACTTAATATTAATTTTGATTAATTAAATTAATTATAATTAATTAGTCAGTTTAAATGAGAGCCAATGGATCACACGCGAAAATCCAGTTCAAACCATAGCCCTTGATCCCTCATAACCTTGGTCAAACAGACTTTCAATCCTGGCCCTTTATCCATCCTCCACGCAATCTCAGCCACCCATTTGAATTGCTTTGCATTTTAATTCATTTTTATTTCATTTCTTTTGTTTTATTTATTAAAAATACCAAAAATCATTTAAAAATTATGAAATTTTTTATCATCACTTGAATTAATTTTCAGAAACCAAAAACTTTTTTTTATATTTTTTTATTAAAAAATTCATTTTTAAATAATTTAATTGTATATTTTAATTAATTAAGTCCATTTAATTAATTAAAAATACTTTAAAGTATTTAAAAATCACCAAAAAATTCAGAGAGGTCCTTTAAACATTTAGAAACATTTACAAACGCATCTCACAAATTGCTTTTTGGTTTTGATCAAGCTTTGCCAATTTTTCATGAATTAGGGTTTCCTAAATTTCATGTTTTCTAACCCTAACTTCAAAAATTCATTTCTCTCAAACCAAGATGAGTTTGCATTTGGTTCTTTTTGCATCTTTTCACAAATTGACTCTAGTTTCTAAAAATACTTTTGTCTCATTTTTATCTTGCATTTTCAAATTAATGTGCATTTTCCCTTTGAGAAGTATCCAAAACCCTAGAAAATTTTAGGATGACCATAACTTGAACTTGGTAAACCTTTAGACCTCCCCATTTGGATGATGATTTCATGAGTGCTTAGGGTCCCCTTGGATGAATTTTCAATTTTTTATCTCTTAATTTGTTTACGCTTTTGAATTTGTACATATCTTGCTTTCAAAACTAACCATTTCAAGTGCATTTGGTAAGTTAATCAGGATGTGGATGCATCCACATCCAACCTCTCTTTATCTATTTATTTTTATGAACTTTGTTTGTGTTTGAAGTGAATCTCATTCACTTATGTTCTCTCTTGCTCCTAGGTAACTTAACTTCTTCATGAAGTAAGTAACCTAATCCTTCTCTCTCACTCTCTCTTTCTTTTCATCTACTTCTCTTCCTTTGGTGGCCAACTTGAAGACTTCTCTTGATGCCTCACAAATCATAGGAACATCCAAGCATGATAACTTTAGGGTTGTACATAGTCTCCCCTTTATTTTTACCTCTGAGTCTCCTTGAGTCTTTGCTTCTCATCTCATAATCAAGGCTAAACAGTTAAAGTTTTGGGACTCTGAATTAGGATTATGCATGTATCCTTATCTTAGGATGGAGTGTATAACTTTGATCCTTAGTGCTAAACCTTTAAGTTGTTTTCACCTTCAATAAAAAACACCTAATAATCATTAAAGACTTGTGCTTGTAACTTGGGCCTTATATCAGGGTTACATCTCTGCCTGGTGGTTCAGAGGGACTAACCCTAGTGTTCAATGGACAAGTCCCCCTCATGCTAAAGTCTTGCAAACAAAAAAAACACTTATTTATCCAACCTTTAATTAAAATCCACTTAATAAAGGCTTGTTAGATAATGAATTTAATCCCTAACCATGGATTAAGTTGAGGTATCTTCCTCAGCTTAAGTGTTCTCATCTATCATCCTTCTCTTAGGATGGTGTAATGAGTTCACTAATCATTGATTGGAGATTAAACTCATTACTTAACACTAAACAAAAACCCAAAAAAACACTTAATAAATACCAAAGTAGGTTAATGATCTTAATCCTATATCATCATGGTAATTAAGTTAAGACCATCATCTCATACTTAAGTAGGCTCATTATCCCTAATCAGGGAAGATATAATGAGTTTACAACCATTGATTTAGGCTTAAGCTCATTATCCTATGCAAAACACAAAAAACAATAACAAAACTCAAAACACAAAAACAAACAATAAACGTCTTCTCCGGGATTCTTTTCACATCATATTTACTCTGAAAATGAGAACTCGCTTCTTCCGTCTAATGCAAGACAATTAACACTCAAGCCAGACAATTCATACACTTGAGCATAGACAAGCAAGCAGTTCACACCAAAAGCATCTAAGTCTCTTTGAGTCGAACTACGGTGTTTTGACTTCCTCATTGCATGAGAGGATACGTAGGCATAACTTAACAGTTATCGAACAAAAGTCTCCTTGTCTTCCCCTCTCTCTTTTTTTAGCCCCAGTTTTGCACTCACTTCCTTTTTGCACTGACACTTTGTACATCCATCCTTAGCCTTTTATGCACAGTTTAGCACATACACAATCCCCTTTTAAACACAATCAAGTAAGCGTGGATCTCGTCGAGTACGAAGGACGATCTGGGTGCTAATACCTTCCCAGGTCATAACCAACCCCCTTACTCAGTCTCTTTGGTTCGCAACCGTCTTATCCATATCTTTCCAGGTTTGTGCAGCATTACCTTCCCTTCGGGATAAAAATGCCTAGCTGGCGACTCTATTCAACCTCAACCTCCAACATCGCCGACGGTTCGCGTTTGCACCGGGACGAAAGTCCGGGGAACGACAACAAGACTTTAGCATGAGGGGGACTTGTCCATTAAACATTAGGGTTACTCCCTCTGAACCACCAGGCAGAGATGTAACCCTAACATAAGGCCCAAGTTACAAGCTTAAGTCTTAATGATTATTAGGTGTTTTGATTAGGAGGTGTAAACAACTTAAAGGTTTAACACTAAGTATTAAAGTTATACACTTCACCCTAAGATAAGGATACAAGCATAACCCTAATTCAGAGTCCCGAAACTTTAACTGTTTAACCTTTATTAAGAGATGAGAGAGAGAGAGAGACTCAAGGAGACTCAAAAGGTAAAAACTAGGGGGACTATGTACAACCCTAAATTTATCATGCTTGGATGTTCCTACTGTTTGTGAGGCATCAAGAGAAGTTTTCAGATGGCCACCAAGGAAGAGAAGCAGATGAAAATGGAGAGAGAGAGAGAGAGAGAGAGAGAGAGAGAGAGAGAGAGAAGGATTAGGTTACTTACTTCATGAAAAAGTTAAGTAACCTAGGAACAAGAGAGAACATAAGTGAATGAGATTCAATTCAAGCATAAGTAAGATGCATAAGAATAAAGATATAAGGAGAGGTTGGATGTGGATGTACATCCACATTCTAAACAACTTACCAAATGCACCTGAAATGGTTAGTTTAAAAACAAGATATGTACAAACTCAAAAGAACAAGAAAATCACATGATAAAAAATTGAAATTGCATCCAAAGGAACCCTAAGCACTCATGAGAATACCATCCAAAGGGGGAGGTCTAAAGGTATACCGAATTCAAGTTATGGTTTACCTAAGATTGGATAGGGTTTTGGAAACTTTTCAATGAAAAAAGGCCAATTAATTTTAAAATTCAAGATAAAAATGAGACAAAAATAGTTTTAGAAACTAGAGGTCAAAAGTGAAAGATAGCAAAAAGAATCAAATGCAAACTCATCTTGGTTTGAAAGCAATGAATTTTAGAAGTTAGGGTTAGAAAACATGAAATTTAGGAACCCTAATTCAAAGGAAAATGGCAAAGTATGATCAAAACCAAAAAGAAATTTGTGAGATGAGTTTGTAAATGTTTCTAAATGTTTAATGGACCTCTATGAATTTTTTTTGTGATTTTTGGATACTTTGAAGTATTTTTAATTAATTAAATGGAATTAATTAATTAAAATATACAATTAAAATATTTAAAAATGCATTTTTTATTGAAAAAAATAAAAATAAAAAGTATTTTTGGTTTCTGAAAATTATTTTAAGTGGTGACAAAAATTTCCAGAATTTTTAAATCATTTTTGCTATTTTTTGTGATTTTATGAAAAGAAAACAAAATTAAAATAAAATAAATTAAAGAAAAAGGAAAAGTAATTCAAATGGGTGGTCCATATTGGTTTGGGGGAAGATCAACGCGCCAGGATGGAAGTCTGTTTGACCAAGGGTATGAAGATCTGAGGGCCTAGGTTTAAATCTGCTTTTCGCGCGTGATCCAATGGCCTAGGTTTAATATGACTTAATTAATTACAATTAATTTAATTAATCAAAATTAAGGTTAAGTGAATTATATGAGTTGTCTGTACACTAATTTAAACATGATCCAAGGGTCCTTATTTAATCTGGCAACCTAAACCCTAATTAGCCCTAATCACTTTCAGGTGACCGGAGACAAGCTCCGGTCATCTTCTCCGGCAAGCAAAATTTCCAGAATCCTATACAAGCTTCTAAACTTCAAATTTATTACCCAGAAACACTCTCATAACTTCATATATCATTAATCAAAAAATCATTTATCATGCATCATTAAGCTGAATCGAAGCAAACAAATTTCTAGGTCAAACTTTCAAATCATCATGAAATGCTTAATTCTAACTCATTTTCAAAACTAATCATATCTACATGATCAGGGAAGCATGTAGAATCATTCTATAACATAAAATCAAGCTTCTGGAAAAAATGTTCTTGAAGGTTACCTGAGATGAAGAGCTTCAAAATGCAGCTTTCTGGGCCCTTCTCTTGCAATCCAACCTCATTTGACCTCATGAGCCTATTGGGATGCTTGAAATGAGCTTGCAGTGGCTATTTTGTGAGTTTAGAAACTGAAGTTGCAGAAATCGTGTTTTGGCTTGGGCTTGTTTCTGGCTATGGTGGTGGGTGGGAAATGTTCATGAGGTTATATGGAGTTGATTGGTGAAAGAATTTCTGGTTTTTGTTGGCTAGATTGAGAAATTCGATAGCATGAAGTTTTTGAGGATTTTCTTGATTCTGAACTTGTGTCTTGTTTCAGGCCATGAAGGGTGTGCATTTATAGTGCTTAGGGTTTGCATAAGCAATACCATTGGTCAGGATAGTGGTTATGGCACTGTGTGATTTGTATGGGAGCTTTGTGCAAAAAGTCAAGTTTCTTTGTACTTGAGGTATGGGTCAATGCAGCAAGGGATTCTGAGCATAGATTGCCCCCAACATGCTTTATGGAGGGCCCTTGGATCAAAGAAATGCAACTGTAATGCATAGATGAAGAGATGGCAAGCTTTATGCAACTTGGCCATTTTGGAATTTCTCATGCATCAAGCCATGAAATCCTTGAATTCTTGGGCCAATTCTGATGTTTTGAAGTAGCATTGCCATGTTATGTCACATTTGGGCACATTAGAAGTCTTGTGAATGCTTGAAATTTTAAAATGCACAAAATCCTCTTTGACATGAACCTTGAAATTATGTGATTTTTGCCAACTTTGCAAGGCCATAACTTGAGTTCTAGGATGAATTAGAATGAGTTCTTGTACTTTTTGAAAATGGGAGGATCCAATCTACAACTTTCATGTTTGAAGAAATTTCATTTGAAACCTTTTTGATCAAGAAAGAGGAGGTTGAAAAGTTTTCCCAAAATAGAAAGTTTACATTACAAGTCATTTCCATTTTTGGCAAGTTTTGGCTTTGTTCATTTTTCTTCAACTTTGTGAGCTTCCAAGCATTCCAATGATCAAATAAAGACCATGTGACTTCAAAATGGTGATGATGACCCTTTGGAACCATTGTTGGGGGCCTCAGATGCCCAGAATCTGACTTTTCTTGCTCAAGAAGTTACCATTTGATCAGATGACTTCCACATTGAACTTTTCCATGAATTTGATACACATGCTCCTTATAACATATATGGACCAATAGAAATAATAATTACCAAAAAATTTGGGTGTAAGGCCTTCAAAACCAAAACCCTAATTTCAGGTCATTTGTGTAGGAATCTTCAGCTTAGCTTCAATACCTCTGTAATGCTTTGACATTTCTTGATTTCAATGGACCCATGGGGGCATAAGATGATAATATACCACTCAAGGACTCTCTTGGCATGCTTCAAGGCCTTTGAGATAGCTCAAACCACTACTAAATTCATCTGATCACAAACCCTAGCTATGCAGTCATGCAGTGAAATAAAACTATGAAGTGTAAGATGGAATGCTTATGCAATGCAATATGAAGGATCACAAGCCAAGATATGAGAAAGAGAGAGGGAAAATTTGGGGTGTTTACAACTTCCCCTATTCAATCATGAGTTAGCTGTGTAGGATGTAAGCGCCTGGCTTAACAGACAAACAAGATAACTTGTGGTTGAATACCAAGATAGTCCAAAATTTGCACTCTTTATTATAAGAAGAAAAGGGATATAAATTGTAATAGACAATATAGACTGAATATTAAATGGTAGTGACGGAGGACGGCCATCGAGCAGAGGACGACTGTTGGGGGTGAAAACTGTGAGAAACGCACTGACGGGGACGACCATTATAATGGGCAATAAAAAATCCGCGATGGGGACGACCATCGGGTAAAGAAAGGCGACTTTACTGGGAATTTAAAAGCACTAACGGGGGACGACCATCAAGCTGAAGAATAAAGAAACCGCGACGGGGACGGCCATCGGGTGAAATAAATAACTCAATGATGAGGGACGGTCATCAAAAGGTGAAGGACGATCACCTAGCAGGGTACGGCTGCTGAGAGTTATCGCGACATAGGGCGAATGTCAGATAAAAATATCGACGATGGGGATGGCCATCAGATGAATGATGAGGTACGGTCATCAAAAGGTGAAGAACGATCACCTAGTAGGGGACGGCTGCTGAAAGATATCACGACGAATGTCATATAGAAATATCAACGATGGGGACGGCCATCGGATAACATGATGAGGGACAGTCATCAAAATAAATGATGAGGGACGGTCATCAAGAGGTGAAGGACGATCACCTAGCAGGGAACGACTGCTCCGTTGGGGATTATCTTGACATAAGACGAATGCTGGATAAAAAAAAGATCGACAATGGGGACGACCATTGGATAACATGATGAGGTACGGTCAACAAAAGGTGAAGGACGATCACCTAAAAGATATCACGAAATAGGACGAATATCGGATAGATAATTGTTTTTTTAGCGACTTCTGGGGATAGATAAACACGGACGAGTGTTTAAGCCCTAAAAATAAAATGGTAAGTGTTTCGACAGTGTGTATAGATTAAAGATACAGACGAGTATCCTCAGGACCACGATACGGACGAGTATCAATAGAAACAAACGACGACGCGTGTTTTAAGGAGTGATGATACAGACGAGTATCAACTGTTTGAACATAGAACACAGACGAGTGTCGATCTACTGGAGAGAATACGTAAGATATAGACGAGTATCAAAGAATTATGTATAAGTAGGATACAGACGAGTATCAGAAGGATTGTGTAAAGTATGTACATGTATTTGTATTGAGAGTGCAAAAGGATATTTTGGCTTTTTATCTGCAGGGGATAAGTTTTGCGTATTGCTGGAGGAGTGATTTTGGTATTTGCAGGTGATTGGGTCGAACCTGGCTTATAATCATGCAAATGTTTGATTTTTGCCGTAATGCTCCGTATTAGACGGAATGCTACGCTCTTTTTGGGGTAGATGATGTGAATTCCATGATTATACAAATGAGAGAAACGAGATTCGAGATCTGAAATATGCTGGGAGAACGGGGAGAACGGATCACTGGGCGATCTGTGGGTAGAAAGGATCACTGCACGATCTTTTTGGAGATCTCTGGGGGAAGAACTTTGTGGGGACCCCATGTTGGGGATGAGAAGATCTGACAACTTGCTGGGGACAAATGGTTCAGGCATTGCTTTGGAGATCCTGCTTGGGGAGGAGAAAACTTTTGGGAAGTAATCAGCTGGAGGATCAGCTTTGCGGGGGATACTTTGAGGGGATAAAAAGCTTTGTGGGGAATACTTTCGTCAAGTAGTCCTTCTGATGATGTGATTTCCAGCTTGGCTGGGGATATAGTGCCTGATATGCCCCATGTTGTGAAAGGTTGTCCGCCTTGAGTACCTGCGACCTGTTAAACAAAGGAAACGCACAAGTGCCCTGAGGTATCCTCAACCAGATTCCGTCATAGGAGTTAGGTTTGCTTAAGAGCACATATTTCCTGCAAGCATTTATTGAAAATGGCTTATATGTTTTCATGCAAATGTTGTATTATGAACTTTGGACATTTTGCAAACAAAACAAAAAGGTACAAAACAAAGTGTGAAAATATATTTGACTTAATTGATTTGTGTGCCCTGAATGGGAAAGTACAGTGAGAAGCTAATCCCTGAAATGAGGAGATTGCTACAAAATTGAGAAAATAAAAGTCTTATTTGGCAATGATGATCTTGATGCTTCAATCTTCCTTTTGCTATGACCTGTATGACTTGAATGCTCTTATTATCTTGCTTTCTGAAGAAAGTTGATTCTGACCGACGCTTTGTCATTTCGAAGCTTGCCATGTTATGTGAGTGATACAGTGAATTCAGAATGCAGTTGATCGCTTTTTCCCTGATTTTGTGTGAATCGCCCTTTCGGGTTTTCAATCCACCGGGATACCCTTTTTTTCCTGAGTTGTCCGATGCGGCTTTTCAACTCAGCGGGTGTACATTTTTTCAATTTTCCCTTATTTTTTCCCGAGTCTTTTATTCTGTTTTTGACTCGCCGGGATGCCCTATTTTTTCCTGGACTTACATTCTGTTTTTATGTCCAGCGGGTCATTTATACGAAGTATTTTTTAACTGCATCTGAATTCACAGGAGACAGGAATTTTTCGCCATCCATGGTTGCGAGCATCAGTGCTCCGCCTGAGAATACTTTAGTTATTACAAAGGGACCTTCATAGTTTGGCGTCCACTTGCCCCTTTGGTTTGTATGAGGAGGAAGGAGTCTTTTCAGTACAAGCTCTCCCACTTGATATACCCGAGGTCCGACTTTTTGATCGAAGGCTTTCTTCATCCGTTTCTGATGTAACTGACCATGACAGATAGCTGCTAGCCTCTTTTCTTCAATCAGGCTCAGTTGGTTATAACGAGATCGTACCCATTCAGCTTCGTCCAGCTTTACATCCATCATTACCCGCAAGGAAGGTAATTCAACTTTAACAGATATGACTGCTTCCATACCATACACGAGTTGATAAGGCGTTGCCCCGGTAGATGTTCTGATGGAAGTTCGGTACCCATGCAAGGCAAATGGTAACATTTCATGCCAGTCTTTGTATGTGACTACCATCTTTTGCACAATCTTCTTAATGTTCTTGTTAGCCGCCTCAACAACGCCATTCATCTTTGGCCTGTAAGGAGAAGAATTGTGATGTTGAATTTTGAAGTCTCGGCACAGTTCTGTCATCATCTTGTTGTTAAGGTTTGAACCATTATCAATAATGATTCGTTTAGGAACTCCATATCGACAAATGATATCCCTTTTTCAGAAATCGGGCTATCACTTGGCGAGTTACATTTGCATACGAAGCTACTTCGACCCATTTGGTGAAGTAATCAATGGCTACCAGGATGAATCTATGACCATTTAAAGCAGTTGGTTCGATCTTTCCAATCATATTAATGCCCCACATGGCGAAGGGCTAGGGTGAAGACAATATATTCAAAGGATTAGTAGGCACATGCACTTTGTCTGCATAAATCTGACATTTATGGCAGATTAATGCATAGGCACAACAGTCTGCATCCATTGTGATCCAGTAGTAACCTGATCTTAACAATTTCTTTGCCATTGCATGTCCTCTGGCATGGGTACCGAAAGAACCTTCATGTACTTCGTGCATTATTAGGTCTGCTTCCTACTCGTCAACACATATGAGCAAGACCATGTCAAAGTTTCGCTTGTACAAGGATCCATCAATATTGAGGAAGAAATTGTCGGCTAGCCTTCTCAATGTCTTCTTATCATTAGACGATGCCCCAGGTGGGTATGTCTGAGTATCTATGGATCATATCGTGGAATAATGTTACCATAGCCCGTTGATATGTTGCACCGGCGTTCTTCAGACCAAACAGCATTACTTTGTAGCAGAATGTGCCCCATGGTGTGATGAAGGTTGTCTTCTCCATGTCTTCGGGTGACATCTTGATATGATTGTATCCAGAAAATCCGTCCATGAAGGAAAATACCAAAAAATGAGCTGTGTTATCCACCAATACATCAATGTGAGGTAATGGGAAGTCATCTTTTAGGCTTGCTCTGTTCATATCCCGGTAATCGACACACATCCGCACCTTGCCATATTTCTTAGGTACGGGTACAATGTTAGAAACCCACGGTGGGTAACTAGTTACAACAAGAAAACCGGTGTCCCACTACTTTTGTACTTCCTCTTTGATTTTCATGGCCATGTCTGGGCGAGTACGGCGCAACTTCTATTTAACTGGCGGACAATCCTCTTTCAATGGTAGCTTGTGCATGACAATATCTGTATCCAAGCCCGGCATATCTTGATAGGACCAAGCGAACACATAAACATATTCTTGCAGCATACTGATAAGTTGTTCTTTCACTGGAGCTTGCAGACTGGCTCCAATCTTTACCTCCTTCACATCTTCCTCGGTACCAAGATTAATGGTCTCAACCTCCTCCTGATGAGGAGCAATAACCTTTTCCTCTTGTCTCAATAACCTGGCTAGCTCTTCAGGTAAATCGTAGTATTCTTCAACCCCTTCATCTGCTTGATTAATCGGATTGTCGAAGTCATACGAGGTCATAGCAGTGTCGTTGTCGGTGCAATCTGGAGGGTTATCTCTGTAAGGGTTGAGATTTGGTTCATTTTAGTGATTGATTTTATCTTATTTAGAAAAAAGTGAATGAAGTTATTTATTGAGAAAAACATTGCCATTTATTGTTTTGTGCGAAAATAACAAAAATGAAAAGACAGGGAGCGAAAAAGATTGTTTGCAAAAAGATGTCCATTGTTCATTAATATTCCATTTGCACAAAATACATATGGCCCTATTACAAAATGAGTCCAAAACATCTTGGGCAAGATGCAGGACTTTGATGCATGCTTAAAACAGGAAATAATAATTACTCTGCAGCAGTAACCCTTATAATTTTCTGGGAAGACCAGTTGAGGACTTGTTGGCCCGGGACTCTTGGACGGATCCAGCTTTCCAGGTTATAGTCGCTCTCAGCCTCATCTTCCAAAGTGTTGACATCATCTGGGGTAAGCATTCCCCCACTTATGAACTTGGAAGCTTCAGCAGCCTCCTCTGGAACTTGTCGGGATGGTCTGTAACCCAAACCGAATTTGTCTTCTTTCATCTGAATCTTCAGCAGCTTGCCCCATCCTTGGGCATTCCCTTCTTCCACAACCTTCCGATCCTGTTTGTAGGACGCAATTGAGGTGCCCATCCTTTCCTCTTGGGATGCAGCAAACACCTCAGTTGTAGCTTTGTTGATGTTCAAAGCTTCGAAACCCTGACTCATGGTTTCATGGATCTCCCCGTCCATTTCTATGTACTTGTATGTAGCCAGGTGACTGACAAAGATGTCCTTTTCTCCACAGATGGTGATAATTTGGCCTTCCCACTCATATTTTAATTTCTGGTGAAGGGTAGACGTTACTGTACCAGCGGCGTGAATCTAGGGTCGACCCAAAAAACAGCTGTAGGCAGGCTGTATGTCCATCACATAGAAGATAGTTTTGAAAACTTGTGGGTCAATTACCACAAGAAGCTCAATTTCTCCGAGAACCGATCTCTTAGAACCATCAAAAGCTCCGACAACTAGGTTGCTCAGACGAAGTACAAGATCATCATATTCCAACTTGACTAAAGCCTTTTTTGGTAGCACATTGAGTGATGATCAGGTATCAACAAGGACATGAGAAAGTACAACACCTTTACATTCCAAAGTGATATGCAGAGCCTTGTTGTGATTACGCCCCTCCGTAGTCAAATCAGCATTGGTGAAACCTAATCCATGACTAGTATTGACATTTGTGATCACCATTTCTAACTGATTGACCGTGATCTCTTCATGCACATAAGCTGCGTGCAGGACCTTGAGTAGTGCATTCCGGTGAGCCTCGGAACACATGAGCAGAGATAGTATAGAGATCTTGGAGGGTGTTTGGTGGAGCTAATCCACAACCTTTTAGTCACTTCTCTTGATAATCCTCATAAACTCGTCTACATCCTGATCAAAGGGTGTCTTCTGAGTTTCTTTTGCAGTTGGTTCTTCTGGCACCACACTTTTTCCTTTTTCTTTGGCAGCAGCTTCTGCTTCAGCATTGACTCTTGGGAATTGTGAAGCAAAGAGACCTCCGCTTCGAGTGAAGCCTCCGCCTCCCCCGACATTGTCAACTTGTGGTACAGGTATTGAGGAGTCAAAAGTGATCTTCTTTCCATGAAAATAAAGATCTGAACCATAATGCCAAGGCACAACATTGTTGTTATCATAAGGAACAGGTCCAGGCACCGTGATGGTCACAAGACTAATTGCAGCAGAAGAAGGAGTTGTGATAGTCTATGGATCATAGTAGATGGTGACAGGAGGTCTGATTGAAGATAGTGCAGGTGTGGGAAGTTGTTGATGTTGATGAAAGTTGTTGTTGAGAGAATCCGGAACATGGATTGGATCATAATAGATGGTAACTGTTGAGATGTCATCACTGGTGGTGTTTGATTTTGTTGTAGAGGACTCTGTTGAGATAATGTTTGCTGGTGTTGTAGGAGAGATTGTTGGAATAACATTTGTTGGTGTTGTAGGAGAGATTGTTGGAATAACATTTGTTGGTGTTGTAGGAGAGATTTTTGTCGTCTTTGTAGAAGATGGAACTGTTGATGTGATTTGCAAGATGCCTTCTCTGATAAGACTACTAATATCGTTCTTCAGATTTGCAAAACCGTTGGTGGAAACTTTGCAAGCTTTACAACAGGCCTCACAACCTGGAAACACTTGGCACTTCAATAGCTGAGCTTTCACTTCGGCCAGTGGTGTTTGAATATTTGCAATGTCATAAATCAGAATTGCTGGTTGGTCCTCCTCTATAACATTAATCCTCGGCCCACCGTGATTTGGTATTGGATTCTTTGTGACATTTGGCGGAGGTGCAAAATTCAAAGCTTTGGAGTCAATCAGATCTTGGACTTTCATGTGCAGGGCCCTGCACTTCTCTGTTGAATGACCAGGTGCATTGGAGTGAAAAACACATTTGATGTTGACATCTTAATTCCTTGGGAGATTCAAAGGGTCTGGTGGAGCCAAAGTTTTTAGTTTAGTCAGGTTAAACTTCAATAGCTATAGGAGTAAGGTTGCATAGGTCATCGGGATGGGATTGATCACTCTATTAACCTGAGAAGGCCTTTGTTGGAAAAGACGTTGTTGCTGGTTGTTGTTGTTGTAAGATCTTTGTTGATTTGGAGGATATTGTTGCTGCTGAGGTGCTGGAGTAGGAATGGTGACTGCGGCCACTGATCTTTGAGAGTACTGGGGTCTACCTCTATTAACATGTACTGCATTGGTCTCCCCTGTCCTTCGAGGTCCTAAGAAGGGTTTCCTTGCATTGCTGGAGCTAGCACCATTGTAAGAAATCTTACCCATCTTTAATAGGCTTTCAATTCTTTCTCCTTCTATAACCACATCAGAAAAACTAGTAGAAGAGAAGGCAGCAAGTCTATCAATGTAGGTCCCTTGCAAGGTATTCATAAACATGTCAGCCATTTCCCTTTCAGACATAGGTGGCTGGACAGCAGCAACGAGTTGTCTCCATCTCTAAGCGTACTCACGGAAACTTTCCCTTGAAGACTAAGACATACCCATCAAGAGAGTCCTATTGGGTGCCATATCCAGGTTGTACTGATATTGGCGTATAAAGTCCTCAGCTAAATCCTTCCAGTTCCTGATAGTAGCCCTTGATAGGTGTGAATACCATTATCTGGATGCCCTTGTTAAACTGTCTTCAAAGTAAAACATCCACAGTTTCTCATTCATGGTATATGCTTTCAATCTTCCTAGAAAAGATTGCAAATGGGTACGAGGACAGGAGGTACCATTGTACTTCTCAAAACATGGAGGTTTGAACTTGTGAGGAATCCTTACTCCTTCAACTAGGCCCATATCCATCACATCAAACCCCAAAGAGTTATGGGATTCCAAGGATCTTAGCTTCTCTGATATCTCATCCAGACGATGATCATAAGCTTCATCAGCCCCAGTACCTAACACTGTAAACTGCTCTTCTTGAGGATCTTCCTGCAGAATACGATCTCCAGTGTTCCTTTGGGTATTTCCAATAACATTGACTTCAGGGTTGTTGTGGGGCCCAAACTCTGGTGGATTTGTTCGCGGTTGTCCATGCTCGTTGTTACTAGTACCTCCAGTGCCCGCATGGATATCTTCTGGAGTCTGCCGCTCGACTAATTCCCTCAATCTTTCTTGGGTGTGTGCCAGCCCAGTCATCACAGCCATAAACTAGTTCATCTGGGTTCTCACTTATGTCCTCACATCTGTCATCTGATTCTTTACATCTGTCAGTTCCCGCTACAGCTGATCCATTTGTAGACTCGAAAGGTTGTTACAGGTCGGATATATGTGGATGCGATTGACGCGAAAGACCCTTCTGCGAGCAATATTTCCTGAAACAATCAGCAGAGTGAGAAAACAACAACAAAAAACCTGCAAAACAAAGGATATAAAGTTAGCTTGCAATGCAATATGTCTATTTGTCTTCAGAGGGTATCCGGTTTGGTTCTTGGTTTTGACCTTCCAGACCCCTTGGAGGAGATAAAGATGTTGAAGCACAAGAAAATCCAATTCATAACCATACAAAATGCAAATGGCAATGCCAAAATACAAATAGTTCATGAATTACAACCAAACTCCCATGGTGAATCAAAATACAATCAATTCAAGAGTACAACAAACAAAATCACCATGGTGAGCCAAAATACAAAAACTAGTACAAAGAGAAAATCAAACATCTAATCCATATGCATCCTCCCTGACTTCCTTCAGGAGAGCATCAGTCACCGGTCCAACTGGGTGTTATGTGATGGTTCTGATGAGAAGGTTTCTGGTTGCAATGGCATTTGTCATCTTCTGATACTTGTCCTGTTCTTTGGATCTCTTTAACCCCGCCCAGAGTTTCAACTCTTAAGATCTCCTTCTGAGCTGCTATTAGTGCCTCTTGGCTTCTTTTCTCATTAGACTCTAAATGCTTTATCTTGGCTTGCATCTTCTGGTTTTATATTATACGAGCCTCAGTTATTCTGACCCATCTATCTTGGATTTCTTCCAGATAATGCCCAACTCTAGCCTTTTGAATCTTTGCATCCTTGCATGCATTCTTCAACACAAGTTCCCTTGCTCGGGCTTTCCTGATGTAGTTTTCAGTCTTCTCAATTTTGGTTAGATGCTCAATGCGTAACTTCTCTAACCTCTCAATGTCTAGACGACCATCATTCCTTTCCCAAATGGTTTTCTTCAAAGCTTCAGCCAGTTGGGTGTTTCTTTCTTTCATCTTCTCAAATTCTTCCAGACTGATTGTGGCTATGGGCTCAACTGCTGATGGCTCTAGTACATCTTCCAGGGTAAATGGCATACGAGTAATTTGTCCTCAGATGCGTGACCATTCAGTGTACTGAGCAGAGGCTATGTTGTTGCACTTCCCCAAAATAGCAGTCCATTTAGTCTGTATGTTGTCCCAAGCCCAAGCTGCTTGTCGGACAATGGCATGATTGTTTAGAATAGCACAATAAAGGGAATCTGTTAAGTCCTACTCCCTAGGTGGATGTACCAAGGCATACCCCAACTGTCTTTTGAAAAGTAAAGGATTGTAGTTGATGCAACCCTTTACTCCAATGAGAGGCACATTTGGGTATTGCCCACAACTTGTTATTATGTCTCGACCTTTGGTGTTCTGAGTACACCACCTGATATCTTCTGAAGTAAGGCCAATCATTTTCTTAGCCCAATTCCTTGTCTGACGTGGGTTCAAGAAAGCTTCCGTCTTTGGCATATGTCTCATCAACCAACTGTAGAAGAGAGGTCCACAATATCTTACCAGTCTTCCTCTCTGTTTCTCATTCCTCTGATGAACTGGGTAGTAGAAGTCTCCCAATAAGGTGGGAACTAGGTTCTTTATCATGAAGATGTGAATGGCATTTTTGCTTATTAACTTAGGCTCGTCTGCAAACAAAATGATACCATAAATGTTGAGAGCCAGGAGAGCACACACAGTTTCCCAGTTCCCTTTTACAACATGCTTTGTAGCCTGAGTAATCAAGAAATCCAGATGGAGGCCTGGGATTCCATCCTTGGAAGTCATGTGCTCATCAATGGTGGTTACTTCCAGATGTAATGCTTTGGCTATGTCTTCATTCTTTGGAGGGGTCATCTCAGGGTTAAAAGGAATTCCTCTTCTGATAGGGACTCCCAATAACATAGAGTATTCTTCAAGTAAAGGACTAATCTGAAAATCTAGGAAAGTGAAGCAACATAAAGGAGGGTCATAGAACTATAGATAGGAATGAATCATGCTCCTCTGTAATGTGTCCAAATCCATGATCATGTCCAGGATCCCACCATAATGCTCTCTGAATAAGGGAACATGATCAGGGGTGATAAGGGTCAGCATCTGCCTGATGCCTGCCAGAGGATACTCAAAGAAGTGGTAGGTGATGTTGCTTTTCCTGGTTGAATCCATGCTGAAGATGGGTGCTGAAGGAGACAACTGAAGAGGATAGCTGAAGAAGTGTTGAAGCAGATAAGTTGAGTAGAAGAATGGTCAAAACAAAACCAATAAGAGATGGATACCCTGTAAAACAAATAGACAAATGTTAAATGATGCAATATGATGTATGCTAATGATATGCAAGGGTTTGTGATCATGTGCTGGATAGACAGTTGCCTCTGGTAGGATCTATGAGTGTTCAGAGTTTCGGATGAAGTCTTGAGAACCAGTATCCGGGTGGGGGGACTCAAATAAAGAGTTAGTAGTCCAGGGTTTCAAAGAATTAATCCAAAACAGTATAATCTTAAGAACACATTCTAGTAGCAAGGTATGATGAGGTCAAGGGTTCCTGCAAACCTATAAACAACCTAACCCACTCACAGGTATTGTTCTAGAACAAGGATCCTCAGATTCAGATTTATTATGAGAAGTGTAAACACTTCTAACCCGAAGGTACAATGTTTACCCTAATCATAAAGGATCCTCCTCTAATTCACCTCAGATGTCGAAGGTCATCTAAAAAGGTCATCCAGACTTAGCAGGCTTCTCAGATAGCCCTAGCACTACAGGAAATCCGTAGCACATGGTTATCAAAAAGAAACCCATGTCTGAACCGTATTTTCATATTCCCGCACCAGACCGAAATGGAATGGGAAAGAATACAAAACCACTCTAATCCTATGTGTCACTTAGGCCTTTGTGATGAGCCTTTCTCACTGGAATACCCCACCCACCAAGGTAAACAGAAATCCAGCACAATGATATGATAAAGAATGAAATGCGAAAAGCAGTAAATAAAAGAGATAAAATAAATGCAATAAATAAAGATGTACAAGAAGCAATAAGTAAAGCAAAAACATAAACACAAGTAGCACATAACACCCCCAATTAACACAAACAAACAAACGCTTGGAGAAACCCACAAGAGAACCAGAAGCCCTGGCTGCAAAGATACAAAGAGAAGTCGCCAAGCTGTCGCTCCCCGGACTTTCGTCCAGATGCAAACGTGAACCGTCGGCGATGTTGGAGGTTGAGGTTGAATAGATTCTCCAGCTAGGCATTTTTATCCCGAAGGAAAGGTAATGCTGCATAAACCTGGAAAGATATGGATAAGACGGTTGCGAACCAAAGAAACTGAGAAAGGGGGTCGGTTACGACTTGGGAAGGTATTAGCACCCAGATCGTCCGTCGTACTAGACGGGATCCATGCTTACTTGATTGTGTTTAAAAGGGGGATATTATATGTGTTAAACTGTGCATAAAAGTTAGGGAGGAAGGATGTACAGAGTGTCAGTGCAAGCAAGCAGTTCACACCAAAAGCATCTAAGTCTCTGTGAGTCAAATATAGTGTTCTGACTTCCTCATTGCACGAGAGGATACGTAGGCATAACTTAACAGTTATCGAACAAAAGTCTCCTTGTCTTCCCCGCTCTATCTTTTTTTTAGCCCCAGTTTTGCACTCACTTCCTTTTTGCACTGACACTCTGTACATCCATCCCTAACCTTTTATGCACAGTTTAACACATACATTATCCCATTTTAAACACAATCAAGTAAGCGTGGATCCCGTCGAGTACGACGGACGATCTGGGTGCTAATACCTTCCCAGGTCGTAACCAACCCCCTTACTCAGTCTCTTTGGTTCGCAACCGTCTTATCCATATCTTTCTAGGTTTATGCAGCATTACCTTCCCTTCGGGATAAAAATGCCTAGCTGGCGACTCTATTCAACCTCAACCTCCAACATCGCCGACGGTTCGCGTTTGCACCGGGACAAAATTCCGGGGAGCGACAACAAGACTTTAGCATGAGCGGGACTTGTCCATTGAATACTAGGGTTAGTCCCTCTGAACCACCTGGCAGAGATGTAACCCTAACATAAGGCCCAAGTTACAAGCTTAAGTCTCAATGATTATTAGGTGTTTTGATTAGGAGGTGTAAACAACTTAAAGGTTTAACACTAGTTATTAAAGTTATACACTCCACCCTAAGATAAGGATATTGGCATAACCCTAATTCAGAGTCCCAAAACTTTAACTATTTAGCCTTGATTATGAGATGAGAGAGAGACTCAAGGAGACTCAAAAGGTAAAAACTAAGGGGGACTATGTACAACCCTAAAGTTATCATGCTTGGGTGTTCCTATGGTTTGTGAGGCATCAAGAGAAGTCTTCAAATGACCACCAAGGAAGAGAAGCAGATGAAAAGGGAGAGAAAGAGAGAGAGAAAGAAGGATTAGGTTACTTACTTCATGAAGAAGTTAAGTAACCTAGGAACAAGAGAGAACATAAGTGAATGATATTCACTTCAAGCACGAGTAAGATGCATAAGAATAAAGATATAAGGAGAGGTTTGATGTGGATGCACATCCACATCCTAAACAACTTACCAAATGCACCTGAAATTGTTAGTTTAAAAACAAGATATGTACAAACTCAAAAGCACAAGCAAATCACATGACAAAAAATTGAAATTGCATCCAAAGGAACCCTAAGCACTCATGAGAATACCATCCAAATGGGGAGGTCTAAAGATTTACCAAATTCAAGTTATGGTTTACCTAATATTGGCTAGGGTTTTGGACACTTTTCAATGAAAAAAGGCCAATTAATTTGAAAATTCAAGATAAAAATGAGACAAAAATAGTTTTAGAAACTAGAGGTCAAAAGTGAAAGATAGCAAAAAGAATCAAATGCAAACTCATCTTGGTTTGAAAGTAATGAATTTTAGAAGTTAGGGTTAGAAAACATGAAATTTAGGAACCCTAACTAATTCAAAGGAAAATTACAAAGTATGATCAAAACCAAAAATAAATTTGTGAGATGAGTTTGTAAATATTTCTAAATGTTTAAAGGACCTCTATGAATGTTTTTGTGATTTTTAGATACTTTGAAGTATTTTTAATTAATTAATTAAAATATACAATTAAAATATTTAAAAATGCATTTTTAATGAAAAAAATAAAAAATAAAAAGTATTTTTGGTTTCTGAAAATTATTTTAAGTGGTGACAAAAATTTCCAGAATTTTTAAATCATTTTTGCTATTTTTTGTGATTTTTATGAAAAGAAAACAAAATAAAAATAAATTAAATTAAAGAAAAAGGAAAAGTAATTCAAATGGGTGGTCCATATTGGTTTGGGGGAAGATCAACGCGCCAGGATGGAAGTCTGTTTGACCAAGGGTATGAAGATCTGAGGGCCTAGGTTTAAATCTGCTTTTCGCGCGTGATCCAATGGCCTAGGTTTAATATGACTTAATTAATTACAATTAATTTAATTAATCAAAATTAAGGTTAAGTGAATTATATGAGCCGTTCGTACACTAGTTTAAACATGATCCAAGGGTCCTCATTTAATCTGTAAACCTAAACCCTAATTAGCCCTAATCACTTTCAGGTGACCGGAGACAAGCTCCGGTCATCTTCTCCGGCAAGCAAAATTTCCAGAATCCATACAAGCTTCTAAACTTAAAATTTCTTGCCCAGAAACACTCTCCAAACATCATATATCACTAATCAACAAATAAAATTCATTTATCATGCATCATTAAGCTGAATCGAAGCAAACAAATTTCTAGTTCAAACTTTTAGATCATCATGAAATGCTTAATTCTAACTCATTTTCAAAACTAATCACATCAGCATGATCAGGGAAGCATGTAGAATCATTCTATAACATAAAATCAAGCTTCTGGAAAAAATGTTCTTGAAGGTTATCTGAGATGAAGAGCTTCAAAATGCAGCTTTATGGGCCCTCCTCTTGTGCAATCCAACCTCCTTTGACCTCCTGAGCCTATTGGGATGCTTGAAATGAGCTTGCAGTGGCTATTTTGTGAGTTTTGAAACTGAAGTTGCAGAAATCGTGTTTTGGCTTGGGCTTGTTTCTGGCTATGGTGATGGGTGGGAAATGTTCCTGAGGTTATATGGAGGGTATTGGTGAAAGAATTTCTGGTTTTTGTTGGCTAGATTGAGAAATTTGATAGCATGAAGTTTTTGAGGATTTTCTTGATTCTGAACTTGTGTCTTGTTTCAGTCCATGAAGGGTGTTCATTTATAGTGCTTAGGGTTTGCATAAGTCATACCATTGGTCAGGATAATGGTTGTGGCACTGTGTGATTGGTATTGGAGCTTTGTGCAAAAAGTCAAGTTTCTTTGTACTTGAGGTATGGGTCAATGCAGCAAGGGATTCTGAGCATAGATTGCCTCAACATGCTTTATGGAGGGCCATTGGATCAAATAAATGTAATTGCAATGCATAGATAAAGAGATAGCAAGCTTTATGCAACTTGGCCATTTTGGAATTTCTCATGCATCAAGCCATGAAATCCTTGAATTCTTGGGACAATTCTGATGTTTTGAAGTAGCATTGCCATGTTATGTCACATTTGGGCACATTAGAAGTCTTGTGAATGCTTGAAATGCCAAAATGCACAAAATCCTCTTTGACATGAACCTTGAAATTATGTGATTTTTGCCAACTTTGCAAGGTCATAACTTGAGTTCTAGGATGAATTAGAATGAGTTATTGAACTTTTTGAAAATGGGAGGATCCAATCTATGACTTTCATGTTTGAAGAAATTTCATTTGAAACCTTTTTTATCAAGAAAGGGGAGGTTGAAAAGCTTTCCCAAAATAGAAAGTTTACATTACAAGTCATTTCCATTTTTGGCAAGTTTTGGCTTTGTTCATTTTTCTTCAACTTTATGAACTTCCAAGAATTCCAATGATCAAATAAAGACCATATGACTTCAAAATGGTGATGATGGCCCTTTGAAACCATTGTTGGGGGCCTCAGATGCCCAGAATCTCCTTATAACATATATGGAGCAATAGCAACAAGAATGACCAAAATTTTTGGGTGTAAGGCCTTCAAAACCAAAACCCTAATTTCAGGTCATCTGTGTAGCAATCCTCAGCTTAGCTTCAATACCTCTGTAATGCTTTGACATTTCTTGTTTTCAATGGACCCATGGGGGCATAAGATGATCATAGACCACTCAAGGTCTCGCTTGGCATGATTCAAGGCCTTTGAGATAGCTCAAACCACTTCTAAATTCATATGATCACAAACCATAGCTATGCATTCATGTAGTGAAATAAAACTATGCAGTGTAAGATGGAATGATTATTCAATGCAATATGAAGGATCACAAGCCAAGGTATGGGAAAGAGAGAGGGAAAATTTGGGGTGTTTACAGCCGGGTCTTGGCAGCTCTCACAATCTTTGCCTGAAATGTAGATAAGTTAAGTAACCTGGAGAAACCTGCAAAAGAAAGAAAAATTCAAATGATATGTATGCAATGATGTGTTCCTCTTATCCTCAAGGTTTTGTTTACTTTCCCATTCCGGTATTAAAAAAATAGCCTTTTTGAAAGAAGACCTTGTATGACATTCAGATGTGAAGTGGCAGTGTCGTACCTCGAAAAAATACGATCCTCGCGATGGACACGGAAAGAAACAATAGAGTCGCCACCTAATTCTATTTATTCTACGATAGAAAAGGGAGATATAGATACAACCTAAAGGAAGGATAAGAAATGGTCAACGAAACCAAATTCTAAGTTCAGGAGTCGGTTAAGCAAGGGGAAGGTATTAGCACCCCTCACGTCTGTTGTACTCAACGGGAACCTCTTAGTTTAACTATGCGATTAAATGTTTGATTAATGTCTTTGTCTTATAAATGTTTGTTAATATGTTTGTTCTAAGGAAATAATTTTTTAAATTATTATTATTATGAAGATGACGGAGAAATGATTAAATTTTTTTATTAGGGTGCTCGCGAAGGATGAAAATCCCTCTGCCTACGTATTCCCTTGTGCAATGGGAAAGTCAGAGCTTCATAGCTCGTGCAACTACGGTTTGTGGTTTTTGATTGAACGATTGTTTAAAACGCATTCTACTGCTAAGCGTTGGCTTATACTCGCGGCAGAGGCTGAAGCATTAGCTTGTTTGCGAGATATAAAGATTTAAACAATATTCGTTTAGAGAAAGATGTTTGACCTTTGTTAAGGTGTTTTAAACGAAAGGGCGAATGAACCACGTCGCGTGGGGCTAGCCCAAGAGTGATTCATTCCAGAACGTATGGAGTTCTAGACTCTAGGGTTCAGTTCTTCCGTTGATTAATTATGAAAAAGTGATTTGAATTGGTTGGTAAGTTTTAAATGCTTTTGAGTGTGAAAGAGCGAATGAACCACGTCGCGTGGGGCTAGCCCAGGAGTGATTCAATCTAGAACGTGTGGAATGCTAGACTCCAGAGTTTTATTCTTTCGCGAATTAATTTATATGATTAAGATATTTTGATATACGAAAGGCGAGTGAACCATGTCGCGTTGGGCTAGCCCAGGAGCGATCCATTCCAGAACGTGCAGAGTGCTAGACTCCGGAGCTTTGTTCTTTCGTATTTAAATTTATAAAATAGGTTGAATTTTTGTTTTTTTAGACGTTTTAGGCTTTACATATTTTAATAACGAAGGAGTAAATGAAACACTACGCGTGGGGCTAACCCATGTGTGATTCATTAAAGACCCGCGGAATGCTAGACTTTGAAGCTCAGTTCCTTGTTAATTAAATGCGACGCAATAAAAACCGTGCAGATGGCGCTCACATAGGTGACTGACTTACGTGGGTGCAAATGTAGGCGTATGAGTTATTTGGTGTTGGACCAAAAAGTTTGTTTACTCTTAAAATGATCATTTCTTTGTGCTCTTTCAATTTTAATCAACAATTTATGGTCTTAGATGCAAGAATAATTCATACCAGTGAATAAGACATATTACCGAGCTACCAGTATCCACACATTCATCATATCGAACCAAATAATTAAATGTTAAAAGGATAATCGAATAGGAAGGTCAATCTAAAAACACAAAATGAGAACCTAAAATATCTAGCTTATTTTTAAATTCTCCTTTGTAAAAAAGCATTTTTATAAAATTTATTTGAGAAAAAAAAACTAATTATAATCCTTATTTAAGGCAACATGTTTTATTAATAACAACAAAAAATAAGAAATAAAAAATATAGTAAGACTAAAACAAAGGACCAACAACTAAGTCAACACCTGAAACGGATTGGGCCACTGGAAAATGGTTCGCAAGGGGCCCGACCGGGGTCACATGATCCGAAAGAAAAATAAAAAAAATAAAAAAAGAAATCTAACCCCTCTCAATCAAAAGAAACCCTAGCCGTCTGAGCCTCCTCGGTTACCGCGAATGAAAGAAAATAGCATAGGGAACCAACATTCAGTCAGATTCCATAAATCAAGTTTATTGGGAAAAAAGAAGATTTGCGCATCGAAAAAGATGTAACTTTCTGCAACTATAACCAAAGAAACACGTAAAGAACAAAAAGCAAATAATGTTTACTCTCTTAAAAAAAAAACTTTCCATAATCTCAGCCACTATTTTCGAAGAAGAAAACGGAAAGGCTTCCCAGTAATCAACAACGATCAAAGTACCATCAACACCAAAATAAACCATAAACACACAAAAAAAAACACCAGAATGAAAACAAAATCCTTAAATCATGGAATAACCTAGTCCACCATTTCACTATGTTCAACGTGATGTCGTTTATGCAAGCAGAGTAAGAGAGAGAGAGAGAGAGAGAGAGAGAGAGAGAGAGAGGATCAAGAGGTTTACCGCCGCCCGATACTGTGGAGATAATTATCAGGTGAATCGTTGTTTCGCCTTGCTCAGTGTTCGTCCGGTTTCTTGTTCTTCTTTCTTCTATTTTCGGCTTGTTGACGTTGTGTTCTTTGTGGTAGTATTTTGTGTTTTAGGGTTTTTTCATGTGTGTTCGGATGCGGCTCGGTTTGTGAGTTTGGTTTCGAGATGGCGGTAAAGGTTCGCAGTTCAGATTTTTTGCAATGGATGGTTATGAAGTTTCAATTCTGTTTCGGTGGTTTTTAAGTGGTTCCAAATCTTTGAAGGTTCAAGGGTTTCATGAAGATAAGTTTATGAGATTTTTTATTGCTTGGTTTTTTTTATGAAGTTCTGTATTTTCTTGTTTTTCTTTCGACCCCCTCTACATGAACTTTCCTTTCTTCCTTTTTATAGCAGGAAAACTAGGTTTTCTGATTTGAACACTTGATGAGAGATCTCCCCCTTTTGTTATGTTTGCCAATACTTTCTTGTATTCAAAAAGTTTTTTTTTTTAAATTGGTGAAATTTCTTGGTCCTGTAACCCTGTTGTGTTTCTGAATACTTGTTGAGGAATCTTTATACATGGTATTGTGTTTGTATATTTTCTGGTGTTCAGGAATAGTCTTTGATATAACCGTGAAACTTGCTTTGTGAAGCTTAAACTATGATGCTCTGTTTCTACCATTTTAAGTTGACTATTGACTTGTACTCAAATTGGTGCTAATGTTACTGCGACCCTGCTTCTGCACTTACAGGTCTGAACTTGCTTAAGGAGTAAAATGAGGTAGCAGGCAAAACCAGCTTGAAGGGGGCCCCTCTCAATTCCAAAAATGACATTTTTTTATTTAGTTATTTTTTGGATGGGATTAATGTCCGTAGACTATATGCACACAACTTGATGACATTCTTTGCAAAAGAAACTCTTCCCACGCTACAGTAACGGTTGAAGTGGCCAAAATCAAGCTTCAATGTACCAAGTGCTAGTTCCACTTCAAAACACATTACCCATAGCTTTGGTCATATAAGCTTAGGACTAGTGAGAATTGTAGAACTAGGCTTCTACTTCTTGTAATATCATGTAACCAACTTGTTTATAATGACAATGTTTTTCGTATGTACCAATGGAGTTATGGATGCAAATCAAAATAAGTGAAATGTTTAATTCTATATGAACATGAATGTATTTAATTTGAACATGTGTGATTGCAATATGAATATGACTGTATTTATATGGACATGGACACTTGAATTTACTCATGAAATGGTATCGAACATATAAAATAAATTTGATCTTCTTAACTTGGAATTGGAACTTATGATACAAATGATGTGAGAATTTGAAATGGAAATTTGGAATATGGGAATTTGATTTAGAGCTTAAAACTTGACTTAAATCGAAATTGAAAGTTATAATAAATAATAGAAACATTTTTTTTTGAAAATGAAATAAAAATTGGAAATAGAATTTGAGATGAAAATTTAAGAGATTAAAAATTGATTTAGAAATGAGAATTTGAAAAATGAGTAGAAATTAAATTTAAAATGGACATAAATAAAAAAAGAAATAGAGAATGACTTCCAATTTTGTTTCGGTGGTTTTCAAGTGGTTCCAAATCTTTGAAGTTTCAAGGGTTTCATGAAGATAAGTTTATGAGATTTTTTATTGCTTGGTTTTTTTTATGAAGTTCTGTATTTTCTTGTTTTTCTTTCGACCCCCTCTACATGAACTTTCCTTTCTTCCTTTTTATAGCAGGAAAACTAGGTTTTCCGATTTGAACACTTGATGAGAGATCTTCCCCTTTTGTTATGTTTGCCATTACTTTCTTGTATTCAAAAAGTTTTTTTTTTTAAATTAGTGAAATTTCTTGGTCCTGTAACCCTGTTGTGTTTCTGAGTACTTGTTGAGGAATCTTTATACATGGTATTGTGTTTGTATATTTTTTGGTGTTCAGGAATAGTCTTTGATATAACCATGAAACTTGATTTTTGAAGCTTAAACTATGATGCTCTGTTTCTACCTTTTTAAGTTGACTATTGACTTGTACTCAAATTGGTGCTAATTTTACTGCTACCCTGCTTCTGCACTTACAAGTCTGAACTTGCTTAAGGAGTAAAATGAGGTAGCAGGCAAAACCAGCTTGAAGGGGGCCCCTCTCAATTCCAAAAATGACATTTTTTTATTTAGTTATTTTTTGGATGGGATTAATGTCAGTAGAATATATGCACACAACTTGATGACATTCTTTACAAAAGAAACTCTTCCCACGCTACAGTAATGGTTGAAGTGGCCAAAATCAAGCTTCAATGTACCAAGTTCTAGTTCCATTTCAAAACACAGTACCCATAGCTTTGGTCATATAAGCTTAGGACTAGTGAGAATTGTAGAACTAGGCTTCTACTTCTTGTAATATCCTGTAACCAACTTGTTTATAATGACAATGTTTTTCGTATGTACTAATGGAGTTATGGATGCAAATCAAAATAAGTGAAATGTTTAATTCTATATGAACATGAATGTATTTAATTTGAACATGTGTGATTGCAATATGAATATGACTGTATTTATATGGACATGGACACTTGAATTTACTCATGAAATGGTATCGAACATATAAAATAAATTTGATCTTTTTAACTTGGAATTGGAACTTATGATACAAATGATGTGAGAATTTGAAATGGAAATTTGGAATATGGGAATTTGATTTAGAGCTTAAAACTTGAACTTAAATTGAAATTGGAAGTTATAATAAATAATAGAAACATTTTTTTTTGAAAATGAAATAAAAATTGGAAATAGAATTTGAGATGAAAATTTAAGAGATTAAAAATTGATTTAGAAATGAGAATTTGAAAAATGAGTAGAAATTAAATTTAAAATGGACATAAATAAAAAAAAGAAATAGAGAATGACTTCCAATTTTGTTTCGGTGATTTTCAAGTGGTTCCAAATCTTTGAAGGTTCAAGGGTTTCATGAAGATAAGTTTATGAGATTTTTTATTGCTTGGTTTTTTTTATGAAGTTCTGTAATTTCTTGTTTTTCTTTCGACCCCCTCTACATGAACTTTCCTTTCTTCCTTTTTATAGCAGGAAAACTAGGTTTTCCGATTAGAACACATGATGAGAGATCTTCCCCTTTTGTTATGTTTGCCATTACTTTCTTGTATTCAAAAAGTTTTTTTTTAAAATTGGTGAAATTTCTTGGTCCTGTAACCCTGTTGTGTTTCTGAATACTTGTTGAGGAATCTTTATACATGGTATTGTGTTTGTATATTTTCATGGTATTGTTTCTGAATAGTCTTTGATATAACCGTGAAACTTGCTTTGTGAAGCTTAAACTATGATGCTCTGTTTCTACCTTTTTAAGTTGACTATTGACTTGTACTCAAATTGGTGCTAATGTTACTGCTACCCTGCTTCTGCACTTACAGGTCTGAACTTGCTTAAGGAGTAAAATGAGGTAGCAGGCAAAACCAGCTTGAAGGGAGCCCCTCTCAATTCCAAAAATGACATTTTTTTTATTTAGTTATTTTTTGGATGGGATTAATGTCAGTAGACTATATGCACACAACTTGATGACACTCTTTGCAAAAGAAACTCTTCCCACGCTACAGTAAAGGTTGAAGTGGCCAAAATCAAGCTTCAATGTACCAAGTGCTAGTTCCACTTCAAAACACAGTACCCATAGCTTTGGTCATATAAGCTTAGGACTAGTGAGAATTGTAGAACTAGGCTTCTACTTCTTGTAATATCATGTAACCAACTTGTTTATAATGACAATGTTTTTCGTATGTACCAATGGAGTTATGGATGCAAATAAAAATAAGTGAAATGTTTAATTCTATATGAACATGAATGTATTTAATTTGAACATGTGTGATTGTAATATGAATATGACTGTATTTATATGGACATGGACACTTGAATTTACTCATGAAATGGTATCGAACATATAAAATAAATTTGATCTTTTTAACTTGGAATTGGAACTTATGATACAAATGATGTGAGAATTTGAAATGGAAATTTGGAATATGGGAATTTGATTTAGAGCTTAGAACTTGAACTTAAATTGAAATTGGAAGTTATAATAAATAATAGAAACATTTTTTTTTAAAATGAAATAAAAATTGGAAATAGAATTTGAGATGAAAATTTAAGAGATTAAAAATTGATTTAGAAATGAGAATTTGAAAAATGAGTAGAAATTAAATTTAAAATGGACATAAATAAAAAAAGAAATAGAGAATGACTAAAAATAAAACTAGTAATAGAAATTGGAAGTTATAATAAATAATAGAAACAGTTTTTTTTCCGAAAATGAAATAAAAATTGGAAGTAGAAATTGAGATGAAAATTTAAGAAATTAAAAATTGATTTAGAAATGAGAACTTGAAAATGAATGGAAATTAAATTAAAATGGATATAATAAAAAGAAACAAAGAATGACAAAAAAACTAGTAATAGAAATTGGAATAAAATTTTAAAATAGGAAGTTAAAAATAGAATAAAAAAAATAAAAATAGAACTAGAAATAAAATACGAAAAATGAATTAAAAAGTTAGAAATGAGAAATAGTAATTAAATTTTAAAATGGAAGCTTGGAAGTGAAAAGAAATAAAGAAATAAAATCATGAGTAACTTGAAAATGAGTTGAAAGTGACAAAAAAACAAAACTTAGAATTTTCCCTTAAGTGCAATGAAGGTATGAGGAGAGCAGTTAGGGGTAAAATTTGGGGTATGACAGTTGCCCCTATTTAAATAACTTCACCAGATAGAATGAGTGATGTTAATCCTCATAAAATCGGAGTGAAAGGTATTTAAATATAGAAATAACCGAAATGTTTTCCCCTAAATGAAATGACATGCTATGAACTTCTGAGGGACTCGTTTCCTTTTGCTGGGGATATCACATGTGAGATGCAATGAAACCTAGCGTGCTGATTTTCTTAATGATGAATATGCTGAATATGGTGTGCGGGATACGATGCAGATAATTGGTGATCCACAAAAACGAAATTGAGGGTGAAGACTCATTGGGGATAACAAAACGTTGGGGACAACGAGGCGAAAACAGGAAATATTCAAAGTGATAGATTAACAGGTTCAAGTGTAACTGCTGGCACTAAGAATAACAAAAGACGGGAAACAAAACAAAAATCCAGAACATAAGATTAATGAACAGACTGATATTTAGAATATCAAGAAAAGAAAGTTCAAAGTAAAACGTAACGGCTTGATGTGCCTAACTGACACTATGAATGAGAACAAACTATCTGAAATGATGGGTTAGCAAGTTCAAAGAAGACTGCTGGGGATCCCAATACAACAACTCGGCGGTTGAGAAAGGTAGTTGAAATGACATTGACCCGGTGGTTAGGAGAATAAAATAGCAGACATCAACACGGCGGTCGGGAATAAAAAAGTTGACAACGACACGACGGTCGGGAAAAAATAGCAGACATCGACACGAAGGTTGGGAATAAAATTTAACACGGCGGTTGAAGAAATAAATAACAGTCATCGACGCGGCGGTCGGGAATAAAATTCAACATGGCGGTTGAAGAAATAAATAACAGTCATCGACGCGACGGTCGGGAAAATGAAATAACAGACATCGACACGGCAGTCGGGAAATAAATAGCAGACATCGACACGACGGTCAGGAAATAAAATAATAGATATTGACACGGCGGTCGGGAAATAAAATAGCAGACATCGACACGGCGGTCGGGAATAAAATAGCTGACATCGACACGGCGGTCGGGAATAAAATAGCAGACATAAACACGGTGATTAGGAATAAAATTCAACACGGTGGTTGAAGAAATAAATAACAGTCATCGACGCGGCGGTTGGGAATAAAATTCAACACGGCGGTTGAAGAAATAAATAACAATCATCGACGCGGCGGTTGGGAATAAAATTCAACACGGCGGTTGAAGAAATAAATAACAGTCATCGACGCGGAGGTCGGGAAAATGAAATAGCAGACATTGACACGAAGGTCGGGAAATAAAATAGCAGACATCGACACGGCGGTCGAGAAATAAAATGACAGACGTCGACATGGCGGTCGGGAATAAAATTCAACACGACGGTTGAAGAAATAAATAAATGAAGTGGTAAATCAATAGGTTCAAGTGTAACTGTTGATACCGAGGATAAAGAAAACGAAAATTTGTGTTTGGGCAGTGGTTCTGTGGGAACAACTGATACTGGGAGTATAAAGCAACGTACTCAAATATAAATCAATGGTTCTAAGCGACCGGCTGGAAAAAAATGTTGGAGCTTTAAACAAGATAAACGCTCAACCTCTGGTGATTCCCTAAATGAAGAACTTAAAGAAGACATTCAGGAACCGTCAGGAAAACACGACTGCGTGTTGAATTAAACAGACTTAAATCGTAAGTAAACATATCAAGAAGGGCCTCTGCAGGGAATACCAGTGTTACTGGGGAGAATACTTGATTAAACACACTTCGGGGTAGCCACAACAATGGATTTCAAAATGAAAATTGAATGTAATCTGGACCTGGAGTCAGACAAACAACAACTGGGGAGAGACAAATGAATATGTCAAATGCATATGATTGGGCATGATGTGAATGATCGGGATATGCAAATGTTGACTCTGGGGGAGACAAAGAGTTTTGACGAAGTTCAATGGAGAATAGGATCTCGACGCTAATACTTAGACGAGCAATATGAAAGATGCTGGGGAGATGTCTTCGAACTTGGAATTCAATACTTGGTCCAAGAATCCATCCAAGAGTGCTACCAGCCTTTAATCCTCTATGGGGATTTATGTAACAATGGCATGAGAGTGTTTCCGCAAGCCAGAGTTTTTGAGAAGACAAGAGATTTTTAATCTTTCTAAAGTCAAAGCAAATTTGAAATTTTTTTCATATGTTTCCAAAAAAACAATTTCTAAAATATTTGTCATATTCAAAGTTAAATTGTAGTTCAGTAAAGACATTTTGCATAACAAAGAAAATAAAAAGCTGAAAGACAAAGTTTGAAGGCAAAGGTTGTATTTCATTCAAGAATGGTAGCTTGCCAATAGCAAAACTCCATGGGAAATTACAATTTGAAAATGGCAATGGGGAAACGTCTATATTGAATCCAACGGCCACTACAATCCCTAATAACTAAGACCACCCAACACCTTGCTTTTAACAAGAGCAACTAGATTGGTTTTCAAGTAATGATCTTCAGTAACGGTAAACACCGTCTGATACAGTCAAATGCCTTTGTCCCTAATTTTTGCCTAGACTGCCCTTTCGGGTTTTCAATCCACCGGGACGCTCTTTTTTGCCTAAGCCGCCCTTTCGGGTTTTCAACTTAGCGAGCTCTCATTTTTTTGTTTTTATCCCTAACTTTTGCCTGGATCTCCTTCGTAGGTTATGATCCATCGGGATACCCATTTTTTTCCTAGGTCACCATTTCTGGTTTTCGACCTAGCGGGCTTTATTTAGGCATAATATTTTTTAACTGCATTAGAATTCACCGTGTGTTTCAGTTGTTCACCATCCATAGTTGTGAGGATTAGGGAACCTCCGGAGAATGCCACCTTCACAACATATGGGCCTTCATAGTTAGGACTCCATTTTCCACGCATATCTTTATGGATTGGCAAGATTTTCTTGAGTACAAGGTCTCCTTCTTTGAATTCTCAGAGATGGACTTTCTTGTCAAATGCTCGCTTGATACGCTTCTGGTACAACTAGACATGGCACATGGCGGTCATTCTCTTTTCATCAATGAGGTTCAGTTGGTCATATCTGTTCTAGACCCACTCAGCTTCTTCCAGTTTGGTTTCCATCAAGATCCTCAAAGATGGTATCTCTACTTCGATAGGGAGAACTACATCCATCCCATACACCAAAGAGAAAGGGGTTGTCCCTGTTGAAGTGTGAACTGATGTTCTGTATCCGTGTAAGGCATACGGTAACATCTCGTGCCAGTCTTTGTAGGTCTTCACCATCTTCTGCAAAATCTTCTTGATGTTCTTATTTGCAACTTCAACAGCTCCATTCATATTCGGACGGTAAGGAGAAGAGTTATGGTGTTCAATCTTGAATGTCTCACACAACTCCTTCATCATTTTGTTGTTCAAATTGGTCCCATTATCTGTGATGATTCGGCTTGGGATCCCATAACGACAGATAATTTGGTTCTTGATGAAGCGGGAAACCACTTGCTTTGTCACATTGGCATAGGAAGCTTCTTCTACCCACTTGGTAAAGTAATCAATCGCAACCAAGATAAACTGGTGACCATTGGAAGCTTTAGGCTCAATTTCCCATATCATATCAATGCCCCACATTGAGAAAGGCCAAGGCGATGACAAAACATTCAAAAGGGTCAGAGGTACGTGCACCTTGTCGGCATAAATCTGGCATTTATGACACTTCCTGGCATATTTGAAACAATCTGATTCCATGGTCAACCATAAGTATCCATCTCTCAAGATCTTCCTAGACATGGCATGTCCATTGGCATGTGTTCCAAATAATCCTTCATGGATTCTTTGATCAGTAAGTCTGCTTCACGCTTGTCCACACATTTGAGCAGAACCATATCATGATTTCTCTTGTAAAGCACATTGTTACTGAGGAAAAACTTGGACGTCAATCTCCTCAGATTCTTCTTGTCTAGAGTTGTTGCATCCGCTGGGTACTCCTGATTTTGCAAGTAGTTCTTGATGTCATAGAACCATGGTTTCTCGTCGGTTTCTTCTTCGACCAGTAGACAATAGGCTGGTGTAGTTTTTCGCTCAATTGTAATGAGTGGAGCTTCATTAAGAAATATGACTTGAAACATAGAGGCCAACATAGCCAAGGCGTACGCTATTTGATTCTCTGCCCTTGGAACGTGATGGAAAGTGACTTCATCAAAGTATTTGATCAATTCCACAATGTGGGCAAGGTATGGGATCAACTTCTCATCACGGGTCTCCCATTCACCTTTGACTTGGTAGATTACCAAAGTTGAGTTTCCATATACTTCTAGGATCTTGATCCTGGTATCAATTGCAGCTTCGATACCCAAAACACATGCTTCATACTCTGCAATGTTTTTTGTACATTCAAAACATAATCTGGCTATGAAAGGAGTATAACCACCATCAGGATTCATCAAAACAACTCCTACACCATGCCCCATGTAATTAAAGGAACCATCAAACATCATTTTCCAACGAGAACCTGGTTTGGGACCTTCATCTAGACCTGGAACTTCACAGTCTTTTATCAACATAATGTCCTCGTCCAGAAAATCAAATTTCAAAGGTTCATAATCTTCAACAGGTTGATCAGCAAGGTAGTCAGACAAAACACTGCCCTTGATAGACTTCTGGGTTACATATTGGATGTCATATTCAGATAACAGCATGTGCCAACGAGCGAGTCTTCCAGTTAAGGCAGGCTTCTCAAAAATGTACTTTATTGGATCCATCTTCGAGATCAACAAAGTAGTGTGACAAATCATATATTATTGGAGGTGTCTGGCAGCCCATGCCAAAGCACAACAAGTCTTATCTAAAAGTTAATATCTTCTTTCACAATCTGTAAACTTCTTGCTTAAGTAATAAATGGCATGCTCCTTACGACCAGTTTTGTCCTGTTGGCCTAAAACGCAACCCATAGATCCCTCAAGTACAGTCAGATACATGAAGAAAGGCTTCCCTGGAGTAGGTGGGATCAAGATAGGAGGTTCTTGTAGATAAACCTTAATCTTCTCAAAAGCCTGTTGGTAATCAGAATTCCACTCAATTGCTTGATCTTTTCGGAGCAACTTGAATAAGGGTTCACATGTAGCAGTCATGTTGGAGATAAACCTGGAGTTGTAGTTCAATCTTCCAAGGAAACCTCTGACTTGCTTTTCTGTTTATGGAGTTGGCATTTCTTGGATTGCACTGACCTTGTCCGGATCTACTTCAATTCCTTGTTGACTAACAATAAAACCAAGTAACTTCCCTGATCGGACACCAAAGGTACACTTAGCTAGATTCAGACGCAGTTGGAACTTTCTGAGGCGTTCGAATAACTTTAGAAGATGATTCAAATGATCCTCCTCGCTCTGTGATTTGGCAATCATATTATCCACATAAACTTCTATATCCTTATGTATCATATCATGGAAAAGGGTGACCATTGCCCTCTGATAGGTGGCTCCTGCATTTCTGAGACCAAATGGCATAACCTTGTAACAATAAGTGCCCCATGGTGTGATGAAAGTAGTATTTTCCATATCATCAGGATCCATCTTGATCTGGTTGTATCCTAAAAATCCATCCATGAAGGAGAAAACAACAAACTTAGCAGTGTTGTTAACCAAAGTATCAATATGCGGAAGAGGGAAATCGTCCTTTGGACTTGCTTTATTTAAATCCCTATAATCCACGCACATTCTAACCTTGCCATCCTTCTTGGGGACTGGCACGATGTTAGCCACCCACTCAGGGTACTTCGCAACTGCGAGGAATCCACCATCAACCTGTCTTTTGACCTCCTCTCGAATCTTCAGAGCCATGTCCGGTCTTGTTCTTCAGAGCTTTTGCTTTACTGGAGGACAACCTGTTCGAAGAGGCAACTTGTGGACCACTATGTCCGTGTCTAAACCGGGCATATCTTGATACGACCATGCAAACACATCCACATACTCTCTAAGTAGCTTGACCAATCTTTCTCTGATGTTTGCCCCAAGTGTTGTACCAATCTTGACTTCTTTCTTGTCTTCATTAGTGCCAAGGTTGATGGTCTCTACCTGCTCCTTATGTGGCTGAAGATCCATGTACTCATACTTAACCAATCTTGCCAGTTCCTCAGGAACGTCACAATCTTCCTCACTTTCATCTTCCGTTTGGTAGATGGGCGAATCAAAGTTAGGAGAGAATATAGAGTCATTGGATTCAACAGGGTTTTCATTTGTTTTGTATATGGGAATGATTTGCTTTTATTAAAAGTGAAAACATAGAGGTGCAAGAAATTTTTTTATTGGTTTTAAAAGATTTCCATTTTATTTTAAAAGTGAAAAGAGAAAAAGCAGTAAATAAAACAAAACAAGAATTTAACAAAATGCCTTCATTGATTAAATAACTTGAAAATGAGAAGGGGCCCTACAAAATGATCCCATGGCCTTGGGTCGAGCTAGGAAACTTTGAAAACATTTAAAGAAAACAATAAATTACTTTGACAGTGGAAAAATCTTTGGGATCTCAACTGCCTCCCAATTGCCCAAAGCTGTTTCACACTGATAAACCAAATGATCCACGTTTTCATCTTCAGCATCCTCATTAATTGCATTGATCTGATAGCCGGCACTGGAAAACACCTATTGAATGGTCTTTGGGTGTCCTTTAACGGAGGTTGATGCTACTTCCTTCACATGAGTTGGTTCATAACCCAACCCGTAGCGATCTAGCTTCTTCTTGAATTCAATGACATCGCCCTAACCTTCATAGCTTCCTTCTTCAATAGTGGAAATGGTACTCTTCAGTGACGCAAAATATGGAATACCCTTCCCATTTGGTTCCTCTACTTCCATAAGGACAACATTGGCTATCTCAAGAGCTTGGAAAGCAGTTTCCAAAGCATCTTCATCAGCTTCAATATAGCTAAAGGAGGAAAGGTTGCTAACCATGAGGTATTCTTCCCAGGACACCGTTACCAGCTTGTTATTGACCACAAACTTCATATTTTGATGTAGGGTAGAAGTGACTGCCCCAGCGGCATGAATCCATGATCTTCCCAGCAAACAGTTGTAACTAGGGTTAATGTCCATAACCTGGAAAGTGACTTTGAACACCTGTGGTCCGATCAAGATTGGTAGGTCTACTTCTCCGATAACAGTCCTCCTTGACCCATCGAAAGCTTTCACAATCAATGCGTTGGGCCTCATATCTGCCCCCTGATAAGATAACTTAGCAAGTATTCTTTTCGGAAAAACGTTCAATGAAGATCTTGTATCCACAAGAACTCTCCCTAAAGTATCCTCCTGGCATTTCACATATATATGAAGAGCATAGTTATGGTCCAAGCCATATTTTGGAAGGTCCTCCATACTAAAGCTAAGATTATTGCATGCGATTATATTGGCAATGACACCATCAAACTGATTCACAGTTATATCATGTGTAACATGCGCCTGTGCCAGCAATTTCTGGAGAGCACCTCGATGGGCCAGCGAATGCATAAGAAGTGATAAGATAGATATTTTGGAAGGCGTTTGATGTAGCTGATCAATAACCTTATAATCACTCTTCTTGATAATTCTGAGAAATTTTGCATCCTCCTCTTCCAAGACCAACCCTTTATCCTTGTTGGCAACAGCGGTAATAACTTCTTTAGGTGGAACCGGTGGAACGGTATTGACTTGTTGAGTGTAAACACGACCACTGCGAGTTAATCGACTTGCACCTGCTATGTCAGCACTTGCTACTTTTAAACTTTCCTTCTGACCGACCTGTTCAGTCTTCTGATGGACTTCCCCTGTATCATACTTCCAAGGAACTACTTTGGTATCTTCATAAAGGAAAGGGTTACTCCTTTTCTCAATCCTTGGTTATGGAAAATTGAAAATGGGTACCTTAGGTTCTGGCATATTGAAGATGGGTTGAACTCCCGGGGATTCAAGCATGTTCAACAATGGTGCTATGGTAGAATCAGATTCAGGCAAGTTAAAGATGGGTTCAATCATTGCCACTTCATTTCTTTTCACACGACCGCTTACTTGCAAAACACCAAGATTAATCAAACTTTGAACATCTTTCAAGACCAGTTCACATCCCTTTGGATTATTAGCACAAACTTCACACTTCTTCTGATAGTTCTTCAGCATACGCACCTCTACTAACTTCGCATGGATGTCACTAAACGGGGTTTTGATCTTTGTGGCATCGAAAATCAAATCTTCGTCAGACTCATCAACAATGGCATGTATGGACCCATGCTTAGGTAAAGGATTATCTTTGACATTCAGACCAGCATTTCCAAATGACAAAGTATTTTTATCCATTAAATCCTTCACAGCATACTTCAAAGCGATACAATTTTCCAAATCATGCCCTGGAGCACCTTCATGGAATAAACAGTGTGCGCTTGAATTGTAACTTGGTGGGAGTGGATCTGGTGGAGGACCCAAAGGTCTTGGAGTAACCAAACCTCTCTTCAGCAGTGAGGGATATAATTCAGTGTAAGTCATAGGGATTCGAGGATTTTGGGGTCTTCCTCCTGGCCTTCTATTCTGAAAGTTGGAATTTGGATGATGAGCTGGAGTCCTCTGCTGGTAGGCTGAAGCATTGGGTGCTTGTTGATAGCCTAAATTATTGAGCATTTGTTGATAGGCTGGAGCCGCTTGTTGGTACATTGGTACTGCTTGAGTTGGCCGATACATTGGAACTTGTTGATTATATGATGATTGAACTGCCGCTACATAGGGATGTTGAACGTACTGTGGTGGATAGGAATACTGTAGTTGAGCCACAAGTGGAGGCCTCTACCAAAACTGATTTCTCCTTTGACTCGTCATCACTGCATTTATCTTGCCTTCTTTCTTTTTGTGGAAATTGCTGGTAAACTTCTTAGCATTGTTCCCACTATTGTTGCTGAAGTTGCTGGATGCACCACCCATCTTACCATTCTTCAAACCAAGTTCAACCTTGATTCCTACAGCCACGAGATCAAAGAAGCTAGCAGTTATGCTTCCCACCATTCTCTCAAAGAATTTTGGTCACACAGTGTCAACAAACCAGTCAGCTAATTCTTTCTCTGTCAACGGGGGATCTACTTGAGAAGCGGTCCCTCTCCACCTTTGAGCATATTCTTTAAAAGATTTGGAATCCTTCTGGGACATACTCAGCAGCTACCTCCTATCGGGAGCAAGGTCCATATTGTACTTGTATTGCTGAATGAAAGCATCTGTCAGGTCTTGGAAACAACGGATTTTTGACTGATCTAGAGTCAGATACCATTTGGAAGAAATTCCTTTCAGACTATCCTGAAAGCAATGGATCATCAGTTTTCCATTGTCAACTTGTGCTGCCATTCTCCGATAGTACACCAAAAGATGGCTTTTAGGACACGTTGCGCCTTCATACATATCAAAGGTAGGTGTCTTGAACTTGGGAGGTATCACTAGTCCAGACACAAGGCACATCTCTCTAGCAGCAGCACCAAAGTTCTTGTCGCCTTCAATTGCCCTCAATCTCTTTTCAAGAGTGTCAAAATTCTCTTGCATCTTCTCATGTTTCTCATTACCGTTTTCAGACATGTTTGGAACATCGTAAACCTGAGGATCATTAAAGTACGGCTAGACACGGGTGTGCACAATATCTGGTGTAAAATTAGTAACCACTTGGTTCTCTTCAGTAGTCAAAGGAATAGTTTGTTGAGTCGTAAATCCTTGAGGGGGAGGCACAAAACCTTGGGAAGGAAATGCAAACCCTTGAGAAGGAGGCGCAAAACCTTGAGAGACAAAACCTTGGGAAGAAGGGAAGAAACCCTGACCAGTAATTCCTTGGGAAGGAGGAATAAAACCTTGAGAAACAAATCCTTGGGAAGGAGGTATAAAACCTTGAGAAACAAATCCTTGGGAAGGAGGTATAAACCCGTGAGAGGCAAATCCTTGGGGGAGGAGGTACAAACCCGTGAGGAAGCCCAAAAGGAGGCCAGGTTACATGGGTAGTGACTGATGGTGTAGGATCAGTCGTTGCAGTGACAATCTCATAAACCACAGTTTGTTGGGTATCCATCTTTGCTCGAATGACTTGCAACATTTCCATGATCTGGCCCACATTTCCATGAAAATCAGTAAGCTCTTCATTAAATTTGTCCATCTCTGGATCTCTGTCAGCCATCTTCTTCCTGGCCTGAGCTCGAGTGGAGTATTTGAGTGAGATCCTCAGTGTGACAGTCTGGAAAGGAGGTGACGGGAATGAGTTTTTGATAAAGTGCAAATGCGGAGATGCACTCAAGAGTAGAAAAATGCAAATGCTTCAAGGGACTTAAGAAGTTATTGCAAAACATCAAAATGGGTAAAGCTTTATTATTATTTTCAAGAACTAATAAACTGAAGTCCATTCATGGTAAAATATATGATGTTTGCAACAAACATCTCTTTATTCCTTGAGGCTCTTACTAAAATGATGCATATGATGTTGAGATGCAAAGATGCAGGGATGCAGGGATGCAAGGATGCGAGGTGTCACAAGTAAATCCAGAACATTCTTAATAGGTAGGCTGTAAGAGATTGGTTGTATATTTTTTCTACCCATAAATCCCACTCACAGGATGGTTTCTATAGTGATGGTTTAAGGAAACTCAAGGTCACGGACGTTTATCGTACTAACACCCCGTTGCAGGCTAGCTGCATTGTGACGATAATAACGATAAGGTCTACCTTGAGTGGAGTTCTCATGCTAGGCCGACAAAGGGGAGATCCCTCGGAGCCTAACATTACACAACTACCAAAATTGAAACAGGTTCTAGGGGGTCCCTGAATCACAACCCTTTCGTAAATCCAGTCACGCGACATGCTAGCTGCATTGCGAAAAGATCTATGAAAAGTCTAACTATCCGGGGGAGCTTTCATGCTAGGCTTTCAAGGAGCGAGTCCTTGGAGACTAACACTAATAACATCCAATTCTAACTTAGGTGTTCCCTCTTCTTTTTCCACAACTCATCTTTTACTTGCAATGTAATCCCAAGATTCCACAGACAAGTATAATAATAAGCAGTAAGAAAAGAGAAATAAAAAGAACAAATATGCAAAACATAAATAACAAACATAGAGAAGACATAAGACAAGATCAAACAAATAAACACACAAAGCTAAGTTGGGCTCGACCCTCTCTAGCATGGAGCTATTCCCCAGCAGAGTCGCCAAGCTGTCGTACCTCAAAAAAATACGATCCTTGCTATGGACGCGGAAAGAAACAACAGAGTCGCCACCTAATTCTATTTATTCTACGAGAGAAAAGGGAGATATAAATACAACCTAAAGGAAGGATAAGAAATGGTCAACGAAACCAAATTCTAAGTTCGGGAGTCGGTTACGCAAGGGGAAGGTATTAGCACCCCTCACGTCCGTTGTACTCAACGGGAACCTCTTAGTCTAACTATGCGATTAAATGTTTGATTAATGTCTTTGTCTTCTAAATGTTTGTTCTACGGAAATAAGTTTTTAAATTATTATTATTATGAAGATGACAGAGAAATGATTTTTTTTTTATTAAGGTGCTCGCGAAGGATTAAAATCCATGTGCCTACGTATTCCCTTGTGCAATGGGAAAGTCAGAGCTTCGTAGTTCGTGCAACTACGATTTGTGGTTTTTGATTGAATGATTGTTTAAAACGCATTATACTGCTAAGCGTTGGCTTATACTCGCGGCGGAGGCTGAAGCGCTAGCTTGTTTGCGAGATAGAAAGATTTAAACAATATTCGTTTAGAGAAAGATGTTTGACCTTTGTTAAGGTGTTTTAAACGAAAAGGCGAATGAACCACGTCGCGTGGGGCTAGCCCAAGAGTTATTCATTCCAGAACGTGTGGAGTGCTAGACTCCGGGGTTCAGTTCTTCCGTTAATTAATTATGAAAAAATGATTTGAATTGGTTGGTAAGTTTTAAATGCTTTTGAGTGTGAAAGAGAGAATGAACCACGTCGCGTGGGGCTATCCCAGGAGTGATTCATTCTAGAACGTGTGGAATGCTAGACTCCAGAGTTCTATTCTTTCACGAATTAATTTATATGATTAAGATATTTTGATATACGAAAGGCGAATGAACCACGTCGCGTGGGGCTAGCCCAGGAGCGATCCATTCCAGAACGTGCGGAGTGCTAGACTCCGGAGCTCTGTTCTTTCGTATTTAAATTTATAAAATAAGTTGGATATTTTTTTTTAGACGTTTTAGGATTTACATATTTTAATAACGAAGGAGTAAATGAAACACTACGTGTGGGGATAGCCCATGTGTGATTCATTAAAGACCCGCATAATGCTAGACTCCGAAGCTCAGTTCCTTGTTAATTAAATGCAACGCGATAAAGACCGTGCAGATGGCGATCACATAGGTGACTAACTTACGTGGGTGCAAATGCATGTGTATGAATTGTTTGGTGTTGGACCAAAAAGTTTGTTTACTCTTAAAATGATCATTTCTTTGTGCTCTTTCAATTTTAATCAACAATTTATGGTCTTAGATGCAAGAATAATTCATACCAGTGAATAAGACATATTACTGAGCTACCAGTATCCACACATTCATCATATCGAACCAAATAATTAAATGTTAAAAGGATAATCGAATAGGAAGGTCAATCTAAAAACACAAAATGAGAACCTAAAATATCTAGCTTATTTCTAAATTCTCCTTTGTAAAAAAGCATTTTTATAAAATTTATTTGAGAAAAAAAAACTAATTATAATCCTTATTTAAGGCAACATGTTTTATTAATAACAACAAAAAATAAAAAATAAAAAATATAGTAAGACCAAAACAAAGGACCAACAACTAAGTCAACACCTGAAAAAGATTGGGCCACTGGAAAATGGTCCGCAAGGGGCCCGACCGGGGTCACATGATCCGAAAGAAAAAGAAAAAAAATAAAAAAGAAATCTAACCCCTCTCAATCAAAAGAAACCCTAGCCGTCTGAGCTTCCTCGGTTACCGCGAATGAAAGAAAATAGCATAGAGAACCAACATTCAGTCAGATTCCATAAATCAAGTTTATTGGGAAAAAAGAAGATTTGTGCATCGAAAAAGATGTAACTTTCTGCAACTATAACCAAAGAAACACGTAAAGAACAAAAAGAAAATAATGTTTACTCTCTTCAAAAAAAACTTTCCATAATCTCAGCCACTATTTTTCGAAGAAGAAAACGGAAAGGCTTCTCAGTAATCAACAACGATCAAAGTACCATCAACACCAAAATAAACCATAAACACAAAAAAAACGAAACACCAGAATGAAAACAAAATCCTTAAATCATGGAAGAACCTAGTCCACCATTTCACTATGTTCAACGCGATGTCGTTTATGCAAGCAGAGTAAGAGAGAAAAAAACGAGAAAAAGAAAGGATCAAAAGGTCTACCGCTGCCCGATACTGTGGAGATAATTATCAGGTGAATCGTTATTTCGCCTTGCTCAGTGTTCGTCTGATTTCTTCTTCTTCTTTCTTCTGTTTTTGTCTTGTTGACGTTGTGTTCTTTGTGGTTGTATTTTGCGTGTTAGGGTTTTTTCATGTGTGTTCGGATGTGGCTCGGTTTGTGAGTTTGGTTTCGAGATGGCGGTAAAGTTCGCAGTTCATATTTTTCGCAATGGATGGTTATGAAGTTTCAATTCTGTTTTGGTGGTTTTCAAGTGGTTCCGAATCTTTGAAGGTTCAAGGGTTTCATAAAGATAAGTTTCTGAGATTTTTTATTGCTTGTTTTTTTTATGAAGTTATGTATTTTCTTGTTTTTCTTTCGATCCCCTCTACATGAACTTTCCTTTCTTCCTTTTTATAGCAGGAAAACTAGGTTTTCCGAATTTGAACACTTGATGAGAGATATTCCCCTTTTGTTATGTTTGCCATTACTTTCTTGTATTCAAAAAGTTTTTTTTAATTGGTGAAATTTCTTGGTCCTGCAACCCTGCTGTGTTTCTGAGTACTTGTTGAGGAATATTTATACATGGTATTGTGTTTGTATATTTTCTGGTGTTCAGGAATAGTCTTTGATATAACCGTGAAACTTGCTTTGTGAAGCTTAAACTATGATGCTATGTTTCTACCTTTTTAAGTTGACTATTGACTTGTACTCAAATTGGTGCTAATGTTACTGCTACCCTGCTTCTGCACTTACAGGTCTGAACTTGCTTAAGGAGTAAAAGGAGGTAGCAGGCAAAACCAGCTTGAAGGGGGCCCCTCTCAATTCCAAAATGACATTTTTTAATTTAGTTATTTTTTGGATGGGATTAATGTCAGTAGACTATATGCACACAACTTGATGACACTTTTTGCAAAAGAAACTCTTCCCACGCTACAGTAACAGTTGAAGTGGCCAAAAATCAAGCTTCAACAAGTGCTAGTTCCACTTCAAAACACAATACCCATAGCTTTGGTCATATAAGCTTAGGACTAGTGAGAATTGTAGAACTAGGCTTTTATTTCTTGTAATATCGTGTAACCAACTTGTTTATAATGACAATGTTTTTCGTATGTACCAATGGAGTTATGGATACAAATCAAAAATAAGTGAAATGTTTAATTCTATATGAACATGAATGTATTTAATTTGAACATGTGTGATTGCAATATGAATATGACTGTATTGATATGGACATGGACACTTGAATTTACTCATGAAATGGTATCGAACATATAAAATAAATCTGATCTTTTTGACTTGGAATTGGAACTTATGATACAAATGATGTGAGAATTTAAAATGGAAATTTGGAATATGAGAATTTGATTTAGAGCTTAGAACTTGAACTTAAATTGAAATTGGAAGTTATAATAAATAATAGAAACAGTTTTTTTTGAAAATGAAATAAAAATTGGAAGTAGAAATTGAGATGAAAATTTAAGAGATTAAAAATTGATTTAGAAATGAGAATTTGAAAAATGAGTAGAAATTAAATTTAAAATGGACATAAATAAAAAAAGAAATAGAGAATGACTAAAAATAAAAGTAGTAATAGAAATTGGAAGTTATAATAAATAATATAAACAGTTTTTTTTTCTTCCGAAAATGAAATAAAAATTGGAAGTAGAAATTGAGATGAAAATTTAAGAAATTAAAAATTGATTTTGAAATGAGAACTTGAAAATGAATGGAAATTAAATTTAAAATGGATATAATAAAAAGAAACAAAGAATGACTAAAAAACTAGTAATAGAAATTGGAATAAAATTTTAAAATAGGAAGTTAAAAATAGAATAAAAAAATAAAAATAAAACTAGAAATAAAATACGAAAATGAATTAAAAATTAGAAATGAGAAATAGAAATTAAATTTTAAAATGGAAGCTTGGAGTGAAAAGAAATAAAATCATGAGTAACTTGAAAATGAGTTGAAAGTGACAGAAAAACAAAACTTGGAATTTTCCCTTAAGTGCAATGAAGGTATGAGGAGAGCGGTTAGGGGTAAAATTTGGGGTATGACAGACAGTATTTAATATCCCATGTTCGTGCAACAGATAACAACCAGAGACTTCAGGTAAATCAAAAGATACTTGGAATAGAAAAGTCCTTGTAGGATACAAGTTCATACATCAAAGAGCGAAAACTACATCAAGAGAGAGGAATCCCACAACAGGCCTGTGGGTAATCCAAATTATACGAATACAAGAAAGCCTAGGAATATCTACATCCCGCAACCTCCAGCTAAGGCGATTGACACCTTGCAGCAACTGGGCTATATCTGGATGTGCTGGTTCCTGTATTAGCTTTTGAATCAGGAGATCCCTAAGGTCAAAGGAGGCATGCAACTCCTCAATTTGTTGTAGGAACACCTTCTCACTCTCCTTGTTTGCAATGGAATCAGTCTTGGTCTTCTTGACATCAGCTCTAAGCTTCAACTCTTTTATCTCTTTCTGAGCATCCTTCACCGCCTGTTGACTCCTTACTATATCTTGAAGATGACTGTTCTCTTGGTGGTGGGACTTTTGAAGGAGCTCTCCCTTCTCAGCTAAAGAATCCTGAAGGCCTTTGATCTCTAACTTGTACCTCACTTCCAGCTCTTTATGCCCCTTCAAGTTGTCTTCCCATTTCTCTTGCCATAAGGTTATAGTTTCATTAGCTTCATTCAACTATTTCTTATCTTTTCGGCGTTGGACCGCCTTGTGAGTTTCAGTTAATCCCTTTTTCTTGAAATAGAGATCTCTCTCCTGAAAGTCTTGTTGCTTGAGCCTGACCACCTCCTAATCTTGGTGAGTTATTTCTTCCAACTTCTGGTATTGAATCTTCAACTTATGGCACGAGTTGTTGGCTTCTTGATTTTCCAACCTGAGATGCTTTACCAAGGCCTCCAATTTCTGATACTCCTGAAGAGGAACTGAAGTTATGGGGACTACTTCCTTAGGGTAGAGAGGTGGTTCCTTGGATAATGGGAGCAACAAAGTCTCTACACGATCTTCCAACCAAGTAGCAAAAGGATCATAAGTCTTTGGATCTACTCTCCCAAAGTATTTCTTCCCCTTCATCACTCTAACCTCCCAAGCTTGGGATGCTAATATGATCATCCTCAGGTTACCTTCTGCTGGAAAGTAGAGTGACTCACTTATCTTTTCAATCAATGGTACAACTCTTAAAGGATAACCAAATTGTTTTCTGGACAAGATAGGATTGTAGCTGATTCCACCTTTCCTTCCTATCAAGGGAACATTTGGGAAGCTACCACAACTAACCATGATTTCTTTTCCTACAAGGTCTCTGTTGCATCCCCAAGCAATGTCATATGAGGTTAATCCCATCAATCTTTTGGACCACTTCCACGATTGTTTCAAATCTTGGAAAGACCCTGATTTTGGGAGTTGCCTTACAAACCAGTCAGCAAACAAGGGAGCACAATAATTCACATGTCCCTTTCTCTTTTCATTCCTGTAATGAACCCTATAGTAGAAGTTACCCAGCAATGTAGGCATTGGGTTTATTTTGACAAAGATGGTGATATCCTCCATGCTGATTAATCATTTCTCTCTTGGAAATAAGTTGATCCCATACACTATCATGACTAACAATGCTCTGAAATCTGCCCATTTGTTTCCTGATGCCATAACATGAGCCTCTGTGATGAGAAACTCCAAAGAAATCCCCTTACCCTGGCTGGCTTCCAACCCCATCTTGAATCTGAGCATACTCAAGTGACAGGAAGCAGTAATGTCTTCATAAGGAGGGCTCCTATCTGAAGCATAATAAGGCGTACCTTCTCTAATGGGAATATTCAGGATACTGGAGACCTCCTCCAATGTAGGTGCGAAGATGTAATCTGGGAAAACAAAGACTCGTAGATGTGGATCATAGAATTACAACAAGGAATGCAGGTTATCCCTCTGTTCAACTATTGGCTTATTCACATAATCCAGAATATTTCCAAACTCTCTTTTGAAGTCATCAAGAACTTTGTCACTCATTAAGCTGATCAAATTCTGAATACCCTCTGTCTCTGGTTGTGGGAAAGTATAATGGACATTCTTCTTCCTTGGAGTTTTCATCTTGAAGCAGCAATGTGATCGGGAATCAGAAGTGATATGAACCCTGAGAATAAAAAGAACACATATGATTAATGATGTCATGATGCTTATGCAAGGCAAGGCATGTGATCAGTGATGTGTCTGCGTAGTGTCAATCATATAATCAAGTGTCTGTGCAGGGTCACAATATCATCACAAACATCTCTCTGATCAGAGGTTCAAATCTCAGAATCCATATGTAACATAACAGATCACCATACTGAAGCATGTTGGTACAGGGGGTATGTTGAAGGTTCGGGTTCCTGCAATCTTGTAAACCCCTCCCAATCTCACATGTATGCTACTCGGGTCAACATCACAGACTCTCAAAGCTGAATAACAATAATACATTCACCATCTCCGAGAAATGGCTCAAGACCAAATCAGGGAATCGGTTTGGCATTATGTACTACTCAGGGAGGTCTCAGCTGAGTCCAAGGAAACTGTCGCTCCCACCAAATGACACCTAGGGCCAAGAGGGGTACAGACGCGATCGGTCGGCGGAAGGAGAAGGAAATGAATAGAGTCGTCAGCTAGGCATTTTTATCCCGAAGGAAAGGTAATGCTGTATAAACCTAAGAAAAGATGGATAAGACGGTCGCGAACCAGAGAAACTGAGAAAGGGGGTTGATTACAACCTGGGAAGGTATTAGCACCCAGATTGTCCGTCGTACTCGACGGGATCCACGCTTATAAGATTTGTGTTTTAAAGGGGTAGTGTCAGTGCTGTCTGTGTATCAAAGCTGGAAAGAACGCAAGTTTCAGTGCAAAATAGATGTGAAGTGAAATATGTGAAGTGTCAGTGTAAGAACAAGAGTGAAATGCTCAAGACTATGAGGCTTAAAGAATAATGCTGGAAAGAGGGGGGATATACAGAGACTTTTGTTCGATAACTATTAAGTTATGCCTACGTATCCTCTCGTGCAATGAGGAAGTCAGAACACCGTAGTTCGACCCAAAGAGACTGAAAGAGTAAATTGACTTGTGAACTGCCTACTTGTCTATGCTCAAGTGTATGACCTGTCTTGCTCAGGTGCAAACTGTCTTGCATTAGACGGAAGAAGCAAGTTCTCGTTTGTGAGTGAATGAGATGAGAAAAGAATCCCGGAGGAGACGATTATTGTTTGTTTTTTTGTGTTTTCAGTCTTTTATTGCTTTTGAAGTTTGTCATAAGAAAATGAGCTTAAGCCTAAACCAAGGGTTAGTAAACTCATCACATCCTCCCTCTGATTAGGGGTAATGAGAATACCTCAAGTATGAAATAAACACCCCACACTTAGTCACCATGGTATAGGATTAAGATCATTGACCTACTTGCACTTATTTAGATGTTTTTTTGTTTGTTTTTGTTTAGTGTTAAGTAATGAGTTAAAGCCATAATCAAAGATTTAATGGACCCATTACACCATCCTAATAGAAGGATAATATATGAGAACATTTAAGCTAAGGAAGGCTCCTCAACTTAATCCATGATTAGGGATTAACCTCATGACAAAACAAAGCCTTTATTAAATGGATTTTAATTAATAGTTGGATTAAGAAGTGAATTTTATGATTTGTAAGACAACTTGAGGGGGACTTGTCCATTAACACTAGGGTTAGTCCTTCTTGACCAATTAAGGAAGAATTAGAACCCTAATGCAAGGCCCAAGTTACAAGTTTGATGTCTTAGTGATTATTAAGTGTATTGATTAAAGGGTTTAAACACATTAAGGGTTTAACACTTAGGATTAAAGTTATACACTCCATCCTAATAGAAGGATGCAGGCATAAGCTTAATCACAAAGCCTTAAAACCTTTATGGTTTAGTCCTAGATTATGAGGTGAGAAGAGAAGACACAAAGATGACACAAAGGTAAAACTAGTGGGGGAATAATCAAACCCTAATCATGATCATGCTTGGTTGTTCCTAGGGTTTATGAGGCTTGCAAAAGATCCTCAGGAGAAAAGCCACCAGGAAAGAAGGAGCAAGACAACTTGCTTCACTTAAGAAGACAAGTTGCTTGAAGGAAGAAAGTAAGAGATGAACATGAATTAGAAAGATCACTCTAATACAAAGATAAAATGCAGCAATGATGCCTAAGAGAGATGAGAAGATATTGTGAGAAGTGAAGGCAAATTCATTTCTCAAAACAACTTACCACCTGAAAAGTTAGCAAAAGAAATGAAATGCAATGAAGATGAGATGAAATGCCATGATAAAAACCAAAGTAAGAAGCATAAACATGATGCTAATGATGCTAAGAGATGATGCAAACACATGTCAAGAGTTGTGGATGATCATACAAGGATGAGGATGCAAATGAAGCATGCTTTGAACCATGAAAGTTCATGAAAGTTGATGTAATGAAATGAATGCACAACATGGCAAATGAAAGATGCAATGATCAAACATGATTCTAATATGTCCTAAGATGTCTTATATGTCATGAGGATGCACAAAATATCATGGCAAGTTCATGTATACAAGCAAATGGAAGATGGATGCAAAGGAAGGGAAGAATTAGGGTTTATACACAATATGCAATGCAAAAATCAAAATCAAAAGCAAATGACATGACAAAAAATTGAAAATGGGATCAAAGGAACCATAACCCTACACAAGCTCACTGCCCAAAGGAGGGGACCCAACTCTTAACCTAATGAGTGTTATGATTTTTCTAAGTCAACTAGGGTTTCAAGGCACCTCAAAAGGAAAAATGCTCATTAAATTGAAAATGGAAGATAAATTCAAACCAATTTTTCCCTAGAAACTACATGATATGAAGGATGCAATGCAAGAAGAACCATCATCAAACTCTTCATGGTTAGGCAGAATGAAATTTCTTAAGTTAGGACCAAAATATTGCCTTTAAACAACTTTAATTCCCATGAAAATTGTCAAAATACATCAAGGACCAAAAAGAAATTTGTTTTGAGAGTTTGATAATGTTTCTAAATGTTTTAAAATGCAATGTGAATTTTTTGGTGATTTTTAAATACCTAAATGCATTTTTAATTAATTAATTTCCATTAACTAATCAAAAATAAACATTTAAATGATTTAAAAATAATTTTTAATACAAAAAATAAAAATAAAAATATTTTTGGGTTCTGAAAATTTATTAAAGGTTTGACAAAAAATTTCAGAATTTGTTAATGTGTTTTGCTATTTTTAAAAATTCGTGGAAATAAATACAATAAAAATGAAAATTAAATTAATTAAATGGAGAAGTATGCAAATCTTGAGGCTGAGATTCAAATAGAATTGGGGGGAATTGACTGGCGCCAGATCCTATGGTCCAGATTCAAACTGGCTAAACCTAATTAATTAACTTAAATAATTATAATTAATGATAAATGGACTAATCCTGGCCATCAAACGTGCGTGGGAAACTGAAATCAAAGGCCAGAATTCAAACAAAACCCTAATCACAATTAAAAACCCTAATGACTTTCAGGTCACCGGAGAAGAGCTCCGGTCGTCTTCTCCGGTGACATCCCTCCCTGAAAAACTCTATCTTACTCCCTAGGTCATGAAACCTCACCAAAATCTCCAGAACTCATCTCTTAACATTGAATAACAAGAATCCATGGACAAAAACAATTCATTTTAGCTACACATAGAGAATCGAAGAAAAATAAATTTAGGGCAAAAGTTTCAGAGCATCATAAAATGCTTGTTTCTGGCCCATTTTCGAAAATAATTACATCCCCATGATCAGGGAAACACATAGAACAACTTTGTAACTAAAAAACAAGATTCTGGAAAAAAATGTTCATCATGCTACCTGAGATTGAGCTTTCAAATCTTGCACTTTTTGACCTTCTTCTTTGTGTTATTCCACTCCACTGACTTCCCTGATGCTTCTGGTAAGCTTGGAATGAATTTATATGGAGGGTTTTGAAGCTTCCAGTTCAGGGGTGGTGAAAATCGTATTTCTGTTTGGGGTAGTTTTAGGCTGTTTTGGTGGATGGAAAATGATCAGTGAAGCATTTTGAGATGAATGGTGGAAGAAGTTTGGAGAATGAATGGCTGAGTTATGGGATTCGATAGAAAATGCAAAAGAGGGATTTTTTGTGAACTATGGTGATGCTGTGGTTTCAGGCTTTCCTCTTGTGTGTTTTGAGTCTCATTTTTCCCACATATCAAGCTGTGATAGGGCAGAGGGTTGGTGGTGGCACAGTGTGATTGGCATGGCCCCTTTTGCAAAAAGTCAAGTCTATGTGTCCTTTGAGGTATGGGCTGTTTCAGGGCTAGAGAAAAGGCATGTCTGCTGCAGCTTGATTCAAGGATGACCATGGAAATGAGATTGAGGCCAATTAGCAAGTTTGTGAGAAGTTGTGGGAGGTTTTGCAAATTTGTGAACCTTTGGCCCTTTTGAGATTTCTTAAAGCATAAGTCATGAAACTTGGAGATTCTTTGGTGCATTCTGAATTTTAGGTCATGTATTATGCTTATGTGATGCTTAGAAGTCATTTTGAAGTCATGAGAGTGCTTGGCATGTGAAATTGCAAGTTTCCCTCTTTGGTGTAAAAGTGAAATTTCATGATTTTTCCCAACTTTGCAAGGCCATAACTTTTGATCCAAGATGAATTAGAATGAGTTCTTGTACTTTTTGAAAAGGGAATGATCCAATCTACAACTTTCATGACCAAAGATTTTCCATTTGAAGCATTTTTGAATCAAAAAGAGGAGGTTGAAAAACTTTCCCAAAATAGCAAGTTTACATTATAAGTCACTTTCCCAAAAAGGCAATTTTGCAAATGGCTTGAAATTCTTCAATTTTGTGAACTTATAACATCTTTTATGATCAAATAAATATCATAAATATTCAAAATGATGGATAACACCCTTTGGTTGTGTGATTGGGGGCCTCAGATGCCCTGATTTTGCACTGACTTACTCAAGAAGTCACCTTTTGATCAGATGTCTTCCCCATTGAATTTCTTCATGAAAATTGATATGCATGATCCACATAACATATAGAGACTAATAGAAACAAGAATGACTAAAAAATTTGGAGTTATGGCCTCTGAAACCAAAACCCTAATTTTAGGTCATCTGTGTAGTTAAACCTGGCTCTGCTTCCATGCCTTTTTCAGTTCTTGTGATTCTTTGACTTCATTGACCTTGGGAGGATATAATATGATGCTTGAACATATATGGACCCTCTTGAGATGATTGGAGGCCTTGGGAGTGGCTCAAATGGCTCAGGGATGGCTCAGATCACAAACCCTAGATGCAGATGACTTAGAACCAATGCAGTGAAACAAAAATGCAATAGGAGATGCTATGGTTGAACTTATGCACATGAAAAGAATCACAAGCCATGGTGTGAATGAGTGAGAGAAAATTTGGGGTGTTTACAGCTGCCCCTATTCAAGCATGAGTTAGCTGTGCGGGATGTAAGCAACGGCTTAACAGGCAAACAAGATAACTTGTGGTTGAATACCAAAGACAGTCCAAAATTTGCACTTACTAAATGAAGAAGAAAAGGGATATAGATTGTAAAACAAAATAAAGTATAATTATAAAGTGCGGGCGACGGAGGACGACCGTCAAGCAGAGGACGACTGTTGGGGATAATGCAATGACGGGGACGGCCGACATGCTGGGGAAAGTAATAAGACTTTCTGGGGATGAAAGGTAAATGATGGGGAAGACCATCGGGTTGAAGAAATAAATGAATTAAATGATGAGGTACGGTTATCGAAGGTGAAGGACGATCACCTAGCAGGGGACGGCTGCTCTGTTGGGGTTAAGATGAGGGACGGTCATCCAAGGTGAAGGATGATCACCTGGCAAGGTACGATTGCTGAAAGCATCACGACATAGGACGAATGTCGGATGAAAAAAAAGTCGACGATGGGGACGGCCATCGGATAAGCATGATGAAGGACGATCATCAGGAGGTGAAGGACGATCACCTAGCATGGTACGGCTGCTCTCAGGGTTTATCATGACACAGGACGAATGTCAGATAACAGAATCAACGATGGGGGCGGCCATCAGATAAAAATTATGAAGGAAGATCATCAATAGGTGAAGGACGATCACCTAGCAGGGGACGGCTGCTGAAAACATCACGACATAGGATGAATGTCGGATAGAAGAAAATAATTTCTGCTGGGGAATGGTAAACACGGACGAGTGTCTACATTCAAGAGATGAAAGGTGTAAGTGTTTGACACTGTGTATAGATCAAAGATGCGGACGAGCATCCTTAAGACCATGATACGGACGAGTATCGGTAGAAACAAATGCTGACGCATGTTCAGAGATGATGATACGGACGAGTACCAACTAGTTAACAAAGAACACGGACAAGTGTCGAATCTAAGAAAGATAAGCGGTGTATACAAGATACGGACGAGTAGCTGTATGAGTAAAAAGTGATGAGTGAGACATAGACGAGTGTCCAACTTGCTGGGGAGGGTGACACGGACGAGTGTCAAAAGAGAAAGTGTATAAATTATGAACTGGAGTGTAATCTGTGGGGATAGGATGACACAGACGGGTGTTAATGAGAGTGTATTATAAACAAGTATATGGTTCCCAAAGTGTTTAGGCAACCATGCTGGGGGAGGTGACACGGACGGGCGTCAGGGAAGTGCGTAGATATATGTACACATGTGTTGTGAGTGCAAAGGGGATGCTTTGGCTTTCTGCTGGGGGCATGACACAGAAGAGTGTCAAGAAGCATCTGTAATATAAGTATCTGTTTGCTCGGGCAACTTTACTGGGGAATGATGACACGGACGAGTTCCAAAAGGAGTGTTTTCTGTATTTGTGCGTGTAAAGGAAATGCTTTAATATTCTGCCGGGGAGTCTGAGAGGCATTTTGTATTTTGTTGATGGAACATCAGTATTTACAAGTGTTCAGTTCAACACATGGCTTATGATTATGCAATATGTTTGATTTTTGCCGTAATGCTCCGTATTAGAAGGAATGCTACGCTCTGGGGGAAAAATATGATGCGAATGCTATGATTATGCAAAGATACTGATCCGGGATTCGGATCCCGTTGCTGAGGAGATCTCTGGCTGATCTGCTTGAAGTGGATATCCTAGCTGGGGATGAGATCATTGGTAGATATGACACATATGACTCTGCTTCGGGAAATAGACCACTGATAGACCTATCTTGGTAATGAGGAACCCAGCTGGGGTCTGCGAGAGCTTTCGTCACTCTGTTGTGAGATCTTCAGGCATTGTTCTTCTGGATAGAGATTGAAACTCTGCGGGGAAATAGTTCCCTGTCTTTGCACTAGGTTGAAGAGGAATGATGACTGGCAACTCAGCTGGGGAGAAAGCAGCTCTGGTGTTATTTGGAAGATGTGATGAGTAGATAATGATTTGACAGCTTGCTGGGGAGTTATTTTCCGTGCCCCATGTTGCGCTTTGAACACCCGCAGTCCTGCATGACAAAGAAACGTACAAGTATCCCGAGGTATCCCTTACTGGATTCCATCATATGAGTTTAGACACCCCCAGGAGTCAATATATTTCCTACAAGCATGTAGTTTAGGAAAGACGCATATGTATTTATGCGATCAACATATTAATGACATCGGACATTTTGCAAATAAAAGAGTACAGGACAGTGTGTGACCGAAAATCTGATTTCATTAATTTGTGTGCCCTGAATTGGCAAGATACAGCCATAGAAACAAATCCCCTAAAATGAGGAGATTGTTATAAATTGAGAAACAACAAGATACTGGCAATGTTGATGACGCTTCACGGAGCTTCCCTTTGCTATGACTCGTATGACATTTGACATTCTTCTCATCTTGCTTTCTGAGGGAGGTTGATTCTGGCCGATGCTTTAACCTTTCGAAGCTCGCCATGTTGTAAGTGATGCAGATGAATTCAGAATGCAGTCGTTCGTTTATTCCCTTATTTTGCGTGGATCGCCCTTTCGGGTTTTCAATCCACCGGGATACCCCTTTTTGCCTGAGTTGTCCAATGTGGCTTTTCAACTCAGCGGGTGTACTTTTTTTATTTATTTTCCCTTATTTTTGCCCGAGTCTTTTATTCTGTTTTTGACTCGCCGGGATGCCCTATTTTTGCCTGGACTTACATTCTGTTTTTATGTCCAGCGGGTCATTTTATGCGAAGTATTTTTTAACAGCATCTGAATTCATAGGGGACAGGAAATCTTCGCCATCCATAGTACTGAGCATCAGTACTCCACCGAAGAAAACTTTCTTTACTATGAACGGACCATCATAATTCAGAGTCCACTTGCCCATGTGGTCTGTATGAGGAGGAAGGAGTCTTTTCAGCACAAGATCTCCTACTTGGTATTCTCGGAGCCTGACTTTCTGATCGAAGGCTTTCTTCATTCTTTTCTGATACAGCTGCCTATGACAAATTGCAGCCAATCTCTTCTCTTCAATCAGATTCAGTTGTTCGTATCGGGATCGGACCCACTCTGCTTCGTTTAACTTAACATCCATCAACACTCGTAAGGAGGGTAATTCAACTTCAATAGGTAGGACTGCTTCCATACCATACACAAGCTGATACGGTGTTTCCCCAGTGGATGTTCTGATTGACGTACGGTACCCATGTGTTGCACCCCAAAATTTTCCCTCACAAAACAAGACTTTGTGTACTAAGAGGTTCACAAGGTTCACAAGGTTCACAAGACCTCTCATGAGGTTCACAAGGTTCACAAGACCTCTCATGAGGTTCACAAGATTCACAAGACCTCTCATGAGGTTCACAAGGTTCACAAGATATCTTATGAGGTTCACAAGGTTCACAAAGTTCACAATTAGTCAGAAAGTTTGACAATTCCCTCAGACAATGCATCCTCCTAAGTGGTGCATCCTAAACTAGGGTTTTGACTTTAATCAGGCTAAATGGACTTCCAAGACTTCAAGTGAGCTTCATAACATCTTATATGTGTTTAAGAATCCCCATGACAAGTTTCAAGACTTTTCTCAAAGGTTTGCTCAGTCAGATGATCAGATAGGTCAAAATCAGTCCAAGCAGTTAAAAAGTCAAACTTAGGTCAACTGTGGTCAAACCAAAGTCAAACTTCATGATTTTTTGCCAACATCAAGTATATGAAGTAAAATTCATCATTTGATCAAGGGTTGATCATGATTCATCAAGGAGATTTCAGATCATCAAGAATCAGGAGTTTCTAAATTAGGGTTTCCTTAGGAAAAGTCAATTGAACTTTGACCAGCCATAACTTTCACATGCTTCATCAAATTTTTCCCATCCAAAGCTCATTTTGAAGGAAATTGAATTCTCTACAACTTTGTGTCTCACAAACCAAGCCCAAAAATGCTTCATTTGGAAGGTATGAGCTAAGACATTATAGGTCCTTTTGAAAGTAAACAAAAAGTCAACAACTTCAAAAGGGCATAACTTGAGAATGGTAAATGTATGGACATGAAACCAGTGGGGTTGGTTAGAGGACTCTTCAAGCTTTCCAAAATGTCCAAGAACACCCTCATAGCATTAAAATTGAAGGATTTGTGCCCTTGCAAAGTTGGGAAATTTTTGGGTGGTTTATGAAGTAAATGGGGTCTTAAAACCATAATTCTTCAAATGGGCTGAACTTTTTGTGACCCAAGGTGTTACATGACATCATGCACGAAATTTTTTAATATTTTCATAATTTTATTTATTTTATTTTATTTATTATGATTTTTTATATTAAAAATCATTTTAAATTCAAATAAAATATAAAATATGAAGATTTAAAATATATTTTGATTCTAGAAGGTCATGAAAGTTAATTGGATCAAATTGATATGAGAATTATGGTGATTGTCTTAAAATAGCAAGGTTACATTCAAAAATATTTGAATTTTAAGACATGATCTTTTTCAATCTTCAATGATCAAAAAGTCCAAATAACCCTACAATATTTTGACCTAATTTCATCTACTATAAGTACATAAACACATCACAATGCAAAGGACACGATTTTGCTGCCTCAAGAGTAAGTTTCAATCTTCAAAAAATTCACCAAAAACCTCAATTCGGATTCTTGCATAGAGGCCATATCAAAAGATTTTGAAGGTTGCAAAAGACTCCTTGATCATCACTGATACTTTCCCAATACTCATTTGCATCCAAAGCATGCCCAATTGCATAACCCGAATCAAACTTTTCATACTTTGATGAATTTTTCGTTTCCATATATTTGTGTATTATAAATTAAATTTGATCATTGTTTCATGTTTGTAATAAGTTGTTGATTGTTTCTGGGCTGGTTAATTGGAGTTTTGGTACAGGTTTGAAGAACGGCCATTGTTAGGGTTTCGGCCAAGCTTTTAGGGTTTCATGATAAACCAAAAATAAATAAATTTTAAAGACATAGGAAGATTGTATGAGTTCTGGGGATCATAATGCACTGATTAACTGGAAGAAATTGTATTGTTTGACTAATGTTTGAGTTTCGCAGGTTCTGAGTATGGAGGAAATCGCAGGAAAAATCGTAGATAAAGTTGTAGAAATTTTCGCAGGTACTGTGAAGAAGATGAAGGACCAGTGGCGCCAAAAATCAGATTTAAAAATTGGTTTTAATATTTTATGGATTTGTTTGAGATTATTACACAATTGTGTTGATGGCTCAGTTGGTTTGTATGTACGCGTATGATATTGAGGGTCATGGGTTCGAATCCCCCCAGGCCCTTTTGTTTTGTTTTGTTTTTTGTTATAATTTTTACAGGAGGGGAAACAAAGCCTGATGGTATTCACTCCATATCACATGCGCGCGCATAGCCCAGTGGCTGGCTTCTTGGTCTGCTAGGAATAAAGCCTAGGGCCTGGGTTCGAATCCCAGCCCCAGGTATGTTTTGTTCATATTTTTTTCCATTTTATTTTTGTTTAATATATATTATAATTGATTTAATTAAATGATAAATAATTAAAATAAAATGTTTATATTATTTTGTATAATTTCAAATTCATATTTTGTTTCTTAAATTTAAACTTTATTAAAATTACTTAATATTTATTTTATTATATATATATATATATATATATATATATATATATATATATATATATATATATATATATATATATATATATATATATATATATATATATATATTATTTTGTATAAATAAATAAATTATATTAAAACCTAATTATTTTTATATAAACCCTAATATTTCATATAAAACCCTAATTCTATTTTCTAAACTCATGAACCCTAATTTATTTTTATAAAAAAAAAAACAAATTATTTTATAAATATTAATATTTGTATATAAATGTTAATTATGTTTATTTATTTTTATTATTTGTTATACATAGTTTTATATAAATAATGTAAATAGTTTAATTAGTTAATTAACCATAACTTGTTAATAAAAAAAAACTTAATTTTATGAATATAATTTATTTGTACATGTTTATTTAATTATAATTAGTAGGGATTTTTATAATATGCATATAAATTTAAATCATTTAGTATATAATACTCTTTATTTATTTCTTTTATTAAATTCTCTTAAAAAATATTATTTATCTAATTTTGAACTTTAAATTTATTTATTTTCATTATGTTAATTCTTTCATCTTATTCTTATTTATTTTATTACTATTAACCCCCTTTATTTATTTATTTATATATTATATGATTGTTTATTTTATTATTATTATTGTTACTAACCCACTTAATTATTCATTTATTCATTTATTTAATTTATTTTAATTATTATTATTATGTAATTGTATCCAATATGTAATAGTTGTAGTAATTTTTAATATTTAATTTTAAATGCTATGGTTAGTAAAATAGGGAGTGTAAAACATGTTTGTATTTAAAAATTGAATTTAGATCATTAACTTAAAGATAAATATCTAAATTGGTACACTCACACACGTAAGTCGATCTTGGATCCCCATCTCACTTCTTAAGGGTTACCTCTCAAGTTGCCTAAACAAAAGGTCAAGTAGGGTGTATAAAGTAAAGTCCCTCATCTCATATCATCTAGTCCCTTAACAGATAAAAAGATCAAGTCCCTTCGAATGTTGCCTTCGTAATGATCTTGTCCCTTTCGAATAAAGATGATAAGTCCCTTCGAATTGCTTATACACCTCACAATTGCCTAAATAACAGATGTCCCTTCACTTGTCCCTCATACATCCAAGGTAATGACTACCTATTCCTTAATAATAGGGATAGTCTTACCATTTAAAGGATATTTAAGAACAGAAAAGACTTAATTTAGGGTAGGTTCCTCTTATGCACTTGCTCACTCTTCAAAACATTTCAAACACTTCACAATTTTTCAAGCAATTTTCAAAATAAAGGCTTTATATATATCCGTACATGGATCATTATAAAGTACTTAAGAAAATTTCTAAACACACACTACACATTTCAAAAACAATTTAAAGTGAGCTAAGTAACTAAGAGCCCATGGATAACCATGGATGTAAAGGGTGCTAACACCTTCCCTTTACATAACCTACCCCCCGAACCCAAAAATCTTTTAAGGTCTTTCTTGTTCTTTTATGCCCTTTCCTTTGGATAAAATAAAAGTTGGTGGCGACTCTTGCTATCCGCAACATAACTAAAGTCAGTTCTCCCACCGTGTTACAGAATTGGCGACTCTGCTGGGGATTTAATAAAAGAGGGGTACCCTTAGGAATTAGATCACTTTAAAATTGTTTGCCTTGTTTGCTTTATACTTATCTGTTAGGTGCTCTTATGTGTGAAAGATCCTAACCCGGATCTAGTGTACCTTAGGTAAATGGCAATAGACCAAGGAAACTGTACGGCGTATACCGATATGGTTGATCTGGTGGCCATAGTTAGTGTGACTTCTTGGTTGGTGCTTATGTTCCTTAAGTCAAGTTGAGGATAATACGAGGCTCACATATGTTGTCAATGCACTAACTAACTTTTAGAACCCTATTTATCCCATCTTGGCCTTTAGAAAAGTAGTGAGATAACCGGCTTTGGTGAAGACTGAAGTTGGTTGATACTCGATGCTACACTCATTGAGATCTTAAACTTGGAGGGTTTTGGTTGGCAAGTAAGTTGCCTACTGAACAACCACCCTTGTGAAGGATCAATGATATTGAGATCCCTTAGAACCTGGTTACTTTGTAGGACAGGATGAACCAACTAACTTCAGGGGAGGGTACTTACCTTTAAACCTCATTCAAGCCTTCAAACCTAAGGGCTATTATGTGACTTGTTTGTGTGTGCCACATGTTTGTGATTGAGCATAACATCATAGCATCATCATGCATCATAAGCATAGCATTTTCACTAACCATTTCAAGGACCAAAGTATTTATCTTTGTTCTTTTTTGCAGGTCATGGCTTCTGTTCGTAGGAATACTATCAGGATCAACTTTCTGGGCATACCTCTTAAGCTTAAAGAATTGGTTTCCCAAGTTTCTGAAAACTCTCAGTCCATCAAGAGACATGGTCACCTATTGGATCTAGTCACTTCAGGGTTCAATGAAGACATGATGAGTGTCCTGTTTCAGTTCTTTGATCCTAAGCACCATTGCTTCACATTCCCCGACTATCAGCTGGTTCCTACAATGGAAGAGTTCTCCAAACTTCTGGGTATAGCCATTCTTGATCAGAGACCCTTCACAGGTTTGGAGAAAGAGCCTAAACCTGAGGTTATTGCTGCAGCTCTACATCTGAAGAAGTCTGACATTGTTCTAGAAACGAGAAGCGGAGTTAAGGGTATTCTTGCTAAGGTATTAATGGATAAAGCTCAAGTGTTCTTGAAGGCTATGAGCTATGATGCTTTTGAGGAGATCTTAGCCTTGCTGATTTATGGCTTAGTGTTGTTCCCCAATCCTGATCAGTTCATAGACGTTCATGCCATCAACATATTCCTGAGTCACAATCTAGTGCCTACATTACTTGGGGACATCCTGCATTCTCTTCATACTCGTACTACAAAGGCACGAGGAACTCTGATGTGCTGCATACCTTTGCTATCTAGGTGGTTTATTTCTCACCTTCCTCGCTCAGTGATGAAGAATGAACAAGGGTTCAGGTGGTCTAAAAGGATCATGTCACTCTCTCATTCAGATATCCATTGGTGCTCCAGATCTATGGAGAATGTCACTGTCATTGACTGTTGTGGGGAGTTTCCTAATGTGCCACTTCTAGGCATAAGAGGGGGCATTACTTATAACCCTTCTTTAGCCTTACGACAGTTTGGTTACGCTCGGAGTGATGGTCCTCATGATATGTTGATTCAAGGTAGTGTGTTTAACTACGACAACGATCTGCAAGGTTACCGTCAAAGGTTCATACGAGCATGGGGAAAAGTGAACAGGGTTGACAGCAAGACTCTGGAGCCCAAGTACACTATTCCTATGGAAGCTTACCTCAGATGGGTGCGATCTCGTGCTCAGACTCTTATGATGCCATATCCTGCCATCCTGCCAGTTACTATGGAGCCTATTGCTGAAGGAGATACTTCTTATACCATCCTTCACCCAGACATGCCCACTGACATGGAAGACTTACAGAGATCCTGGATCCAGTTGAAGGAGCAAAGGGATACTTTTGAGACTCATTACAAAGCAAGTCAAGAAAGAATCCTGGAGCTAACAAAGCAACTTCACGAGGAGCGGAATCTCAACTCATACCTCAACACAAAGAGGAAACGTCCATGGGAGACTTAAAACCCCATCTTTTGTATTTATTTCATTTCATTTTGTAAGCCCAAAGGGCAAACAAATTTATTACTAATAAAAGTTTACTTTCTTGGTTGTTTAAGCAAATTTAAATCCTGCGGTCCTTGAAAACATTACATACGCATTAATACATACCATATCATTGCATCACAGGTTTCTTGTGCACAGGTTTCTTATCTTCTCGCTGTTTATTTCAGCAATGGCTCTTGAACAAACAGTCAAAGATCTCCAGACACAAAATGCACAGTTCCAAGAGTTGATCCTGAACTTGTCTAAGGGGCAGGATGAATTGAAGACACTGCTGGCCAAGAAGACTAAGAAGACTAGAAGGTCAGGTGGCCTGATCAACATGGGAAGAAGGTTCAGAGGTCCTGTCAAGACCAAAGAACAGGTTGAAGATTATGAGTCTGAAGAGTCTGAGAAAGAGGGAGGCAGTCTCTATAACACAATGGGGGACTCTGATTCTGAAGCTAACTACTATCATGAGCCTAATGAAAATAAGTTCAAAATGCTGGTGGATAGAATGGATGCTATGGAATTGCAAAAGTCTTCTGGGCTGGATTTTGAAGACCTGAGTTTGATATCTGGGGTGGTCATACCCATTGGTTTCAAGGTTCCTACTTTCGTAGTTTATGATGGTGTCTCTTGTCCCAAGCTGCATCTGAGGTCTTATGTCCGGAGAATCCAACCCCATACTGCTGATAAGAAGTTGTGGATCCATTTCTTCCAAGAGAGCTTATCTAGAGCTCAATTCGAGGGGTACTATCAGTTGGAGAGTGTCAACATCCGTGATTGGAATGATCTTGCTGAAGCCTTCTATAAGCAATATCAATACAATGCTGATCTGGCCCCTACTCGCATGCAACTTCAAAGCATGTCCATGGGTGCTAAAGAAAATTTCAAGGAGTATGCCCAGAAGTGGAGAGACTTGGCAGGGAGAGTGCAACCCCCTCTAACTGACAGGGAGTTAGTTGATATGTTCATGTGTACGCTGAATGGTCCCTTTTACAGTCATCTCATTGGAAGCTCATCATCTGGCTTCACTGAGTTGATAATGACAGGAGAGCGCGTAGAAAGTGGTATAAGGAGTGGCAATATCCAAGTGGGTGCTTCTTCATCCAATACTGCAAAGAAGCCTCCCAGTGGGAAGAAAGAGTCAAATGTTGTTTATGGTCAACCTGATCGTAATAGGAGGCATCAGTCTGTGAGTGCAGTTCATATCTCCAATCCAACTCCTACAACACCAGAGCAGCCATAGGGAAATCAACAGAGGGCTAGAAGACAATTCACAAAGATCAACATGTCACTAGCCCAAGCTTTGCAACACTTGTTGAAGGGTGAACTTATCACTTTGAGGGATCCTCCTCAGAATCCCAATGTTACTTCTCCCAGGTACAATCCTAATGCACGATGTGCATATCATTCCAATTGTCAGGGACATGATACCAATAGTTGTTGGGTATTGAAAAATAAGATTCAGGATATGATTGATGCTGGAGAGATTGAGTTTGACCCTCCGGGTACTCCAAATGTGATTACTGCTCCCATGCCAAATCATGAGAAGACTGTTAATGCCATTGATGAAGATTCACATATCTCCCCAGTTACAGATTTGACTACACCATTATCTGTTATAAAGAAAAAATTAGTACAAGTTGGGTTCTTTCCAGGTTGTCGTGAAGATTGTTTATATTGTACCTATAAGCCGGATAGCTGCTGGAGGTTGAAGGATGGAATTCAACGCCTCATGAATAATTACACCATAGTGTTTGACAGGACTCCACTTTCTGTGGAAAGTATGGTGGATCATATAACTAAGGGTGCGAAGGTTGAAGAGGTGGATATGGTTGATAAAGTGCCGGTAAGGATACTTCCAAGGGGCCTGTCAAAATCACTCATAAGGGTCCAATTAAGATTACTGCTGAAGGCCCTGTGAAGAGTGTTGCTGAAGCTAGAGTGGCTCCTATGATCATTACCACTCCTGGTCCTATTCCGTATACTTCTGATAAAGCGGTGCCTTGGCATTATGGGTCTGATGTTTATATTCATGGTGTTAAGCAGGAACCTTTAGCTGATACACCTATTGTTGATGAAAACCTTGATGTTGATAATATTGCTGGATCTAGTAAGATCACACGAAGTGGAAGAGTTTTCTCTCCTCCAGTTACTTCCAAGAATACAGTTACTCCAGTTACTACCTCTAATACTGATGCTCGGGGCAAAGGTCCTGTTGTTGAACATATACAAACTGATGTGCCAGCTGCTGATGATCTTGCTAAGCAGATGGAAGAAGTATTGAAAATCATTCGCAAGAGTGATTATGACATTGTTGATCAATTAGGGCATACTCCCTCCAAGATTTCTATGTTGTATTTATTGTTGTGTTCTGAGGCTCATGCTAAAGCCTTGATTAAATTTTTGAAGACTTCCCACGTACCAAATGAGATTTCTGTAGACCAGTTTGAAAATTGTGTTGCACACTTGACCTATGATAATGGGTTAAGTTTCTCCGATGCTGATTTGACTCCGGCCAAAAGGGATCATAACAGGGCTCTACATATCTCTATTGAATGCAGGGGCACTACCCTGTCACATGTGCTAATAGACAATGGTTCCTCGCTGAATGTGTTGCCCAAAGAAGTGCTGAATAAGCTTAGTCCTGAAGATGCTGTGTTGAAACCCAGTAATATAGTGGTGAAGGCTTTTGATGGCTCGAGAAGAGTGGTGCATGGAGAAATTGATCTCCAAATCAAAGTAGGTTCTCAGGTCTTCAATGCTACTTTTTATGTGATGGATATTCGTCCTTCTCATTCCTGTTTGCTTGGGCGTCCTTGGATCCATGGGGCAGGTGCTGTAACCTCCACCTTACACCAGAAGCTGAGATATCCGGTAGAAGGAAAAGTTATCACTGTTTACGGAGAGGAAGGATACATAGTTAGCCATGTGAACACCTTTAAATATCTTGAAGTGGAAGGTGAATATGTTGAAACTCCATGCCAAACGTTTAAAGTGGTTCCTTGGTTTGTTAATAATTATGAAGCTCCTCCTGTTGTCAAGAAAGTTCCTGTGGTCACCAGAGTACCTCCAACAATGGCCTCCCTCAAAGATGCTAGAGCTGTGGTGGATGAAGAGTCCCAGAAGGCTGTTCGTCGTGCTCGTGCTGTTCGTATCACCAATCAGGGGATTATGAAGAATCAGATCAATGTTGTGGGTGACTATGATGAAGACTACAACTTGGATGCTTGGATTTTTCCTACTGTGGGTGCTGGGCTCAATAATTGGAAAGCTGAAGATGTTATTCCTATCTCCTTTAGTCAGGAGTAAATACTATTACTGTGTTGTTACTTTTAAAGTTTGTAATTTTTGAACAATTTAAACTCTTAAGCCTTGTGCCTTACCCGGGGCACAATGGTGTGCTTGTTACGGGATGTCATTTCATTTGCATACTTCATTCAATAAAAATCAGTGGACGTTTCGTTTTCGTAAATATTGTGTTCCTTGTTTTTCTTTTCTTTTATTTTTGTTTTATCAGCTATATGTTCTTACACACACCCACATCACTAAAATGCAGATCCTTATCCACTCTGGATCCTGTTGATAACAGTTATACTATTGCCAATTATAATTTCGAGAATCCGATCTATCAAGCTGAAGATGGAAATGAGGACGATTGTGAAGTACCTGTAGAGCTTGCTAGGTTGTTACAACAAGAAGAGAAAGCGATACAGCCACATGAAGAGCCAGTCGAAGTTATGAATTTGGGAACTGAAGAAAGCAGGAAAGAAGTCAAGATAGGGTCCGATTTAGAGGATAGTGTCAAGAGCAGGCTGATTCAGATGTTACATGATTATGTAGAGATTTTTGCTTGGTCTTATGAAGATATGCCAGGGTTGGATACAGACATTGTGGTTCATCGTTTACCAGTAAAAGAAGATTGTCGTCCAAAGAAGAAGAAGGTTCGTCGCATGCGTCCTGAAATGTCAGAGAAGATTAAGGCAGAGGTAATGAAACAGTTTGATGCATGGTTCTTAGCTGTGACTTCTTATCCTCAGTGGGTTGCAAATGTGGTACCAATACCTAAGAAAGATGGTAAGGTACGTATGTGTGTAGACTACAGGGATTTGAACAAGGCAAGCCCCAAAGATGACTTTCCACTTCCTCATATTGAGGTTCTGGTAGACAACACTGCTCAGCATAAGGTATTCTCTTTCATGGATGGTTTCTCTGGTTACAATCAAATCAAGATGGCACCTGAAGATATGGAGAAGACAACATTTGTTACACAGTGGGGCACCTTTTGCTATAAGGTGATGCCATTTGGTTTGAAGAATGCCGGGGCAACATATCAGCGTGCTATGGTGGCTTTGTTTCACGATATGATTCATCATGAGATAGAGGTATATGTGGATGCTATGATAGCCAGGTCCCAGAATGAAGAGCAACATCTTGATCATCTGCATAAGTTGTTTGAGAGATTGAAGAAATACAAGTTGAGATTGAACCCGAACAAGTGTACTTTTGGAGTTAGATCTGATAAACTCCTGGGTTTCATTGTCAGTGGAAAAGGTATTGAAGTAGATCCTGCAAAAGTGAAAGCTATACGAGAGATGCCAGCTCCCCGTAATGAGAAGGAAGTTAGAGGTTTCTTGGGACGATTGAATTATATTGCAAGATTTATTTCCCAATTAACTGCCATCTGTGAGCCAATATTCAAATTGTTGAAGAAAGATCAGGTGATGGAATGGAATGATGAGTGCCAGACTGCCTTTGATGAAATCAAGAAGTATCTGCTAGAACCACCAATTTTGATGCCACCAGTTGATGGAAGACCCTTGATCATGTACTTAACAGTATTAGACAACTCAATGGGGTGTGTGTTGGGGCAACATGACGAGTCTGGTCGAAAAGAGCAGGCAATATACTACCTTAGCAAAAAGTTTACCGACTGTGAAACAAGATACTCACTGCTCGAGAAAACTTGCTGCGCTTTGGCATGGGCCGCTCGCCGACTAAGACAGTATATGTTGACTCATACTACCTTATTGATTTCAAAGATGGATTCAATCAAGTACATATTTGAGAAACCTGCTCTCTCCGGAAGAATAGAAAGATGGCAAATGATCTTGACAGAATATGATATACAGTATACTACTCAGAAGGCCATTAAAGGAAGTGTTGTAGATGATCATTTGGCTCATCAAGCAGTGGATGATTACCAGTCAATGAGTTTTGAGTTCCCTGATGAAGATATTATGATTATTACCAAAGAACCTGGACAATATGACGGACCTGAACAAGGATCCCGATGGACTATGGTTTTTGATGGAGCTTCTAATGCACATGGTAATGGTGTTGGTGTTGTGATCAGTTCCCCTGAAGGTTGTCATACCCCGATTACTGCAAGACTTTGTTTCTATTGTACCAATAACATGGTTTAGTATGAGGCATGTATCCTGGGCATCAAAGCGGTCATTGATATGAAGATTCAGTTCCTTGACGTATATGGAGATTCAGCCCTGGTAGTAAGTCAGATTAAAGGAGATTAGGATACCAAGCATGATAATCTCATTCCTTACAGAGAGCATGTGCTGTCTTTGATCCCACATTTTAAAGAGATTACCTTTGGACATATTCCACGAAGAGAGAATCAGTTGGCAGATGCATTAGCCACCATGGCATCCATGTTTGAAATCAGCTGGGATGATGAGCTTCCAAGATTACTATTGATAGATTTGAGAAGCCTGCATACTGCAATGAGATTGACACTGAAGAAGCATAGGAGAAGCCTTGGTTCTATGAAGTGAAAAGATATCTTGAAGCTCAGGAGTTCCCTGAAGGGGCATCTGTCAAAGATAAGAAGTTTCTGAGGAGGTTTTCTACTAAGTTCTTCTTGAGTAATGGGATTTTGTACAAGCGCAATCATGATTCAACTTTGCTTTGTTGTGTGGATAAGAAGGAAGCAACAGAGATTATGGAAGACATGCATGATGGAATATTTGGCACTCATTCTAGTGGTCATACTATGGCAAAGAAGATATTGAGAGCAGGTTACTATTGGTCTACCATGGAAGCTGACTGCTACCAACATTCCAGAACATGTCACAAATGTCAAATCTATGCTGATAAAGTACATATACCTCCATCACCATTGAATGTGTTGACTGCTCCTTGGCCTTTTTCCATGTGGGGCATTGATATGATTGGTGAGATCAAGCCTACTGCTTCTAATGGGCATCGTTTCATCCTGGTTGCTATTGATTACTTCACGAAGTGGGTGGAGGCAGCTTCATTTGCATCTGTTACCAAGAATGTTGTGGCTCGATTCATTAAGAATAATCTCATATGTAGGTATGGCATCCCTGAAAGGATTATTACTGACAATGGCTCTAATCTGAACAACACAATGATTACTGACCTCTGCACGCAGTTCAAGATTAAGCATCACAACTCTTCTCCGTATCGTCCGAAGATGAATGGGGCAGTTGAAGCTGCTAACAAGAATATCAAGAAGATTTTACAGAAGATGACTGTTACTTATAAGGATTGGCACGAGATGTTACCATTTGCTCTTCATGGTTATCGAACTACAATACGTACTTCAACAGGGGCAACCCCATTCTCCTTGGTTTATGGTATGGAAGCAGTTCTGCCCATTGAAGTTCAGATACCCTCCTTGAGAATCATGAAGGATGCAGGCTTGGATGAAAATGAGTGGATTCAGACTCGACTTGACCAGATAAATTTGATTGATGAGAAGAGGTTAGCATCAATTTGTCATGGCCAGATGTACCAGAAACGAATGATCAAAGCTTTTAATAAGAAGGTTAAGCCAAAGGTATATTAGGCTGGTGACTCGGTAATCAAGCGTATCATATTACCGCAGGGTGATCCTAGGGGCAAGTGGACTCCAACATATAAAGGACCATTTGTGGTCAAAACAGTATTTTCAGGAGGTGCCATGATACTTACTACTATGGATGGTGAAGACTTCCCACAGCCTATAAACGCAGACATAGTTAAAAAATACTACGCATAAAAAGAAACCCGCTAGGTTGACTGGCCTAGGCAAAAATAAGGGCATCTTGGCGAACCAAAAGGGTTCGGGCAAAAATTAGGGATATATATAAAAAATGTACACCCGGCAAGTCGAAAACCTGAAAAGGCGGCTTGGGCAAAAAAGGGTATCCCGGTGGATTGAAAACCTGAAAAGGCAATCCAGGCAAAAGTTAGGGATTAAAGCGTATGACTGTGTCTCGTTTGGATCACCCATGAAACTACAACCATTTGTGCTACTTACTCAAGCTAGAACAGATAAAGCTCAATCCAATCATTCCGTCTCGACAGCAGAAGATGAGATACTTGAAGATAATGGCAATAGTAGAACTGAAACTCAATAGAATTATTTCCCGCATAGCTGATTTTCTTTGTTTTGTAAAAATAATTGTTATGACAAATTCCTCTTACTAGGATTTCTGTCTCCTTGTATGAACTTACCCATATACGGGTCACTTTGTGATATAAATAAAATTCCATCTTTGAATCCAGATTTACTTTTACCCTATTTACATAAGCGAAACGTCCATTGGTTGTGTTTGAATGTATGTATGCTTTTGAATATGATTGATGTTTACCAGAAATGCATAAATGCTTAATATGATTGATGTTTACCAGAAATGCATGAAAATGCAGTAATAGTATTTACTAAGGACAAAAGAGGGAAGGAATTCAACGAAGCTTCGCCGGTCATCCCCACAAGACAGCTACAAAACCCCCAGTAGGGCAAATCCATTTTCATAAATACTTCAAGTCACATCTCCCCTGGAATTTATGTCCATCTCTTTTATCCTTGTAATACCTCAAAATTTGCCCTCATGTTTATTCCCTCTATTGGCTCATCATTTTGCATTCATAGGCATTTCTCATCAATTCATTAACATCATAATAGTGCATTGCATGGATTCATAAAGCATGTGATCAGGACCCAGGGGATTAAGGTTTCATATGTTATCTGTCAGAGATTGAAATGATAAAGGATATTCACTGGACGATGATTCCACTTCAAATGCGGTTGTTCAGTTGTGTTTCGATGGGAGTTTGACCTAGTTAGGGCCAAACTATCAAGAGATGGTTGCAACTGCCAGGTTATTTGGGTCACTGGTCTATTTCTCGGACAGTGCATATTCAAAGTGACGCATCCGGATTCAAATGGTCAGGGCATGGTTCAGACGATTCAAAGGGGGTGTAATTTATCCGGAAAATCATTCAGTGGCTCAGAAGTGGTTGTGTTTATAGATTTATGGAAAGAACTAAAAGTAGGTTTTGGAAAAATCAAGATTTCATTCATTGCTTTATGCTCATTGTTATGAACCACTCCTGATTATTCCATTCCATTCTCACCCTTCTATTTCAATATGTTTCCATCAATCCATCTTCAGTTTCAATTTATTCATATATCCATTCATTTTTTAATCCATTGTATTAATCAAATAATCATTTCATTTTCTAGAGGCCCAACCAGTCATCTAAACTTTTGTTTTTGCACACATTCATTTCCTTCTTTTAACCCAAGGATTATTTCTTTTTGTACTTGTTTTAGTTCTCATTACAAGGAAATATAAGTATCATTATTCTTTTGGCCCAATCCTTTGTAAGCCCATTACACATTCCATTTTCTTTCTTTAATGTGTTTCCAAACTTCGTCCATATTTTAGGCCCATCGCTTGTTCTCATTAGCGACTAAATCATCACAATAGTTCTTTTATATATTTTGTTTTAATTTAAGATTCTTACATGATTCTTACCAAGGAGGTTGGTTTAATATTCATGGCTAATAAAAAAAAGCAATTATGATGCTCAGCAGTTCAAGTTTAAGTCCCGAGAATTCTAAATTGTGAGTGTTATTGAGGTTGAAGTACCAGCTCTTGCAAATTCAAGTGCAGCTGGAGCATTTTCTAAATAGAAAGAATTTTCTTTTGAAGGGAAAAAATCAATTGACTCCCTCTAGCAAAGGCGTTTTTCAGGCTCGCTGTTTGCATTTCACAAGGTTCAAAGTTATGTAAAAAATTTCATACAAGAAGTTCATACAAAAAAAGTTCATCCTAAAATTCTAAAAATTCATCAAAATGATATACACAAAGGGGAGTATTGATGCATTTCTTTGCTGTTAAAACTCGAAACTTTCTTGGCATGGTGAGTGTTTCGGAACTACCAGCTACCGCTTCCACTAATGCTTCAAAGTAAGACAGTCCGTATGTAAGCTGCAAACTTTTGGCATCCTTTGTGCTCCATGAGAATTCCAACCGCAGCATGTAGTCATAAAAGAAAAATGAGTTAGAAAAAACTCCATTTGCGATGCAAGTGATGAAGATTAAAACAGGACTCAAGTCGGTTATCAATTGATGGAAGATTGAAGAAAAAGTCAGGAAAGGAAAGGCTAGATGTTATGTGTGACCCACCTGAAAATTTAATTGCCGTGCAAAATCAATGCGAAGAAGCTTGTTGGATCTGCTTTATCCAGTTCAAGGCCACAATGGAAATCATTCATTTTTCCTCCAAAAAAAAACCGAAAGTCTGCATAATGAAAAGTCAGTTACAAGTTTCAAATCATTGGTAACTAATTCCAACAGAAATTAAGACTTGCCTAACTAACTTCTTTTCAGCTTGATCTCTTTTCGTAATTCGCTTTTCACTACTCAATTCTTTCACCTGCACATCATATGATGAGTTTCAATAATGTTCATAACAGAATCAATAATTAACTGAATTCACAATAGTTCATAACAGAATTGCAACTGAATTCGTAACTGAATTCACCTGAGAAATTCCAGAAGGATCCTGAAAGATCCAGAAGAGTGATTCTCTATAAATCAGAAGTCCATTCTTCATCTTTTTTTCCCACCATTTTTCTTTCTCTTCCATTCTTCATTTTCATCTCCCAACCTTTCCCTCAACCATTCTTCCTCCACACAATTCCTCAATCCCTTCTCATTCATTTCTTCTACAAGCATCTTTCACCTTCATCAATCTTCAGATTTGCCACTGTTATGTTCCTGTGATGATTACCTAATAAGAGCTCTACAACACTCATAGCTCCTTCAAGGACCTGCAGGTTCAAGAATGCATTTCACGAAACACCATCAATAGTAAACCAATCCGCAGATTCGAAATCAAACAATCCCTGGAGTAAGAGCATTACAGAAGAAGAAAGAGCAAAGAATAGATCGGATCGGGAGTGCTTACCGAAGTCATTCGTTGGCGTCGTTATCGCATCCACTCAGGAACAAGTGGAGGGTGCAAGAGAAGAGGATAAGCTTCATTGCACAGGGAGAGCTTAACAAAAAGAGCAACGAACTTCTTCAAACTTCATCGATCTCCAAAATCGTTCGAGATTTCAACACTTCACGAAGAACTGCAACGTTCGTAAAACCTGCATATCAAAAAGCACAGCTTCAATTCCATATCACAGCGACGGCCAGAAAAATTCAAAGAAGAAAGCACAAATTGAAGCTCGACGAGAAATCGTAAACACCGTGCGGGCCAATTGTGTCTTGAATGTTCATCCGCAAACGTTTGTTGAAGTTAGGGCTAAGCGTTTCATTGTTGGCTCGTCAAAGACGAAGCAAGTAGAGCGGCAATCGAACGATTCCACCGCCAATCTCGCGACGGCATCAGAACGACATTGGCATCATTCTCGTCTTGTCACAGCTTGAGTTACAAGGTAAGAACTTCAAATCACTCTTGGGTTAGATTTTCCGTCGCATTTTGATGTTCGTTTGTCATAAGGTTTTTGGTGTGGTTGATTTTAGAGGATTTGAGAGCATAGTGTTCGAATTTGAGAAGGGAGTTAAGAATAGGGTGAGATGTAGTGAGGTTTTCGGTGAGGTTAGAGGTTAAGTCTTTGTTGTGGTGGCGGTTTCGAAGAAAAGGAAGGTGATAGAAGGTGGTGTTGGGACCGGAAAGGAGTGAAGAAGAAGGTGGGAGACGGAGAGATAGGGTTTGTGTAGCGGCGGCGGAAGGGAGAAGAGATTAGGGTTTCTGGGCTTACTCTTCTTTTGCCCCTTTTGGTTTTGTTCTTGTTGTTTTAATGTTCAAACAAAAATTAATAAAGTTAATTTAAGGAGTTTAAGAGTTTTTTATTCTTTTAATGAAAGGATTAAATAATTATTAAGATTCATATAATTTAATTAGATAGTATTAAAATGTTTTAAGGTTTAATAAGAATTATTATGAGGTTTTAAAGTATAATATATACTGATTAATTTCGTTCCTGATCATAAAAAAAGAAATTAAGAGTTATTTTGCTATCCACACCCCACTCTAAGGCCCATAATAGAAAATCAATTAGAAAACTCTGCTTATTGCACCTCCTCCCAATTCTGCGAAATGGGCCTTATGGCCTTGCTAATTACACCCCTGTTTTAGGCCCGCATTTGAAAAATAGCTAAAGAATTCGCTCCCTGCACCCCCAGGTTTCCTATGAGAATGGGCCTGGGCGTTTTTGCTATTTGCACCCCTTTATGAGCCCATATCAATAAAACAACTGAAAAAAGCATGCTAAATGCACCCATGTATTATCTCTTTAGATTTTTAATTTTTTTAGTTTAATCATAGTTAGAAATAATTCAATAAAAAATAATAAAAAGCATTATAAAATTCCCCAAAAATTCCAGTAGTTAAATAAGTCAATTTAGAAATTTGTGACATTTTTATTTTCTAAATTTTGGTCATTTTTAATTTAATTCTGAATTTTCTTTCAATTAGCTTTTATTGGATTTCTATTAATTATGCTGGATTTTGTTCATTTTATTTTTATAACTTCCAGTAGGATTTTTGAGCCATTCTTTTTTCTGTAATTAGAGGACTCATAATAGTTCTTAGGATATTTTTAGTGGATTTTTTAGGGCATTTTATCCCATGTTTTAGTAGCTTAATCCTTAAGAATTAATGGTTAATCTTTAGGTAGAAACAATTAATTTTTAGGCATAGAAAAAATAGAAATTTTTAGGATCCCTCTTAGTACAATAGTATAGATAGTATTAGGTCCCTACAATTTAATTTTCACAATTTTTCTAGAAGTTTTAGTATTTTTTTTAGAATATTAGTTTTAGGCCTAGTTATGCATAATTCCCATTAGTTTAGGCCATTAAAAAATAAAGTACAAAAAATAGGTTAGTTTAAATTTAGTCATAGAATTTAATTTAGATTTAGGCTAGTTAAAATTTGATTTTTTTAGATGAGTATTAGGTTTGATTTAGATTTAGTACTTAGGCTTGAAGTTTCATTTCCATGTAGAAGTAGAATAAATAAAAATAGATTTTTTTAATTCATGCCTCTAATGCATTTGTAGAATTTTATTTCTTATGTTTAATTCCATTGTTTTGCCTTATTTTGATCTTACAACTTGTATAGGCTTCCCCATTGTTCTTAGAATCAACTTAACTTCATTAAGAAGTAAGTTGAATTCTAGTAGTTCCTTTTCTCATTAGGAATAGAAAGCCTCACTAACCATTAGGACCACTTGTAAATACACAATGAAATTAGGATGGAGTCTTAGTCCCTTAGATTTTTCCTTTTATCAACTTGAGTCTTTCTTTCTCATCTCAAAAAGAAAAGCAATAAAACATTTAATAAAAACCGAACAATCTTGTACGACACGAGACTTTGTTGCGGAGTGTTTATACGCGTCCTGTTTCGGGGCGAGGTGTAAATACTTCCCGCGATTGATAGGTCTTAGTATGAGAACGTTCACAAACAAATTCAAAACACTTCTCATAAAATACAAAAAACAAATAACAAGCGACTATCCTGCGGGAACTTCTCTTCTCATCTCATTCAATCACAACGCGAACTCGCGACGACTTGTCACACATGCAAGACGGTAAACGCACTCGTACCAGACGAGCCAGCAACACCTGAGCATAGACATACGCAATTCCAGCTGTAAAAAACACAAACAAATAGTTCCCGCCTTAGTTAGGCGAACTAATTCGACTCTGATCCTCATTATCCCGATGAGGTACGTAGGCAGCGGGGTAGGGCCCGTTCGAGCACACTCTTTATTTTCCCTACATTTCCCCCTTTCTTTCCATTTTCTTATTCTTATCCCTTTTCTCATTTCCATTCCATTTCCAGTTAGCGGTTTTATTCAGCAACATCTTTATTTTCTCACCCTTTGAAACCAAACAAGCAAGCGTGGTTCCCGTCGGGTACGGCGGACGATCTGGGGTGCTAATACCTTCCCAGGTCATAACCGACTCCCGAACTCAGATCTTTGGTTTGCAGGACCTTGTCCTTTCCTTCTTCCTCAGGTTTGTGCAACATTACCTTTCCCATTCATTCGGGATAAAAATGTCTGGCTGGCGACTCTAATTTTTCCGCGCCACTTTCGCGTTTGTACTAGGATGAAAATCCCGGGAGCGACAGCTGGCGACTCTGCTGGGGACTAACCTGATTCTTCCGGTTTCCCTTGTAGAGTCAATCCTAGCGCCTGTTTGGTTTTGTTTCTTTGGGTGTTTATCTGTTTGTTGTTGTGTGTTTTAGTTTAGCTTTACTGTTTTTATTTACAGTTTTACTTTACAGCTTTACTTTATCGCATTTATTTATCGCTTTCAGTATTTTATTTTCCATGCATCATATTATACTGGACTGTCTGGCTGTGCTGGTTTTCATTTTTTCTGCGGGATGGGAGTTACTGTGAGATAAGCCAAATACCCGGCTTGAGTGCACCATAGGATTAGCGTGGACACATTGTGCTCGCATGGTTACATGATGAGTGGTGATGTGTTCCACACCCAGGTTGCGACTGTCTTGGGACTATTATGTGTGGGGGTTCTTCCCCACTTCAGGGTACAACCTTGATAGTTATGTGCAGCTGGGGACCGATCATTGAGAACCTTAATGGAAACAACCCTCTCCAGTGATGACAGTGGCAGACCACATTGTTGGCAAACCCACTCGCATCCGAGGGTCCATTGGGAACTCGCATAGGATGGCCTGGTTCTCTCATAGGAATTCAGTTAAAGCAAACTGTTCGTATGACGATAGTATTGTACCCTTCGGGATGAATGTACTATTGTTTCTCGATTCAGTGCTTGAAGCTGGAAACTTGTGAGGGATGCTTGTTTTTCCGGAATTCAGCTGAGGCCTCCCTGAGTAGTACATAATGCCAAACCGATTCCCTGATTTGGTCATGAGCCATTTCTCGGAAATGGTGAAAGTATTATTGCTATTCGGCTTTGAGAGTCCATGATGTTGACCCGTAGTAGCACACCCGTGAGATTTGGGAGGGGTTTACAGGTTTGCAGGAACCCTGATGCCTTCAGCATACCCACTTTGCCTTTGGTTCAGTTTTGTGATCTGGATTTCTGTTCTTAAGATATGGATCCCGGATCAGAGGGATGATTATTGTGATATCTGGATTTTGAGACCTGGCACCGACACCTGATTATATGACTGGCACATCACAGACACTTCACTGATCACATGCCTTGTCTTGCATAAACATCATATCATCATTAATCATTTGTGTTTCTTTTATTCTCAGGGTCTACATTTATTCCCGGTTCCTGGCCATATTATTGCTTCAGAATGGAAGACGTCAAAAAGAGAACTGTGCACTACAAATTCTTCGATACTAAGATGGACTTGATCAACCAATTGGTGTCTCTGATTACCCCGGGTCATTTGAGCTACTTCAAGGAAAAGTATGGTGATATTCTGGATCTGGTATTCAACTTGGATAGTTCTCAGAGAAGCGCCATTCACACTTTGTTACAGTATTATGATCCACGGCTTAGGTGTTTCACATTTCATGACTTTCAGTTGGGTCCTTTGCTGGAAGAATATGCTAAGATTACGGGAGTTTCAATCAAGGATCAGCTTCCTTTTAACTCGGAGATGACAAGACCTACTCACGATGACATTGCTAAGGCTCTTTATTTGAGCCCATCAGAGGTGTCTTCTAATCTGGTTTCCACCAAAGCAGGAGTACTTGGTTTTCCTTTAGAGTTTCTGGTTAAGAGAGCTGAAGAATGTGCTGTGGAGAAGCAGTGGGATTCAGTTTGTGCCATCTTGGCGTTATCTGTGTATGGGATAGTTTTATTTGCCGATATGGACAAATTTGTGGACATGAATGCCATTCATTTGTTTGTGTTGAAGAATTCGGTGCCCACCCTCTTAGGTGATTTGTATTATTCTGTGCATTATAAGAATGAGAAGAAGCGAGGAGGTCTTGTTAGATGTTGTGCTCCTTTATTCTACAAATGGGTTATGAGACACTTGCCTACTACTGAGAGTTTTACAGATCTTAATTCTACTTGGGCTCAGAAGCTGAGTACTTTGTCTGCTGGAAATATCAGGTGGTTTACTTTGAGGTTGAAAGGAAGGAATTTCATTACCAGTTGTGGTAATTATCCTAATGTGCCTTTGTTAGGAGTATCAGGATGTATTAATTACAATCCCATCCTCTTAAGAAGACAGTTAGGGTATGCGCTCAAGGAGGTTCCTGATGAGTCTGAATTATTCCAAACTTTCTATTTTCCGGTAAAAGACAATCTTCCTTTGGTCCAAAAAGCTGCAGGTTCCTGGAAAGTGATCAAGAGAAAAGGTATAGCATGTCTGGGCAAGAGCAACAATCGAATGTTTCCTGAATTTGAAGCCTGGATAAAGAAGGAGGTTCAAGCGGCTCTAGTTCCTTTTTCTGTGCCAACTCCACCACCTGCTTCGGTACCTTTGGAGGAATATCAGAAGTTAGAAGCTTTGGTTAAGCAACTTAGGGTTGAAAATCAAGAGGCTCTTAATTCTTGTCAGAAGCTGATGATCCAGAACCGTCGATTAGAAGATAGAGCTGTGCAAGCCGAGGAAATAGTCCGTCTTAAGCAGAAGGACTTTGAAGATAGAGAGCTCTACTTCCGAAAGAAAGGGTTAGCTGAGACTCACAAGACGGCCCAACACCGAAGAGAGAAGAAAGATCTTAGTGAAGCCAATGAAGCTGTTACTTTATGGCAGGAGAAATGGGACGAAAATTTGAAGAAACAAAAGGAGTTAGACGCCAAGCACAAGCAGGAAATCAAAAGCCTTCAGGATTCTTTAGATGGGCAGAAGGAACTCCTCAGGAAGGCTTATCACCAAGAGAAGGACCGTCTCCAGCGCGTAGCAGAAAGCCAGCAGGCATTGAAGGAAGCTCAAAAGGAGATTGAGGACTTAAAGTTGAAAGCTGATGTGAAAAGGTCGAAGGCCGAATCGAGTCAAAGCAAGGAGAATGAGGCAGCATTCTTACAGCAGATCGAGGAGTTACACGCTTCTTCTGATACGAGGGACCTCCTCATTCAGAAGCTCATCCAGGAACCCGGTCATCCAGATGTAGTTCATCTGTTCCAGAGTGTCAAATGCTTTAGCTGGAGATTGAAAGATATAGAGTTCCCTAGTGTTTAATTTCATGTTGTTGTACTTGGATTACCCACAGGCTTGTTGTGGGATTCCTTATATGTGATGTACTTTTGTTGTTATTTTGATTGGTACCCTTCAAGGACGTTGTATTTTCAAATTCCAGTTTATATGATTGATTTGTTCCGGATTTCTTGTTCGTTATTTGCACCGACACGGGGTAATGAGCACCAATTCTCCACAGCAGTCATTATACTTGAATATTACTTGGGTCTTCTTCCCAATTCTTATCTTCTTAATGCCAGGATCGGACACAGGAAAATACTCGGGAATAAAAGGAACACATTGCATTGCATACACATCATTTGCATTTTGTCTTTGTCTTTGCAGGTTTTTCTTCGGGGTGTTTAATTTATCTGTGTTCAACAGGCAAAGATTGCGAGGGCCGCCAAGACCCGGTACCTACGACAAAATATCCCTCATCGGTACGCGACCCGCAGCAATCAAAGAACAACAATGGACGCCATGCAGACAGAACTCAATGAAGTCCGTACCAAGATGGCAGAATTTATGACTCTGATGCAGGGGATGGCCCAGGGGCAGCAGGAGCTGAGAAATGCAATTCAAGGGTTAACTCCTCCTAACACTAATGCTCAGGCAACCACTTCCGGCGGACTAGGGGGTCCTCCCAACACTAGCAACGGCCCAAGTGGACCTCATGTTCCAGATCCAGCTATGGCTACGTACGTTCCTGTGCATGACAGGCATGAAGATCAATTCCAGTACTTCAATAACGATATGGGTTTCGGCGGTGATGGAAATCTCAATGACTTCTTGGTGCTTGCGGAGAAGGTCAAGGCCTTAGAGTGCAAAGACACTTTGGGGATTGACGTGTCAGATATGGGTTTAGTACCTGGGGTGGTCATTCCACACAAGTTCAGGCCACCAGCATTTGATAAATACAACGGCAGCTCTTGCCCGAAAACTCACCTACAGGCCTTCTACAGGAAGATTGCGGCCCACACGCGAGACGAGAAACTCTGGATGTACTATTTCCAGGATAGCCTTTCTGGAGGGTCCTTGGAGTGGTACATGAAGCTGGAGAGGAGCTCTATTAGAAGCTGGAAGGATTTGGGAGAGGCCTTCCTCAGACAATATCAATACAACATTGACATGGCACCTAGCCGTACTCAGCTTCAGAGCCTGACACAGAGGAGTTCGGAGAGCTTCAAAGACTATGCACAGAGGTGGCGTGAGGTGGCCGCCCGAGTGCAACCACATTTATTGGAAAGAGAGATGGTCGATCTTTTCCTGAATACCCTCCCAGGGCATTTCATGGAAAGATTGGCTGGTTGTTCCTCAAGTGGTTTCTCGGACATTATCTTGACTGGAGAAAGAATTGAAAGCTGGCTCAAACAGGGGAAAATTCAGAATGGAGGCGCTTCGGTGTCTGGTATCAAGAAACCCTTTGTGAAAAGGAGGGAAGGAGAAACAGGTGCAGTATACGCACAGAGGGGAATGATTAACCGAGGGTATTATCAGCAAGTGGCCCCTGTCACTATTTCAACTCCGCCCGTTCAACAACAGGTCCAGCCTCCACAGCCGCAACGCTCACAGGGGTATCAGCCAAGACCCCCTCGTCCGTACTACTCTCATAGGATGAAGGATAGACATATTGAAGCTCCACCAATGTCTTATTCCCAACTTTTGAAGAATCTCCTACAGCTTCAAATGATTCAGCTCCGGACCTTGCAACCTCCGAAGCCAGGCCAAATTCCTGAGGGTTATGACTTAAATGCTAGATGCGAGTTTCATTCTGGAGCTCCTAGCCATAGTACTGAGAATTGTAAAGCATTGAAGCATGTTGTTCAGGACTTGTTGGATTCTAAAGCGATCAATTTCGCTCCCTCACCTAATGTGCTGCAAAATCCCATGCCTCCTCACAGGGGCACGGTTGGTGCAATTGGTGAAGGGGAGAACTTGAATTTGGTGGATGATGTAGATGACTTGCAGACTTCATTGGTTGCTATCAAGGTTTGCTTGTTGAAGAAAGGTATCTTCCCTGGGTGCGAGGAGGATTATTCAGAATGTACTGAAGCTACCAACGGTTGTAAACGATTGAAGGCCGGAATCCAAGGCATGATTGACGAAGGAGTGCTGCAATTTGACAAGATCATAAAAGAAAGTGAAGTCTCCACAGTGACTATCTTTTATGATCCATCCCAAGTTCCTTCACGTGCCAGAGTGGCACCAATAACTATTACCATTGCTGGACCCATAATGTACCAAAGTGACAGAGTTGTTCCTTGGAATTATGGTGGCGAAGTGTACTGCAACGGCCAGAAGCAGGAGTTAGCCACGACTAGTATAACCCCAGCTCAAGTAGAAAATGTTGGAGTAGGGGGTTTTACTCGAAGTGGAATATTGTTTGCGCCGGAAACCCTGAGAAACAATGTGATACCACCCAGAGATACTGCCGAAGCCCAAGCTAGAGCCAGAGGGAAGCAACCAGTAGTTGCTAATGATCCAACTCCATCAACTGATCCAGACCTCACCTTTGATAAAGAAGCTGAAGAATTCCTGAGGATCATCAAGAAGAGTGACTACAAGATCGTGGACCATCTGCAACAGTCGTCGTCAAAGATCTCCATCTTGTCCTTGCTCATGTGTTCCGACTCTCACAGAAAAGCTCTCCTGAATATTCTGAACAAGGCATAGGTGCCTCAGGATATTTCTGTAAACCAGTTAGAAATGGTGGTGTCCAGCGTTAATTCCAGTCATGGATTGGGTTTCACAGACTTGGATTTGACTTCTGATGGGCGTGCTCATAATCGAGCATTGCATATCTCTCTAGAGTGTAAGGGTGCAGTACTCTCCCACGTGCTGGTAGATACTGGATCATCTCTGAACGTCTTGCCTAAGAAAGCATTGATGAAGCTGGACTATGATGGAGTGGTGCTAAAGCCCAGTGATCTAGTAGTTCGAGCATTTGATGGATCAAGAAGATCGGTGTTTGGAGAGGTGGAGTTACCTATCAAGGTAGGTCCACAAGTCTTCAATACCACGTTTTACGTGATGGATATCCAGCCGGCATATAGTTGTTTACTTGGAAGACCCTGGATACATTCGGCAGGAGCGGTATCTTCTACACTCCATCAGAAGCTAAAGTTTGTATGGGAGGGTCAGATTGTGACTGTCAGTGGGGAAGAAGATATCTTTGTTAGTCATCTCACTTCGTTCAAATATGTGGAGATGGATGGCGAAATAGTCGAAACCCCATGTCAAGCTTTTGAGCCTTTGAAGTCTGAGCAAGCCTCCGCAGTAGCAACTTCTCCTGAAGTAACGAAGAAAGGGGTTTCCATAGCCTCTTATAAACAAGCGCTTGAATTGGTAGAATCAGGAATACGAGAAGGCTGGGGCAGTCCGGTAGAGGTGCCAGAGAAGAAAGACATGTTCGGGATTGGCTATCACCCTGGAAGATCTCCGTCTGAAACAAGTGCTAAAGGTTGTCAGAGCCCGGTCACTTTCACAAGCGCGGGAGTAGTAGACTACGGAAACATCAGTGCAGTACAAGATGACGTTGTCGATAGTGATTGTGACCTAGATGAATGGATCAGGCCTGCCGCTCCAGGAACTCAGCTTAGCAACTGGACGTCAGAAAGGCTCATTTCAGTCACCTCTTTCGAAGAGTAATGATGTTTTGTTTCTATTTTTCCTGTATTAAAGCACTATGTCTTGCCCGGGGCATAGTGGCTCTTTGTAAGGGTTCATTTGTTCATTAACACAATCATAAATAAAATTGACGTTTCACATTCATTCATGTTGTTCTCTGTCTTTCGTTTTTACTTTTGTTTTTCAAAAAGAAAGAAAAGTTTTAAAATGGAAATGTTTCTCATTTTCTCAAGTTGTTGCTAAAGCCTTGCATGAATCATCATTCATGCAGGTGCTCGTCACCGGATCTTATCAATGACGACCCTGTTATGGCTGAGTATGACTTCGACAATCCAATTTATCAAGCCGATGAGGAAGGTGAAGAGGATTGCGATTTACCCGAAGAATTGGCCAGATTGCTTAAACAGGAGGAGAAGATGATTCAGCCGCACGAAGAAGATGTCGAAGTGATAAACCTGGGTACTGAAGAAGACAAGAAAGAAGTCAAGATCGGAGCTGCATTAGAAGAATCTGTCAAGACTCGTTTGATGGCTATGCTTCGAGAATACGTTGACGTCTTCGCATGGTCCTACCAAGATATGCTGGGTTTAGACACTGACATTGTGGTACACAAGCTACCTCTCAAAGCAGATTGTCCTCCGGTAAAGCAGAAGTTGAGGCGCACGCGTCCAGACATGGCAATTAAAATAAAAGAAGAAGTACAAAAACAGTTTGATGTTGGCTTCTTGGCCGTGACCAGTTATCCTCCGTGGGTTGCTAACATCGTGCCGGTCCCTAAGAAAGATGGCAAAGTCAGGATGTGTGTGGACTACAGGGATTTGAACAGGGCTAGCCCCAAAGATGACTTCCCTCTACCTCACATAGATGTACTTGTCGATAATACTGCTCAGTTTTCCGTGTTCTCTTTCATGGACGGATTCTCAGGCTATAATCAGATCAAGATGGCTCCAGAGGATATGGAAAAGACAACTTTCATCACTCCTTGGGGCACCTTTTGTTACAAGGTCATGCCATTTGGTTTAAAGAATGCAGGAGCTACTTATCAACGGGAAATGGTGACGTTGTTTCACGACATGATCCATCATGAAATTGAGGTTTATGTTGATGACATGATAGCAAAGTCTCAGACAGAGGAAGAGCACTTGGTTAATCTAGCAAAGTTGTTTGACAGGCTTCGAAAATTCAGACTGCGGTTAAATCCGAATAAGTGTACCTTCGGGGTTCGTTCAGGCAAGTTACTCGGTTTCATCGTTAGTGAACGAGGAATTGAGGTTGATCCAGCCAAGGTGAAAGCTATCCAAGAAATGCCTGAGCCGAAGACTGAAAAGCAAGTGCGTGGCTTCTTAGGGAGACTAAACTACATTGCGCGGTTTATTTCTCACCTAACGGCCACGTGCGAGCCCATCTTTAAGCTTCTGAGGAAGAATCAGGCCATTAAATGGAACGAAGACTGTCAGCAAGCCTTCGACCGAATCAAAGAATACCTGCTAGAACCACCAATTCTTATGCCTCCAGTGCCAGGGAGACCTCTGATTATGTATCTTACTGTGCTTGAAGGATCGATGGGATGTGTGTTGGGTCAACAGGACGAGTCTGGTCGAAAAGAGCACGCCATTTATTACCTTAGCAAAAAGTTTACCGACTGTGAGACACGATACTCACTACTCGAGAAAACTTGTTGCGCTTTGGCATGGGCTGCTCGCCGACTAAGACAGTACATGCTGACACACATTACTCTCTTAATTTCCAAGATGGATCCTGTGAAATACATTTTTGAGAAGCCGGCTTTGACTGGAAGAGTGGCCCGTTGGCAGATGATACTCACGGAGTACGACATACAATACACTTCGCAAAAAGCTATCAAGGGGAGTGTGTTGTCAGAATACATGGCCCAGCAACCGGTCGATGATTATCAACCCATGAGGTTTGAGTTTCCGGATGAGGACATCATGTTCCTCAAGTCTAAAGACTACGAAGAACCACTTCCGGAGGAGGGGCCCGACCCCGAATCCAAATGGAAGTTGATGTTTGACGGGGCTGTAAACATGAATGGGAGTGGAGTAGGTGATGTTATTATCTCACCAGAAGGAGTCCACACACCTCTCGCTGCTCGATTGACCTTCGAGTGCACTAACAACGAGGCAGAGTATGAAGCTTGCATCATGGGGATCGAAGAGGCAATAGACTTGTGAGTCAAGAACCTTGAGATCTTCGGAGATTCTGCTTTGGTGGTAAATCAAGTCAATGGCAAATGGCTAGTTCATCAAGCTCGTTTGATTCCTTACCGAGATTATGTCAGGAGGCTGTTAACTTTCTTTACCAAGGTCAAGCTGAGCTATGTTCCCAGAGACGAAAACCAGTTCGCCGATGCTCTCGCAACTTTGTCATCCATGATTAAAGTTTGTCGGGAAAATTTCGTGCCTCGAATTTCGATCTCCCGGCTTGAAAGACCTGCTTATGTCTTTGCAGTTGGTGATGGTGAAGACAACAAGCCTTGGTACCACGACATCAAACAATTCCTGAAGGCTCAAGAATACCCGACGGGGGCATCTAGTAAGGATAAGAAGACCCTTAGGAGACTGGCAGGAGGTTTCTTCTTGAATCAAGATGGTGTGTTGTACAAACGGAACTTTGACATGGTGCTGCTCAGATGTGTGGACAGACACGAGGCAGACCTGTTAATGCAGGAGGTTCACGAAGGCTCCTTTGGTACCCATGCTGGAGGACATGCCATGGCCAAGAAATTATTGAGATCGGGATACTATTGGATTACCATGGAATCCGATTGTTGCAAATACTCCCGTAAATGCCATAAGTGTCAAATTTATGCCGACAAGGTCCATGTGCCTCCGAATCCGTTGAGTGTCATGTCTTCACCATGGCCATTCTCTATGTGGGGAATCGATATGATTGGCAAGATTGAGCCAACAACTTCTAATGGGCATCGCTTCATCCTAGTTGCTATTGATTATTTCACGAAGTGGGTTGAAGCAGCTTCCTACACCAATGTCACTAAACAAGTGGTCGCTCGATTTATTAAGCGGGACATCATATGCCGGTATGGAGTCCCTGAAAGAATCATTACTGATAATGGTTCTAATATCAACAACAAGATGATGGCTGACTTGTGTCAAGACTTCAAAATAGAACACCACAACTCTTCTCCATATCGTCCGAAGATGAATGGCGCCGTCGAGGCGGCAAATAAAAACATCAAAAAGATTGTTCAGAAGATGGTTGTGACGTACAAAGATTGGCACGAGATGTTACCCTTCGCGTTGCATGGGTACAGGACATCAGTACGCACTTCAACTGGGGCAACTCCATTCTCATTGGTGTATGGTATGGAGGCAGTTCTACCAGTCGAAGTGGAAATCCCCTCATTGAGGCTGATGATGGACATCAAGCTAGATGAAGCTGAATGGCTCCGATCCAGGTATAATCAATTGAGCCTCATTGAAGAGAAGCGTCTAGCAGCTGTATGCCATGGACAGTTGTATCAGCGACGAATGAAGCAGGCTTTTGACAAGAAGGTGCGACCACAGAGGTACATGCCAGGAGATTTAGTGCTGAAAAGGATTCTTCCTCCTCTCAACGATCACAGGGGCAAGTGGACACCCAACTATGAAGGACCGTTCGTGGTTAAAAAGGTTTTCTCAGGCGGAGCCTTAATGTTGACAACCATGGACGGAGAAGACTTTCCATCCCCTGTCAACGCAGACGCAGTAAGAAAATACTTCGTGTAAAAATGACCCGCTGGATAAAAACAGAATAATAATCCAGGCAAAAATGGGCATCCCGGCGAGCCAAAAACAGAATAAAAGGCTCGGGAAAAAGTTAGGGAAATCTTGAAAAAATGTACACCCGCTGAGTTGAAAAGCCACATCGGACAACTCAGGCAAAAAAGGGTATCCCGGTGGATTGAAAACCTGAAAGGGCGATCCACGCAAAAGAGGGATTAACACGAACGACTGCGATCTGCGAGATCCATGACCTACCTACAGTTGAGGCTATCCTAAGGGTTGAAGATCAGTTCATTTACTTTTTCTCAAGAGGCAGAGCGAGCGGAGCGTCTTGAAGACATACGAGTCATAACTGGGTTGAGACTTGATGAGATTCACTTCTCACATTGCCAATAGGGTAGTTTGTTTTTCTTTTAGTTGTTCCCTCATTTCAGGGAACTTCTTCCTTTGTATTGCCTATTCAGGGCCCCCTTTCCAAATCAATAAGAATTCAATTTCAGTCAATTGACTATTTTGCTTCTTTGTTTTTACTTTTTCTCATCTAGCATTGATTGATTGTGAAAACGTCTAGCAAATAGTAACTTGCATTGTGTTATGAACATTTGAATGCTTTCTAACTCGTGCAGGAGAATAGAAACATTTAATATAACTCAAAAAGGGTGTAGAGATGCCCAGACAATGATTCATGCTATGAGCCTGGGGCAAGCAGGTCCCGAACTAATTCTCTATGTTGCAGGTACTATCGATTGTGTTCATGCAGGTACAGGTACTGGTGTTGCTAACAAAGCTAACAACTATTATCCAGGATGGGCATTCCCTTTTGTTTGAGCAGAAACAAGTATCTCCCAGGGTGTTTCCAATCATCCCCAGCCATGTGCAAGTTGAAATTTCACCCAGCAAGATAGCAGAGAGTGGGTGTTGTCCCCAAGCAGAAGTCTCCTTGCAGACAGGGGCAATTCTTAACAGTATAAGGAGTGTTTTGCCTCCCCAGCAGTTGCTTCCTCAGCAGCGTCACGCCTTTGGTTCCCAAGAAGTCCTCGCTTCCCCACCAGAGTTCAAGAATGGTTCGCCTCCAGCAGGGTCTTGGCGCTCCAGTCTCAAAGTCCAATTTATTTTTGGCAGTGGCGGCTGTTCAGAGCCAGTGAATTATTAACAGTTTTCCCGCAGAGTTGTTTCCTCCTCATCAGGATGAACCAGATCAATGCAGTGATCATCGTTTCTTCCCAGCCAAGTTATCTGGAATACCTGCAATCTCCTTATCAGGAGATCTCCTTGCATTGTCATTCGCATAATCATCATCGCGTCTGCATCCTTCAAAGCGTAGCATTTCCATCATCATGGAGCATTACGCCATAAATTCAAACATGTGCATGCCAGCATGGGCCAGTTTTGAGGTATAAGACCCGTTACATCTCCAATCGGATTGAAATGTTCCCCGCAGAATACAACTTCATCTCCCAGGGTGGATGCTTTTACCAAGTCTTGTTGTTATCCCCAGTTGAGTATTGTTTCAGTACAACAGTCTCATTGCTTTTCACGTCTCTGTTTCAGTACAACGGTCGCGTCCTGGGTTATCGTTTAAGTACAACGATCCCGTTCCTTTCGAGTCTCCATTTAAGTACAATGGTCTCGTATTTGAGTCTTGTTTCAGTACAACAGTCTCATTCTTTCGCGTCTCCGTTTCAGTACAACGGTCGCGTCTCAGGTTATCATTTAAGTACAATGATCCTGTTTTCTTGGGCTCTCGTTCAAGTACAACGATCCCATTCCTTCCGAGTCTCCATTTAAGTACAATGGTCTCGTCTTTGAGTATTGTTTCCGTACAACAATCTCATTTCCTCGTGTCTCCGTTTCAGTACAACGGTCACGTTTCGGGTTATCATTTAAGTACAATGATCCCGTTCCATCTTGTCCTATTTTCTTTTTGTGTTTGGTTATCAGTCGAGGAGGGTATACCTTTGCGTCTCCATTCGAGGATGGTTTCGTATTAGATCCGAGGATTTTGTGAGTTGACATTCGAGGATAGCATTCTTTCCAGCATATTTCCACCTGGTTTTATTTTCGCTACCTATTCAGAGGTCAAAATCAGAAAATACATAAATAAATAAATGAGCAGATGGCATTTCCATTGCTTTCAGTGTGCAAATTTTCAGGTTTCATTTGGGTATTCAATCACTCCACGCCTTGAACATATAAAAGCCGTTGCAATTATTCGTTCAGGCTTGCAGATGATTGAATAGGGGCAGCTGTAATACCTCAAAATTTGCCCTCATGTTTATTCCCTCTATTGGCTCATCATTTTGCATTCATCGGCATTTCTCATCAATTCATTAACATCATAATAGTGCATTGCATGGATTCATAAAGCATGTGATCAGGACCCAGGGGATTAGGGTTTCATATGTTATCTGTCAGAGATTGAAATGATAAAGGATATTCACTGGACGATGATTCCACTTCAAATGCGGTTGTTCAGTTGTGTTTCAATGGGAGTTTGGCCTAGTTAGGGCCAAACTATCAAGAGATGGTTGCAACTGCCAGGTTATTTGGGTCACTGGTCTATTTCTCGGACAGTGCATATTCAAAGTGACGCATCCGGATTCAAATGGTCAGGGCATGGTTCAGACGATTCAAAGGGGGTGTAATTTATCCGGAAAATCATTCAGTGGCTCAGAAGTGGTTGTGTTTATAGATTTATGGAAATAACTCAAAGTAGGTTTTGGAAAAATCAAGATTTCATTCATTGCTTTGTGCTCATTGTTATGAACCACTCCTGATTATTCCATTCCATTCTCACCCTTCTATTTCAATATGTTTCCATCAATCCATCTTCAGTTTCAATTTATTCATATATCCATTCATTTTTTAATCCATTGTATTAATCAAATAATCATTTCATTTTCTAGAGGCCCAACCAGTCATCTAAACTTTTGTTTTTGCACACATTCATTTCCTTCTTTTAACCCAAGGATTATTTCTTTTTGTACTTGTTTTAGTTCTCATTACAAGGAAATATAAGTATCATTATTCTTTTGGCCCAATCCTTTGTAAGCCCATTACACATTCCATTTTCTTTCTTTAATGCGTTTCCAAACTTCGTTCATATTTTAGGCCCATCGCTTGTTCTCATTAGCGACTAAATCATCACAATAGTTCTTTTATATATTTTGTTTTAATTTAAGATTCTTACATGATTCTTACCAAGGAGGTTGGTTTAATATTCATGGCTAATAAATAAAAAAAGAAAGCAATTATGATGCTCAGCAGTTCAATTTTAAGTCCCGAGAATTCTAAATTGTGAGTGTTATTGAGGTTGAAGTACCAGCTCTTGCAAATTCAAGTGCAGCTGGAGCATTTTCTAAATAGAAAGAATTTTCTTTTGAAGGGAAAAAATCAATTGACTCCCTCTAGCAAAGGCGTTTTTCAGGCTCGCTGTTTGCATTTCACAAGGTTCAAAGTTATGTAAAAAATTTCATACAAGAAGTTCATACAAGAAGTTCATACAAAAAAAGTTCATCCTAAAATTCTAAAAATTCATCAAAATGATATACACAAAGGGGAGTATTGATGCATTTCTTTGATGTTAAAACTCGAAACTTTCTTGGCATGGTGAGTGTTTCGGAACTACCAGCTACCGCTTCCACTAATGCTTCAAAGTAAGACAGTCCGTATGTAAGCTGCAAACTTTTGGCATCCTTTGTGCTCCATGAGAATTCCAACCGCAGCATGTAGTCATAAAAGAAAAATGAGTTAGAAAAAACTCCATTTGCGATGCAAGTGATGAAGATTAAAACAGGACTCAAGTCGGTTATCAATTGATGGAAGATTGAAGAAAAAGTCAGGAAAGGAAAGGCTAGATGTTATGTGTGACCCACCTGAAAATTTAATTGCCGTGCAAAATCAATGCGAAGAAGCTTGCTGGATCTGCTTTATCCAGTTCAAGGCCACAATGGAAATCATTCATTTTTCCTCCAAAAAAAAAACCGAAAGTCTGCATAATGAAAAGTCAGTTACAAGTTTCAAATCATTGGTAACTAATTCCAACAGAAATTAAGACTTGCCTAACTAACTTCTTTTCAGCTTGATCTCTTTTCGTAATTCGCTTTTCACTACTCAATTCTTTCACCTGCACATCATATGATGAGTTTCAATAATGTTCATAACAGAATCAATAATTAACTGAATTCACAATAGTTCATAACAGAATTGCAACTGAATTCGTAACTGAATTCACCTGAGAAATTCCAGAAGGATCCTGAAAGATCCAGAAGAGTGATTCTCTATAAATCAGAAGTCCATTCTTCATCTTTTTTTCCCACCATTTTTCTTTCTCTTCCATTCTTCATCTTCATCTCCCAACCTTTCCCTCAACCATTCTTCCTTCACACAATTCCTCAATCCCTTCTCATTCATTTCTTCTACAAGCATCTTTCACCTTCATCAATCTTCAGATTTGCCACTGTTATGTTCCTGTGATGATTACCTAATAAGAGCTCTACAACACTCATAGCTCCTTCAAGAACCTGCAGGTTCAAGAATGCATTTCACGAAACACCATCAATAGTAGACCAATCCGCAGATTCGAAATCAAACAATCCCTGGAGTAAGAGCATTACAGAAGAAAAAAGAGCAAAGAATAGATCGGATCGGGAGTGCTTACCGAAGTCATTCGTTGGCGTCGTTATCGCATCCACTCAGGAACAAGTGGAGGGTGCAAGAGAAGAGGATAAGCTTCATTGCACAGGGAGAGCTTAACAAAAAGAGCAACGAACTTCTTCAAACTTCATCGATCTCCAAAATCGTTCGAGATTTCAACACTTCACGAAGAACCGCAACGTTCGTAAAACCTGCATATCAAAAAGCACAGCTTCAATTCCATATCACAGCGACGGCCAGAAAAATTCAAAGAAGAAAGCACAAATTGAAGCTCGACGAGAAATCGCAAACACCGTGCGGGCCGATTGTGTCTTGAATGTTCATCTGCAAACGTTTGTTGAAGTTAGGGCTAAGCGTTTCACTGTTGGCTCGTCAAAGACGAAGCAAGTAGAGCGGCAATCGAACGATTCCACCGCCAATCTCGCGACGGCATCAGAACGACATTGGCATCATTCTCGTCTTGTCACAGCTTGAGTTACAAGGTAAGAACTTCAAATCACTCTTGGGTTAGATTTTCCGTCGCATTTTGATGTTCGTTTGTCATAAGGTGTTTGGTGTGGTTGATTTTAGAGGATTTGAGAGCATAGTGTTCGAATTTGAGAAGGGAGTTAAGAATAGGGTGAGATGTAGTGAGGTTTTCGGTGAGGTTAGAGGTTAAGTCTTTGTTGTGGTGGCGGTTTCGAAGAAAAGGAAGGTGATAGAAGGTGGTGTTGGGACCGGAAAGGAGTGAAGAAGAAGGTGGGAGACGGAGAGATAGGGTTTGTGTAGCGGCGGCGGAAGGGAGAAGAGATTAGGGTTTCTGGGCTTACTCTTCTTTTGCCCCTTTTGGTTTTGTTCTTGTTGTTTTAATGTTCAAACAAAAATTAATAAAGTTAATTTAAGGAGTTTAAGAGTTTTTTATTCTTTTAATGAAAGGATTAAATAATTATTAAGATTCATATAATTTAATTAGATAGTATTAAAATGTTTTAAGGTTTAATAAGAATTATTATGAGGTTTTAAAGTATAATATATACTGATTAATTTCGTTCCTGATCATAAAAAAAGAAATTAAGAGTTATTTTGCTATCCACACCCCACTCTAAGGCCCATAATAGAAAATCAATTAGAAAACTCTGCTTATTGCACCTCCTCCCAATTCTGCGAAATGGGCCTTATGGCCTTGCTAATTACACCCCTGTTTTAGGCCCGCATTTGAAAAATAGCTAAAGAATTCGCTCCCTGCACCCCCAGGTTTCCTATGAGAATGGGCCTGGGCGTTTTTGCTATTTGCACCCCTTTATGAGCCCATATCAATAAAACAACTGAAAAAAGCATGCTAAATGCACCCATGTATTATCTCTTTAGATTTTTAATTTTTTTAGTTTAATCATAGTTAGAAATAATTCAATAAAAAATAATAAAAAGCATTATAAAATTCCCCAAAAATTCCAGTAGTTAAATAAGTCAATTTAGAAATTTGTGACATTTTTATTTTCTAAATTTTGGTCATTTTTAATTTAATTCTGAATTTTCTTTCAATTAGCTTTTATTGGATTTCTATTAATTATGCTGGATTTTGTTCATTTTATTTTTATAACTTCCAGTAGGATTTTTGAGCCATTCTTTTTTCTGTAATTAGAGGACTCATAATAGTTCTTAGGATATTTTTAGTGGATTTTTTAGGGCATTTTATCCCATGTTTTAGTAGCTTAATCCTTAAGAATTAATGGTTAATCTTTAGGTAGAAACAATTAATTTTTAGGCATAGAAAAAATAGAAATTTTTAGGATCCCTCTTAGTACAATAGTATAGATAGTATTAGGTCCCTACAATTTAATTTTCACAATTTTTCTAGAAGTTTTAGTATTTTTTTTAGAATATTAGTTTTAGGCCTAGTTATGCATAATTCCCATTAGTTTAGGCCATTAAAAAATAAAGTACAAAAAATAGGTTAGTTTAAATTTAGTCATAGAATTTAATTTAGATTTAGGCTAGTTAAAATTTGATTTTTTTAGATGAGTATTAGGTTTGATTTAGATTTAGTACTTAGGCTTGAAGTTTCATTTCCATGTAGAAGTAGAATAAATAAAAATAGATTTTTTTAATTCATGCCTCTAATGCATTTGTAGAATTTTATTTCTTATGTTTAATTCCATTGTTTTGCCTTATTTTGATCTTACAACTTGTATAGGCTTCCCCATTGTTCTTAGAATCAACTTAACTTCATTAAGAAGTAAGTTGAATTCTAGTAGTTCCTTTTCTCATTAGGAATAGAAAGCCTCACTAACCATTAGGACCACTTGTAAATACACAATGAAATTAGGATGGAGTCTTAGTCCCTTAGATTTTTCCTTTTATCAACTTGAGTCTTTCTTTCTCATCTCAAAAAGAAAAGCAATAAAACATTTAATAAAAACCGAACAATCTTGTACGACACGAGACTTTGTTGCGGAGTGTTTATACGCGTCCTGTTTCGGGGCGAGGTGTAAATACTTCCCGCGATTGATAGGTCTTAGTATGAGAACGTTCACAAACAAATTCAAAACACTTCTCATAAAATACAAAAAACAAATAACAAGCGACTATCCTGCGGGAACTTCTTTTCTCATCTCATTCAATCACAACGCAAACTCGCGACGACTTGTCACACATGCAAGACGGTAAACGCACTCGTACCAGACGAGCCTGCAACACCTGAGCATAGACATACGCAGTTCCAGCTGTAAAAAACACAAACAAATAGTTCCCGCCTTAGTTAGGCGAACTACGTCGACTCTGATCCTCATTATCCTGATGAGGTACGTAGGCAGCGGGGTAGGGCCCGTTCGAGCACACTCTTTATTTTCCCTACATTTCCCCCTTTATTTCCATTTTCTTATTCTTATCCCTTTTCTCATTTCCATTCCATTTCCAGTTAGCGGTTTTATTCAGCAACATCTTTATTTTCTCACCCTTTGAAACCAAACAAGCAAGCGTGGATCCCGTCGGGTACGGCGGACAATCTGGGGTGCTAATACCTTCCCAGGTCGTAACCGACTCCCGAACTCAGATCTTTGGTTCGCAGGACCTTGTCCTTTCCTTCTTCCTCAGGTTTGTGCAACATTACCTTTCCCATTCATTCGGGATAAAAATGTCTGGCTGGCGACTCTAATTTTTCCGCGCCACTTTCGCGTTTGTACTAGGATGAAAATCCCGGGAGCGACAATCCTCATACGGATAGTCGGGAATTTATTCTTCCAATAGGAGTACGACGAACGAAGACGGGAGGTTATGGATACCTTACTATCAAACGAAGACGGGAGGTTATGAATATTATATTATCAAATGAGACGGGGACGAGTTCCTCATATTCTTCAGCAGCAAATCGGGATTTATTTTCCTTGGCCAGCAGTTGTTATACGAAGATACCCGGACACTCCAAGCTGCATGATTCAAACATACATCATTTACATCATACCATAACATACATATCCATAATTGCATAATCCATTACTTCAGCGCATCATACTATACATGCATACATAATGCATAAACTAATATTATCTTGCAGAATGTTATATACATCATGATATTTGCATCGAACTAATCTTGTTTTTCAGATTAATTCTCCAGCAGACAAACTTCATCAACAACTTGTTACCTTGGGCTGTTGTTTATCTACCCAAAGGTTATCTCATTTTCTTGGGACGTCGTTTATCTTCCCGAAGGCTATCTTGAGACGTCGTTTATCTTCTCAAAAGCCATTTTCTTACCTTGGGCCATTGTTTATCTTCCCAAGTACTCTATCATGACTTTGGCCGTTGTTTATCTTCCCAAAAGTTATACTTATACCTCAGGACGTTGTTTAGCCTCCTAAAAGCCATCATGACTTTGGGCCGTTGTTTATCTTCCCAAAAGTTATACTTATACCTCAGGACGTTGTTTATCCTCCTGAAAGCTATCATGACTTTGGGTCGTTGTTTATCTTCCCAAAAGTTATACCCTTACCTTGGGGCCGTTGTTTATCTTCCCAAAGGTTATATCATTATCTTGGGACGTCGTTTATCTTCCCGAGGGCTATCTTGAGACGTTGTTTATCTTCTCAAAAGGCCGTATTGTTACCTTTGGCCGTTGTTTATCTTCCCAAAGGTAATGTTGGGACGTCGTTTATCTTCCCAAAAGCTATATCTTCATACTTTGGACTACCTTATTCTCCAAGAAGTATATTTGAAGAACCTTTCTCTAGAGGGCATCTATAAGCCCATCTCCAGTTCCTCCAAGTGGCATCTTTAAGCCCACTCAAGCATATACAACATATCATCAATATTACTCCATGCACTGGTGAGTGCAAATTTTTGGGCTTTTGTGTTCAATCCCCTTCAACCTTCCAGGTCAAGACTGGCACATATACCAATCTAACCCCTCAGGTTTCAGAAAATTGAACAGGGGCAACTGTTGCACCCCAAAATTTGCCCTCACAAAACAAGACTTTGTGTACTAAGAGGTTCACAAGGTTCACAAGACCTCTTATGAGGTTCACAAGGTTCACAAGACCTCTCATGAGGTTCACAAGATTCACAAGACCTCTCATGAGGTTCACAAGGTTCACAAGACATCTTATGAGGTTCACAAGGTTCACAAAGTTCACAATTAGTCAGAAAGTTTGACAATTCCCTCAGACAATGCATCCTCCTAAGCAGTGCATCCTAAACTAGGGTTTTGACTTTAATCAGGATAAATGGACTTCCAAGACTTCAAGTGAGCTTCATAACATCTTATATGTGTTTAAGAATCCCCATGACAAGTTTCAAGACTTTTCTCAAAGGTTTGCTCAGTCAGATGATCAGATAGGTCAAAATCAGTCCAAGCAGTTAAAAAGTCAAACTTAGGTCAACTGTGGTCAAACCAAAGTCAAACTTCATGATTTTTTGCCAAAATAAAGTATATGAAGTAAAATTCATCATTTTATCAAGGGTTGATCATGATTCATCAAGGAGATTTCAGATCATCAAGAATCAGGAGTTTATAACATCAAGTCAACTGAACTTTGACCAGCCATAACTTTCACATGCTTCATCAAATTTTTCCCATCCAAAGCTCATTTTGAAGGAAATTTAATTCTCTACAACTTTGTGTCTCACAAGCCAAGCCCAAAAATGCTTCATTTGGAAGGTATGAGCTAAGACATTATAGGTCCTTTTGAAAGTCAACAAAAAGTCAACAACTTCAAAAGGGCATAACTTGAGAATGGTAAAAGATATGGACATGAAACCAGTGGGGTTGGTTAGAGGACTCTTTAAGATTTTCAAAATGTACAATAACACCCTCATAGCATTAAAATTGAAGGATTTGTGCCCTTGCAAAGTTGGGAAATTTTGGGGTGGTTTATGAAGTAAATGGGGTCTTAAAACCATAATTCTTCAAATGGGCTGAACTTTTTGTGACCCAAGGTGTTCCATGACATCATGCACGAAATTTATTTAATATTTTCATTATTTTATTTATTTTATTTTATTTATTATGATTTTTTATATTAAAAATCATTTTAAATTCAAATAAAATATAAAATATGAAGATTTAAAATATATTTTGATTCTAGAAGGTCATGAAAGTTAATTGGATCAAATTGATATGAGAATTATGGTGATTGTCTTAAAATAGCAAGATTACATTCAAAAATATTTGAATTTTAAGACATGATCTTTTTCAATCTTCAATGATCAAAAAGTCCAAATAACCCTACAATATTTTGACCTAATTTCATCTACTATAAGTACATAAACACATCACAATGCAAAGGACACGACTTTGCTGCCTCAAGAGTAAGTTTCAATCTTCAAAACATTCACCAAAAACCTCAATTCGGATTCTTGCATAGAGGCCATATCAAAAGATTTTGAAGGTTGCAAAAGACTCCTTGATCATCACTGATACTTTCCCAATACTCATTTGCATCCAAAGCATGCCCAATTGCATAACCCGGATCAAACTTTTCATACTTTGATGAATTTTTCGTTTCCATATATTTGTGTATTATAAATTAAATTTGATCATTGTTTCATGTTTGTAATAAGTTGTTGATTGTTTCTGGGCTAGTTAATTGGAGTTTTGGTACAGGTTTGAAGAACGGCCATTGTTAGGGTTTCGGCCAAGCTTTCAGGGTTTCATGATAAACCAAAAATAAATAAATTTTAAAGACATAGGAAGATTGTATGAGTTCTAGAGATCATAATGCACTGATTAATTGGAAGAAATTGTACTGTTTGACTAATGTTTGAGTTTCGCAGGTTCTGAGTATGGAGGAAATCGCAGGAAAAATCGTAGATAAAGTTGTAGGAATTTTCGCAGGTACTGTGAAGAAGATGAAGGACCAGTGGTGCCAAAAATTAGATTTAAAAATTGGTTTTAATATTTTATGGATTTGTTTGAGATTATTACACAATTGTGTTGATGACTCAGTTGGTTTGTATGTACGCGTATGATATTGAGGGTCCTGGGTTCGAATCCCCCCAGGCCCTTTTGTTTTGTTTTGTTTTTTGTTATAATTTTTACAGGAGGGGAAACAAAGCATGATGGTATTCACTCCATATCACATGCGTGCGCATAGCCCAGTGGCTGGCTTCTTGGTCTGCTAGGAATAAAGCCTAGGGCCTGGGTTCGAATCCCAGCCCCAGGTATGTTTTGTTCATATTTTTTTCCATTTTATTTTTGTTTAATATATATTATAATTGATTTAATTAAATGATAAATAATTAAAATAAAATGTTTATATTATTTTGTATAATTTCAAATTCATATTTTGTTTCTTAAATTTAAACTTTATTAAAATTACTTAATATTTATTTTATTATATATATATATATATATATATATATATATATATATATATATATATATATATATATATATATATATATATATATATAATTTTGTATAAATAAATTAATTATATTAAAACCTAATTATTTTTATATAAACCCTAATATTTCATATAAAACCCTAATTCTATTTTCTAAACTCATGAACCCTAATTTATTTTTTAAAAAAACCCTAATTATTTTATAAATATTAATATTTGTATATAAATGTTAATTATGTTTATTTATTTTTATTATTTGTTATACATAGTTTTATATAAATAATGTAAATAGTTTAATTAGTTAATTAACCATAACTTGTTAATAAAAAAAAACTTAATTTTATGAATATAATTTATTTGTACATGTTTATTTAATTATAATTAGTAGGGATTTTTATAATATGCATATAAATTTAAATCATTTAGTATATAATACTTGTTATTTATTTCTTTTATTAAATTCTCTTAAAAAATATTATTTATCTAATTTTGAACTTTAAATTTATTTATTTTCATTATGTTAATTCTTTCATCTTATTCTTATTTATTTTATTACTATTAACCCCCTTTATTTATTTATTTATATATTATATGATTGTTTATTTTATTATTATTATTGTTACTAACCCACTTAATTATTCATTTATTTGCTTATTTAATTTATTTTAATTATTATTATTATGTAATTGTATCCAATATGTAATAGTTGTAGTAATTTTTAATATTTAATTTTAAATGCTATGGTTAGTAAAATAGGGAGTGTAAAACATGTTTGTATTTAAAAATTGAATTTAGATCATTAACTTAAAGATAAATATCTGAATTGGTACACTCACACACGTAAGTCGATCTTGGATCGCCATCTCACTTCTTAAGGGTTACCTCTCAAGTTGCCTAAACAAAAGGTCAAGTAGGGTGTATAAAGCAAAGTCCCTCATCTCATATCATCTAGTCCCTTAACAGATAAAAAGATCAAGTCCCTTCGAATGTTGCCTTCGTAATGATCTTGTCCCTTTCGAATAAAGATGATAAGTCCCTTTGAATTGCTTATACACCTCACAATTGCCTAAATAACAGATGTCCATTCACTTGTCCCTCATACATCCAAGGTAATGACTACCTATTCCTTAATAATAGGGATAGTCTTACCATTTAAAGGATATTTAAGAACAGAAAAGACTTAATTTAGGGTAGGTTCCTCTTATGCACTTGCTCACTCTTCAAAACATTTCAAACACTTCACAATTTTTCAAGCAATTTTCAAAATAAAGGCTTTATATATATCTGTACATGGATCATTATAAAGTACTTAAGAAAATTTCTAAACACACACTACACATTTCAAAAACAATTTAAAGTGAGCTAAGTAACTAAGAGCTCATGGATAACCATGGATGTAAAGGGTGTTAACACCTTCCCTTTACATAACCTACCCCCCGAACCCAAAAATCTTTTAAGGTCTTTCCTGTTCTTTTATGCCCTTTCCTTTGGATAAAATAAAAGTCGTTGGCGACTCTTGCTATCCGCAACATAACTAAAGTCAGTTCTCCCACCGTGTTACACCATGCAAGGCAAATGGTAGCATTTCATGCCAGTCTTTATAGGTAACTACCATCTTCTGCACAATCTTCTTGATATTCTTATTAGCCGCTTCTACAACGCCATTCATCTTTGGCCTGTAAGGAGAAGAATTGTGGTGTTGGATCTTGAAGTCCCGGCATAGCTCTGCCATCATTTTGTTGTTCAAGTTGGAACCATTATCAGTAATGATTCGCTCGGGTACTCCGTACCGACAGATGATGTCTCTCTTCAGAAATCGGGCTACTACCTGCCTTGTAACATTTGCATAAGAAGCTGCTTCGACCCACTTGGTGAAATAATCAATGGCTACCAGGATGAATCTGTGGCCATTTGAAGCAGTCAGTTCAATCTTGCCAATCATATCAATGCCCCACATGGCAAAGGGCTAGGGTGAAGACATCACATTCAGAGGATTCGGAGGCACATGCACTTTATCCGCGTAAATCTGGCATTTATGACACTTTCTGGCATATGCACAATAGTCTGCGTCCATCGTAATCCAGTAATAGCCTAATCTTAGCAACTTTTTAGCCATTGCATGCCCTCCAGCATGGGTACCAAAGGATCCTTCGTGCACTTCGTGCATCAACAAGTCTGCTTCTGCCCTATCAACGCATCTGAGGAGTACCATATCAAAGTTTCTCTTGTACAGGGAGCCGTCAGTATTCAGGAAGAAACTACCAGCTAGCCTTCTTAATGTCTTCTTATCATTGGAAGATGCCCTAGGTGGGTAGGTTTGATCCTCCAAGAAGCACTTAATGTCATGGAACCAAGGCTTATCATCTTTAACAACATCTGCTGAGAACACATATGCTGGTCTGTCAAGTCTGGACACTGAAATTCGAGGCACAAAGTTGGCAGCTTGAACTTTGATCATGGATGAAATGGTAGCCAGAGCATCCGCAAACTGATTCTCGTCTCGAGGGATATACTCAAGCTTGACCGTTGTGAAGAAAGTCAATAACCTCCTTGTATAATCCCGGTAAGGTATCAAATGATCTTGGTGGGTGTACCATTTGTCGTTGGTTTGATTAATTACCAGAGCTGAATCTCCGAACACAGTCAAAGTCTTGATCCCGAGGTCAATGGCTTCCTCAAGACCCATAATACAAGCTTCATATTCAGCTTCATTGTTAGTGCAGTTAAAGGTGAGTTTTGCCGAGAAAGGCATGTGAACTCCTTTAGGTGTAATGAGTACTGCACCAACACCACGACCATTCATATTAACAGCCCCATCAAACATCATAGTCCATTCTTCTTCTGGGTCAGGCCCTTCAGTGTGAACAGGCTCTTCGTGATCTTTTGCTTTTACGAACATGATGTCTTCATCGGGGAAGTAAAATCTCATAGGCTGGTAATCATCAATGGGTTGCTCAGCGAGATAATCAGACAACACACTGCCCTTGATAGCTTTCTGAGACGTGTATTGAATTTCATATTCTATGAGGATCATTTGCCATCTTGCAACCCGTCCGGTAAGTGCTGCCTTCTCAAAAATGTACTTAACTGGATCCATCTTTGAGATCAATAAAGTAGTGTGGGTCAACATATACTGTCTTAGTCGGCGAGCAGCCCACGCTAAAGCACAGCAAGTTTTCTCGAGCAGTGAATAACGTTGTTCACAGTCGGTAAACTTTTTGCTTAGGTAGTATATTGCATACTCTTTTCGACCAGACTCGTCATGCTGGCCCAGCACACACCCCATTGACTCTTCTAATACTGTCAAGTACATGATTAGAGGTCTTCCTTCAACTTAAGGCATAAGGATTGGAGGCTCTTGTAAGTATTCCTTGATTTTGTCAAAAGCCCTTTGGCAGTCTTTGTTCCACCTGACCGTTTGCTCTTTTCTTAACAGCTTGAACAAAGGCTCACAGGTTGCTGTAAGGTGAGATATGAACCGTGAAATGTAGTTCAATCTACCTAGAAACCCCCGAACCTCTTTCTCAGTCTTTGGTGCAGGCATTTCTTGAATGGCTTTGACTTTGTCAGGATCAACTTCAATCCCTTTTTCACTTACAATAAATCCCAGCAGTTTACCGGATCGCACCCCGAATGTGCACTTGTTAGGGTTCAACTTCAGCTGGTACTTCCTCAGACGCTTGAATAGTTTCAATAGGTTCACCAGGTGGTCTTCTTTTGTGAGGGACTTGGCAATCATGTCATCCACATAACATTCAATTTCTTTGTGGATCATGTCATGGAATAATGTTACCATAGCCCGTTGATAAGTTGCACCAGCATTCTTCAGTCCGAATGGCATCACCTTATAACAGAACGTGCCCCAGGGCATGATGAAAGTTGTCTTCTCCATGTCTTCAGGTGACATCTTGATCTGATTGTACCCTGAAAATCCGACCATGAAGGAGAACACCGAGAACTGAGCCGTATTATCAACCAATACATCAATGTGAGGTAAAGGGAAGTCATCTTTTGGGCTGGCTCTGTTCAGATCCCGGTAATCCACACACATCCTCACCTTGCCATCCATCTTAGGCACAGGTACAATATTAGTAACCCACGGCGGATAGCTAGTCACAGCAAGGAAACCGGCGTCCCACTGCTTTTGTACCTCTTCTTTTATCTTCATTGCCATATCTGGGCGAGTACGACGCAACTTCTGTTTTACTGGTGGGCTGTCTTCTTTCAGAGGTAGCTTGTGCATGACAATGTCGGTGTCCAACCCTGTCATATCCTGATAAGACCAAGCAAAAACATCTACATATTCCCGAAGCATGTCAATCAGTTGCTCTTTTACTGAATCTTGCAGGCAGGCCCCGATCTTAACCTCTTTCACGTCTTCTTCCGTACCAAGATTAACCGTTTCAATCTCCTCCTGATGAGGAGTGATAACCTTCTCCTCTTGTCTCAACAACCTGGCTAGCTCTTCATGTAGCTCATAATCTTCTTCAACCCCTTCATCAGCTTGATTAATCGGATTGTCAAAGTCATATGAAGTCATAGCAGTGTTGTTGTCGGTGCAGTCTGAAGGGCACTCTCTGCAAGGGTTTAGATTGGTTTATTTTAGTGATCAGTTTTATCTTATTTAGAAAAAAGTGAAAATGAAGTTACTTTATTCTGAAAAACATTGCCATTTTATTTTTGTACAAAAAGAAAAAATGAAAAACAGTGAGCGGAAAAGAAAAGACTCATTTGCAAAAGATGTCCTGATATTCATTAATTGATCTTTGCACAAAATACAAGATGGCCCGATTACAAAATGAGTCTTGACATCTTGGGCAAGATGCAAGACTTGATGCATGCTTTAAAATACAGGAAATAATAATTACTCTGCAGGAGTAACCCTTATAATTTCCTGGAAAGACTAGTTAAGGACTTGGCTCCCCGGGATCCTTAGACGTATCCAGCTCTCCAGGTTGTGGTCGCTTTCCTCCTCGTCTTCCAAATTGTTCACAGCATCCAGGGTGAGCATTCCCCCGCTGACAAACTTGGGCTCCTTTGCAGCCTCTGGTTGATCTTGTTGAGTTGGTCTGTAACCCAACCCAAATCGGTCCTCTTTCTTTTCCACGGGCAACAACTTGCCCCAGCCTTGGGCGGTACCTTCCTCAACAACCTTCAGGGCTTGCTGATATGGCGTTATGGAGGTTCCCAGTACAGCAGATGCTTCATTAATGTTCAGGGCCTCAAACCCCTGGCTCATGGTTTCATGGATTTCTCCATCCATTTCTATGTACTTATACGTAGCCAGATGGCTAACAAAGATGTCTTCCTCCCCACAGATGGTGATGATCTGGCCTTCCCACTCTAATTTCAACTTCTGGTGAAGGGTAGACGTAACAGCGCCAGCGGCGTGGATCCAGGGTCTACCCAACAGACAGCTGTAGGCCGGCTGAATGTCCATCACAAAGAAGGTAGTTTTGAAGTTATGCGGGCCAATCATCACAGGCAGATCAATCTCCCCAAGCACTGATCTTTTAGAGCCATCAAATGCTCTTACTACCAAATTACTCGGACGCAGTGCCAAGCCATCATATTCCAGCTTCACTAAGGCTTTCTTTGGTAGAACATTGAGTGATGACCCAGTGTTCACCAGTACATGAGATAAAACAACACCCTTGCATTCCAAGGTGATATGTGTCGTACCCCGAAAAATACGACCTCACGCGATCCGAAATGGACGGGAGCCGTGCGCCGGACGGACTGAAGAGTCGCCACCTAATTCTATTTATTCCCCGAAGAGGGAAAGGGAATATATAGATACAACCCGGGAGGAAAAGGATGAGGACAAAGGTCAACGAAACCATTGCCTGGGTTCGGGAGTCGGTTATGCAGGGGGAAGGTATTAGCACCCCCTACATCCATCGTACTCGATGGGAACCATCTAAGTTAACGCGCGCGAAAGTATGTCTATGCTTAAACGAATTGCTTGCTAGAGGGAAATGATTTGAATTATAAGTTAGATTGAACCTAGGTGCTCGGCAAGGACTGAGATCCTCGTGCCTACATACTCCCATGTGCAATGGGAAAGTCAGAGCCTCGTAGTTCGGCCTACTAAGGGTAATGGATGTTGATTTTATTACCTTTCGTCGATGAAAGGGTTTAGGAGTTGAAATGTACTAAAGACTATGGATAGTTTATCCCGCCCAACAAGACGAGCGTCCTGCGTCGAAATAATCGGAGCGAGTAACGAGAGCTCGTTATCCTCCTTTCTACCGCTTAAGGCTCGTGGCGTACAAATCTTCTCGTTTTTGTTAAAGTGTTTTATTATTCTATGACCGCTTGACGTTGGATCAAGGGTTTGGATCTAAAAAAGAATCGTTTTGGTTTTTTGAGGTTTAAAGGGTACATGCAAATGGAGTTTGATTTTGTGGTTTGTTTAGCGAGGCACGAATCGCTCGACTCGCAAAGGTGGAGTGGATCCTAAACGAAACGAATAACTGAATAATAAAGTGCGAGTGTGCAAGTGCAATCGCTTGGCGTTGGACCAAGGATTCAGAATTAAATAAAATACGAGAAATAAAATGCATACAAAATAAAGGGAGAGGGGTACAAAATAAATACAGGGGGTTGCGAGAAATAAATGGTCTCGTTGTAGTTAGCCCAAGAGAAAGCGTGTGTGCAGTGTGTTTGAACTATTCGAAGGCGTTCGGCCTGTTAATCGGGACGCAACTATTTGAAGGCGTTGGACCTTTTTCGAGCGCAACTATTCGAAGGCGTTGGACCTTTTCGGGACGCGGCAAAATTTGGTTCGTTTACTGCCTTAGAGCCGATTTAATGAAATCGTTCTATGAGGAGTCGAATCGTAATTTAAAATGCGATAATAAAATGAATAAATTGAATCGCGAAATATTAAATAAATTGAATATCTAAATAAATTAAATAATGCGGAAAATAATGAATAAAATAAATTGAATTATATTACAATTTTGTTCAAAATAGAAATAATAGAATAAAATGAAAAGAGAGCCTCATATTGACCGCTCATCACCGATTAAATGTAATCGGGCGAAAAACGGCCTTTTATAATATCATCGGCCCATTAAGACAAAATATAATATATTAAGATAAATGATAAAGCAACTATCTTTTTTTACAACACATTTTTTTTAAGCAAAAAGACTATTAATAAACAAATAGCAAGAGTTTATAAAATAAAATTCTGAAAAATGATAAAATTAAAGACAGTCAAAAGATTATTAATAAACAAAACACTATTAATGAACAAATAACAAAATAATAATAAATAATAAAAATAAAAAGGAGAAGGAATGAGTCGTGTTGTGCTGTGAATCAGTGTTTATGTAGAAATCACCATGGGCTTTATGAAGCCCATCATCCAAAAATATGATAAATGTTTTTTTTTTTAAAAACAAAAAGAAGAAAATGTTCTCATAAAAAAAATGCACTCTCATCTCCTGAGAACATAAATGTATTTCCTACTAACCCTTTAGCAAACCGTGACGGCAATCTCGCGCTCTCAGTTCGCGGCTTGTTCCAAGCTCTCTCCAGCGGCAGCTTTCTCACGGCTCTCGACTGCTCCTTATCGTTTCTCACTCTCGGCTCTGGTTTCAGTCAACACGGATCTCACTTCACGACGGCGGCGGTCGTCCATGGTTCTTGTCCGAATGGTGAATGGCGGCTGGGTCTTGCGGCTATGTGCGTCGGATGGTGGTAGGTTGAGTTTGTGGGTTTTGACGGCGGGTTGGTTTGGCTGTGAATGGCGGATTCGGTGATGGAGATGGGTTGTCTTTGTGCGGTGATGATGGGTTGGTAGTTCACACGGTGATTTTTCGATCTCACTCGCGATTCACGGTAAAGCAACGGTTTTTCGTTTCTGAGTTTGGTTCAGAAGTTTGTGATTTTTTTTGAAGGAGGTTGTGTCACGGTTTGGTTTGGTGAATAGTTTTGGTCTGAGTTTTGGAGTTTCTGTGTTCTTTGTTTCCGAATCTCACTTCTGCATTCTTGTTTCCTTCTGTGATATTCGGTTATGGCTCATTGGATCTGCGGTGTTTTTTTTTTACATGTTTGTTGTTTTTTTGGATTCATGAAAAATGTGTTTGGTTGAGGCGTTTTGCGGTGAAGTTTTCTGGTTTCTGTTTTGCTTTGAAAGATGGTTTCAGTTTGTGTTGTTTATGTGATGAAGAAGAAGGAAGATTGAAGGTAAGTTGTGATTCTGTTTTTTACAGTGAAGAGTTTTTTTTATGTGTTGGCGAAAGGTAAGAAAAGGAAATGGATTTGGGAGATGAGGATTTTCGGTTTATGGATTTATGGAGGTGTTTCGATAGCTGAAGATGGAGTGGATTTTGTTTGAAACGGTCAAGAGGTTTTGGTGTCTGCGGAAAGGATTTAATTTCTTTTTGCGTTTCTCTTCGTCCTCTCCTCTATGCGGACACGGAATCCGTTATATAAAACTTGAAAATGAGATGATGTCTTTTTGTTTGGTAGTGCACTGAGATTTTTCAACTTTCACGTGAGCTGTAAAGTTTTTGTGCCATCACTTGTGGGTGGTTATTTGGGGGGGGAAATCTGTTGATTGTGCGTTGTGGAATGGCGTCGTATGACTGTTGCATTTTACCATCATCATTTGACAGGATGTATGCATTATCTTGGAGTGGGCCAGGTTATGAGGTATTAGAGCAGAAAAATAAAAAATAAGAAGTGGTGGTGGCATAGAAACTAAACACAAAATAATAATGCTGGTAATAATAAATGGCTAATACAAACAGGAATAGAAACAGGAATAAAACAATAACAATAATAATAATAAATGGAACAAAAATAAGGAATAAAACAATAATAATAATAATAATAATAATAATAATAAATGGAACAAAAATAGTAGCAATAAAAGAAAATAAATAAAACAAAAATGGACTTATAAATTGCTGATTTAATAAAATGTAGAAAAATCTTTGGAAATAATAATAATAATAATAAAAATGATAACACTAATGATTAATAAAATAATGGTGATAAATGGTTCATAATGATAATAATACTAATAGTAATAAAAATGATACTAATAATAAGAATGATAAAAAATAGTAGTTATACTGAAATAATAAACATAAGATAAGCAATAGAAAGATAAAGTGAAAATTTTTTTTATAGAATTTTTGGAAAATAATAAAGTAGTATAAAAAAATGCCAATGATAACAAATGAATTTAAAATAAACAAATGGAAATTGAAGTAACATTTTTTTATTTTTGAATATCAGACAGAAACAGGAAACGGGACATATTTTTTGGATTTCTTGCAATATTTGCTAGACAGAAATAGATGAAATTATGCATATTTTTGGATTTTTGAAATGATGGTTAGACAGAGAAAAAATGCGGGTAGGACAAATTTGGGGTATGACAGATGCCCCTATCGAATTGGCTTAGACCGAGTAAGATGAATTGGCTCGCATTCAGTCTTTCAAGGTATAAGATAATTAGATATTAACAGACTCCAAATTTGTCCGACAAAGAAAGAAATTGGTGAGAATAGCAAATGAAATAAACTGGAAATGATGGGTGACACATCGACAAAATAAATCACTTATCAACAGAGGATGATAAGGCAAGTAATTGAAAATAAACTCACTTATCAACAGAGGAAGATAAGGCAATAGACCGAAAAATAAACTCACTTATCGACAGAGGAAGATAAGGCAATAAACAGAAAAATAAACTCACTTATCAACAGAGGATGATAAGGCAATAAACAGAAAAATAAACTCACTTATCAACAGAGGATGATAAGGCAATAAACAGAAAAATAAACTCACTTATCAACAGAGGATGATAAGGCAATAAACTGAAAATAAACTCACTTATCAACAGAGGAAGATAAGGCAATGGACAGAAAAATAAACTCACTTATCAACAGAGGAAGATAAGGCAATAGACAGAAAATAAAATCACTTATCACCAGAGGATGATAAGGCAATAGACAGAAAAATAAACTCACTTATCAACAGAGGAAGATAAGGCAATAGACAGAAAAATAAACTCACTTATCAACAGAGGATGATAAGGCAAATAACTGAAATTAAAATCACTTATCAACAGAGGATCATAAGGCAATAGACAGAAAAAATAAACTCACTTATCAACAGAGGATGATAAGGCAATAGACAGGAAAAAAAATAACCTCACTTATCAACAGAGGAAGATAAGGCAAATAACTGAAATTAAAATCAACTGATCAACAGAGGATGATAAGGCAAAGGGACTGAAATTTAAACACGGCTATTGAATCCACCAAGAGAATGCCTGGAATCTTTGATTGATATGATCCTCCGCTGGGGAAAAGACCGGAAACTTGTGTGATACTGGATCCTGAATTATGCAACTATGCTTGATCGTTTTGAAATTGTATTCCATAACGATGGAGATACGATGCAAATGTTTATGCGCTGAGATGTAGGTTGAAACTGTTGGGGAAAATAAAAGGTTTGTTTTTGTTTGGGCATGCATATGATGCACATGTTGTAAATGATTGATGCAAATGATGCGTATGACTGCATATGATGCATAATGATGCATATGAGTGATTGAAAAAAGAAAGGTGCCAGCTTGGTGGACTTTTGGTCTGGTAGTTGCCAATGGTAATTGGACTTTTGGGTGGGTGGAGGGACTGATTTCCCGACACTCGATCTTTGACGTCGTTTGGTCAGAAGATGTATCTGAATGCTCTAAGCTGATGAGCGAAGCGACTTAATTGACACATGAAGACTGATTTTGCTTTGAATGATTGCCAATGTCTGGCAAGGTCTGTTTGCTCAGCTGGGGAGAAGAGATAGGAAGATTTGTTCCATGTTTGCTTGCCCCTGCCTGTAGGGTATTTAAATAAATTTGATGGGGAAGCTTCGACAGTGGCCATGACATGACCTGCCCCTGATTGAGCTTTTGAAGGTGACTTGTCCCTGATTGGGCGGTTTGAAGATAATTTGCCCCTGATTGGGCTGTTGAAAAAGTCTTGATTCATGTTGGCATCAACGAAGTTTAAATTTCTCTTTTGATTGCCCCTTGTTGGGATTGCACTGATGTCAAGCAATGATTTGCAATTAAATTGTTCATACATAAATGGTAGCGTTAATGTAAAGTTCATGCAAGTTTTGGAAAAAAAGTCAATTTATTTGAATGATTGTGATTGTGTGACGGATGGACCATTAGCCCAAACGAGGTGCTGATTTAGAAAGTGTGTGAAAAAATGCAGCAAGAATAATGTGCAAACGAGATTGAAGATTTAGCAAATATATGGGAGTCAATTCACGCAACCTTGTTGGTAGCATGCTTTCAGAATAAACCGCGCCTCAATTAGGTCTTTTGAGGGTTGTAACGTGGTCTGGTTAATGGTTTTGAGAAACAAAGGATATAAGGCTCAAAGTTTGATTTGTACCCACCCCTTCTTCGTGATGTTCTCCAGTCCTACGTTCAGTTAACTCTACATATGCATTTGTTTTCGACTTTGCAAGAGTGAAGATGAAGCTTCAAAGTTTGCTTGAAGATGGCAGTCATCCTTTTTGCTGTTGGTGACCCTTTGATTTTTGATCTTATGGTCACTGATATTTGTTTTGTTTTTGCTGAGGATTCGAGTTCCTCTCTTTTTTTTGTCGACTAAGTCTCCCTTCGGGTGCTCAACTTAGTGGTTTTTTCTTTTCTATTTTTTTGCCTTTTTTTGTTTTGTTTGAATGTTGTGACTGCCAAATCATTTGCTGATGGTCCTCATACGGGATGTCTCATCTTGCAATTTGAAGATGTGGTCAGGTTAACTGAACAACTACCCTGCCCCGGGTTAAATGTAAGGGTTGTATCCGAAAGAAACTCATACTTCTAGGCTTGAAGTGGTTGACTAGGGATTAACTCCTTATATCTCCAGTGTTTGGGGATTTGAAAGAAATGCCTGTACATCATTGACAAGGTTTTATCCGAAAGCATACCGCAACAGTTATGGGTATTTCGTTTTCATCATCCTCCCTCAAATATTTGCTAAAGTGAAGTGAGGGAATATTTTTGTGATTTTGTGATAAATGATAAATATGAGCGAATGCGAATAAATTGATTCCAAACATGCGTAAACATAACATTAACATAACCAAATACAGATAACAATGTTCAGAGCAAATAGCACTTAAACAAACATTACAAAACAACAGGAATGCGGAAATAATAAATGGCACTGGCTGCCTTGATTTGAGGAATGAACTTCTCTTGATTGAATGCTTCAAAGTGGGAGACTACTCAGCTTTGGTCTTCGGCAACTTCTTCGAAAGCATTCGTTGAGGGGTCATTTGCGGCGACACTGGATTGCTCTGGATATTCAGACCCTTCTGAGTAAAGGTGAGATCCTTAGAGTTGATTAGGTCCTGAATTTTGTGCTTGAATGATTTGCAATTCTCGAGCGTGTGACCTGGAGCACCCTTGTGGTATTCACAGCGGGCATTAGCATCATAGTTTCGGGCGGTACCAGTTTGTGGTGGCAAGTCTTTTAAAACAAGAGTTCCTTTTGCCATCATCTGATTAAAGATTTCAGAATGTGTCATAGGCAAGGGATCAAAGATTCTTTCAGGCCTTCTTTGCTGATATGGTGGACGCTGTTGAGGAGCGCGCTGTTGCTGTTGACCAGGCCGTGGTGGATAAGCCGGTTGTTGGTATGGTCCTGGTGCATATTGCGCAGCTACAACCATTGGAGGTGGACGTGGTTGATAAGCCATCGGAGGCGGAAGTAGAGCTTGAATAGCTGGATGAACAGGCATTGAAGGAACAGGCTGATGAGACACAACCATCCTGGCCAAGGCTTGCATGGCCTCATGAATACGATCAATATTGCTCTTGATTGAGTCAATCTCTCCCCTCATGGCAGCTTGTTCTTCTTGAATCACGTCCATCAGTCTTCTAGTGTTAGCTCGAGTTAGGTATGGGCGTCTAGCACGATACGGGCGTCGGGAAACCAGCTTGATTTACTGAAGATGGAGGAACATGAAATGAGTTTTTGGCTTTGGAATGAAATGCAAGATGAATAAATGATGCAAATGAAATGATATGCAATGTCAGAATCCAGGATCACAAGATCAAGGTCTCACGAGTCCAAGGTACAGATGGAGGATACTCTGATCAGGAGCTCACTGGGTAAACTCTAAAGTTTTAGGGATCCCAAAGTTATCAATTCATATGGCTGTTCATCACACGCGCCATAAGCATGACGGTTGATTGACTCTGCCATATGAATCTATTTTGGGTGAGATCTTCGTATCGACAACCCATGAGAGCAAATTTTCTCGGGAGTCCATACTACGTGATCACCGACACAAGGTTTAAAACAAAGCCATGGAGTTATGGAACTTTCTCAACTGTTTGATGCACGTGTCAAATTCATACATTCTTGACAGTCAATCAACTCCATTGAGTAAGTCTATTCCAAGTGAGGTTTTCGTACCGAGCCACGCAAGGGTGAACCCTGGTGCCCAATACTACGCAACCATCAACCGATGTTTTAACCAAAAGGTTCTAAAGGTCCTCAGAGTCGATGACTTTAATGAAAACAACTGAGCACACACGCCAAGAGCTTGACGGTTGTCAGTATTTCCATTAAAATCTACTCCGAGTGAGGTTTTCATATCGACAACCCACGAGAGAGGTTCTCTCGGGAGCCCATACTACACAACCTCGCTAACTTATGTTTGTACTTGTAAGCCCGGGTATAGAGATTTTCCCTCAAGTTTCTTTGCAAAGTATCGATCCAAATTAAAGTACCAAGGAGCCACAAGATATATAAGATGGAATGCGATAAAGAAAGCGATAAAAATAAACAAGCAAGGCATAAAAATAAACATCCAAACAAACGCGGAAACCTAGACTAGGCTTGACTCGCATAGGTGTGAACCAATCCCCAGCAGAGTCGCCAGCTGTCGTACCCCGAAAAATACGACCTCACGCGATCCGAAATGGACGGGAGCCGCGCGCCGGACGGACTGAAGAGTCGCCACCTAATTCTATTTATTCCCCGAAGAGGGAAAGGGAAGATATAGATACAACCCGGGAGGAAAAGGATGAGGACAAAGGTCAACGGAACCATTGCCTGGGTTCGGGAGTCGGTTATGCAGGGGGAAGGTATTAGCACCCCCTACATCCATCGTACTCGATGGGAACCATCTAAGTTAACGCGCGCGAAAGGATGTCTATGCTTAAACGAATTTCTTGCTAAAGGGAAATGATTTGAATTATAAGTTAGATTGAACCTAGGTGCTCGGCAAGGACTGAGATCCTCGTGCCTACGTACTCCCGTGTGCAATGGGAAAGTCAGAGCCTCGTAGTTCGGCCTACTAAGGGTAATGGATGTTGATTTTATTACCTTTCGTCGATGAAAGGGTTTAGGAGTTGAAATGTACTAAAGACTATGGATAGTTTATCCCGCCCAACAAGACGAGCGTCCTGCGTCAAAATAATCGGAGCGAGTAACGAGAGCTCGTTATCCTCCTTTCTACCGCTTAAGGCTCGTGGCGTACAAATCTTCTCGTTTTTGTTAAAGTGTTTTATTATTCTATGACCGCTTGACGTTGGATCAAGGGTTTGGATCTAAAAAAGAATCGTTTTGGTTTTTTGAGGTTTAAAGGGTACATGCAAATGGAGTTTGATTTTGTGGTTTGTTTAGCGAGGCACGAATCGCTCGGCTCGCAAAGGTAGAGTGGATCCTAAACGAAACGAATAACTGAATAATAAAGTGCGAGTGTGCAAGTGCAATCGCTTGGGGTTGGACCAAGGATTCAGAATTAAATAAAATACGAGAAATAAAATGCATACAAAATAAAGGGAGAGGGGTACAAAATAAATACAGGGGGTTGCGAGAAATAAATGGTCTCGTTGTAGTTAGCCCAAGAGAAAGCGTGTGTGCAGTGTGTTTGAACTATTCGAAGGCGTTCGGCCTGTTAATCGGGACGCAACTATTTGAAGGCGTTGGACCTTTTTCGAGCGCAACTATTCGAAGGCGTTGGACCTTTTCGGGACGCGGCAAAATTTGGTTCGTTTACTGCCTTAGAGCCGATTTAATGAAATCGTTCTATGAGGAGTCGAATCGTAATTTAAAATGCGATAATAAAATGAATAAATTGAATCGCGAAATATTAAATAAATTGAATATCTAAATAAATTAAATAATGCGGAAAATAATGAATAAAATAAATTGAATTATATTACAATTTTGTTCAAAATAGAAATAATAGAATAAAATGAAAAGAGAGCCTCATATTGACCGCTCATCACCGATTAAATGTAATCGGGCGAAAAACGGCCTTTTATAATATCATCGGCCCATTAAGACAAAATATAATATATTAAGATAAATGATAAAGCAACTATCTTTTTTTACAACACATTTTTTTTAAGCAAAAAGACTATTAATAAACAAATAGCAAGAGTTTATAAAATAAAATTCTGAAAAATGATAAAATTAAAGACAGTCAAAAGATTATTAATAAACAAAACACTATTAATGAACAAATAACAAAATAATAATAAATAATAAAAATAAAAAGGAGAAGGAATGAGCCGTGTTGTGCTGTGAATCAGTGTTTATGTAGAAATCACCATGGGCTTTATGAAGCCCATCATCCAAAAATATGATAAATGTTTTTTTTTTTAAAACAAAAAGAAGAAAATGTTCTCATAAAAAAAATGCACTCTCATCTCCTGAGAACATAAATGTATTTCCTACTAACCCTTTAGCAAACCGTGACGGCAATCTCGCGCTCTCAGTTCGCGGCTTGTTCCAAGCTCTCTCCAGCGGCAGCTTTCTCACGGCTCTCGACTGCTCCTTATCGTTTCTCACTCTCGGCTCTGGTTTCAGTCAACACGGATCTCACTTCACGACGGCGGCGGTCGTCCACGGTTCTTGTCCGAATGGTGAATGGCGGCTGGGTCTTGCGGCTATGCGCGTCGGATGGTGGTAGGTTGAGTTTGTGGGTTTTGACGGCGGGTTGGTTTGGCTGTGAACGGCGGATTCGGTAATGGAGATGGGTTGTCTTTGTGCGGTGATGATGGGTTGGTAGTTCACACGGTGATTTTTCGATCTCACTCGCGATTCACGGTAAAGCAACGGTTTTTCGTTTCTGAGTTTGGTTCAGAAGTTTGTGATTTTTTTTGAAGGAGGTTGTGTCACAGTTTGGTTTGGTGAATAGTTTTGGTCTGAGTTTTGGAGTTTCTGTGTTCTTTGTTTCCGAATCTCACTTCTGCATTCTTGTTTCCTTCTGTGATATTCGGTTATGGCTCATTGGATTTGCGGTGTTTTTTTTTTACATGTTTGTTGTTTTTTTGGATTCATGAAAAATGTGTTTGGTTGAGGCGTTTTGCGGTGAAGTTTTCTGGTTTCTGTTTTGCTTTGAAAGATGGTTTCAGTTTGTGTTGTTTATGTGATGAAGAAGAAGGAAGATTGAAGGTAAGTTGTGATTCTGTTTTTTACAGTGAAGAGTTTTTTTTATGTGTTGGCGAAAGGTAAGAAAAGGAAATGGATTTGGGAGATGAGGATTTTTCGGTTTATGGATTTATGGAGGTGTTTCAATAGCTGAAGATGGAGTGGATTTTGTTTGAAACGGTCAAGAGGTTTTGGTGTCTGCGGAAAGGATTTAATTTCTTTTTGCGTTTCTCTTCGTCCTCTCCTCTATGCGGACACGGAATCCGTTATATAAAACTTGAAAATGAGATGATGTCTTTTTGTTTGGTAGTGCACTGAGATTTTTCAACTTTCACGTGAGCTGTAAAGTTTTTGTGCCATCACTTGTGGGTGGTTATTTGGGGGGGGGGGGAATCTGTTGATTGTGCGTTGTGGAATGGCGTCGTATGACTGTTGCATTTTACCATCATCATTTGACAGGATGTATGCATTATCTTGGAGTGGGCCAGGTTATGAGGTATTAGAGCAGAAAAATAAAAAATAAGAAGTGGTGGTGGCATAGAAACTAAACACAAAATAATAATGCTGGTAATAATAAATGGCTAATACAAACAGGAATAGAAACAGGAATAAAACAATAATAATAATAATAATAAATGGAACAAAAATAAGGAATAAAACAATAATAATAATAATAATAATAATAATAATAATAATAAATGGAACAAAAATAGTAGCAATAAAAGAAAATAAATAAAACAAAAATGGACTTATAAATTGCTGATTTAATAAAATGTAGAAAAATCTTTGGAAATAATAATAATAATAATAAAAATGATAACACTAATGATTAATAAAATAATGGTGATAAATGGTTCATAATGATAATAATACTAATAGTAATAAAAATGATACTAATAATAAGAATGATAAAAAATAGTAGTTATACTGAAATAATAAACATAAGATAAGCAATAGAAAGATAAAGTGAAAAAAAATTTTATAGAATTTTTGGAAAATAATAAAGTAGTATAAAAAAATGCCAATGATAACAAATGAATTTAAAATAAACAAATGGAAATTGAAGTAACATTTTTTTATTTTTGAATATCAGACAGAAACAGGAAACGGGACATATTTTTTGGATTTCTTGCAATATTTGCTAGACAGAAATAGATGAAATGATGCATATTTTTGGATTTTTGAAATGATGGTTAGACAGAGAAAAAATGCGGGTAGGACAAATTTGGGGTATGACAGATGCCCCTATCGAATTGGCTTAGACCGAGTAAGATGAATTGGCTCGCATTCAGTCTTTCAAGGTATAAGATAATTAGATATTAACAGACTCCAAATTTGTCCGACAAAGAAAGAAATTGGTGAGAATAGCAAATGAAATAAACTGGAAATGATGGGTGACACATCGACAAAATAAATCACTTATCAACAGAGGATGATAAGGCAAGTAATTGAAAATAAACTCACTTATCAACAGAGGAAGATAAGGCAATAGACAGAAAAATAAACTCACTTATCGACAGAGGAAGATAAGGCAATAAACAGAAAAATAAACTCACTTATCAACAGAGGATGATAAGGCAATAAACAGAAAAATAAACTCACTTATCAACAGAGGATGATAAGGCAATAAACAGAAAAATAAACTCACTTATCAACAGAGGATGATAAGGCAATAAACTGAAAATAAACTCACTTATCAACAGAGGAAGATAAGGCAATGGACAGAAAAATAAACTCACTTATCAACAGAGGAAGATAAGGCAATAGACAGAAAATAAAATCACTTATCACCAGAGGATGATAAGGCAATAGACAGAAAAATAAACTCACTTATCAACAGAGGAAGATAAGGCAATAGACAGAAAAATAAACTCACTTATCAACAGAGGATGATAAGGCAAATAACTGAAATTAAAATCACTTATCAACAGAGGATCATAAGGCAATAGACAGAAAAAATAAACTAACTTATCAACAGAGGATGATAAGGCAATAGACAGGAAAAAAAATAACCTCACTTATCAACAGAGGAAGATAAGGCAAATAACTGAAATTAAAATCAACTGATCAACAGAGGATGATAAGGCAAAGGGACTGAAATTTAAACACGGCTATTGAATCCACCAAGAGAATGCCTGGAATCTTTGATTGATATGATCCTCCGCTGGGGAAAAGACCGGAAACTTGTGTGATACTGGATCCTGAATTATGCAACTATGCTTGATCGTTTTGAAATTGTATTCCATAACGATGGAGATACGATGCAAATGTTTATGCGCTGAGATGTAGGTTGAAACTGTTGGGGAAAATAAAAGGTTTGTTTTTGTTTGGGCATGCATATGATGCACATGTTGTAAATGATTGATGCAAATGATGCGTATGACTGCATATGATGCATAATGATGCATATGAGTGATTGAAAAAAGAAAGGTGCCAGCTTGGTGGACTTTTGGTCTGGTAGTTGCCAATGGTAATTGGACTTTTGGATGGGTGGAGGGACTGATTTCCCGACACTCGATCTTTGACGTCGTTTGGTCAGAAGATGTATCTGAATGCTCTAAGCTGATGAGCGAAGCGACTTAATTGACACATGAAGACTGATTTTGCTTTGAATGATTGCCAATGTCTGGCAAGGTCTGTTTGCTCAGCTGGGGAGAAGAGATAGGAAGATTTGTTCCATGTTTGCTTGCCCCTGCCTGTAGGGTATTTAAATAAATTTGATGGGGAAGCTTCGACAGTGGCCATGACATGACCTGCCCCTGATTGAGCTTTTGAAGGTGACTTGTCCCTGATTGGGCGGTTTGAAGATAATTTGCCCCTGATTGGGCTGTTGAAAAAGTCTTGATTCATGTTGGCATCAACGAAGTTCAAATTTCTCTTTTGATTGCCCCTTGTTGGGATTGCACTGATGTCAAGCAATGATTTGCAATTAAATTGTTCATACATAAATGGTAGCGTTAATGTAAAGTTCATGCAAGTTTTGGAAAAAAAGTCAATTTATTTGAATGATTGTGATAGTGTGACGGATGGACCATTAGCCCAAACGAGGTGCTGATTTAGAAAGTGTGTGAAAAAATGCAGCAAGAATAATGTGCAAACGAGATTGAAGATTTAGCAAATATATGGGAGTCAATTCACGCAACCTTGTTGGTAGCATGCTTTCAGAATAAACCGCGCCTCAATTAGGTCTTTTGAGGGTTGTAACGTGGTCTGGTTAATGGTTTTGAGAAACAAAGGATATAAGGCTCAAAGTTTTATTTGTACCCACCCCTTCTTCGTGATGTTCTCCAGTCCTACGTTCAGTTAACTCTACATATGCATTTGTTTTCGACTTTGCAAGAGTGAAGATGAAGCTTCAAAGTTTGCTTGAAGATGGCAGTCATCCTTTTTGCTGTTGGTGACCCTTTGATTTTTGATCTTATGGTCACTGATATTTGTTTTGTTTTTGCTGAGGATTCGAGTTCCTCTCTTTTTTTTGTCGACTAAGTCTCCCTTCGGGTGCTCAACTTAGTGGTTTTTTCTTTTCTATTTTTTTGCCTTTTTTTGTTTTGTTTGAATGTTGTGACTGCCAAATCATTTGCTGATGGTCCTCTGACGGGATGTCTCATCTTGCAATTTGAAGATGTGGTCAGGTTAACTGAACAACTACCCTGCCCCGGGTTAAATGTAAGGGTTGTATCCGAAAGAAACTCATACTTCTAGGCTTGAAGTGGTTGACTAGGGATTAACTCCTTATATCTCCAGTGTTTGGGGATTTGAAAGAAATGCCTGTACATCATTGACAAGGTTTTATCTGAAAGCATACCGCAACAGTTATGGGTATTTCGTTTTCATCATCCTCCCTCAAATATTTGCTAAAGTGAAGTGAGGGAATATTTTTGTGATTTTGTGATAAATGATAAATATGAGCGAATGCGAATAAATTGATTCCAAACATGCGTAAACATAACATTAACATAACCAAATACAGATAACAATGTTCAGAGCAAATAGCACTTAAACAAACATTACAAAACAACAGGAATGCGGAAATAATAAATGGCACTGGCTGCCTTGATTTGAGGAATGAACTTCTCTTGATTGAATGCTTCAAAGTGGGAGACTACTCAGCTTTGGTCTTCGGCAACTTCTTCGAAAGCATTCGTTGAGGGGTCATTTGCGGCGACACTGGATTGCTCTGGATATTCAGACCCTTCTGAGTAAAGGTGAGATCCTTAGAGTTGATTAGGTCCTGAATTTTGTGCTTGAATGATTTGCAATTCTCGAGCGTGTGACCTGGAGCACCCTTGTGGTATTCACAGCGGGCATTAGCATCATAGTTTCGGGCGGTACCAGTTTGTGGTGGCAAGTCTTTTAAAACAAGAGTTCCTTTTGCCATCATCTGATTAAAGATTTCAGAATGTGTCATAGGCAAGGGATCAAAGATTCTTTCAGGCCTTCTTTGCTGATATGGTGGACGCTGTTGAGGAGCGCGCTGTTGCTGTTGACCAGGCCGTGGTGGATAAGCCGGTTGTTGGTATGGTCCTGGTGCATATTGCGCAGCTACAACCATTGGAGGTGGACGTGGTTGATAAGCCATCGGAGGCGGAAGTAGAGCTTGAATAGCTGGATGAACAGGCATTGAAGGAACAGGCTGATGAGACACAACCATCCTGGCCAAGGCTTGCATGGCCTCATGAATACGATCAATATTGCTCTTGATTGAGTCAATCTCTCCCCTCATGGCAGCTTGTTCTTCTTGAATCACGTCCATCAGTCTTCTAGTGTTAGCTCGAGTTAGGTATGGGCGTCTAGCACGATACGGGCGTCGGGAAACCAGCTTGATTTACTGAAGATGGAGGAACATGAAATGAGTTTTTGGCTTTGGAATGAAATGCAAGATGAATAAATGATGCAAATGAAATGATATGCAATGTCAGAATCCAGGATCACAAGATCAAGGTCTCACGAGTCCAAGGTACAGATGGAGGATACTCTGATCAGGAGCTCACTGGGTAAACTCTAAAGTTTTAGGGATCCCAAAGTTATCAATTCATATGGCTGTTCATCACACGCGCCATAAGCATGACGGTTGATTGACTCTGCCATATGAATCTATTTTGGGTGAGATCTTCGTATCGACAACCCATGAGAGCAAATTTTCTCGGGAGTCCATACTACGTGATCACCGACACAAGGTTTAAAACAAAGCCATGGAGTTATGGAACTTTCTCAACTGTTTGATGCACGTGTCAAATTCATACATTCTTGACAGTCAATCAACTCCATTGAGTAAGTCTATTCCAAGTGAGGTTTTCGTACCGAGCCACGCAAGGGTGAACCCTGGTGCCCAATACTACGCAACCATCAACCGATGTTTTAACCAAAAGGTTCTAAAGGTCCTCAGAGTCGATGACTTTAATGAAAACAACTGAGCACACACGCCAAGAGCTTGACGGTTGTCAGTATTTCCATTAAAATCTACTCCGAGTGAGGTTTTCATATCGACAACCCACGAGAGAGGTTCTCTCGGGAGCCCATACTACACAACCTCGCTAACTTATGTTTGTACTTGTAAGCCCGGGTATAGAGATTTTCCCTCAAGTTTCTTTGCAAAGTATCGATCCAAATTAAAGTACCAAGGAGCCACAAGATATATAAGATGGAATGCGATAAAGAAAGCGATAAAAATAAACAAGCAAGGCATAAAAATAAACATCCAAACAAACGCGGAAACCTAGACTAGGCTTGACTCGCATAGGTGTGAACCAATCCCCAGCAGAGTCGCCAGCTGTCGTACCCCGAAAAATACGACCTCACGCGATCCGAAATGGACGGGAGCCGCGCGCCGGACGGACTGAAGAGTCGCCACCTAATTCTATTTATTCCCCGAAGAGGGAAAGGGAAGATATAGATACAACCCGGGAGGAAAAGGATGAGGACAAAGGTCAACGGAACCATTGCCTGGGTTCGGGAGTCGGTTATGCAGGGGGAAGGTATTAGCACCCCCTACATCCATCGTACTCGATGGGAACCATCTAAGTTAACGCGCGCGAAAGGATGTCTATGCTTAAACGAATTTCTTGCTAAAGGGAAATGATTTGAATTATAAGTTAGATTGAACCTAGGTGCTCGGCAAGGACTGAGATCCTCGTGCCTACGTACTCCCGTGTGCAATGGGAAAGTCAGAGCCTCGTAGTTCGGCCTACTAAGGGTAATGGATGTTGATTTTATTACCTTTCGTCGATGAAAGGGTTTAGGAGTTGAAATGTACTAAAGACTATGGATAGTTTATCCCGCCCAACAAGACGAGCGTCCTGCGTCAAAATAATCGGAGCGAGTAACGAGAGCTCGTTATCCTCCTTTCTACCGCTTAAGGCTCGTGGCGTACAAATCTTCTCGTTTTTGTTAAAGTGTTTTATTATTCTATGACCGCTTGACGTTGGATCAAGGGTTTGGATCTAAAAAAGAATCGTTTTGGTTTTTTGAGGTTTAAAGGGTACATGCAAATGGAGTTTGATTTTGTGGTTTGTTTAGCGAGGCACGAATCGCTCGGCTCGCAAAGGTGGAGTGGATCCTAAACGAAACGAATAACTGAATAATAAAGTGCGAGTGTGCAAGTGCAATCGCTTGGGGTTGGACCAAGGATTCAGAATTAAATAAAATACGAGAAATAAAATGCATACAAAATAAAGGGAGAGGGGTACAAAATAAATACAGGGGGTTGCGAGAAATAAATGGTCTCGTTGTAGTTAGCCCAAGAGAAAGCGTGTGTGCAGTGTGTTTGAACTATTCGAAGGCGTTCGGCCTGTTAATCGGGACGCAACTATTTGAAGGCGTTGGACCTTTTTCGAGCGCAACTATTCGAAGGCGTTGGACCTTTTCGGGACGCGGCAAAATTTGGTTCGTTTACTGCCTTAGAGCCGATTTAATGAAATCGTTCTATGAGGAGTCGAATCGTAATTTAAAATGCGATAATAAAATGAATAAATTGAATCGCGAAATATTAAATAAATTGAATATCTAAATAAATTAAATAATGCGGAAAATAATGAATAAAATAAATTGAATTATATTACAATTTTGTTCAAAATAGAAATAATAGAATAAAATGAAAAGAGAGCCTCATATTGACCGCTCATCACCGATTAAATGTAATCGGGCGAAAAACGGCCTTTTATAATATCATCGGCCCATTAAGACAAAATATAATATATTAAGATAAATGATAAAGCAACTATCTTTTTTTACAACACATTTTTTTTAAGCAAAAAGACTATTAATAAACAAATAGCAAGAGTTTATAAAATAAAATTCTGAAAAATGATAAAATTAAAGACAGTCAAAAGATTATTAATAAACAAAACACTATTAATGAACAAATAACAAAATAATAATAAATAATAAAAATAAAAAGGAGAAGGAATGAGCCGTGTTGTGCTGTGAATCAGTGTTTATGTAGAAATCACCATGGGCTTTATGAAGCCCATCATCCAAAAATATGATAAATGTTTTTTTTTTAAAACAAAAAGAAGAAAATGTTCTCATAAAAAAAATGCACTCTCATCTCCTGAGAACATAAATGTATTTCCTACTAACCCTTTAGCAAACCGTGACGGCAATCTCGCGCTCTCAGTTCGCGGCTTGTTCCAAGCTCTCTCCAGCGGCAGCTTTCTCACGGCTCTCGACTGCTCCTTATCGTTTCTCACTCTCGGCTCTGGTTTCAGTCAACACGGATCTCACTTCACGACGGCGGCGGTCGTCCACGGTTCTTGTCCGAATGGTGAATGGCGGCTGGGTCTTGCGGCTATGCGCGTCGGATGGTGGTAGGTTGAGTTTGTGGGTTTTGACGGCGGGTTGGTTTGGCTGTGAACGGCGGATTCGGTGATGGAGATGGGTTGTCTTTGTGCGGTGATGATGGGTTGGTAGTTCACACGGTGATTTTTCGATCTCACTCGCGATTCACGGTAAAGCAACGGTTTTTCGTTTCTGAGTTTGGTTCAGAAGTTTGTGATTTTTTTTGAAGGAGGTTGTGTCACGGTTTGGTTTGGTGAATAGTTTTGGTCTGAGTTTTGGAGTTTCTGTGTTCTTTGTTTCCGAATCTCACTTCTGCATTCTTGTTTCCTTCTGTGATATTCGGTTATGGCTCATTGGATCTGCGGTGTTTTTTTTTTACATGTTTGTTGTTTTTTTGGATTCATGAAAAATGTGTTTGGTTGAGGCGTTTTGCGGTGAAGTTTTCTGGTTTCTGTTTTGCTTTGAAAGATGGTTTCAGTTTGTGTTGTTTATGTGATGAAGAAGAAGGAAGATTGAAGGTAAGTTGTGATTCTGTTTTTTACAGTGAAGAGTTTTTTTTATGTGTTGGCGAAAGGTAAGAAAAGGAAATGGATTTGGGAGATGAGGATTTTCGGTTTATGGATTTATGGAGGTGTTTCGATAGCTGAAGATGGAGTGGATTTTGTTTGAAACGGTCAAGAGGTTTTGGTGTCTGCGGAAAGGATTTAATTTCTTTTTGCGTTTCTCTCCGTCCTCTCCTCTATGCGGACACGGAATCCGTTATATAAAACTTGAAAATGAGATGATGTCTTTTTGTTTGGTAGTGCACTGAGATTTTTCAACTTTCACGTGAGCTGTAAAGTTTTTGTGCCATCACTTGTGGGTGGTTATTTGGGGGGGAAAATCTGTTGATTGTGCGTTGTGGAATGGCGTCGTATGACTGTTGCATTTTACCATCATCATTTGACAGGCTGTATGCATTATCTTGGAGTGGGCCAGGTTATGAGGTATTAGAGCAGAAAAATAAAAAATAAGAAGTGGTGGTGGCATAGAAACTAAACACAAAATAATAATGCTGGTAATAATAAATGGCTAATACAAACAGGAATAAAACAATAACAATAATAATAATAAATGGAACAAAAATAAGGAATAAAACAATAATAATAATAATAATAATAATAAATGGAACAAAAATAGTAGCAATAAAAGAAAATAAATAAAACAAAAATGGACTTATAAATTGCTGATTTAATAAAATGTAGAAAAATCTTTGGAAATAATAATAATAATAATAAAAATGATAACACTAATGATTAATAAAATAATGGTGATAAATGGTTCATAATGATAATAATACTAATAGTAATAAAAATGATACTAATAATAAGAATGATAAAAAATAGTAGTTATACTGAAATAATAAACATAAGATAAGCAATAGAAAGATAAAGTGAAAATTTTTTTTATAGAATTTTTGGAAAATAATAAAGTAGTATAAAAAAATGCCAATGATAACAAATGAATTTAAAATAAACAAATGGAAATTGAAGTAACATTTTTTTATTTTTGAATATCAGACAGAAACAGGAAACGGGACATATTTTTTGGATTTCTTGCAATATTTGCTAGACAGAAATAGATGAAATGATGCATATTTTTGGATTTTTGAAATGATGGCTAGACAGAGAAAAAATGCGGGTAGGACAAATTTGGGGTATGACAGATGCCCCTATCGAATTGGCTTAGACCGAGTAAGATGAATTGGCTCGCATTCAGTCTTTCAAGGTATAAGATAATTAGATATTAACAGACTCCAAATTTGTCCGACAAAGAAAGAAATTGGTGAGAATAGCAAATGAAATAAACTGGAAATGATGGGTGACACATCGACAAAATAAATCACTTATCAACAGAGGATGATAAGGCAAGTAATTGAAAATAAACTCACTTATCAACAGAGGAAGATAAGGCAATAGACAGAAAAATAAACTCACTTATCGACAGAGGAAGATAAGGCAATAAACAGAAAAATAAACTCACTTATCAACAGAGGATGATAAGGCAATAAACAGAAAAATAAACTCACTTATCAACAGAGGATGATAAGGCAATAAACAGAAAAATAAACTCACTTATCAACAGAGGATGATAAGGCAATAAACTGAAAATAAACTCACTTATCAACAGAGGAAGATAAGGCAATGGACAGAAAAATAAACTCACTTATCAACAGAGGAAGATAAGGCAATAGACAGAAAATAAAATCACTTATCACCAGAGGATGATAAGGCAATAGACAGAAAAATAAACTCACTTATCAACAGAGGAAGATAAGGCAATAGACAGAAAAATAAACTCACTTATCAACAGAGGATGATAAGGCAAATAACTGAAATTAAAATCACTTATCAACAGAGGATGATAAGGCAATAGACAGAAAAAATAAACTCACTTATCAACAGAGGATGATAAGGCAATAGACAGGAAAAAAAATAACCTCACTTATCAACAGAGGAAGATAAGGCAAATAACTGAAATTAAAATCAACTGATCAACAGAGGATGATAAGGCAAAGGGACTGAAATTTAAACACGGCTATTGAATCCACCAAGAGAATGCCTGGAATCTTTGATTGATATGATCCTCCGCTGGGGAAAAGACCGGAAACTTGTGTGATCCTGGATCCTGAATTATGCAACTATGCTTGATCGTTTTGAAATTGTATTCCATAACGATGGAGATACGATGCAAATGTTTATGCGCTGAGATGTAGGTTGAAACTGTTGGGGAAAATAAAAGGTTTGTTTTTGTTTGGGCATGCATATGATGCACATGTTGTAAATGATTGATGCAAATGATGCGTATGACTGCATATGATGCATAATGATGCATATGAGTGATTGAAAAAAGAAAGGTGCCAGCTTGGTGGACTTTTGGTCTGGTAGTTGCCAATGGTAATTGGACTTTTGGGTGGGTGGAGGGACTGATTTCCCGACACTCGATCTTTGACGTCGTTTGGTCAGAAGATGTATCTGAATGTTCTAAGCTGATGAGCGAAGCGACTTAATTGACACATGAAGACTGATTTTGCTTTGAATGATTGCCAATGTCTGGCAAGGTCTGTTTGCTCAGCTGGGGAGAAGAGATAGGAAGATTTGTTCCATGTTTGCTTGCCCCTGCCTGTAGGGTATTTAAATAAATTTGATGGGGAAGCTTCGACAGTGGCCATGACATGACCTGCCCCTGATTGAGCTTTTGAAGGTGACTTGCCCCTGATTGGGCGGTTTGAAGATAATTTGCCCCTGATTGGGCTGTTGAAAAAGTCTTGATTCATGTTGGCATCAACGAAGTTCAAATTTCTCTTTTGATTGCCCCTTGTTGGGATTGCACTGATGTCAAGCAATGATTTGCAATTAAATTGTTCATACATAAATGGTAGCGTTAATGTAAAGTTCATGCAAGTTTTGAAAAAAAAGTCAATTTATTTGAATGATTGTGATAGTGTGACGGATGGACCATTAGCCCAAACGAGGTGCTGATTTAGAAAGTGTGTGAAAAAATGCAGCAAGAATAATGTGCAAACGAGATTGAAGATTTAGCAAATATATGGGAGTCAATTCACGCAACCTTGTTGGTAGCATGCTTTCAGAATAAACCGCACCTCAATTAGGTCTTTTGAGGGTTGTAACGTGGTCTGGTTAATGGTTTTGAGAAACAAAGGATATAAGGCTCAAAGTTTGATTTGTACCCACCCCTTCTTCGTGATGTTCTCCAGTCCTACGTTCAGTTAACTCTACATATGCATTTGTTTTCGACTTTGCAAGAGTGAAGATGAAGCTTCAAAGTTTGCTTGAAGATGGCAGTCATCCTTTTTGCTGTTGGTGACCCTTTGATTTTTGATCTTATGGTCACTGATATTTGTTTTGTTTTTGCTGAGGATTCGAGTTCCTCTCTTTTTTTTGTCGACTAAGTCTCCCTTCGGGTGCTCAACTTAGTGGTTTTTTCTTTTCTATTTTTTTGCCTTTTTTTGTTTTGTTTGAATGTTGTGACTGCCAAATCATTTGCTGATGGTCCTCATACGGGATGTCTCATCTTGCAATTTGAAGATGTGGTCAGGTTAACTGAACAACTACCCTGCCCCGGGTTAAATGTAAGGGTTGTATCCGAAAGAAACTCATACTTCTAGGCTTGAAGTGGTTGACTAGGGATTAACTCCTTATATCTCCAGTGTTTGGGGATTTGAAAGAAATGCCTGTACATCATTGACAAGGTTTTATCCGAAAGCATACCGCAACAGTTATGGGTATTTCGTTTTCATCATCCTCCCTCAAATATTTGCTAAAGTGAAGTGAGGGAATATTTTTGTGATTTTGTGATAAATGATAAATATGAGCGAATGCGAATAAATTGATTCCAAACATGCGTAAACATAACATTAACATAACCAAATACAGATAACAATGTTCAGAGCAAATAGCACTTAAACAAACATTACAAAACAACAGGAATGCAGAAATAATAAATGGCACTGGCTGCCTTGATTTGAGGAATGAACTTCTCTTGATTGAATGCTTCAAAGTGGGAGACTACTCAGCTTTGGTCTTCGGCAACTTCTTCGAAAGCATTCGTTGAGGGGTCATTTGCGGCGACACTGGATTGCTCTGGATATTCAGACCCTTCTGAGTAAAGGTGAGATCCTTAGAGTTGATTAGGTCCTGAATTTTGTGCTTGAATGATTTGCAATTCTCGAGCGTGTGACCTGGAGCACCCTTGTGGTATTCACAGCGGGCATTAGCATCATAGTTTCGGGCGGTACCAGTTTGTGGTGGCAAGTCTTTTAAAACAAGAGTTCCTTTTGCCATCATCTGATTAAAGATTTCAGAATGTGTCATAGGCAAGGGATCAAAGATTCTTTCAGGCCTTCTTTGCTGATATGGTGGACGTTGTTGAGGAGCGCGCTGTTGCTGTTGACCAGGCCGTGGTGGATAAGCCGGTTGTTGGTATGGTCCTGGTGCATATTGCGCAGCTACAACCATTGGAGGTGGACGTGGTTGATAAGCCATCGGAGGCGGAAGTAGAGCTTGAATAGCTGGATGAACAGGCATTGAAGGAACAGGCTGATGAGACACAACCATCCTGGCCAAGGCTTGCATGGCCTCATGAATACGATTAATATTGCTCTTGATTGAGTCAATCTCTCCCCTCATGGCAGCTTGTTCTTCTTGAATCACGTCCATCAGTCTTCTAGTGTTGGCTCGAGTTAGGTATGGGCGTCTAGCACGATACGGGCGTCGGGAAACCAGCTTGATTTACTGAAGATGGAGGAACATGAAATGAGTTTTTGGCTTTGGAATGAAATGCAAGATGAATAAATGATGCAAATGAAATGATATGCAATGTCAGAATCCAGGATCACAAGATCAAGGTCTCACGAGTCCAAGGTACAGATGGAGGATACTCTGATCAGGAGCTCACTGGGTAAACTCTAAAGTTTTAGGGATCCCAAAGTTATCAATTCATATGGCTGTTCATCACACGCTGTTGCACCCCAAAATTTGCCCTCACAATACAAAACTTTGTGTGCTAAGAAGGTTCACAAGGTTCACAAGTTTCCCAATGTTTACAAGACCTTTCATGAGGTTCATGAAGTCTACAAGTTACTTTATGAAGGTTCACAAGGTTCACAAGTTCCACAATGCTTTCAATACCTTTCATGAGGTTCATGAAGTCTACAAGTTACTTTATGAAGGTTCACAAGGTTCACAAGTTTCTCAACATTTACAAGACCTTTCATGAGGTTCATGAAGTCTACAAGTTACTTCTTGAAGGTTCACAAGGTTCACAAGATTCACAATGTCTACATAACCTTTCATGAGGTTCATGAAGTCTACAAGTCACTTCATGAGGTTCACAAGATTCACAAGCTTCACAATACCTCCCATGAGGTTCACAAGACATTTTATGGTGGTTCACAAGGTTCACAAGGTTCACAATTGGTCAGAAGAGTTGACAATTCCCTCAGACAATGCACCTCCTAAGCAGTGCATCCAAAACTAGGGTTTTGACTTTAATCAGGCTAAATGAACTTCCAAGACTTCAAGTGAGCTTCATAACATCTTATATGTGTGTAAGAACCCCCATGACAAGTTTCAAGACTTTTCTCAGAAGTTTGCTCAGTCAGATGATCAGATAAGTCAAAATCAGTCAAAGCAGTTAAAAAGTCAAACTGAGATCAATTGTGGTCAAACCAAAGTCAAACTTCATGATTTTTTGCCAACATCAAGTATATGAAGTAAAATTCATCATTTGATCAAGGGTTGATCATGATTCATCAAGGAGATTCCAGATCATCAATAATCAGGAGTTTCTAAATTAGGGTTTCCTTAGTAAAAGTCAACTGAACTTTGACCAGCCATAACTTTCACATACTTCATCACCAAGTCTCCATCCAAATCTCATTTTGAAGGAAATTGAATCCTCTACAACTTTGATCTTGCAAGTTAAGCCCAAAAATGCTTCATTTGGAATATATGAGCTAGGACATTATAGGTCATTTCAAAAGTCAACAAAAAGTCAACAACTTCAAAAGGGCATAACTTGAGATTGGTAAATGAAATGGACCTGAAACCAATGGGGTTGTATAGAGGACTCTTCAAGCTTTCCAAAATGTCCAAGAACACCCTGATAGCATTAAAATTGAGGGAGATGTGCCCTTGCAAAGTTGGGAAATTTTGTGATGGTTTATGATGAAAATGGAGGTCTAGAACCAATTCTTCCCAAATGGGCTTGCTAAATTGTGATCCAATCCATATCATATCATCATGCACGACCCAAATGACTAAAATTCAGAATTTTTATTATTTTATTTTTATTTATTTTTGATTTAATTCATAAAAATCATTTTAAATAAATATAAAATATGAAAATATATTATTAAAGGGAGATTTGGTTTCTAGAATATTTTAAATATTGATTGAAATAAAAAAAGAAGGAAATCATGAGATTGGTACAAAAATAGTAAGCTTTCATGAGAAAATATTTGAATTTCAAGGCATAATCTTTTTCAATCTTCAAATATCAAAACTTCCATACAACCATCCAATTTTTCTGACCTAAATGATTCACATATAAGTACTGATCACAACCCTAGCATGGGGACACGATTTGGCAGCCTAAAAGTGTAAGTTTCCAACCTCAAAAATCCTTCACAAACTCATATTCGGATTTGAAGATTCAGAGCACTAGAAGGTAAAATAAGAACATAGAGATGTTTTTTGGACATCATTGAAGCTAAACCATCACTCACATTCATCTCATACATGCCCTATTGTTCAACCCGAGCCATTCTTGTTCTTACTTTTCTTTTTTTCGATTACATCAATTCACTGCAAATAAATGGATTTTTCTTGGCTAATGTTGTTTGTTATGTGATATAGAATGTTTCTGGGCAGGAAAATCAAAGAAACCGTGGCTGATTCATGAAACACCATTATTAGGGTTTGGACCTAGGTTTAGGGATTTTTGATTTAAAGAACATAAATGGATTCTAAAAACACAGGATGAATCGCATGAATGTTTGGATCATGTTGTTGTGTTTGATTTTGTAAAATTGTATGGTTTTGTTGGCCTTTGGTTTTTGTAGGTTTTGCTGGAAGTTTATTTTCGCAAGAAAACTCATAGAGAATTTCGCAGCTAATTTCGAAGGGCATGAGGTTGAAGATGAAGACTGGCTTGGCGCGAAATTCATGTTTAAAAATTTGATTTAAAATATTATTATAAGATCCTGTTTGTTTATCACCACAATTGTGTTGGCTCAGTGGTAGGAGGCTTATGCGTGCAGCCTATGGGACCTGAGTTCGAGTCTTGGTCTCATACATTATTTTGTCTATTTTTTTCAGGTTAAAAGCAAACTTAATATATTATTATTTCTTGCCATTATACTATCAGGTGGGCTCTTCCAGCCGGGTGGTAGTGTGCGCGTGTGTATAGCTATGAGGTCCTGGGTTCAACACCACCACAGGCCTTTTTTATTTTATTGTATTTTCTGGAATTTTTCAAGACATTGCATAAAATCAATTGAAGCTCATTCTCTAGCACCTGTGTTTGGCTGGCCTAGTGGAAAGTGTTGATGCTTGCAGGCAGAATGATCTGGGTTCAAACCCAGCCCATGTGAGTTTTCTTTTTACCATTGTTTCTATTTTTATTTCTTTATGTAATTAGCTTAATTGTCTTATTAATATTAATTAAAAGTAAAATATGCATGTATATATATTTAAAACACCCTAAAAAATTCAAATTTCTATTTTTTTTCCAAATTATTTTCTTTGTTATATAATTAAATTGTAGGATATATGTTTGTTTAATAATTTGTATATTATAAACCCTAGAAAAATATTTTCTAAACAAAACCCTAATTTTTTATGAAAACCTGATTTTACTTTCTAAATAATTTTTACTTTCTAATTCTTTATATAATTATAATGTATATATTTATTTAATATAATTTTGTAAATGTAATAACTAGTAGAAATTAAAACTTTATAAATGTGATTAATTTTGTGAATATAATATTTAAAATTTATTTTCTTCTTATAATGTGTAAATATTGTTTTTAATAAATAAATGTTAATATATGTTTAAAAATGATTAAATTTGTAATAATTAAAACTTATAATTATATTATATTTAAAAAAAAAACTTTATTTAATTATTCATGTTTCTAAATAAATGTTATATATTAAAATTAAACTTTGTGTTTATTATTCTAATCAGGTCATTATAATATTTTTCTATTTATTTTAATTATTGTTGCTAACCATATTATTATTTATTATCTTATATTTTTATTATTATTTCTCTAACCTTGTTTATTTTTCTAATTATTATTATTTCATTAAATTTAGTTATTTTATTTTTACTAACCTTATTTTTTTTTCACTAACCCCTATTTATTTATTTATTGTTTATTTATTATCTTTGCTTATTTATTTATATTTTGCTAATTATTTATTTTTGCTATTTATTTTAATTTGCTTATTATAATTATTATGTAATTGCTTCTCGGTGTAATTTTGTAAATATTTAAATATTTAATTTTTATGGTTAGTAATTTAGGGAGTGCAAAAACATGTATTCTATTTAAAAATAAATTTAGATCACTTTAATTATAAGATAAATAATATTGAACACTCACACACGTAAGTCGATTTTTAATCGCCGTCTCACATTTCTAAGGTCATCCCTCAAGTTGCCTAAATCATAAGGTCAAGTGGGGTGTATAAAGCAAGTCCCTTAAAAGAAAAAATCATCAAGTCCCTAATGGTTGCCTTTAAAGATCAAGTCCCTTCGAATAATGATGATAGTCCCTCCTATATGCTTAATACACCCCACAGTTGCCTTCATAACCAGATGTCCCTCATATGTCCCTTACATCCAAGGTAATGACTACCTACTCCTTAATAGTAGGGATAGTCTTACCAATTAAAGGATAAAGAACAGAAAGACTTAAACTTTAGGGTAGGTTCCTCTTATGTACTTGCTCACTCCATTTTTTTCAAACACTTAACCAATTTCAAAACAAATTTTCAAAAACAAGTTTTTACGCATCCGTACATGAATCATTATCAACTATTATGAAAAATTTTCTATTCACACACTACACTTTCAAAAACAATTCAAAAGTGAGCTAAGTAACTAAGAGCCCATGGATAACCATGGATGTAAAGGGTGCTAACACCTTCCCTTTACATAACCTACCCCCCGGACCCAAAAATATCTCTTAAGGTCTTTCCTGTCCTTTTATACCCTTTCCTTTTGGATAAAATAAAAGTCGGTGGTGACTCTTGCTATCCGCAACATAACTAAAGTCAGTTCTCCCACCGTGTTACAGAACTGGCGACTCTGCTGGGGACTTAAAGAGAGGGGTACCCTTAGTAATTAGATCACTTTAAATTGTTTGCCTTGTTTGCTTTATATTATCTTGTTGGGGTGCTCTTATGTGTGAACGGTCCTAACCCGGATCTAGTGTACCTTAGGTAAATGGCAATAGACCAAGGAAACTGTACGACGTATATCGATACGGTTGATCTGGTGGCCATAGTTAGTGCGACTTCTTGGTTGGTGCTTATGTTCCTTAAGTCAAGTTGAGGATAATATGAGGCTGCCATATGTTGTCAATGCACTAACTAACTTTTAGAACCCTAGTTATCCCATCTTGGCCTTTAGAAAGTAGTGAGGTAACTGGCTTTGGTGCAGACTGAAGTTGGTTGACACTCGATACTACGCTCATTGAGATCTTGAACTTGGAGGGTTTTGGTTGGCAAGTAAGTTGCCTTCTGATCAACCACCCTTGTGAAGGATCAATGATATTGAGATCCCTTAGAACCCGGTTACTTTTGTAGGACAGGATGAGCCATCTAAACTTCAGGGGAGGGTACTTACCTTAAACCTCATGCAAGCCTTTAAACCTAGGGCTATGGTGTGACTTGTTTGTGTGTACCACATGTCTTTGATTGAGCATAACATCATGACATCATCATGCATCATAAGCATAGCATTTTCACTAACCATTTCAAGGACCAAAGGATTTATCTTTGTTCTTTGTTGCAGGTCATGGCTTCTACTCGTAGGAACACCATCAGGATCAACTTTGTGGGGATACCTCCCAAGCTTAAAGAGTTGGTTTCTCAAGTGTCTGATCACTCCCAGTTCATCAAGAGACATGGTCACCTATTGGATCTAGTCACTTCAGGGTTCAATGAAGACATGATGAGCGTTCTGTTTCAGTTCTTTGACCCTAAGCACCACTGCTTTACATTCCCTGACTATCAGTTGGTTCCAACCATGAAAGAGTTCTCTAAACTTCTGGGTATACCTGTTCTTGATCAAAGACCCTTCACAGGCTTGGAGAATGAGCTTAAACCAGAGGTTATTGCTGCGGCTCTACATCTGAAGAAGTCTGATATTGTTCTAGAAACGAGAAGCGGAGTCAAGGGTATTCTTGCTAAGGTGCTAATGGATAAGGCTCAAATGTTCTTGAAGGCCATGAGCTATGATGCTTTTGAGGAGATCTTAGCCTTGCTGATATATGGCTTAGTATTGTTCCCCAATCCAGATCAGTTCATAGATGTTCATGCCATCAACATTTTCCTGAGTCACAATCCAGTGCCTACATTGCTTGGAGACATCCTACATTCTCTTCACACCCGTACTACAAGGGCAAGAGGAACTTTGATGTGTTGCATACCTTTACTTTCTAGGTGGTTTATTTCTCACCTTCCTCGCTCCGTAATGAAGAATGAGCAAGGGTTCAGATGGTCCAAGAGGATCATGTCACTTTCTCACTCAGACATCCATTGGTGCTCCAGATCTATGGAGAATGTCACCATCATTGACCGTTGTGGGGAGTTTCCTAATGTGCCACTTCTAGGCATAAGAGGAGGCATCACCTACAACCCCTCCCTAGCTTTACGACAGTTTGGTTACGCCCGGAGTGATGGTCCACATGACATGTTGATTCAGGGCATTGTGTTTGATTACGACAACGACCTTCAAGGGTACCGTCAGAGATTCATACGAGCTTGGGGAAAGGTAAACAGGATTGACAGCAAGACACTGGAGCCTAAGTACACTATTCCTATGGAAGCTTATCTCAGATGGGTGCGATCTCGTGCTCAGACTCTCATGATGCCATATCCTGCCGTCCTACCAGTTACCATGGAACCTGTTGCTGAAGGAGACACAGCTTATACCATCCTTCACCCAGACATGCCTACTGATAAGGAAGACTTGCAGAGATCATGGATCCAACTGAAGGAGCAAAGGGATACTTTCGAGGCTCATTACAAAGCAAGCCAAGCAAGAATCCTAGAGCTAACAAAGCAACTTCACGAGGAATGAAACCTCAACTCATACCTCAATACAAAGAGGAAACGTCCATGGGAGACTTAAAACCCCATTTTTTGTACTTATTTCATTTTCATTTTTGTAAGCCTAAAAGGCAAAACAAAGTTATTACTAATAAAAGTTTACTTTCGTGTTTGTCTAAGCAAATTTAAATCCTGCGGTCCTTGAAAACATTGCATATGCATTCCCATATCATTTCATTGCATCACAGGTTTATAATTGCGCACAGGTTTCTCATCTTCTCGCTGTTTATTTCAGCAATGGCTCTTGAACAATCAGTTAAGGATCTCCAGGCACAAAATGCACAGTTCCAAGAGCTGATCCTGAACTTGTCCAAGGGGCAAGATGAATTGAAGGCACTGCTGGCCAAGAAGACTAAGAAGGCTAGAAGGTCTGCTGGGTTGATCAACATGGGAAGAAGGTTCAAAGGTCTTGCCAAGACCAAAGAACCAGCTGAAGACTATGAATCTGAAGAATCTGAGCAAGAGGTAGGCAGTCTCCACCATACAATGGGGGACTCTGATTCTGAGGCTAATTACTACCATGAGCCTAATGAAGACAAATTCAAGATGCTGGTGGATAGGATGGATGCTATGGAGTTGCAGAAATCATCTGGGCTGGATTTTGAGGATTTGAGTCTGATATCTGGGGTAGTCATACCCATTGGTTTCAAGGTTCCAACATTTGTTGTCTATGATGGGGTCTCTTGTCCCAAGTTGCATCTGAGGTCCTATGTCAGAAGAATTCAACCCCACACTGCTGATAAGAAGTTGTGGATCCATTTCTTTCAAGAGAGCTTATCTGGAGCTCAGCTGGAGTGGTATTATCAGTTGGAGAGTGTCAACATCAGGGACTGGAATGATCTTGCTGAAGCTTTCTATAAGCAATACCAATACAATGTTGACTTAGCCCCCACTCGCATGCAGCTTCAGAACATGTCAATGGGTGCCAAGGAAAGTTTTAAAGAGTATGCTCAGAAGTGGAGAGATTTAGCTGGAAGAGTTCAACCTCCTTTGACAGATAGGGAGCTGGTTGATATGTTCATGTGTACGCTGAATGGTCCGTTCTACAGTCATCTCATTGGAAGCTCATCATCTGGCTTCACTGAGTTGATCATGACAGGAGAGCGAGTAGAGAATGGTATAAAGAATGGTAAGATCCATGTGGGCACTTCTTCATCAGGTGCTGCAAAGAAGCCTCCCACTGGGAAGAAGGAATCCAATGCTGTTTATGGTCAGCCTGATCATAACAGAAGGCATCAGTCTGTTAGTGCAGTTCATATTTCAAATCCAACTCCTGCAACAACAGAGCAGCCACAGGGAAACCAACAGAGGGCTAGAAGGCAGTTCACGAAGATCAACATGTCAATGGCTCAGGCATTGCAACATTTGTTGAAGGCTGAACTTATTACTTTGAAAGAGGCTCCTCAGAATCCCAATGTTACCTCTCCCAGGTACAATCCCAATGCACGATGTGCATACCATTCAAATTGTCAGGGACATGATACTAATAATTGCTGGATCTTGAAGAATAAAATTCAAGATATGATTGATGCTGGAGAAATTGAGTTTGACCCTCTGTTGCACCCCAAAATTTGCCCTCACAATACAAGACTTTGTGCTTCTTGAAGGTTCACAAGGTTCACAAGTTTCTCAACATTTCCATAACCTTTCATGAGGTTCATGAAGTCCATAAGTTGCTTCTTGAAGGTTCACAAGGTTCACAAGTTCCACAATGCTTTCAATACCTTTCATGAGGCTCAGGAAGTCTACAAGTCACTTCTTGAAGGTTCACAAGGTTCACAAGCCTCTCAACATTTCCATAACCTTTCATGAGGTTCATGAAGTCCATAAGTTGCTTCTTGAAGGTTCACAAGGTTCACAAGTTCCACAATGCTTTCAATACCTTTCATGAGGCTCAGGAAGTCTACAAGTCACTTCTTGAAGGTTCACAAGGTTCACAAGCTTCTCAACACTTACAAGACCTTTCATGAGGTTCATGAAGTCTACAAGTCACTTCTTGAAGGTTCACAAGGTTCACAGGATTCACAATGATTACAAAGCTCTCCTGAGGTTCATGAGGTCTACAAAGGCACTTTATGAGGTTCACAAGGTTCACAAGCTTCACAATACCTCCCATGAGGTTCACAAGACAGTTTATGAAGATTCACAAGGTTCACAAAGTTCACAATTGGTCAAAGAAGTTGACAATTCCCTCAGACAATGCACCTCCTCAGCAGTGCATCCAAAACTAGGGTTTTGACTTTAATCAGGCTAAATGGACTTCCAATGCCTCAAGTGAGTTTCATAACATCTTATATGTGTATAAGAACCTCCATGACAAGTTTCAAGACTTTTCTCAAAGGTTTGCTCAGTCAGATGATCAGATAAGTCAAAATCAGTCAATGCAGTTAAAAAGTCAAACTGAGGTCAACTATGGTCAAACCAAAGTCAAACTTCATGATTTTTTGCCAACATCAAGTATATGAAGTAAAATTCATCATTTGATCAAGGGTTGATCATGATTCATCAAAGAGATTCCAGATCATCAATAATCAGGAGTTTCTAAATTAGGGTTTCCTCAGTAAAAGTCAACTGAACTTTGACCAGGCATAACTTTCACATACTTCATCACCAAGTCTCCATCCAAAGCTCATTTTGAAGGAAATTGAATTACCTACAACTTTGATGTTGAAAGTTAAGCCCAAAAATGCTTCATTTGAAAGATATGATCTAAGACATTATAGGTCATTTCAAAAGTCAACAAAAAGTCAACAACTTCAAAAGGGCATAACTTGATATTGGTAAATGATATGGACCTGAAATCAATGGGGTTGTTTAGAGGACTCTTCAAGCTTTCCAAAAAGTCCAAGAATACCCTCATACCTTTAAAATTGAGGGAGATGTGTCCTTGCAAAGTTGGGCAATTTTGTGATGGTTTATATTGAAAAGGGGGGCCTAAAAACAATTTTCTCCAAATGGGCTGGCCAAATTATGACCCAACCCATACAATAACATCTTGCACGAAATTTCCATAATATTTTCATAATTTTTATTTTATTTAATTAATTTATTATGATTTTTTATTCTTAAAATCATTTTAAATTTAAATAAAATATTAAATGTGAAGATTAATTTGATTTATTGATTTTAGAAAGTCATAAAATCAGTATGGAATAAGTTGATACAAGAGTTATGTGGAATGGCTTGAAATAGAAGGCATTGGTACAAAATATTGAACTTTCATGGCATGATCTTTCTCAATCTTAAAAAATCAAAACTTCCACATAATCAATCAAGTTTTTGACCTAGATTGATTCTCTTATAAGTACTAAACCTAATGCTATCATTCATTCACGAGTTGGCTGCCTCTAGAGTAAGTTCCAAATTTTCAAAACTCACCAAAAAAACTTCAATTCGGATTGTTGCATACAGGCCTTACCAACACGTTTTGAAGGTTGATTCATAATCCCTAAGGACTCTTGATGCTATCCCATTGCAGTGCCTCACCTAAAAGCCATCCATATGCATAAACCGATTTTCAACATTCATATTTTTTCTTGTTTTCGATTCTGAATATTGGTTTGTTTTTAATGAATTTTGACTTGAAATTATTGTTTGTGATGAGTCATAGACTGATTCTGGACAGGTTTCTTGAAGCTTCATCACCCAATACGAATTCGGCCATGATTAGGGTTTCGGTCAAAATTTAGGGACTCTTGATTTAGTGAATTTAAATTGATTCTAAAGACATAGAATGAATCGTGTGGATGCCAGGAGCATGCTTCTGTGCTTAATTTTTAAAAATTGTATGGTTTTGTTGCTTGTTGATATTCGTAGGTTTTTCTGGGAATGATTTTTCGCAGGAAAATTTGCAAGTATTTTCACAGGAAAATTCGCAGCTCAGGAGGTTGAAGATGAAGTTTGCCGCGCGTTCAGAAATTCAAATTATGGTTAACCTATTTTATTTTGTTTTATTATTTGTTTATCACAAGCAGTGGCTTGTCCCAGTGGAAAGTTATGCGCATAGTTGACAATAGGGCCAGGGTTCGAATCCTGCCTTGTATCATTGTTTTGTTATTTTTTCAGGATAATCAAAAGGCTTAATATATTATGATTCGTAGCTGGTTCCTGAATAGATTCGCTCATCTAGCTTGGTTGGTTGCGTGCATATGCGTGTGATGGAAAGGTCCTGGGATCAAATCCCACCCCAGGCCTTTTTGTTTCATTATTTTCCTGGATTTATCAAGCAAGGCATAAAAGAAATTCTTCCTCCTTCATTGCTACCTGCGTCTGGCTGGCCTAGTGGTTGGTGTTTGTTGCTGGCAATCAGAAGGACATGGGATCAAATCCTGATCAGGTAAGTTCCTCTCTTTTTTTTTTTTTTTTTTTTTTTGCAATATTTTCTATTTTTTGCTATTTTGTTTAATTATTAAAGTTATATGTATATAAATATAATTAAAATAATATTATCTATGTTCAATATAACTCAAATTCTATATTTCTTTTTTTTTTCATAATCATGTAAATAAATTAATTAAAATAATCTTATATAAAAAAAAAATCCTAAAAAAAATATGTTCTAAGATAAACCCTAATTTTTTCAAAACCCTAAAATATTTTCTAAAAGAAATCAAACCCTAATTTATTTATTTTTTTTAAATCTAATTTATATCTATTTTCTTTTAACTAAATTTATGTTCTTAATGTAATTATTATATATATTCATTATAATTCTTAAAAATTTTGTAAATATGATTATTGTTTATTTAAAATTTATTGTCTCCATAATGTATAAATATCTTTTATTTAGAATTTTATAATGATTAAAACTTATAATTATATTATATTCAAAACTTTTATTCTTATTATATATTAAAATTAAAATTTGTGTTTATAATGTTTTTCTATTTATTTTTATTTTATTTTAATTATTGTTGCTAACTACACTATTATTTATTATTTACTATTATCTTATATTTTTTGTTTCTCTAACCTTATTTACTTTTTTCTAATTATTATTATTATTATATTATTATCACTAACCCATTTATATTCTAATTATGCTTATTATTATTTACTAACCTCCTTATTTTTTTTTATTATTTATTGTTTATTTATTTATTATTTACTTTGCTATTTATTTTGCTTATTATTATAATTTTGTAATTGCTTCTTGGATGTAAATTTGTAATTATTATTTTTATTATGGTTAGTAATTAGGGAGTGTAAAACATGTATGATATATTAAAATAAATTTAGATCACTTTTTAATCAAAGATAATTAAATTAACACTCACACACGTAAGTCGATTTTAATCGCCGTCTCACGTTTCTAAGGTTATCCCTCAAAGTTGCCTACGAATAATGGTCAAGTGGGGTGTATAAAGCAAGTCCCTTAAAAGAAAATCATCAAGTCCCTCATGGCTGCCTTTACGAATCGAGTCCCTTTCGAATAAATGATGATAGTCCCTCATATGTGCTTATTACACCCCACAGTTGCCTTTTATAAACAAATTGTCCCTCATATGTCCCTTAACATCCAAGGTAAAGACTACCTACTCCTTAATAGTAGGGATAGTCTTACCAAGGAAAGAAAAAAGAACAAGAAAGACTTTAAACATTAGGGTAGGTTCCTCTTGTGTACTTGCTCACTTCAAAAATTTTTCAAACTTAAACAAATTTCAAACAAATTTTCAAACAAGTTTCTTACACATCCGTACATGGATTATTATTAAACTATTCTGAAAATTTTTCTATTCACACACTACATTTTCAAAAACAATTCAAAGTGAGTTTAAGTACCTAAGAGCCCATGGATAACCATGGATGAAAAGGATGCTAATACCTTCCCTTTTCATAACCTACCCCCCGGACCCAAAATATTCTCTTAAGGTCTTTCCTGTTCTTTTATGCCTTTCCTTTGGATAAAATAAAAGTCGGTGGCGACTCTTGCTATCCGCAACATTACTTAAAGTCAGTTCTCCCACCGTGTTACACCCTCCGGGTACTCCAAATGTGATTACTGCTCCAATGCCAAATCACGAGAAGACTGTCAATGCCATTGAGGAAGATCTGCATATCCACTCAGTTGATGAATTGACCACACCATTGTCTGTCATCAGAAAGAAGTTGGTACAAGCTGGGTTCTTTCCGGGTTGTCGTGAAGATTGTGTTTATTGTGAGTATAATCCAGAGAAGTGCTTCAGGTTGAAAGACGGAATTCAGCGTCTCATGGACAATTACACCATAGTGTTTGAAAGAAGACCGTCTTCTGTAGAAAGTATGGTGGATCATCTGACTCAGGGTAGGAAGATTGAAGAGGTTGACATGGTTGACAAAGTACCAATAAGAATCACTTCAAAGGGTCCCATTAAAATCACTCATCAGGGTCCAATCAAAATTACTGCTGAAGGTCCCGTGAAAGTTGTTGCTGAAGCCAGAGTAGCTCCTGTGGTCATTACTACTCCTGGTCCTATCCCATATACGTCTGACAAAGTTGTACCTTGGCACTATGGGTCTGATGTTTACATCCATGGTGTTAAGCAAGAGCCTGTAGCTGATGTGCCTGTTGACATTGATAATATTGCTAGATCCAGCAAGATCACTCGTAGTGGAAGAGTCTTCTCTCCTCCAGTTACTTCCAAGAATGCAGTTACTCCTGCTGCTACTTCCACCACTGATGCTCGGGGCAAGGGTCCTGTTATTGAGCCTGTATCTACTGATGTGCCAGCTGCTGATGACCTCTCTAAGCAGATGGAAGAAGTATTGAAAATCATTCGCAAGAGTGATTATGACATTGTGGATCAGTTGGGGCATACTCCCTCGAAGATTTCTATGATGTCTTTGTTATTATGTTCTGAGGCTCATGCAAAGTCCTTGATCAAGTTTCTGAAGACTGCTCATGTACCCAGTGCAATTTCTGTTGACCAATTTGAGAACTGTGTTGCCCACTTGACCTATGATAATGGGTTAGGATTCTCTGATGCTGATTTGACCCCTGCCAAGAGGGATCATAACAGGGCCTTGCATATTTCAATTGAATGCAGGGGCACTACCCTGTCACATGTGCTGATAGACAATGGCTCCTCTTTGAATGTGTTGCCTAAGGAAGTCCTGAATAAGCTGAGTCCTGAAGATGCTGTGCTGAAGCCCAGTAATATTGTGGTGAAGGCTTTTAATGGTTCTAGAAGAGTAGTACATGGAGAAATTGATCTTCCGATCCAAGTTGGTTCCCAGGTGTTTACTGCTACATTTTTTGTGATGGATATTCGTCCTTCGTACTCTTGTCTGCTTGGTCGTCCTTGGATCCATGGGGCAGGTGCTGTAACCTCTACATTGCACCAAAAGTTGAGATATCCGGTGGATGGAAAGGTTGTTACTGTCTATGGAGAAGAAGAATACTTTGTCAGCCATGTGAATACCTTCAAGTATCTGGAAATGGAAGGTGAATACATTGAGACTCCGTGTCAGACATTTGAAGTGGTTCCCTGGGTTGTTAATGATTATGTAGCTCCTCCTGTTGCGAAGAAAGTTCCCGTGGTCACCAGAAAACCTCCAACAATGGCAATGGCTTCCCTCAATGATGCTAGAGCTGTGGTGGATGAAGGTGGTTGTACTATTTGGGGTCAGCTTCCTGATATTCCATACAAGTCTGACAAGTTTGGTTTGGGTTTCACTGCAGAGTCCCAGAAGGCTGTTCGTCGTGCTCGTGCTGCTCGTATCACTAGTCAAGGGGTTGTGAAGGACCAGATTAATGCTGTGGGAGATCAAGATGAAGACTACAACTTGGATGCATGGATTTTTCCTACTGTGGGTGCTGGACTCAATAATTGGAAAGCTGAAGATGTTATCCCTATCTCCTTTAGTCAGGAGTAAATACTATTACTGCGTTGTTATATTTTAAATTTGTAATTTCTTGAACAATAAAACTTTCAAGCCATGTGCCTTACCCGGAGCACAATGGTGTGCTTGTTACGGGCTGTCATTTCATTTGCATACTTCATTCAATAAAATCAGTGGACGTTTCGTTTTCGTAAATATTGTGTTCCTTGTCTTTCTTTTCTTTTATTTTTGCTTTATCAGCTATGTGTTCTTACACACACCCACATCACTAAAATGCAGATCCTCATCCACTCTGGATCCTGTTGATAACAGTTCTACTATTGCCAATTATAATTTCGAGAATCCGATCTATCAAACTGAAGACGGAAATGAGGACGATTGTGAAATACCTGTAGAGCTTGCTAGGTTGTTACAACAAGAAGAGAAAGCTATACAGCCACATGAAGAGCCAGTCGAGGTTGTGAATCTGGGAACTAAAGAAAACAGAAAAGAGGTCAAGATAGGGGCTGATTTAGAGGACAGTGTCAAGAGCGGGTTGATTCAGATGTTACGTGACTATGTGGAGATCTTTGCTTGGTCTTATGAAGATATGCCGGGGTTGGATACAGACATTGTGGTTCACCGTTTGCCAGTGAAAGAAGATTGTCGTCCAAAGAAGCAGAAGGTTCGTCGTATGCGTCCTGAAATGTCAGAAAAGATCAAGGCAGAGGTAATGAAACAGTTCAATGCAGGGTTCTTAGCGGTGACTTCTTATCCTCAGTGGGTTGCAAATGTGGTACCAGTTCCTAAGAAGGATGGTAAGGTACGTATGTGTGTGGACTACAGAGATTTGAACAAGGCTAGCCCTAAAGATGACTTTCCACTTCCTCATATTGATATTCTGGTAGACAACACTGCTCAGCATAAGGTATTCTCTTTTATGGATGGTTTCTCTGGTTACAATCAGATCAAGATGGCACCTGAAGATATGGAGAAGACAACATTTGTGACACAGTGGGGCACCTTTTGCTATAAGGTAATGCCATTTGGTTTGAAGAATGCAGGGGCAACATATCAGCGCGCTATGGTGGCTTTGTTTCATGATATGATTCATCATGAGATAGAGGTATATGTAGATGATATGATAGCCAGGTCTCAGAATGAAGAGCAACATCTTGATCATCTGCACAAGTTGTTTGAGAGGTTGAAGAAATATAAGTTGAGGTTGAATCCAAACAAGTGTACTTTTGGAGTTAGATCTGGTAAACTCCTGGGTTTCATTGTCAGTGGAAAAGGTATTGAAGTGGATCCTGCAAAAGTGAAAGCTATACGAGAAATGCCAGCTCCCCGTACTGAGAAGGAGGTTAGAGGTTTCTTGGGACGATTGAATTACATTGCAAGATTTATTTCCCAATTAACTACCATCTGTGAGCCAATCTTCAAGTTGTTGAAGAAAGATCAGGTGATGGAATGGAATGATGAATGCCAGACTGCCTTTGATGAAATCAAGAGATATCTGCTAGAACCACCAATTTTGATGCCACCAGTTGATGGAAGACCCTTGATTATGTACTTAACAGTGTTAGACAACTCAATGGGGTGTGTGTTGGGGCAACATGATGAGTCTGGTCGAAAAGAGCAGGCAATATACTACCTTAGCAAAAAGTTTACTGACTGTGAAACAAGATACTCACTGCTCGAGAAAACTTGCTGCGCTTTGGCATGGGCTGCTCGCCGACTAAGACAGTATATGTTGACCCATACTACCATATTGATTTCAAAGATGGATCCAATCAAGTACATATTTGAGAAACCTGCTCTCTCCGGAAGAATTGCAAGATGGCAAATGATCTTGACAGAATATGACATACAGTATACTACTCAGAAGGCCATCAAGGGAAGTGTTGTTGCTGATCATTTGGCTCATCAAGCAGTGGATGATTACCAGTCAATGAATTTTGAGTTCCCTGATGAAGATATTATGATTATTACCAAAGAACCTGGACAATATGACGGACCTGAACAAGGAACCCGATGGACTATGGTTTTTGATGGTGCCTCTAATGCACTTGGTAATGGTGTTGGTGTTGTGATTAGTTCCCCTGAAGGTTGTCATACCCCGATTACTGCCAGACTTTGTTTCCATTGTACCAATAACATGGCTGAGTATGAGGCATGTATCCTGGGTATTAAAGCTGCTATTGATATGAAGATTCAGTTCCTTGATGTGTATGGAGATTCAGCCCTGGTAGTAAGTCAGATTAAAGGAGATTGGGATACCAAGCATGATAACCTCATTCCTTACAGAGAGCATGTGTTGTCTTTGATCCCACATTTCAAAGAGATTACCTTTGAACATATCCCACGAAGAGAGAATCAGTTGGCAGATGCATTAGCCACCATGGCATCTATGTTTGAGATCAGTTGGGATGATGAAGCTCTCAAGATTACCATTGATAGATTTGAGAAGCCTGCTGTAACACGGTGGGAGAACTGACTTTAAGTAATGTTGCGGATAGCAAGAGTCGCCACCGACTTTTATTTTATCCATAAGGAAAGGGTATAAAAGAACAGGAAAGACCTTAAGAGATATTTTTGGGTCCGGGGGGTAGGTTATGTAAAGGGAAGGTGTTAGCACCCTTTACATCCATGGTTATCCATGGGCTCTTAGTTACTTAGCTCACTTTTTGAATTGTTTTTGAAAGTGTAGTGTGTGAATAGAAAAATTTTCAGAATAGTTAATAATAATCCATGAACGGATGTGTAAAAACTTGTTTGAAAATTTGTTTGAAATTGTGGAAAGTTTGAAAAGTTTTTGAAGTGAGCAAGTACATAAGAGGAACCTACCCTAAAGTTTAAAGTCTTTCTTATTCTTTATCCTTTCCTTGGTAAGACTATCCCTACTATTAAGGAGTAGGTAGTCATTACCTTGGATGTGAGGGACATGAGAGGGACATTCTATTTTAAGAAGGCAACTGTGGGGTGTAATAAGCATACTGGAGGGACTATCATCATTTTTTTCGAAGGGACTCGATTCGTATAGGCAACCATGAGGGACTTGATGATTTTCTTTTTAAAGGGACTTGCTTTATACACCCCACTTGACCTTATTCGTAGGCAACTTGAGGGATAACCTTAGAAAGTGAGACGGCGATTAAAATCGACTTACGTGTGTGTGAGCGTTTATTTTAATTATCTTATGATTAAAATTATCTAAGTTAATTTTTATATAACATACATATTAGCACTCCCTAATTACTAACCATAGTAATAATAATAATATTTACAAATTTTACATCCAGGAAACAATTACAACATAATTATAATAAGCAAAAATAAATAAATAGCAAAATATAAATATAAGCAAATTAAAAATATATAAGCAAAATAGTAAGCAATAAATAAATAAATATTGGGTTAGTGGTAAATAATAATAATAATAATAATAATAATTAGAAATAACAAACAAGGTTAGAAACATAATAATATAATAATAAATAATAGTATGGTTAGTAAATTATAAAGATTAATGAAATATATAAAATTAATAAAGCAAAATAAATAATATGGTTAGTAATAACAATAATAAATAAAATTAACCAAAATTATAATAATAATAGATCAACAATTTTTAATATAAACAATTTTTAGGAAAAAAAATGAGCAAACAATTATTTTAATTTTATAAGCTATTAAGTTATTTTTAAATATATTATAACTACAAAACTTAATTATTATAAATTCAATTATTTCTAAATAAACAAAAATTATAAAAGTATTCACATATTATATAAAGAGAAAAACAAATTATAAGCATATTTACAAGATTTAATTTTTATTGATTATTGCCAAAAATTGTATTAGAGACTATATTCAATAAACATATACATATTAATTTATATTAAGAATTAATAAATAAATGACTAGGGTTTTCTAATTTAAAATAAATAAATTAGGGTTTGTTTTTAGAAAATATTTTAGGGTTTTGAAAAATTAGGATTTTATTTATAATTAGGGTTTATGGAATTAATCTAAACCTAATTATCTAATTTATTTACAAGCATATATATATAATATGAATATATTTACAAAATAAAAAAAAAACATTTTTATATTTGAGAAAAATAAATTATAACCTATTTTTTTTAGAACACAAAGAAAATAGTATAAGGTTATTAAGTTTTTTATAATAAACAAAAATATAATTAATTAAGAAAATAGAAAAAAAAATGACAAAAGGTTGAGAACTTACCTTGGCTAGGATTTGATCCCATGTCCTCATGTTTACCAGCAACAACAATAACCATCAGGCTAGCCCACACGCAGGCAACAATGAAGGGGCAAGAATTTGTTTTGTGTATTGTTTGAGAAATCCAGAAAAATGAAGAAATAAAAAGGCCTGGGGTGGGATTTGATCCCAGGACCTTTACATTCACAAGCACACGCATCACCACCCGGCTGGAAGAGCCAATCTGAAAGTATAATGGCAAGAAGTAATAATATATTAAGTTCTCCTTTAACCTAAAAAAATAGACAAAATAATGCGTGAGACCAAGATTCGAACTCAGGTCTGGTAAGTCTTACGCGCGTCACCTCCACCACTGGACCAAACACGTTTTGGTGAATAATATTAGAAACAATATGATAAAATATTATAACCAATTTTCAAATTTCTAGCTGCGCGCCATCAGCTTCTTCTTCAACCTTGTACCTGCGAATTTTTCTTCACTTTTACCTGCGAATTTTCTTACGTGTTCTTCATCCCTGCGAATCACAAACTCTCACGAAACAGCATCAATTCACAAAATTGGTTAGTGATTCATAATCCTTACAGTTCACACAACAACTCTACGTTTCCAGAATTTATTTATGTGCATTCAAACGTTAAACCCTAATTATGAGGTTATGAACCCTAACATGGCCGAATCTGTATAAGGTCACGAAAATCCAATTAATTTGTCCAGAATCGTTCCTTGGATCACCACAAACACAAAAGCACAAACAAAATTCATTAATAATGCACAAATAAGTGAAATCGAAAAATTGAAATTCAAAGTAAAACTTGATTCGGGTTCATCAATATGTGATGCTATGAGGCAATGTAATGATCAGTTTATGTTCCATGATGATCAAGGAGTCTAGCCATGTCCATAAAATACCTTGTAGTGCTCTGGATTTTAAAATCCGAATGTGACTTTTGGAAGAATTTTTGAACAATGAACTTACACTTTTGGCTGCTGGAATCCGTCTTTGATCAATGGCAATGAGTTTAGTATATATAGGAGACTCAATTAGGTCAAAAACTTTTATTGATTATGTGGAAGTTTTGATATTTTAAGATTGAGAAAGATCATGCCATGAAAGTTCAATATTTTTGTACCAATGCTTTCTATTTCAAGCCACTCCATATAATTCTTGCATCAATTTGTTCCATATTGATTTTATGACTTTCTAGAATCAATAAATCAATTAAATCTTCACATTTAATATTTTATTTAAATTTAAAATGATTTTAAGAATAAAAAATCATAATAAATTAATTAAATAAAATAAAAATTATGAAAATATGATGGAAATTTCGTGCATGATGTTATTGTATGGGTTGGGTCATGATTTGGCCAGCCCATTTGGAGAAAATTGCTTTTAGGCCCTCATTTTCATCATAGACCATCACAAATTTTCCCAACTTTGCAAGGGCACATCTCCCTCAATTTTAAAGTTATGAGGGTGTTCTTGGACTTTTTGGAAAGCTTGAAGAGTCCTCTAAACAACCCCATTGGTTTCAGGTCCATATCATTTACCAATTTCAAGTTATGCCCTTTTGAAGTTGTTGACTTTTTGTTGACTTTTGAAATGACCTATGATGTCTTAGGTCATATCTTCCAAATGAAGCATTTTTGGGCTTAACTTTCAACATCAAAGTTGTAGAGAATTCAATTTCCTTCAAAATGAGCTTTGGATGGAGACTTGGTGATGAAGTATGTGAAAGTTATGGCTGGTCAAAGTTCAGTTGACTTTTACTGAGGAAACCCTAATTTAGAAACTCCTGATTATTGATGATCTGGAATCTCCTTGATGAATCATGATCAACCCTTGATAAAATGATGAATTTTACTTCATATACTTGATGTTGGCAAAAAATCATGAAGTTTGACTTTGGTTTGACCACAGTTGACCTCAGTTTGACTTTTTAACTACATTGACTGGTTTTGACTTATTTGATCATCTGACTGAGCAAACCTTTGAGAAAAGTCTTGAAACTTGTCATGGGGGTTCTTATACACATATAAGATGTTATGAAGCTCACTTGAGGTATTGGAAGTCCATTTAGCCTGATTAAAGTCAAAACCCTAGTTTTGGATGCACTGCTTAGGAGGTGCATTGTCTGAGGGAATTATCAACTTCTTTGACCAATTGTGAACTTTGTGAACCTTGTGAATCTTCATAAAGTGTCTTGTGAACCTCATGGTAGGTATTGTGAAGCTTGTGAACCTTGTGAACCCTCATAAAGTAACTTGTAGACTTCATGAACTTCATGAAAGGTCTTGTAAATGTTGAGAAGCTTGTGAACCTTGTGAACCTTCAAGAAATGACTTGTAGACTTCATGAATCTCATGAAAGGTTATGGAAGTGTTGGAGAGCTTGTGAACCTTGTGAACCTTCTTAGAACACAAAGTCTTGTATTGTGAGGGCAAATTTTGGGGTGCAACAGCTGCCCCTGTTCAATTTTCTGAAACCTGAGGGGTTAGATTGGTATATTTGCCAGTCGTGACCTGGAAGGTTGAAGGGGATTGAACACAAAAGCCCAAAAATTTGCACTCACTAGTGCATAGAGTGATACAGATGGCTAGTTGAATATGATTGAGTGGGCTTAAAGATGCCACTAGGGGAAAGTTCTTCAGATATATTTCTTGGAAGATAAAGCAATCCAAAATATGGAGGTATAATGAAAGCTGTCAGGAGTCTGGAACAGTCCTGAGATATTGATGATATGTTTTCAGAATACTGGAGTAATACTGATGTAACAGCATGTCTTCATGAGGATAGAGCAATCAATAATGATAACCCTAAAGCAGTCTTGAAGTAATGATATGATTTCAGGAGGATAGAGCAATGAATAGCTCTAAAGCAGTCTTGAAGTAGTAATATGATTTCAGGAGGATAGAGCAATGAATAGCTCTAAATCAGTCTTGAAGTAGTAATATGATTTCAGGAGGATAGAGCAATCAATAGCTCTAAAGCAGTCTTGAAGTAGTAATATGATTTCAGGAGGATAGAGCAATCAATAGCTCTAAAGCAGTCTTGAAATAATAAGATGGTTTCAGGAGGATAGAGCAATCAATAGCTCTAAAGCAGTCTTGAAGTGATGATTTCAGGAGGATAGAGCCATCAATAATGATAACTCTAAAGCAGTCTTGAAATAATAATGTGATTTCAGGAGGATATAGCAACCAATAATGATAACTCTAAAGCAGTCTTGAAATAATAAGATGGCTCCAGGAGGATAGAGCAATCAATAGCTCTAAAGCAGTCTTGAAGTAATGATTTCAGGAGGATAGAGCAATGATACCTCTAAAGCAGTCTTGAAGTCATGAGAAGTTATCAGGAGGATAAAGTAACCCTGAGGCAACAATAAAGCAGTCCCAAAGTAATAAGAAGCTTATCAGGAGGATAAAGTAACCCTGAGGTGACAATAAAGCAGTCCCGAAGATCATAAGAAGCTTATCAGGAGGATAAAGTAACTCTGAGGTTACGATAAAGCAGTCCCAAAGTAATAAGAAGCTTATCAGGAGGATAAAGTAACCCTGAGGTTACGATAAAGCAGTCCCGAAGATCATAAGTTTGTTTGTTGGATAATTAACCTGAAAACAAGGTAGCATTCTGTATAATAACATTAGTTTATGCTTTATGTATGCATGTATAACATGATGTGCTCAAGTAATGTACTATATGTTTATGGATATATGTGCTATGGTATGATGTAAATGATGTATGTATGATATGATACTGCCGGAAGCGTCTGGATATATTTGTATAACAACTGCTGGCCAGGGAAAATAAATCCCGATTCGTTGTTGAAGAATATATAACCCTCTGTCTGCTAGGGGTAACAGGGTATAGATAACTTCCCGTATGATGGGGATAGTAAGGATAGATATCACCTCCCGTATGCTGGGATAGTAAGGTAAGTATAACATCTCGTCTTCGTTCGTCGTACATTTATTGGAAAGTAATTTCCCGAATATCCGTATGAGGATAAAAGAGATGGATATAAATTCCAGGGGAGATGAGACTCTATGAAGATGGATTTGCCCTACTGAGGGTTTGTAAAGGTGAACCGGCGAAACTTCGTTGAAATCCTCCCCTCGTTCGTCTTTAGTAAATACTGTTACTGCATTTTCATGCATTTCTGGTAAACATCAATCATATTCAAAAGCATAATACATTCAAACACAACCAATGGACATTTTTGCTAGGGTAAAAGTAAATCTGGATTCAGAGGGAAAAGTAAAGCTGAATTTGAAAGCAGAATCGTTTCATCTTCGAGAGTGTATAACCAATTGGATTTGGAGCTCCTGAAATTTTTAACTTTCCTGAATACCCTCCCAGAAATCCTCATAGTTGGATCTGAAGACATGATACTGACACCATCTGATACTACTGGCATAGACAATTAATTTTCACCATAGCTTCTGCTCAAGAGAAACAAACAGAATGCCCCATAAGCATATGCCCCTGGCATTGTGAACTCCGTAATGTCACCTTTGGTAATTCAACTGTATGAGGAAAACTGCCCCTGGCTATTAAGCATTGTTGAATCTGGATCTGATTGCCCCGGATGAATTGAACAGTAACTTGATATGCCCCCTTGATTAGGAAACAATGACCATGCCCCTGGTCTTATGAATTCTGTAATGTTACCCTTGGCACTTCAGATAAATGAGGAGATCTGCCTTTGGCTGCTTAAACATAGTTGATTCTTGTCCTGATTGCCCCAAATGAGTTAGGCAGTATCATGGCCTATCCCCTTGATTGGGAGATAATGATTATGCCCCTTTGTATACATGGACTTTGTTCATCGGAAGGACTTTGGTTTATTGAACATTCATCCTGTAAGTTTCTCCATTTGTCAAACACTCAGGTATATGCAAACAAATATATTCAAAAATGCAATGCTTATGTCTGTCTTGAAGTTTTTGAAAAAGAATTATTTTAAAACTTTTTTTTTTTTTAGAAAACTGTGATATTAACTCAAGTTTTATAATAAGCCCTACAGGAGTCAGGATACCTTTGTGTAGCAGTACGCTTTCGAACTAACCATGCTTCAGTTAGGACTTTTAAAGGGTTATAACGTGGCCTGGTTCATGGTTTAAGAAACAAAGGATAAAGGCTCAAATTTTATTTGTACCCAACCCAATCTCCATGATGTTCTTCAGTCCTATACTCAGTTAACTTATGCATTGAAGTTCCAAAGGAATTTGGTATTGTAACACTGATATTTGTGATGGTTCAGAAACCCAAAATTTATTTGGACTTTTAGTCATCTTTCTTTGTCGAGGATTCATAGTGACCTCCCTTTTTTTTTGGCTTTATTATCCCTTCCTTTTGCCTGAACTGTTTATTTCAAGGTTACAGTCAGTGGGATGTCTTAATGTTTTACTAAGTCTCCTTCATAGGTTTTGACTTAGTAAGCTTTTCTTTTGCTGGATATTGACTGTCAGGTTTAATGATTACAGAGAACCATCGTTAGTTGTGTACAACACAAATAATTGGCATATTTGAGTTAACCGAGTAACTACCCTGCCCCGGGTTATGAATAAAGGTTTTGATTTGTGCGAGAATAAAAACTCCTACTTCATAGGCTCAAAAGGGTTGACTAGGGATTAACTTCCTTATATCTCCACTATTTAGGAATTGAAACGATGCCTGTACATCGTCAGCATAGTCTGTTCAAAAGCATACTGCCTAATATTATGGTATTGTTTTCGTCATCCTCCCTCTACAGGCTTATAGCTTTATCAGGAGTTAAATATCACAAGATAGAAATAAGAAGCATAATTCAAAATATAGTGGAACGAATGGACTAATTCAAGACAAACATATGCAATGCATTAATGAAAACAAAAGTTTAACATAATAGTAAGTGTTCAAACAAATAAAAGAAATTACAAATGAAAATTCAAATGTTGTCCCATCCGGTTGGCTGAATGTCCTCAATTGCAATCTGTGAACTTTGAGGAGCAGTATACTTCACCATGAAATCAAATTTACCACTTGGATATCCCAAGGTGCCCCATATCTCAACAGGAACAGGTATGCTTTCTTTCTTGCAACCTTGGGCAACTTGTCTTGCAGCTTTGGTGTTTGATGGACGATAGTAGAATTCAACTTGACCCTCTGGAGTAACCTCTAGGATTTCTTCGTCAATCAGGTCTTGAATCTTTTTCTTCAATGCCCAACAGCTATTAGTATCATGCCCAGGACTGTTGGAGTGGTACTCACACCTTGCCCTGGGATTATAGCGAGGAGAGGAAGTTTTAGGATTTTGAGGAGGATTTTCCAAGGAAATTAGCTTCATCTCCAACAAGCATTGCAGAACTTGTGACATTGGAGTGCTGAACTTGATAAACTGCCTTCTATATTTCTTGTGTTGAGGTGGATTAACCTTATCAGGTCTTTCAACTGAAGAACAATCAATGGCAACCTGTCTCTTACCCTCTTTTATCCTCATCCTCCTTTCAACCAAATCAGCTTGTTTTAATGGAGGTTCACTGACAATTAGATCCCTGACTCTATTACTTTGAAGTTTGTGGATAAGGGTCCTTAGCTCTTCTTGCCCCTGAGCTAAACTTTGGATAAAAGCCACCTGGCCATTAATCTGGATCCTCATTCCTGTCATCTCAGCTTGTAGTTGTTTTAGTTGATCATCCTTGTTGTCCTCAGGATTCTTCTTCTTAGCCAGCAGTGTCTTCAATTCATCCTGCCCCTTGGACAGGTTCAAGATTAGCTCTTGGAACTGTGCATTTTGTGCCTGGAGATCCTTAACTGATTGTTCAAGAGCCATTGCTGAAATAAATAGCGAGAAGATGAGAAACCTGTGCACAATTATAAACCTGTGATGCAATGAAATGATATGGGAATGCATATGCAATGTTTTCATGGACCGCAGGATTTAAATTTGCTTAGACAAAAACGAAAGTAAACTTTTATTAGTAATAACTTGTTTTGCCTTTTAGGCTTACAAAAAATGAAAATGAAATAAGTACAAAAGATGGGGTTTTAAGTCTCCCATGGACATTTCCTCTTTGTGTTGAGGTAAGAGTTGAGGTTCCGTTCCTCATGAAGTAGCTTTGTTAGTTCCAGAACCTTTTCTTGGCTTGCTTTGTAATGAGCCTCGAAAGTATCCCTTTGCTCCTTCAGTTGGATCCATGATCTCTGCAAGTCTTCCATATCAGTAGGCATGTCTGGGTGAAGGATGGTATAAGCTGTGTCTCCTTCAGCAACAGGTTCCATGGCAACTGGTAGGACGGCATGATATGGCATCATGAGTGTCTGAGCACGAGATCGTACCCATCTGAGATAAGCCTTCATAGGAATAGTGTACTTAGGCTCTAGTGTCTTGCTGTCAACCCTGTTTATCTTTCCCCAAGCTCGTAAGAATCTCTGACGGTAACCCTGAAGATCATTGTCGTAATCAAACACAATGCCCTGAATCAACATGTCATGTGGGCCATCGCTCCGAGCGTAACCAAACTGTCGTAAAGCTAGAGAGGGGTTGTAGGTGATGCCTCCTCTTATGCCTAGAAGTGGCACATTAGGAAACTCCCCACAACGGTCAATGATGGTGACATTCTCCATAGATCTGGAGCACCAATGGATACCTGAGTGAGAAAGTGACATGATCCTCTTGGACCATCTAAACCCTTGCTCATTCTTCATTACGGAGCGAGGAAGGTGAGAAATAAACCACCTAGAAAGTAAAGGTATGCAGCACATCAAAGTTCCTCTTGCCCTTGTAGTACGGGTGTGAAGAGAATGCAGGATGTCTCCAAGCAATGTAGGCACTGGATTGTGACTCAGGAAAATGTTGATGGCATGAACATCTATGAACTGATCTGGATTGGGGAACAATACTAAGCCATATATCAGCAAGGCTAAGACCTCCTCAAAAGCATCATAGCTCATGGCCTTCAAGAACATTTGAGCTTTATCCATTAATACCTTGGCAAGAATACCCTTGACTCCGCTTCTCGTTTCTAGAACAATGTCAGATTTCTTCAGATGTAGAGCTGCAGCAATGACTTCTGGTTTAAGTTCCTTCTCCAAACCTGTGAAGGGTCTTTGATCAAGAACAGGTATACCCAGAAGCTTAGAGAACTCCTCCATGGTTGGAACCAGCTGATAGTCGGGGAATGTAAAACAGTGGTGCTTAGGGTCAAAGAACTGAAACAGGACACTCATCATGTCTTCATTGAACCCTGAAGTGACTAGATCCAATAGATGACCATGTCTCTTGATGAACTGGGAATGATCAGACACTTGAGAAACCAACTCTTTAAGCTTGGGAGGTATCCCCACAAAGTTGATCCTGATGGTGTTTCTACGGGCAGAAGCCATGACCTGCAACAAAGAACAAAGATAAATCCTTTGGTCCTTGAAATGGTTAGGGAAAATGATATGCTTATGATGCATGATGATGTCATGATGTTATGCTCAATCACAAACATGTGGCACACACAAACAAGTCACACCATAGCCCTAGGTTTAAAGGCTTGCATGAGGTTTAAGGTAAGTACCCTCCCCTGAAGTTAGATGGTTCATCCTGTCCTACAAAAGTAACCGGGTTCTAAGGGATCTCAATATCATTGATCCTTCACAAGGGTGGTTGATCAGTAGGCAACTTACTTGCCAACCAAAACCCTCCAAGTTCAAGATCTCAATGAGCGTAGTATCGAGTGTCAACCAACTTCAGTCTGCACCAAAGCCGGTTACCTCACTACTTTCTAAGGGCCAAGATGAGTTAACTAGGGTTCTAAAAGTTAGTTAGTGCATTGACAACATATGGCAGCCTCATATTATCCTCAACTTGACTTAAGGAACATAAGCACCAACCAAGAAGTCGCACTAACTATGGCCACCAGATCAACCGTATCGATATACGTCGTACAGTTTCCTTGGTCTATTGCCATTTACCTAAGGTACACTAGGTCCGGGTTAGGACCTTTCACACATAAGAGCACCCCAACAAGATAACATAAATCAAACAAGGCAAGCAATTCAAAGTGATCTTAATTCCTAAGGGTACCCCTCTTAAAATAGATCCCCAGCAGAGTCGCCAGTTCTGTAACACGGTGGGAGAACTGACTTTAAGTAATGTTGCGGATAGCAAGAGTCGCCACCGACTTTTATTTTATCCATAAGGAAAGGGTATAAAAGAACAGGAAAGACCTTAAGAGATATTTTTGGGTCCGGGGGGTAGGTTATGTAAAGGGAAGGTGTTAGCACCCTTTACATCCATGGTTATCCATGGGCTCTTAGTTACTTAGCTCACTTTTTGAATTGTTTTTGAAAGTGTAGTGTGTGAATAGAAAAATTTTCAGAATAGTTAATAATAATCCATGAACGGATGTGTAAAAACTTGTTTGAAAATTTGTTTGAAATTGTGGAAAGTTTGAAAAGTTTTTGAAGTGAGCAAGTACATAAGAGGAACCTACCCTAAAGTTTAAAGTCTTTCTTATTCTTTATCCTTTCCTTGGTAAGACTATCCCTACTATTAAGGAGTAGGTAGTCATTACCTTGGATGTGAGGGACATGAGAGGGACATTCTATTTTAAGAAGGCAACTGTGGGGTGTAATAAGCATACTGGAGGGACTATCATCATTTTTTTCGAAGGGACTCGATTCGTATAGGCAACCATGAGGGACTTGATGATTTTCTTTTTAAAGGGACTTGCTTTATACACCCCACTTGACCTTATTCGTAGGCAACTTGAGGGATAACCTTAGAAAGTGAGACGGCGATTAAAATCGACTTACGTGTGTGTGAGCGTTTATTTTAATTATCTTATGATTAAAATTATCTAAGTTAATTTTTATATAACATACATATTAGCACTCCCTAATTACTAACCATAGTAATAATAATAATATTTACAAATTTTACATCCAGGAAACAATTACAACATAATTATAATAAGCAAAAATAAATAAATAGCAAAATATAAATATAAGCAAATTAAAAATATATAAGCAAAATAGTAAGCAATAAATAAATAAATATTGGGTTAGTGGTAAATAATAATAATAATAATAATAATAATTAGAAATAACAAACAAGGTTAGAAACATAATAATATAATAATAAATAATAGTATGGTTAGTAAATTATAAAGATTAATGAAATATATAAAATTAATAAAGCAAAATAAATAATATGGTTAGTAATAACAATAATAAATAAAATTAACCAAAATTATAATAATAATAGATCAACAATTTTTAATATAAACAATTTTTAGGAAAAAAAATGAGCAAACAATTATTTTAATTTTATAAGCTATTAAGTTATTTTTAAATATATTATAACTACAAAACTTAATTATTATAAATTCAATTATTTCTAAATAAACAAAAATTATAAAAGTATTCACATATTATATAAAGAGAAAAACAAATTATAAGCATATTTACAAGATTTAATTTTTATTGATTATTGCCAAAAATTGTATTAGAGACTATATTCAATAAACATATACATATTAATTTATATTAAGAATTAATAAATAAATGACTAGGGTTTTCTAATTTAAAAAAAATAAATTAGGGTTTGTTTTTAGAAAATATTTTAGGGTTTTGAAAAATTAGGGTTTTATTTATAATTAGGGTTTATGGAATTAATCTAAACCTAATTATCTAATTTATTTACAAGCATATATATATATAATATGAATATATTTACAAAATAAAAAAAAACATTTTTATATTTGAGAAAAATAAATTATAACCTATTTTTTTTTAGAACACAAAGAAAATAGTATAAGGTTATTAAGTTTTTTATAATAAACAAAAATATAATTAATTAAGAAAATAGAAAAAAAAAATGACAAAAGGTTGAGAACTTACCTTGGCTAGGATTTGATCTCATGTCCTCATGTTTACCAGCAACAACAATAACCATCAGGCTAGCCCACACGCAGGCAACAATGAAGGGGCAAGAATTTGTTTTGTGTATTGTTTGAGAAATCCAGAAAAATGAAGAAATAAAAAGGCCTGGGGTGGGATTTGATCCCAGGACCTTTACATTCACAAGCACACGCATCACCACTCGGCTGGAAGAGCCAATCTGAAAGTATAATGGCAAGAAGTAATAATATATTAAGTTCTCCTTTAACCTAAAAAAATAGACAAAATAATGCGTGAGACCAAGATTCGAACTCAGGTCTGGTAAGTCATACGCGCGTCACCTCCACCACTGGACCAAACACGTTTTGGTGAATAATATTAGAAACAATATGATAAAATATTATAACCAATTTTCAAATTTCTAGCTGCGCGCCATCAGCTTCTTCTTCAACCTTGTACCTGCGAATTTTTCTTCACTTTTACCTGCGAATTTTCTTACGTGTTCTTCATCCCTGCGAATCACAAACTCTCACGAAACAGCATCAATTCACAAAATTGGTTAGTGATTCATAATCCTTACAGTTCACACAACAACTCTACGTTTCCAGAATTTATTTATGTGCATTCAAACGTTAAACCCTAATTATGAGGTTATGAACCCTAACATGGCCGAATCTGTATAAGGTCACGAAAATCCAATTAATTTGTCCAGAATCGTTCCTTGGATCACCACAAACACAAAAGCACAAAAAAAATTCATTAATAATGCACAAATAAGTGAAATCGAAAAATTGAAATTCAAAGTAAAACTTGATTCGGGTTCATCAATATGTGATGTTATGAGGCAATGTAATGATCAGTTTATGTTCCATGATGATCAAGGAGTCTAGCCATGTCCATAAAATACCTTGTAGTGCTCTGGATTTTAAAATCCGAATGTGACTTTTGGAAGAATTTTTGAACAATGAACTTACACTTTTGGCTGCTGGAATCCGTCTTTGATCAATGGCAATGAGTTTAGTATATATAGGAGACTCAATTAGGTCAAAAACTTTTATTGATTATGTGGAAGTTTTGATATTTTAAGATTGAGAAAGATCATGCCATGAAAGTTCAATATTTTTGTACCAATGCTTTCTATTTCAAGCCACTCCATATAATTCTTGCATCAATTTGTTCCATATTGATTTTATGACTTTCTAGAATCAATAAATCAATTAAATCTTCACATTTAATATTTTATTTAAATTTAAAATGATTTTAAGAATAAAAAATCATAATAAATTAATTAAATAAAATAAAAATTATGAAAATATGATGGAAATTTCGTGCATGATGTTATTGTATGGGTTGGGTCATGATTTGGCCAGCCCATTTGGAGAAAATTGCTTTTAGGCCCTCATTTTCATCATAGACCATCACAAATTTTCCCAACTTTGCAAGGGCACATCTCCCTCAATTTTAAAGGTATGATGGTGTTCTTGGACTTTTTGGAAAGCTTGAAGAGTCCTCTAAACAACCCCATTGGTTTCAGGTCCATATCATTTACCAATCTCAAGTTATGCCCTTTTGAAGTTGTTGACTTTTTGTTGACTTTTGAAATGACCTATGATGTCTTAGCTCATATATTCCAAATGAAGCATTTTTGGGCTTAACTTTCAACATAAAAGTTGTAGAGAATTAAATTTACTTCAAAATGAGCTTTGGATGGAGACTTGGTGATGAAGTATGTGAAAGTTATGGCTGGTCAAAGTTCAGTTGACTTTTACTGAGGAAACCCTAATTTAGAAACTCCTGATTATTGATGATCTGGAATCTCCTTGATGAATCATGATCAACCCTTGATCAAATGATGAATTTTACTTCATATACTTGATGTTGGCAAAAAATCATGAAGTTTGACTTTGGTTTGACCACAGTTGACCTCAGTTTGACTTTTTAACTGCATTGACTGGTTTTGACTTATTTGATCATCTGACTGAGCAAACCTTTGAGAAAAGTCTTGAAACTTGTCATGGGGGTTCTTATACACATATAAGATGTTATGAAGCTCACTTGAGGTATTGGAAGTCCATTTAGCCTGATTAAAGTCAAAACCCTAGTTTTGGATGCACTACTTAGGAGGTGCATTGTCTGAGGGAATTATCAACTTCTTTGACCAATTGTGAACTTTGTGAACCTTGTGAATCTTCATAAAGTGTCTTGTGAACCTCATGGGAGGTATTGTGAAGCTTGTGAACCTTGTGAACCCTCATAAAGTAACTTGTAGACTTCATGAACTTCATGAGAGGTCTTGTAAATGTTGAGAAGCTTGTGAACCTTGTGAACCTTCAAGAAATGACTTGTAGACTTCATGAATCTCATGAAAGGTTATGGAAGTGTTGGAGAGCTTGTGAACCTTGTGAACCTTCTTAGAACACAAAGTCTTGTATTGTGAGGGCAAATTTTGGGGTGCAACACCTGCATACTGCAATGAGATTGACACTGAAGGGGCAGAGGAGAAGCCTTGGTTCTATGAAGTAAAAAGATATCTTGAAGCTCAGGAATTCCCTGAAGGGGCATCTGTCAAAGATAGGAAGTTTCTGAGAAGGTTTGCTGCTAAGTTCTTCTTGAGTAATGGGATTCTGTACAAGCGCAATCATGATTCAACTATGCTTTGTTGTGTGGATAAGAAGGAAGCAACTGAGATTATGGAAGACATGCATGATGGGATCTTTGGCACTCATTCTAGTGGTCATACTATGGCAAAGAAGATTTTGAGAGCAGGTTACTATTGGTCTACCATGGAAGCTGATTGCTATCAACACTCCAGAACTTGTCACAAATGTCAAATCTATGCTGATAAAGTCCATGCACCTCCATCACCACTGAATGTGTTGACTGCTCCTTGGCCCTTTGCCATGTGGGGCATTGATATGATTGGTGAGATCAAGCCTACTGCTTCTAATGGGCATCATTTCATCCTGGTTGCTATTGATTACTTCACGAAGTGGGTGGAGGCAGCTTCATTTGCATCTGTTACCAAGAATGTTGTGGCTCGGTTCATTAAGAATAATCTCATATGTAGATACGGCATCCCTGAAAGGATTATCACTGACAATGGCTCTAATCTGAACAACACTATGATTACTGATCTTTGCGCACAGTTCAAGATTAAGCATCATAACTCTTCTCCGTATCGTCCGAAGATGAATGGGGCAGTTGAAGCTGCTAATAAGAACATTAAGAAGATTATACAGAAGATGACTGTTACTTACAAGGATTGGCATGAGATGTTACCATTTGCTCTTCATGGTTATCGTACTACAATACGTACTTCAACAGGGGCAACCCCGTTCTCCTTAGTCTATGGTATGGAAGCAGTTCTGCCCATTGAAGTTCAGATTCCCTCCTTAAGAGTTATGAAGGATGCAGGCTTGGATGAAGATGAGTGGATTCAGACTCGACTGGACCAGATAAATTTGATTGATGAGAAGAGGTTAGCAGCAGTTTGTCATGGCCAGATGTACCAGAAGAGAATGATCAAAGCTTTTAACAAGAAGGTTAAGCCAAAGGTATATCAGGCTGGTGACTTGGTAATCAAGCGTATCATATTACCACAGGGTGATCCTAGGGGCAAGTGGACTCCAACATATGAAGGACCATTTGTAGTTAAGACAGTGTTCTCTGGAGGTGCCATGATACTAACTACAATGGATGGTGAAGACTTCCCACAGCCTGTAAACGCAGACATAGTTAAAAAATACTACGCATAAAAAGAGACCCGCTAGGTTGACAGGCCTAGGCAAAAATAAGGGCATCCCGGCAAACCAAAAGGGTTTGGGCAAAAATTAGGGATATATATAAAAAGATGTACACCCGGCAAGTCGAAAACCTGAAAAGGCGGCTTGGGCAAAAAAAAGGGTATCCCGGTGGATTAAAAACCTGAAAGGGCAATCCAGGCAAAAGTTAGGGATTAAAGCGTATGACTATGTCTCGTTTGGATCACTCATGAAACTGCAACCAGTGGTACTACTTATTCAAACTCGAACAGATAAAGCTCAATCCAATCATTTCCGTCTCAACAGCAGAAGATGAGATACTTGAATGGCAATAGTAGAATTGAAACTCAATAGGATTGTTTCCCACATAGCTGATTTTCTCTGTTTTGTAAAAACTTTATGACAAAATCCTCTTACTAGGGTTTATGTCTCCTTGTACAAACTTACCCGTGTATGGGTCACTTTTTGATATAAATAAATTCCATCTTTTGAATCCAGATTTACTTTTACCCTATTTACATAATCGAAACGTCCATTGATTGTGTTTGAATGTATATATGCTTTTGAATATGATTAATGTTTACCAAAAATGCATGAATGCTTAATATGATTGATGTTTACCAGAAATGCATGAAAATGCAGTAATAGTATTTACTAAGGACAAACGAGGGGAGGATTTCAACGAAGCTTCACCGGTTCCTCTTTACAAGAAAACTACAAAACCCTCAGTAGGACGAATCCATCTTCATAAAGTCTTATCTCTCCTGGAATTTATATCCATCTCTTTTATCCTCATACGGATATATGAGAAATTACTTTCCAATAAGGGTACGGAGAACGAAGACGGAAAGTTATATCTTCCCTACCATCAAACGAAGACGGAGATTATCTATACCCTACTATCCCCAGCATACGGGAGGTTATATATACCTTGCTATCCCCAGCCTCCGGGAGGTTATCTATACCCTGTTATCCCCAGCATACGGGAGATTATCTATACCCTGTTATCCCCAGCAGACGGAGGGTTATGTATAATATATTCTTCAGCAACGAATCGGGATTTATTTTCCCTGGCCAGCAGTTGTTATACGAAGACATCCAGACGCTTCCGGCAGTATCGTATCATACATACATCATTTACATCATACCATAACATACATATACATGAGTGCATAATACACTATCTAAGAGCATCATATTATACATGCATACATAATGCATAAACTAATACTATCATACAGAATGCTACTTTGTTTTCAGGTTAATTATCCAACAAACAAACTTATGATCATCAGGACTGCTCTATCCTCCTGAAAGCTTATAATCTCATCAGGACTGCTCAATCCTCCTGAAGACATGCTGTTACACCAGGATTACTCCAGTCTCCTGAAAGCATATCATATCATTACCTCAAGATTGCCCCATCCTCTTGACAGTTATCATCATTGCTTCTGGACTGCTTCATCCTCCAAGACGTATTTCAGAAGAACAAATCCTGACGTTCTTTTGATCATTAAGAGCAAATCCTGACGCTCTTTTAACCCATTGTCCAAGACATCTTTCAGAAGAACAAATCCTGACGTTCTTTTGATCATTAAGAGCAAATCCTGACGCTCTTTCGACCACTTGTTCAAGACATTTTCAGAGGAACTAATCCTGACGTTCTTTTGATCGTTAAGAGCAAATCCTGACGCTCTTTCGACCATTTGTCCAAGACTTTTTCAAAAGAACAAATCCTGACGTTCTTTTGACCCTTAAGAGCAAATCCTGACGCTCTTTTGACCCCTTGTTCAAGACATCTTACTCAGAAGAACAAATCCTGACGTTCTTTTGATCCTTAAGAACAAATCCTGACGTTCTTTTGGCCCTTGGAGAATAGGCAAATGGTCTGTATAAAGATCCATTCCCTAATCCAAAATATTTCCAACTCAAAATCATGTTGCATAAATGATTCAGAGACGACCTATACAAAGATCTAGTACTGATGTCCAGTATCAACATAAAGACATCATCATGTTCTGATGGCATCTCTAAGCCCATCACCAGTTCTTCCAAGTGGCATCTTTAAGCCCACTCAATCATATTCAACTAGCCATGCACTGGTGAGTGCAAATTTTTAGGCTTTGTGTTCAATCCCCTTCAACCTTCCAGGTCATGACTGGCAAATGTACCAATCTAACCCCTCAGGTTTCAGAAAATTGAACAGGGGCAGCTGTTGCACCCCAAAATTTGCCCTCACAATACAAAACTTTATGTGCTAAGAAGGTTCACAAGGTTCACAAGTTTCCCAATGTTTACAAGACCTTTCATGAGGTTCATGAAGTCTACAAGTTACTTTATGAAGGTTCACAAGGTTCACAAGTTCCACAATGCTTTCAATACCTTTCATGAGGTTCATGAAGTCTACAAGTTACTTTATGAAGGTTCACAAGGTTCACAAGTTTCTCAACATTTACAAGACCTTTCATGAGGTTCATGAAGTCTACAAGTTACTTCTTGAAGGTTCACAAGGTTCACAAGATTCACAATGTCTACATAACCTTTCATGAGGTTCATGAAGTCTACAAGTCACTTCATGAGGTTCACAAGATTCACAAGCTTCACAAGACATTTTATGGTGGTTCACAAGGTTCACAAGGTTCACAATTGGTCAGAAGAGTTGACAATTCCCTCAGACAATGCACCTCCTAAGCAGTGCATCCAAAACTAGGGTTTTGACTTTAATCAGGCTAAATGAACTTACAAGACTTCAAGTGAGCTTCATAACATCTTATATGTGTGTAAGAACCCCCATGACAAGTTTCAAGACTTTTCTCAGAAGTTTGCTCAGTCAGATGATCAGATAAGTCAAAATCAGTCAAAGCAGTTAAAAAGTCAAACTGAGATCAATTGTGGTCAAACCAAAGTCAAACTTCATGATTTTTTGCCAACATCAAGTAAATGAAGTAAAATTCATCATTTGATTAAGGGTTGATCATGATTCATCAAGGAGATTCAAGATCATCAATAATCAGGAGTTTCTAAATTAGGGTTTCCTCAGTAAAAGTCAACTGAACTTTGACCAGCCATAACTTTCACATACTTCATCACCAAGTCTCCATCCAAAGCTCATTTTGAAGGAAATTTAATCCTCTACAACTTTGATCTTGCAAGTTAAGCCCAAAAATGCTTCATTTGGAAGATATGAGCTAGGACATTATAGGTCATTTCAAAAGTCAACAAAAAGTCAACAACTTCAAAAGGGCATAACTTGAGATTGGTAAATGACATGGACCTGAAACAAATGGGGTTGTTTAGAGGACTCTTCAAGCTTTCCAAAATGTCCAAAAACACCCTCATAGCATTAAAATTGAGGGATATGTGCCCTTGCAAAGTTGGGAAATTTTGTGATGGTTTATGATGAAAATGGAGGTCTAGAACCAATTCTTCCCAAATGGGCTTGCTAAATTGTGATCCAATCCATATCATATCATCATGCACGACCCAAATGACTAAAATTCAGAATTTTTATTATTTTATTTTTATTTATTTTTGATTTAATTCATAAAAATCATTTTAAATAAATATAAAATATGAAAATATATTATTAAAGGGAGATTTGGTTTCTAGAATATTTTAAATATTGATTGAAATAAAAAAAGAAGGAAATCATGAGATTGGTACAAAAATAGTAAGCTTTCATGAGCAAATATTTGAATTTCAAGGCATAATCTTTTTCAATCTTCAAATATCAAAACTTCCATACAACCATCCAATTTTTCTGACCTAAATGATTCACATATAAGTACTGATCACAACCCTAGCATGGGGACACGATTTGGCAGCCTAAAAGTGTAAGTTTCCAACCTCAAAAATCCTTCACAAACTCATATTCGGATTTGAAGATTCAGAGCACTAGAAGGTAAAATAAGAACATAGAGATGTTCTTTGGACATCATTGAAGCTAAACCATCACTCACATTCATCTCATGCATGCCCTATTGTTCAACCCGAGCCATTCTTGTTCTTACTTTTCTTTTTTTCGATTACATCAATTCACTGCAAATAAATGGATTTTGCTTGGCTAATGTTGTTTGTTATGTGATATAGAATGTTTCTGGGCAGGAAAATCAAAGAAACCGTGGCTGATTCATGAAACACCATTATTAGGGTTTGGACCTAGGTTTAGGGATTTTTGATTTAAAGAACATAAATGGATTCTAAAAACACAGGATGAATCGCATGAATGTTTGGATCATGTTGTTGTGTTTGATTTTGTAAAATTGTATGGTTTTGTTGGCCTTTGGTTTTTGTAGGTTTTGCTGGAAGTTTATTTTCGCAGGAAAACTCATAGAGAATTTCGCAGCTAATTTCGAAGGGCATGAGGTTGAAGATGAAGACTGGCTTGGCGCGAAATTCATGTTTAAAAATTTGATTTAAAATATTATTATAAGATCCTGTTTGTTTATCACCACAATTGTGTTGGCTCAGTGGTAGGAGGCTTATGCGTGCAGCCTATGGGACCTGAGTTCGAGTCTTGGTCTCATACATTATTTTGTCTATTTTTTTCAGGTTAAAAGCAAACTTAATATATTATTATTTCTTGCCATTATACTATCAGGTGGGCTCTTCCAGCCGGGTGGTAGTGTGCGCGTGTGTATAGCTATGAGGTCCTGGGTTCAACACCACCCCAGGCCTTTTTTATTTTATTGTATTTTCTGGAATTTTTCAAGACATTGCATAAAATCAATTGAAGCTCATTCTCTAGCACCTGTGTTTGGCTGGCCTAGTGGAAAGTGTTGATGCTTGCAGGCAGAATGATCTGGGTTCAAACCCAGCCCATGTGAGTTTTCTTTTTACCATTGTTTCTATTTTTATTTCTTTATGTAATTAGCTTAATTGTCTTATTAATATTAATTAAAAGTAAAATATGCATGTATATATATTTAAAACACCCTAAAAAATTCAAATTTCTATTTTTTTTCCAAATTATTTTCTTTGTTATATAATTAAATTGTAGGATATATGTTTGTTTAATAATTTGTATATTATAAACCCTAGAAAAATATTTTCTAAACAAAACCCTAATTTTTTATGAAAACCTGATTTTACTTTCTAAATAATTTTTACTTTCTAATTCTTTATATAATTATAATGTATATATTTATTTAATATAATTTTGTAAATGTAATAACTAGTAGAAATTAAAACTTTATAAATGTGATTAATTTTGTGAATATAATATTTAAAATTTATTTTCTTATTATAATGTGTAAATATTGTTTTTAATAAATAAATGTTAATATATGTTTAAAAATGATTAAATTTGTAATAATTAAAACTTATAATTATATTATATTTAAAAAAAAACTTTATTTAATTATTCATGTTTCTAAATAAATGTTATATATTAAAATTAAACTTTGTGTTTATTATTCTAATCAGGTCATTATAATATTTTTCTATTTATTTCTATTTATTTTAATTATTGTTGCTAACCATATTATTATTTATTATCTTATATTTTTATTATTATTTCTCTAACCTTGTTTATTTTTCTAATTATTATTATTTCATTAAATTTAGTTATTTTATTTTTACTAACCTTATTTTTTTTTCACTAACCCCTATTTATTTATTTATTGTTTATTTATTATCTTTGCTTATTTATTTATATTTTGCTAATTATTTATTTTTGCTATTTATTTTAATTTGCTTATTATAATTATTATGTAATTGCTTCTCGGTGTAATTTTGTAAATATTTAAATATTTAATTTTTATGGTTAGTAATTTAGGGAGTGCAAAAACATGTATTCTATTTAAAAATAAATTTAGATCACTTTAATTATAAGATAAATAATATTGAACACTCACACACGTAAGTCGATTTTTAATCGCCGTCTCACATTTCTAAGGTCATCCCTCAAGTTGCCTAAATCATAAGGTCAAGTGGGGTGTATAAAGCAAGTCCCTTAAAAGAAAAAATCATCAAGTCCCTAATGGTTGCCTTTAAAGATCAAGTCCCTTCGAATAATGATGATAGTCCCTCCTATATGCTTAATACACCCCACAGTTGCCTTCATAACCAGATGTCCCTCATATGTCCCTTACATCCAAGGTAATGACTACCTACTCCTTAATAGTAGGGATAGTCTTACCAATTAAAGGATAAAGAACAGAAAGACTTAAACTTTAGGGTAGGTTCCTCTTATGTACTTGCTCACTCCATTTTTTTCAAACACTTAACCAATTTCAAAACAAATTTTCAAAAACAAGTTTTTACGCATCCGTACATGGATCATTATCAACTATTATGAAAATTTTTCTATTCACACACTACACTTTCAAAAACAATTCAAAAGTGAGCTAAGTAACTAAGAGCCCATGGATAACCATGGATGTAAAGGGTGCTAACACCTTCCCTTTACATAACCTACCCCCCGGACCCAAAAATATCTCTTAAGGTCTTTCCTGTCCTTTTATACCCTTTCCTTTTGGATAAAATAAAAGTCGGTGGCGACTCTTGCTATCCGCAACATAACTAAAGTCAGTTCTCCCACCGTGTTACAGATGACGGTTGATTGACTCTGCCATATGAATCTATTTTGGGTGAGATCTTCGTATCGACAACCCACGAGAGCAAATTTTCTCAGGAGTCCATACTACGTGATCACCGACACAAGGTTTAAAACAAAGTAATGGAGTTATGGAACTTTCTCAACTGTTTGATGCACGTGTCAAATTCATACATTCTTGACAGTCAATCAACTCCATTGAGTAAGTCTATTCCAAGTGAGGTTTTCGTACCGAGCCACGCAAGGGTGAACCCTGGTGCCCAATACTACGCAACCATCAACCGATGTTTTAACCAAAAGGTTCTAAAGGTCCTCAGAGTCGACGACTTTAATGAAAACAACTGAGCACACACGCCAAGAGCTTGACGGTTGTCAGTATTTCCATTAAAATCTACTCCGAGTGAGGTTTTCGTATCGACAACCCATGAGAGAGGTTCTCTCGGGAGCCCATACTACACAACCTCGCTAACTTATGTTTGTACTCGTAAGCCCGGGTATAGAGCTTTTCCCTCAAGTTTCTTTGCAAAGTATCGATCCAAATTAAAGTACCAAGGAGCCACAAGATATATAAGATGGAATGCGATAAAGAAAGCGATAAAAATAAACAAGCAAGGCATAAAAATAAACATCCAAACAAACGCGGAAACCTAGACTAGGCTTGACTCGCATAGGGGTGAACCAATCCCCAGCAGAGTCGCCAGCTGTCGTACCCCGAAAAATACGACCTCACGCGATCCGAAATGGACGGGAGCCGCACGCCGGACGGACTGAAGAGTCGCCCTAATTCTATTTATTCCCCGAAGAGGGAAAGGGAAGATATAGATACAACCCGGGAGGAAAAGGATGAGGACAAAGGTCAACGGAACCATTGCCTGGGTTCGGGAGTCGGTTATGCAGGGGGAAGGTATTAGCACCCCCTACATCCATCGTACTCGATGGGAACCATCTAAGTTAACGCGCGCGAAAGGATGTCTATGCTTAAACGAATTGCTTGCTAAAGGGAAATGATTTGAATTATAAGTTAGATTGAACCTAGGTGCTCGGCAAGGACTGAGATCCTCGTGCCTACGTACTCCCGTGTGCAATGGGAAAGTCAGAGCCTCGTAGTTCGGCCTACTAAGGGTAATGGATGTTGATTTTATTACCTTTCGTCGATGAAAGGGTTTAGGAGTTGAAATGTACTAAAGACTATGGATAGTTTATCTCGCCCAACAAGACGAGCGTCCTGCGTCGAAATAATCGGAGCGAGTAACGAGAGCTCGTTATCCTCCTTTCTACCGCTTAAGGCTCGTGGCGTACAAATCTTCTCGTTTTTGTTAAAGTGTTTTATTATTCTATGATCGCTTGACGTTGGATCAAGGGTTTGGATCTAAAAAAGAATCGTTTTGGTTTTTTGAGGTTTAAAGGGTACATGCAAATGGAGTTTGATTTTGTGGTTTGTTTAGCGAGGCACGAATCGCTCGGCTCGCAAAGGTGGAGTGGATCCTAAACGAAACGAATAACTGAATAATAAAGTGCGAGTGTGCAAGTGCAATCGCTTGGCGTTGGACCAAGGATTCAGAATTAAATAAAATACGAGAAATAAAATGCATACAAAATAAAGGGAGAGGGGTACAAAATAAATACAGGGGGTTGCGAGAAATAAATGGTCTCGTTGTAGTTAGCCCAAGAGAAAGCGTGTGTGCAGTGTGTTTGAACTATTCGAAGGCGTTCGGCCTGTTAATCGGGACGCAACTATTTGAAGGCGTTGGACCTTTTTCGAGCGCAACTATTCGAAGGCGTTGGACCTTTTCGGGACGCGGCAAAATTTGGTTCGTTTACTGCCTTAGAGCCGATTTAATGAAATCGTTCTATGAGGAGTCGAATCGTAATTTAAAATGCGATAATAAAATGAATAAATTGAATCGCGAAATATTAAATAAATTGAATATCTAAATAAATTAAATAATGCGGAAAATAATGAATAAAATAAATTGAATTATATTACAATTTTGTTCAAAATAGAAATAATAGAATAAAATGAAAAGAGAGCCTCATATTGACCGCTCATCACCGATTAAATGTAATCGGGCGAAAAACGGCCTTTTATAATATCATCGGCCCATTAAGACAAAATATAATATATTAAGATAAATGATAAAGCAACTATCTTTTTTTACAACACATTTTTTTTAAGCAAAAAGACTATTAATAAACAAATAGCAAGAGTTTATAAAATAAAATTCTGAAAAATGATAAAATTAAAGACAGTCAAAAGATTATTAATAAACAAAACACTATTAATGAACAAATAACAAAATAATAATAAATAATAAAAATAAAAAGGAGAAGGAATGAGCCGTGTTGTGCTGTGAATCAGTGTTTATGTAGAAATCACCATGGGCTTTATGAAGCCCATCATCCAAAAATATGATAAATGTTTTTTTTTTAAAAACAAAAAGAAGAAAATGTTCTCATAAAAAAAATGCACTCTCATCTCCTAAGAACATAAATGTATTTCCTACTAACCCTTTAGCAAACCGTGACGGCAATCTCGCGCTCTCAGTTCGCGGCTTGTTCCAAGCTCTCTCCAGCGGCAGCTTTCTCACGGCTCTCGACTGCTCCTTATCGTTTCTCACTCTCGGCTCTGGTTTCAGTCAACACGGATCTCACTTCACGACGGCGGCGGTCGTCCACGGTTCTTGTCCGAATGGTGAATGGCGTCTGGGTCTTGCGGCTATGCGCGTCGGATGGTGGTAGGTTGAGTTTGTGGGTTTTGACGGCGGGTTGGTTTGGCTGTGAACGGCGGATTCGGTGATGGAGATGGGTTGTCTTTGTGCGGTGATGATGGGTTGGTAGTTCACACGGTGATTTTTCGATCTCACTCGCGATTCACGGTAAAGCAACGGTTTTTCGTTTCTGAGTTTGGTTCAGAAGTTTGTGATTTTTTTTGAAGGAGGTTGTGTCACGGTTTGGTTTGGTGAATAGTTTTGGTCTGAGTTTTGGAGTTTCTGTGTTCTTTGTTTCCGAATCTCACTTCTGCATTCTTGTTTCCTTCTGTGATATTCGGTTATGGCTCATTGGATCTGCGGTGTTTTTTTTTTACATGTTTGTTGTTTTTTTGGATTCATGAAAAATGTGTTTGGTTGAGGCGTTTTGCGGTGAAGTTTTCTGGTTTCTGTTTTGCTTTGAAAGATGGTTTCAGTTTGTGTTGTTTATGTGATGAAGAAGAAGGAAGATTGAAGGTAAGTTGTGATTCTGTTTTTTACAGTGAAGAGTTTTTTTTATGTGTTGGCGAAAGGTAAGAAAAGGAAATGGATTTGGGAGATGAGGATTTTCGGTTTATGGATTTATGGAGGTGTTTCGATAGCTGAAGATGGAGTGGATTTTGTTTGAAACGGTCAAGAGGTTTTGGTGTCTGCGGAAAGGATTTAATTTCTTTTTGCGTTTCTCTCCGTCCTCTCCTCTATGCGGACACGGAATCCGTTATATAAAACTTGAAAATGAGATGATGTCTTTTTGTTTGGTAGTGCACTGAGATTTTTCAACTTTCACGTGAGCTGTAAAGTTTTTGTGCCATCACTTGTGGGTGGTTATTTGGGGGGGAAAATCTGTTGATTGTGCGTTGTGGAATGGCGTCGTATGACTGTTGCATTTTACCATCATCATTTGACAGGCTGTATGCATTATCTTGGAGTGGGCCAGGTTATGAGGTATTAGAGCAGAAAAATAAAAAATAAGAAGTGGTGGTGGCATAGAAACTAAACACAAAATAATAATGCTGGTAATAATAAATGGCTAATACAAACAGGAATAAAACAATAACAATAATAATAATAAATGGAACAAAAATAAGGAATAAAACAATAATAATAATAATAAATGGAACAAAAATAGTAGCAATAAAAGAAAATAAATAAAACAAAAATGGACTTATAAATTGCTGATTTAATAAAATGTAGAAAAATCTTTGGAAATAATAATAATAATAATAATAAAAATGATAACACTAATGATTAATAAAATAATGGTGATAAATGGTTCATAATGATAATAATACTAATAGTAATAAAAATGATACTAATAATAAGAATGATAAAAAATAGTAGTTATACTGAAATAATAAACATAAGATAAGCAATAGAAAGATAAAGTGAAAATTTTTTTTATAGAATTTTTGGAAAATAATAAAGTAGTATAAAAAAATGCCAATGATAACAAATGAATTTAAAATAAACAAATGGAAATTGAAGTAACATTTTTTTATTTTTGAATATCAGACAGAAACAGGAAACGGGACATATTTTTTGGATTTCTTGCAATATTTGCTAGACAGAAATAGATGAAATGATGCATATTTTTGGATTTTTGAAATGATGGCTAGACAGAGAAAAAATGCGGGTAGGACAAATTTGGGGTATGACAATATGCAAAGCCTTATTATGGTTGCGTCCCTCTGTTGTTAAGTCAGCATTAGTAAAGCCCAGTCCATGACTGGTGTTTACATTTGCAACCACAGTTTCTAGCTGATTAACAGTAATCTCTTCTGGCACGTATGATGCGTGCAGGACTTTCAACAATGCGTTCCTGTGAGCTTCAGAACACATCAACAGTGATAATATGGAGATTTTTGAGGGCGTTTGGTGAAGCTGGTCCACCACCTTGTAATCACTCCTTTTTATGATTCTCATGAACTCGTCTACATCTTGTTCAAAAGATGTCTTCTGAGTTTCCTTGGTAGTTGGCTCTTCAGATACCACACTATTTCCTTTTGCTTTGGCAGCAGCTTCTGCTTCACCATTAGGCCTTTGTGTTTGTGAGGCAAAAAGGCGTCCGCTTCTGGTGAAGCCTCCGCCTCCCCCAACATTATCAACTTGTGGAGAAGAGGTTAATGAATCCAGAGTGATTTTCTCCCCATTGCAGTAGAGATCAGATCCATAATGCCAAGGTATGGCATTACTGCTTTCATAAGGAATAGGTCCAGGCACCGTAATGGTGACCGGACTGATTGTTGCAGAGGAGGGTACTGTAACGGTGTGCGGATCATAGTAAATTGTGACGGGTGATCTGGCAGGAGGTGCCACTGTTTGTTGTTGGAAATTGCTGTTGGGAGGAACGTTTGATGGGTCATAATAGATTGTAACTGCTGAGATATCTTCATTAATTTTTGCTGGCGTTGCAGAAGATCCTGCTAATAAAATGGATGCTGATGTTGTAGAAGAAATGGCTATTGAAATCTGACTTGTTGAAGTGATGGACGGAGTAATTGCTGATGATATTGATGAATCGGTAGGAATGATTGTTGCTGCTGTTGTAGAAGAATCGGGAATTGTTGTTAAAGGAATTGCTGGATTTGTAGGCGCCGTTGTTGAAATCTGAAGGATACCATCCTTAATAAGACCATCTATGCCACTTCTCAACTTTTCACACCCGTTGACTGCAATGTTGCAATACCCACAACCGAGCTCACACCCGGGGAACACTTGGCACTCTAGAAGCTGAGCTTTAATTTCGACCAAAGGTGTTCGAATTTGTGCAACACTGGTGATCAAGGTAGATGGTTTGTCTTCCTCAATGGCATTAATCCTCGGCCCGCCATGATTAGGCATAGGATTTCTGTTGACATTCGGAGGAGGTGAAAAGTTGAGGGCTTTTGAATCCACCAGATCTTGGACTTTCATTTGTAAGGCCCTGCATTTTTCCGTATTGTGGCCAGGTGCATTGGAGTGGAAAGCACACCTGGCGTTGACATCATAATTCTTTGGGAGATTGAGGGGATCTGGTGGTGCCAACGTCCTTAACTCAACCAAGTTAAGCTTCAGGAGTTGTGGCAATAAGGCAGCATAAGGCATAGGGATAGGGTTAATCACCCTGTTTGCCTGTGATGGTCTTTGTTGGAAGGGTCGTTGTTGTTGATTGCTATTGTTGTTGTTGTAGGTTCTCTGTTGCGGGTACTGAATTTGCTGTTGATAATGTGGTTGTTATTGTTGTTGATAAGCTGATTGCTGAGGAATCGGAGCTGAAATGGTGACAGTTGCTACTGATCTGTGAACATACTGAGGTCTGCCCCTGCTTGCATGAATGGCATTTGTCTCACCGGTCCTTCGGGGTCCCACAAAAGGCTTCCTGGGATTACTGGATGAACTTGCACCATTATCAGAAATTTTGCCCATTTTTAAAAGGCTTTCAATCCTTTCCCCAGCTATAACTACGTCAGCAAAACTGGTGGAAGAAAAGGCAGCCAGTCTATCAATATATGTTCCTTGCAAAGTATTCATGAACATGTCAGCCATCTCCCTCTCTGACATGGGTGGTTGGACAGCAGCAGCAAGCTGTCTCCACCTCTGGGCATATTCTCTGAAGCTTTCTTTGGAAGATTGAGACATTCCCATTAGGAGGGTCCTGTTGGGAGCCATGTCCAGATTGTATTGATACTGCCTGATGAAGGCTTCAGCCAAGTCCTTCCAGCATCTAATAGTAGCTCTGGTCAAGTGTGAATACCACTCCCTTGAAGCCCCAGTCAGACTGTCTTCAAAGTAGAACATCCACAGCTTCTCATCCATGGTATAGGTTTTAAGTCTTCCCAGGAAAGACTGCAGGTGAGTTCGTGGATAGGAGGTTCCATTGTATTTCTCAAAGCACGGGGGTTTGAATTTGTGGGGAATTCTCACCCCATCCACTGGCCCCATATCCATTACATCGAAGCCCAAGGAGTTCTGAGACTCCAAAGATCTCAACTTCTCAGCAATTTCATCTAACCTTCTATCATAGACTTTGTCTCCAGCTCCCATGACAGTAAACTGCTCCTCTTGGGGATCCTCTTGCAAAATTCTCCCCCCAGCAGTATTTCCTTGCACATTTCCCGGGATGTTGACTTCCGGATCTAGATGAGGTCCAAATACTGGTGGATTAACATGAGGCAGGCCCCGCTCATTATTGCTAGTTCCTCCAGTTCCAGGATGAGGTTCCTCGGGAGTTTGTCTTTCCACCAATGCCCTTAACCTTTCTTGACTCTAGGCCAAGCCAGTCATTATAGCCATGAATTGAGTCATTTGGTTTCTCATCTCCACTCTTTCATTAGCCATCTGAGTTCTGACCTCAGTCAGGTCTTGTTGTACTTGCTCCATTTGGATACCAGGAAGGTTGTTGCGAGTAGGGTACCGGTGCGTACGGTTGACAGGGAACACCCGGCGACGAGCAATATTTCCTGAGGTCACAAAAGAGTTAGAAACAAATAATAATAAAACCTACAAAACAAAACAAGGTTAGTATGCAATGCAGTATGCTTATTTGTTTTCCAAGGTATCCGGCTTGGTTCTTGGTTTTGACCTTTCCAGACCTCGAGGAAGATGCTTTGATGTTGTTGAGAAAAGAAACCCAATGGAAGCAAACTAATATATTACAAATGGTGAACAATACATAGTTTGTTTTACAACACATGCCCCTGGAGGGTCAAAATACAACAAAAAGAAAAGTACATCAAATGGAAATGAACAACAAGCAAAGAAGTCACATCTAAACTCATCCTCCTTGACCTCCTTCAGAAGTGCCTCAGTCACTGGACCGGCTGGGTGCTCTGTAATGGTCCTAATGAGGAGGTTCCTGGTGGCAATGGCAGTGGTCAACTTCTTGTGCCTGTCATGGTCCTTTGATCTCTTCAATCCATCTCTGAGCTTTAACTCTGAAATCTCCTTTTGGGCTGCCAACAAAGCTTCCTGCTGCTTCTTTTCATTGGCCTCTAACTGTTCAATCTTGGCTTGAATTCTCTGATCTTCTTGTGTCCGGGCTTCAGTGATCCTGACCCACCTAGCCTGACTCTCCTGCAGATAGAGCTCAGTCCTAGCCTTCTGAATCTTGGCTTCTTTACACGCATTCTTCAATATTTGTTCCCCAACTCTTGCCTTCCTGATGTAGTCCTCTATCTTCTCAATTTTGGCCAGATGCTCCACCCTAAGCTTCTCCAATCTCTCAATATCCAGATGACCATCACTCCTTTCCCAAAGGGTCTTCTTCATAGCTTAAGACAAATTCTCATTCCTTTCCTTCAGCTTCTCAAATTCTTCCAGGCTGACAGTTGCTACAAGTTGTACTGTAGATGGTCCAGGTATATCCTCAATGGTGAAAGGCATTCCAGTAATCTGAGCTCTAGTACGGGACAAATCATAGTACTGAGCTAAGGCAACATTATTACACCTTCCAAGAATGGCCATCCCTTTTGTCTGGATGTTGTACCAAGCCTAGGATGCTTGTCTGACAACAGCTGAATTAGGTTTCACTTCACAATACAGGGTCTCAGCTAAATCTTGCACTCTAGGAGGGTGAACCAAAGCATAGCCCAGTTGTCTCTTAAACAGCAAAGGATTGTATTTGATGCAACCCTTTACTCCTATTAGAGGTACATTTGGGTATTGCCCACAGCTGGTGATAATGTCCTTGCCTTTGGTGCTCTGGGTGCACCATCTGACATCATCTGAAGTCAAAGCAATGAGCCTCTTGGCCCAATTCTTCTGTTGGCGAGGGTTCAAGAAGGCATCTGATTTAGGTAGGTGTCTGAGCAGCCAGGTGTGAAACAAAGGAGCACAACATCTCACCAACTTCCCCCTTTGTTTCTCATTCCTCTGATGGATGGAATAATAGAAATCTCCCAGCAATGTGGGTACTGGGTTTCTCAGATGGAAAATATGAATAACATTCTTGCTGACAAATTTGGGCTCATCTGCAAACAGTATGACCCCATATATGCTGAGGGCTAACAGTGCACAAACTGCCCTCCATTCTCCCAAAGAGGCCTTCAGGGTGGCCTGAGAAATCAAGAAGTCTAGGTGCAAACCAGGGATCCCAGCTTTTGTTGTCATATTTTGCTCAATCAAAGTAGGCTCCAAGTACAGTGCTTTTTCCACTTCTTCATTGCTGGGAGATGGGATCTCTGGGTTGAAGGGGACTCCACCCCTGACAGGTACTCCAATCAATGATGAAACTTCTTCCAGCAGAGGCCCTAACTGAAAATCTGGGAAGGTGAAGCATCTCAAAGGAGGGTCATAAAACTGCAAGCATGTGTGGATCATACTCCTCTGAGAAGGGTCAAGGTCCATAACCATATCCAGGATACCTCCATAATGCTCTCTAACAAAGGGATGTGGTCAGGTGTGATAAGTGACTGGACCTGCCTGATACCAGTCAACACAGGCTCAAAGAAATGGTAGGATATGTTGCTCTTCCTGGGAGTAGCCATGAATGCTGCTGAAGATGATGAAGATAGCTGCTGATGAAGATCAAAACTGACACTGGAAATGAACCACTGATAGGCTGATGCTGGTGATGATGAAAATAGCTGTGGTAGACAACTGATGAAGACAACTGAAGCAGAAGTCTATGCAGAAGAAGGGGTCAAAACCAAGCCAGACATAATGTGGATACCCTGAAAAACAAATAAACAAATGTTAAATGATGCAAATGATATGCAAGGGTTTGTGATCAAGCTGGATCTGATTATCTGTCTTGATATAAAGCCCATGTATGTTCAATAAATCCAGATGGAGTTTCGGAAATCCAGTAACCAAGATGGGGGACTCAAAATAAAGAGTCACATGTCCAGGGTTAATCACAAGAACTGTCCAAAATGGAGTACTCTTAAACAAAACAAGTAACAGGGTATGATGTGGCCAAAGGGTACCTGCAAACCCGTAAACAGCCCAACCCCCTCACAGGTAATGTTCTAAAATAAGGATCCTCAGACTTGGATCAGTTATGAGAAGTGTAAACACTTCTAACCCGGAGGTACAGTGTTTACAATAACCATAAAAGATCCTCCTCTAATTCACCTCAGTTTCTGAAGTTCATAATAAAGGTCATCCAGACTTAGCAAGCTTCCCAGATAGCCCTAGCATTACAGGAAATCTGTAGCACAGAGTTCTCAAGAAGAAACCCACATCTGAACCGTGTTTCATGTTCCCGCACCAGACCGAAATGGAATGGGAAAGAACATGAACCACTCTAGCCTAGGTGTCACTCAGGTCCCAGGTATAGGGCCTCAAACTCTTAATGAAACCCCACCCACCAAAACAGGAACCAGATCCAGCAATGATAATGACAGTATGAAAAATGTAAAACTGTAAAGAAAGCAATAAATAAAGTTGTACATAAAGCAATAAATAAAGCAAAATAAATAAACACACATAGCACATAACACCCCAGTAAACACAAATCAAACAAGCGCTATGAGGAACCCACAAAAGGAACCAGAAGCCCTGGTTACAATATAAGGGTCCCCAGCAGAGTCGCCAAGCTGTCGCTCCCACCAAATGACACCTAGGGCCAAGAGGGGTACAGACGCGAACAGTCGGCGAAAGGAGAAGGAAATGAATAGAGTCGCCAGCTAGGCATTTTTATCCTGAAGGAAAGGTAATGTTGCATAAACCTAAGAAAAGATGGATAAGACGGTCGCGAACCAGAGAAACTGAGAAAGGGGGTTGATTACAACCTGGGAAGGTATTAGCACCCAGATTGTCCGTCGTACTCGACGGGATCCACGCTTATAAGATTTGTGTTTTAAAGGGGTAGTGTCAGTGCTGTCTGTGTATAAAAGTTGGAAAGAACGCAAGTGTCAGTGCAAAAGAGATATGAAGTGAAATATGTGAAGTGTCAGTGTAAGAACAAGAGTGAAATGCTCAAGACAATAAGGCTTAAAGAATAATGCTGGAAAGAGGGGGGATATACAGAGACTTTTGTTCGATAACTGTTAAGTTATGCCTACGTATCCTCTCGTGCAATGAGGAAGTCAGAACACCGTAGTTCGACCCAAAGAGACTGAAAGAGTAAATTGACTTGTGAACTTCCTACTTGTCTATGCTCAAGTGTATGACCTGTCTGGCTCAGGTGCAAACTGTCTTGCATTAGACGGAAGAAGCAAGTTCTCGTTTGTGAGTGAATGAGATGAGAAAAGAATCCCGGAGGAGACGATTATTGTTTGTTTTTTTGTGTTTTCAGTCTTTTATTGCTTTTGAAGTTTGTCATAAGAAAATGAGCTTAAGCTTAAACCAAGGGTTAGTAAACTCATCACATCCTCCCTCTGATTAGGGGTAATGAGAATACCTCAAGTATGAAATAAACACCCCACACTTAGTCACCATGGTATAAGATTAAGATCATTGACCTACTTGCACTTATTTAGATGTTTTTTTGTTTGTTTTTGTTTAGTGTTAAGTAATGAGTTTAAGCCATAATAAAAGATTTAATGGACCCATTACACCATCCTAATAGAAGGATAATAGATGAGAACATTTAAGCTAAGGAAGGCTCCTCAACTTAATCCATGATTAGGGATTAACCTCATGACAAAAAAAAAGCCTTTATTAAATGGATTTTAGTTAATAGTTGGATTAAGAAGTGAATTTTATGATTTGTAAGACAACTTGATGGGGACTTGTCCATTAACACTAGGGTTAGTCCTTCTTGACCAATTAAGGAAGAATTAGAACCCTAATGCAAGGCCCAAGTTACAAGTTTGATGTCTTAGTGATTATTAAGTGGATTGATTAAAGGGTTTAAACACATTAAGGGTTTAACACTTAGGATTAAAGTTATACACTCCATCCTAATAGAAGGATGCAGGCATAAGCTTAATCACAAAGCCTTAAAACCTTTAGGGTTTAGTCCTAGATTATGAGGTGAGAAGAGAAGACACAAAGATGACACAAAGGTAAAACTAGTGGGGGACTAATCAAACCCTAATCATGATCATGCTTGGTTGTTCCTAGGGTTTATGAGGCTTGCAAAAGATCCTCAGGAGAAAAGCCACCAGGAAAGAAGCAGATGAAAGGAGAAAGGAGCAAGAAGGAGCAAGACAACTTGCTTCACTTAAAAAGACAAGTTGCTTGAAGTAAGAAAGTAAGAGATGAACATGAATGAGCAAGCTCACTCTAATACATGCAGCAATGATGCCTAATAGAGATGATAAGAGATTGTGAGAAGTGAAGGCAAATTCATTTCTCAAAACAACTTACCACCTGAAAAGTTAGCAAAAGAAATGAAATGCAATGAAGATGAGATGAAATGCCATGATACAAACAAAAGTAAGAAGCATGAACATGATGCTAATGATGCTAAGAGATGATGCAAACACATGTCAAGAGTTGTGGATGATCATACAAGGATGAGGATGCAAATGAAGCATGCTTTGAACCATGAAAGTTCATGAAAGTTGATGTAATGAAATGAATGCACAACATGGCAAATGAAAGATGCAATGATCAAACATGATTCTAATATGTCCTAAGATGTCTTATATGTCATGAGGATGCACAAAATATCATGGCAAGTTCATGTATACAAGCAAATGGAAGATGGATGCAAAGGAAGGCAAAAATTAGGGTTTATACACAATATGCAATGCAAAAATCAAAATCAGAAGCAAATGACATGACAAAAAATTGAAAATGGGATCAAAGGAACCCTAACCCTACACAAGCTCACTGCCCAAAGGAGGGGACCCAACTCTTAAACTAATGAGTGTTATGATTTTTCTAAGTCAACTAGGGTTTCAAGGCACCTCAAAAGGAAAAATGCTCATTAAATTGAAAATGGAAGATAAATTCAAACCAATTTTTTCCTAGAAACTACATGATATGAAGGATGCAATGCAAGAAGAACCATCATCAAACTCTTCATGGTTAGGTAGAATGAAATTTTTTAAGTTAGGACCAAAATATTGCCTTTAAACAACTTTAATTCCCATGAAAATTGTCAAAATACATCAAGGACCATAAAGAAATTTGTTTTGAGAGTTTGATAATGTTTCTAAATGTTTTAAAATGCAATGTGAATTTTTTGGTGATTTTTAAATACCTAAATGCATTTTTAATTAATTAATTTCCATTAACTAATTAAAAATAAACATTTAAATGATTTAAAAATAATTTTTAATGCAAAAAATAAAAATAAAAATATTTTTGGGTTCTGAAAATTTATAAAAGGTTTGACAAAAAATTTCAGAATTTTTTAATGTGTTTTGCTATTTTTAAAAATTCGTGGAAATAAATACAATAAAAATGAAAATTAAATTAATTAAATGGAGAAGTATGCAAATCTTGAGGCTGGGATTCAAATAGAATTGGGGGGAATTGACTGGCGCCAGATCCTATGGTCCAGATTCAAACTGGCTAAACCTAATTAATTAACTTAAATAATTATAATTAATGATAAATGGACTAATCCTGGCCATCAAACGCGCGCCGGGAAACTGAAATCAAAGGCCAGAATTCAAACAAAACCCTAATCACAATTAAAAGCCCTAATGACTTTCAGGTCACCGGAGAAGAGCTCCGGTCGTCTTCTCCGGTGACATCCTTCCCTGAAAAACTTTATCTTACTCCCTAGGTCATGAAACCTCACCAAAATCTCCAGAACTCATCTCTTAACATTGAATAACAAGAATCCATGGACAAAAACAATTTATTTTAGCTACACAGAGAGAATCGAAGAAAAATAAATTTAGGGCAAAAGTTTCAGAGCATCATAAAATGCTTGTTTCTGGCCCATTTTCGAAAATAATTACATCCCCATGATCAGGGCAACACATAGAACAACTTTGTAACTAAAAAACAAGATTCTGGAAAAAATGTTCATCATGCTACCTGAGATTGAGCTTTCAAATCCTGCACTTTTTGACCTTCTTCTTTGTGCTATTCCACTCCACTGACTTTCCTGATGCTTCTGGTAAGCTTGGAATGAATTTATATGGAGGGTTTTAAAGCTTCCAGTTCAGGGGTGGTGAAAATCGTATTTCTGTTTGGGATAGTTTTAGGCTGTTTTGGTGGATGAAAAATGATCAGTGAAGCATTTTGAGATGAATGGTGGAAGAAGTTTAGAGAATGAATGACTGAGTTATGGGATTCGATAGAAAATGAAAAAGAGGGAGTTTTTGTGAACTATGGTGATGCTGTGGTTTCAGGCTTTCCTCTTGTGTGTTTTGAGTCTCATTTTGCCCACATATCAAGCTGTGATAGGGCAGAGGATTGGTGGTGGCACAGTGTGATTGGCATGGCCCCTTTTGCAAAAAGTCAAGTCTATGTGTCCTTTGAGGTATGGGCTGTTTCAGGGCTAGAGCAAAGGCATGTCTGCTGCAGCTTGATTCAAGGATGACCATGGAAATGAGATTGAGGCCAATTAGCAAGTTTGTGAGAAGTTGTGGGAGGTTTTGCAAATTTGTGAACCTTTGGCCCTTTTGAGATTTCTTAAAGCATAAGTCATGAAACTTGGAGATTCTTTGGCGCATTCTGAATTTTAGGTCATGTATTATGCTTATGTGATGCTTAGAAGTCATTTTGAAGTCATGAGAGTGCTTGGCATGTGAAATTGCAAGTTTCCCTCTTTGGTGTAAAAGTGAAATTTCATGATTTTTCCCAACTTTGCAAGGCCATAACTTTTGATCCAAGATGAATTAGAATGAGTTCTTGTACTTTTTGAAAAGGGAATGATCCAATCTACAACTTTCATGACCAAAGATTTTCCATTTGAAGCATTTTTGAATCAAAAAGAGGAGGTTGAAAAACTTTCCCAAAATAGCAAGTTTACATTATAAGTCACTTTCCCAAAAAGGCAATTTTGCAAATGGCTTGAAATTATTCAATTTTGTGAACTTCTAACATCTTTTATGATCAAATAAAGATCATACATATTCAAAATGATGGAGAACACCCTTTGGTTGTGTGATTGGGGGCCTCAGATGCCCTGATTTTGCACTGACTTGCTCAAGAAGTCACCTTTTGATCAGATGTCTTCCCCATTGAATTTCTTCATGAAAATTGATATGCATGATCCCCATAACATATAGAGACTAATAGAAACAAGAATGACCAAAAAATTTGGAGTTATGGCCTCTGAAACCAAAACCCTAATTTTAGGTCATCTGTGCAGTTAAACTTGGCTCTGCTTCCATGCCTTTTTCAGTTCTTGTGATTCTTTGACTTCATTGACCTTGAGATGATTGGAGGCCTTGGGAGTGGCTCAAATGGCTCAGGGATGGCTCAGATCACAAACCCTAGATGCAAATGACTTAGAACCAATGTAGTGAAACAAAAATGCAATAGGAGATGCTATGGTTGAACTTATGCACATGAAAAGAATCACAAGCCATGGTGTGAATGAGTGAGGGCAAATTTGGGGTGTTTACAGAAACAAACATCCTTCATAAGTCCCCAGCTTCAAGCACTGAATCGAGAAACAATAGTACATTCATCTCGAAGGGTACAATGCTACCGTAATATGAACATTTTGCTTTAACTGGATTCCTATGAAAGAACCAGGCCATCCTATGCGAGTTCCCAGTGGGCCCTCGGATGCGAGTGGGTTTGCCAACAAATGTGGTTTGCCACTGTCATCACTAGAGAGGGATGCTTCCACAAAGGTTCTCAATGATCGGTCCCCTAACTGCACATAACTATCAAGGTAGTGTATTGCCCCATAAAGATTCCGGTATCAATACATTTCCGAGAAGGTCTCAAATCAAGGTGTGGAACTCACTACTACCAACATAGAAAAATGCCATGAAGCCAAAGTGGAACCACTCTAAGTCCTAAGGTGCACTTGAGCCCTAGTTACGAGCTCATCTCACAGTAACAAAGCCCATCCCATAGAAAAAAATGAACCAGCACAGTCCAGCATATGATGCATGTGAAAATAAATATTGAAAGCAGTAAATAAAGCTGTAAAGTAAACTGTAAATGAAAACAACAAATAAACACACAACAACACACATATAAACACCCAAAGAAACAAAAACAAACAGGCGCTAGAATTGAATCTACAAGGGAAACCAGAGATTCTGGGTTCGATCCCCGGCAGAGTCGCCAGTTGTCGCTCCCGGGATTTTCATCCTAGTACAAACGCGAAAGTGGCGCGGAAAAGATAGAGTCGCCAGCCAGACATTTTTATCCCGAAAGAACGGGAATGGTAATGTTGCACAAACCCGAGGAAGAAGGAAAGGACAAGGCCTTGCGAACCAAAGATCTGGGTTTGGGAGTCGGTTACGACTTGTGAAGGTATTAGCACCCCAAATCGTCTGTCGTACCCGATGGGATCCACGCTTGCTTGTTTGTTTCAAAGGGTGTAAAAGAATAAAGTGATGCCGAATAAAACTGCTACTGGACGGGAATGGGAATGGGAATGAGAAAAGGAACTGGAAAATAAATGAGAAGAAAGGGAAAATGTAGGGAAAATAAAAAATGTGCTCGAACGGGCCCTACCCCGCTGCCTACGTACCTCATCGAGAAAATGAGGATCAGAGTCGACGTAGTTCTCCTAACTAAGGCGGGAACTATTTGTTTGTGTTTTATTATGTTGGAACTGCGTATGTCTATGCTCAGGTGTTGCAGGCTCGTCTGGTACGAGTGCGTTTACCGTCTTACAGGCGAGACAAGTCGTCGCAAGTTTGCGTTGAGAATGAATGAGGTGAGAAAAGAAGTTCCCGCGGGAAAGTCGCTTATTGTTTGTGGTTTGCTTTTTAAGTGTTTTGTATGAATTTGGCACAAGGAAGTGAATTCAAACTCTTTTCCATGGAATGTGTACTTGCTACTACATTCCAAGATGGAATAATAGAACAAGCACACCAAGTAAGGAGAATTTATCCAAGACTTGTTTCCAAGTATTAGGGTCTAAGTTCACTAGCTTGTTGAACTTATTACATGTTTTTGTAGCTTTTGTGAAGAAGTATCTTTTAGGTTTTTCTTTGTGAAAATAATCTCATGATCAGACTTGTGCATCATGCTAGACAAGATCACACTATTCCAAGATGGAATGAATGTAAGTACCCCATGGAATAAGGCTATACACAAGAGATTCTTTCATGCATTTATTAAGTGTTTTATTTATTTATTTTTGTTTGAAGATGAGAAAATAAGACTCAATGGGCAAAATGTCAAAGTTAAAGGGGGACTAAGACTCAACCCTAAGTTATCTTATTATGTACAAGAGGCGATCCTATGGTTTGTGAGGTAATCTAAACCTAAGGAAAATAAGAGCAAGTTAGAATGAAAATTAGATTTGGAAAATATTCACAAATGAGGTGGTAAAAGGCATCCTAAGGCTAGGTGTCCAAAGTAGGGTTTTTAAGGTCTTTTAGATGACAAATAAAGTTTAAAAGAATGAAAAAGGGGTATAAACTTGAGATGAACATGTGGGAATGATCACAAAACAATTATGAGACACAAAACAATGATATTATGAAGTTAGCTTATGCACAAATGCAATTTGAGATGGCTAAGATGGAAGAAGAAGTGAAATTAGGTTAAAATGGGACATAGGTGACTTGAGACTCAAGGAACCCTAAAAATCAAAGGTGAAGACCTAAGGAGGATGCACAACACTTGGGGACATCCCATGGGACCTATAAAACTCAAATTTAAGACCTCAAGGTAATGGCATAAATGCCTCATTCTAATGGGATCAAAGGAAGGGAATAAAAGGATAAAAAATATGACTTATGAAACTTGGAAAATACCAAATGATCATGAAAAATTATGAAACTTGACATTCTAATACAAAATATATAGAGTGACTTATATCCAAAAAAATCTCATCAAAATACCTATTTTTGAGTGGCCAAATGAAGTGTGTAAATGAACTAGGGTTCATATGCATATATGTGAAAGGATGGGATCAAAACTTGATTTCCAATGACCTAAAAATCATAACAAAAATATGTTGGAGAAGTTCAATGAGTCCTCTTACTAATGCAAAAAGGATGAATCATTTATCTTTTGTGGTATGGTGGAAAGAAAATAAACACATGGATTGGTCAGAAATGGAGAAAATAGGGAACAATTAATTGGGAAATTAATTATGCCTTAAAATTAAAAGGAAAATGGGAAACAAAATTATGGAAAATTAGGGAAAAATATGAAGATCTCATATGAATTAATCTAGAATTTTTGATGATGTTTACATATTTTTAAAAATGAAAATGTAATAAAACGTGAAGAAAAAGAAAGAAAAAAAAATGAGGATTTCTGGATTGGGCCTGAGGGGTGCTAATATCAACCAAATACACTAAGTTGGGCCTAATACACATGCACTAGGGATGCTAATAACAAGCTGAGGAACCCTTCACAAAAAATGCACGTGGCCTGCATGCGTATTTTAATGCGCTGGCATGTTTAGAACCACGTGACGATAAAGATCAAATGGCTACGTTATAAAGTTGACTAACTAATTAGGGCATTGTTCCGTCACTAGAGAAGACCTCTGGTCATCTTATTCGGTGACTTGCACCTAGGGAAAATCCCAAAACCTAATTAAAATGAAATCTAAGGCCATCACTGTGTTCGTCTCAATGAGTACAATCCAAATCCAGGTTCAAAATCCATTTATCTTTCATATTCAGTGCAAATCGAAGCAATTAAATCCAGCCTAAAATTCTGAAACTAAGCATTTAGGATGCCTATCAACTAGCCAGTGGTTGCAATGCTTCTAATAAGCTCAACATCACACAAAACAATCAAAATCAAGGCAATTGTACAAGATAGATTCAGTGTAAAAACCTGGAAATGCATGGATGCTAAGATCAAAGAAAACCAGAGATGAAATTCCTTTTGATGCTTTGCTTGATCTTGAATGCTTGCAGAGTGAAATAAACACTTTGTGAGTGTGGAATCTTGATGAAGCTTGGAAAATGAAGAGTTGATGCATAACTTGTATCTTGAAGCCTTCAAGCTCCTTGATCCCTGGAGTTCATATCTTTGATGAAGATGAAGTTGGTATGATGATGCTTGAAGCTAAATTGATGAACACGAGTGAAGATCTTGGCAAGTTGCAGTGATTTGCAGTGGTGCAATATGAAGGATTTAGATGAATGCAGTCATGGCAATGGTGTTCAGAAGTGAGGATGATGATGATCCATGGAAGAATGGAGAGTGTATATGGAGGTAGAGACTAGCTCGAAGCAATATGCAGAGAATCTTCTTCAACAATGCAGAGCCAAATTCAGAGGGAGAGTGATGAATTGTGAAGTGATTTTGATCAAATGGAAAAAGTTGTTATGATTCAATTATGAGTGATCTTATATAGGCATGGTTAGTGTTAACTAACTCTAGTTAACAGTTAGAACTAGAGTTAGTTAGCTTAAGGGTGAAGTGACCTAAGTGAATGGTGTATGGATCAATGGTGAATCTGAATTCATGTAACTCGTGGCTAGTGTTAATGTGTGATGCAAATCATGGAAATTATGGTGAGGTGCATTGATATGTGATGCAACTGAGATTAATGCAACACAAGTTCAATGCATAAGCTTTAACACTTGTTTGGATTCTTCAAGGCACATGGAAGCTGGGGTGTATGAGCATGTATGTCATAATTGGCCCTCTAAATATAATAGTTAATGATCAATAACATGGTAATGGAGTGTATACACTGAACTGAAATGAGAAGCTTCATGAAATCCACTGCCTTACACTACAAGCAAACCAGATAGCATGCTACGATCTTCCATTGGATGTTTCTTCATGATCAAGGCATCAAATAGTGTGATTCTTGTGCTCAATTTGAAGTAGATGTTGCATACAACCAATTTGTAGTTCAAACCAATGTGGAACATGAATTCTAGACACTTCAAATGCCCCCTTGAACATCATGCAACAATGTTGCATTATGGGCCTGCATAGAATTGCCTTGGCTTGTGCAAGATAACTTGTGCATTTCAGTTTGAACATCCACATTTTACCTCTCCATAACTTTTAATCCATTGACCAAATGAAAAATCCATAAACATGAAAGTTGTAGAGGAAACAACAATGAACAACTTTGATGTTAAAAGAAAATTCATTTGAAGCTTTATTGATGGAGAAAAATGGCTTGACTTGTGGCACACCACCTGTTGATAAAATGCTAGGCAGGGCACGCACGCAGGCTGCAAGGCATGCCCTGCCTCTTGCCTTGTTTTGCCTTGATTTGTCCAAACTTTGCAAGATCATAACTCTCTCAATTTTAATGTTATGAGTGAGTTCCACCTATGTATTTGAAGCTTAGGATGCCCTCTTTAATTGGCTCCAGGTATAATTTTGATGGCCCCTGTATTTTGGGAGAAGGCCTCTCTTGAAATGCCTGTAAAAATGGCTAAAACTTGCCATTTTTGGAAACCCTAATTTTCCAAAAATGGTAAGTTTTGGTTTTCTTGATTTCTCTTGATTCCTCCACCCTTTCTTGATCAAATTTGAACCATAGGATCTTTGTAACCCTAAATTTCATGATTTTATCTCAAAAAGTCAGGAGTTGACTTTTTCCTCAGCATGGTTGACTTTTCCCCAATTCCCTAATTTTCAGTCATCTGGCCAATTGAACCTCTTCCAAAATGTTTCTATGGATGAAATTTGAACCTTAGTCACTTGACATCATATATAAGACAATGGAATCAACCTTGGATCAAAATTTAATTGAGAAGCCCAGTAGAAATGAAACCCTAATTTGGCCCCTTTTCATCAGGAGATGTTGCACTACTTGCCTCCTTTGATCAATTCAAATATTTTCATGACTTGTGGCTTAAAGTGAAGACTTTTGGGATGTTGTGAACCCTTTACACAAGGTTGAAAAGCTTTGTGGCTCCTTGGTTTCCTCTGTATAGCCTTCAATTTCTCCAATCAATGATGACATTCCTATGCCTCAGCTATGATGCATATGATGCAATGTTTTTTTATTATTATTTCATGAATTTATTTATGCTAAATGCTATGCAAAATGTTAGGAAATTAATGGGAAAATTTTGAGGTATTACAAGTATTAGGTCCAACACTTTGAACTTGTTTCCCTTTGAATGGTTAAAGTTTTGGCCTAAAAGGTTGGCTAGCTCTTCCTCGATCACCTTGAACCGATCTTCCAACACTAGCTTCGGTTTGTACTTTCTTCAAACTATGTTCGGCGATATAGCACTTCCTTAACAACTCGGAATAGGAAGTGAACTCCCTTTGAGAGACACTATGAGAGATTTCGGCCCTCAAACCGAACAAGAACTGGTCAATCTTCCATCTTACATCTAGAGCATACACGACTTGTCTAGTGTAAGCTGTCATGTCTTCGAACTTCGCAGCATAACTGGCCACAGTCATGCCCCCTTGTCTAAGCTGTTGGAATTCAAATTCTTTTTGGGTTCTAAAGGAACTCGTACTTCTCCATAAAAATTGTCTTAAATTGTTGCCACACTTTTGGAATTCCTTGCACCGTCATAAGATTTGAAGCACTTTCCCACCACCTAGAAGCAAGACCTTTTAGTAAATGTGACGCAAAGGTCACCTTGTCTTCTTCACCATAAATCACAATCTGGAAAATGCTCTCTATTTCGATCACCCATTTGTGTGCCTTAACCGGGTCCAATCCACCATGAAACTCCGGAGGGTTCATGCGGAAGAAGTCTCAGAATGTTCCACCTCCAGTTCTAGGAGCAACCACATGAGAATGAAGGCCTCCATTCATTTGGTGCATCATCTCCTGCATGAATTGATGTTGATGTAGCTGCATCTGTTGCATGGATTGGAACATAGGAGCATTCCCGTCACCGCCCGCTTGATCGCTACCAGGAGGAGTGACAATGGGTCAAGCACGAGTTCCACACCTACCAACCATATTCCTAAATGTCATCAAAATAGGATTAAGTTGATCAGGCTCAATACCATAAACATAACATTTAGTCCTACGGTGATATTACGTGTATGAAAGGAAAGGAAACACTTATAATATTCCAAGGCTAGGTCGAGGATACGACCTGCTCTGATACCAATTGTAATACCCATATATAAAAGACATACATCAAAGCATATTCTTCATATATATATATATATATATATATATATATATATATATATATATATATATATATATAAGTTTGGTATTGAAATACAACAAGTTCTTAAGTACACATTGCATAAATATAGCCACTACGACAAAAGTAATAAGACAAAAGGCTATAAATAAAACAAGGTGTTCACAAACACAAAAATCTAAGAACTAGATCCAAGATCTCAAAAGTCCACAGCGGAAGAAGTCATCAAACAAGCAAGGATAATAAAGTCACCTTATCCTTACCCTTTACGGAACCTGAAGTACCTGAAATAACAACATCAACATGGGGTGAGATAAAACATCTCAGTGAGTTCCCTATCTTAGAGTTCTCTCGACTATAAAAGGTTCGAAACTAACATTACTCAAGTCAGGGAAAAACCTAGACTTCGAGTTTACATAAACTAGAGACATCCAAGTAATATAACGGAGCACACATGAGGTACTTGGAGGCATCTTTCCCCGCCCAGCCATAGTTTTAGCAGACGAGCACGAGTCACTCAATCCTCAACACATAGATAACTTTCCCCGCCCAGCCACACAAGGACGAGTACGGGTCACTCACTATCTATCTAAGGTACTTTCTCCGCCCAGCCACACACGGATGAGTACGGGTCACGACACCTTACCACAAAGTAACTTTCCCCGCCCAACCATACAAGGACGAGTACGGGTCACTCATTACTTATCCTAATGGATACTTTCCCCGCCCAGCCACGCCAAGACGAGTACGAGTCACGGTCATCCATTAAGGGATTCGATTTCACGATTTAAAACATAACACAAGAAGTAAACTTCCAACTTTTCATAACTTCCTAGCCCAAAGATACTAACCGATTATCAATGCCTAAGTATATTTAAGTCTCTAAAATAGTTCCGTAACAATCTAGGGTAACCTAGCTACCTCACAAGTTTTACCATTTCATTTCTTTAAGCTCATAATTCCATAACTTAACATCTTTATGGTATTTTCGAAAAGTCGGACAAAAGTCGGGTAAAAATAATATTTTTCGGCATAAAGTACATAATTTTAGCTTCAAAATGATACGCAGAACACTAAAAACGGATACCCGGATCAAAAGTTATAAAAGAAAACATAATTCTATGAAAGAAAACATAACTCAGCTTGAAAGTTACAGTTCGCGGGGCGAGCACAGAAAAATCCCTACAGTTCGCGGAGCGAACACGGTAAAATTATGCTAAACCAACTACGGGAAAAATCATCCCAAAACCCCCAATTTCACTAAAATGCACCAAACCAGAGGAATCTAAACACAAACATACCTATAATCATGTACTAAACATCATACTTAGTTTTAATCGAGTTTTTAACCGTTTAATCTTTTGATTTCAAGCTTTCTACCGAAATCTCTAAAAACTCATAAAACCTAAACTCAACCAAAAGATATAACAAAAGTATCTCACTACGAACCCACCTCGAGAGATGAAGATTGACGGAAAGAATGAGCCGATTCGACGGACGAATGATGGAGAATGTTGAATTTGAAGCTTAGGGTTTCCCTCATTCTTCTTCTCTTTTCTCTTCTTTTTTTCTTTTCCTTTTTCTCTTCTTTTCTTACTAACTTCTTCTTTCTCTCATTTTCTTTATATATAAACAATTATATAAAAACTTATATTTTACCAATGTGTCCAAAATAGAGAGTATCCAAATATGTCTCTTAATCCTCAAATTAGTAAAACCTCTGAAACAAATAATATCGGTCTCCCGATTTAAATTTTCCGTTTACTCTAATTGATTTTTCATCAAAATTTCTTAGAATAAACCAGAAAATTCTATTGGCATAAAAAATATTATCCGGAGACTTAAATAAATTACGGGGTGTTACATACTTTTTGGAAACCTAAAGGTTCTAATTGGTTTTAAAGCGCTTCCGTTGTGTTTAAAACTAATGCTCGATTTCAGCTATCTGATTATGATCTCACACTCCCGTGGTCTTATCCTAATCTTTTGTACTCTCTTACTCTCGTAACGAAAGTTAATTAAAACAAGAAATTGAAACCAAATTATAACTTGATTTAAGGTTTTAGCCTAATTATATCGAATTCGTTCCGGTTTACACAATTACATACCGATTAACGGTTTAACTAGACATATTAAATAAAGAAAGGTAGAAGGAGGAGAAAAAATGATAAAAATAAATGCGGTAATAAATAAATAAATAAGCATTAAAATCAGAAACCTGGTTGCAATGTTCTTGATCAACCAAGCTTCGAAACTTGAAACGAAAACAATAATGTAATGGCTAGAAACAATAAAAATGGTGATAGTTTCCTAATGGTGGAAACTATCACTAAGGTTTGGTAAAGGAAAATAAAGACGAATGAAATACTAAAAATAAAAGTGAACTTCGACGGAATGAAAATGGCAGCAATTGGACATCAAAACGAAGCTTTCATTGCAAATGGCAAAAAGCTCTATTTATAAGCAGTGTGGTAGGGTTTGTTGAGAAATAGTAGGCTTGGACTCCAATTTGGGATTGAGACTGAGTTGCATAGACTGAGTCGACTAGGGTGAGAAATCTTCTCCGCTTGAACGAGAAAATCTCACTTTAATTTGACTTTTGTTTCGTCTGTTACGGATTTTATGTTTCTGCATAATTCAGTTGAGACGAACATTTGATTTCTGAGACGGGCAACTTGGATATGAGACGCTTAACTTGGAATTGAGTTGGGCATCTAGACTTTTGAGACGGTCTTTTGATTGGTGAGACGGTCGTCTCACAGGTAAAAATGCAAAAATGCATTTTCTTGTTGTTTTCCTTCTGTTTTTCCATGGTTTCTTGCTCAATAAGCTTCCTTTTACACTTTTGCCTCCAAATGACATGTCTGATCAAATGTATGCAAAACAAACATAATTTAAGTGTAATATCTTCCAAAACAGATAAATAAATAATGCTAAACAATCGGAAATCACATTAAATAATCGATATGAATTCGAGTTATCAAATTCCCCCAGACTTGAATCTTTGCTTGTCCTTAAGCAAACAATCAAATATGTTTTAAAATAAAATATCTCTACATGTTGGTTGCGTGACTGGCTAATGGTCAACGATTACTAACTGCAAGTGCATAGTCTATCGCGTAGTAATAAAATATATCGATCCCACAAAGACTTGATAATTAACCTAGTGTAGTCGGGTGTTGCTATGTTTAGCTAAGGCGAGCGACGTTTTAAGTTTGAAGGGTTAAGAATTAACTAAATTAAATTAATGGTATAAATTATCGGTACGTAATTGATTTTTCCTTCGCAAATTCAATAGAGGGTCGGCTTGTTAAGATTTATTAAGTTATCTCTCCGTAGAAACTCTTGGTCTAAAAGTCCCCGACTCACACTTTCATGGTCTTGCCTAATACTATACTCCTAAGTTCAATTGAGCGCTCTCACTGTGTCAATTCAAGTTATAAATACTTTTTGGAAACCTAAAGGTTCTAATTAATTTTAAAGCGCTCTCGCTAAAACTAATGCTCAATTTCAGCTATTTGACTAGAATCTCACACTCTCGTGGTCTTAATCCTAATATTTTAGACTCTCTTACTCTCGTAACAAGTGAATTAAAACAAGAAATCGAAACTATATTATAACTTAATTTAAGGTTTTAGCCTAATTCTATCGAATTCGTTCCGGTTTATATAATTACATACCGATTAACGGTTTAAGCTGACATACTAAATAAAGAAAGGTAGAATGAGAAAAATTGCATAATGTAAATAAATGCGGTAATAAATAAACAAAATAACATTAAAACAAGAAACCTAGTTGCAATATTCTTGATCAACCAAACTTCCTAACTCGAACAGTAAACAAAAATGTGGTGGCTACAAACAATAAAAATGGTTATAATTTCCTAATGGCGGAAACTATCACTAGGGTTCGGTAAAAGAAATAAAAATAAATGCAAGACAGAAAATTAAAAGAAAACTTCGCAGAACAAAAACGGTAGAAATTGGACGTCAAACAAAGCTCCCGTTTTCATTGGCAGAGAACTCCTATTTATAGATGTTGTGATGGAGTTTGTTGAGAAATTCGTGGCTTGGATTTCAATTGGGCTTTTTGACTGGGTTTGGGAGACTGAGTGGATTAGGGTTGAGGAATTTTCTCCGCGTTGAATGAAAATCTCTCTGGTGTTGACCTTGTGTTGCTTCTGTTACAGGATTTATGTTACTGAGTCAATTAATTTGAAGCGAGCATCATAGATTTGAAACGGGCAACTTGACATGTGAAACGACCAACTCACTTCCCAAGTTGGGAGTCTCATCAAGTGAGACAATCGTCTCAACAATGAGACGACCGTATGGATGGTGAAATGCAGAAATGCATTTTTCTGTCCTTTTTCCTCCTGTTTTCTTGGTTTCTTGGCTTAAAAGCTTCCTTTTCGCATTCTTTCCTCCAAACGACGTGTCTGATCGAATGTCTGCAAAACAAACACAATATGCGCGTAAAATCGTCCAAAACAAAAAAATAAATGTGTTAAATAATTAGAAATCACATTAAATAATCGATATGAATTCGAGTTATCGAATCCTCTCGTACTTGAATCTTTGCTTGTCCTCAAACAAACAATCAATCATGGTTTTAAATAAAATACATTTACAAACAGACACGAAACATAACACCTATATGTACGTGGTTGTGCGACTTCATGCTAAATCAACCGAAATTAACTCGAACACTAAGAATACACTAATGACACTAAAATGAGCAACGTTCTTAAACCCCTCTTACAAACCAATCTGAATCATGTTGTCATAGCTCAGGCTGATGCTCTTATATCTATTTCACCCGGTTTCATTCTGGTGCAATCACATTAAGCCCTTTACCTTTGCACGCGCAAAGTGAAATAGTCTGTTAGTGAATTTGATCATTGTCGCTCCCCGGATTTCCATCCTGGTACAAACGCGAAAGTGGCGCGGAAAAGAATAGAGTCGCCAGCCAGACATTTTTATCCCGAAGGAACGGGAATGGTAATGCTGCACAAACCAGAAGAAAAGAAAGGAAGGACACGGGTCCTACGAACCAAAGAGATTGAGTTCGGGAGTCGGTTACGATCTGGGAAGGTATTAGCACCCAAATCGTCCGCCGTACCCGACGGGATCCACGCTTGCAAAGAAACTATTTCAAAGGGTGAGGGGATGAAAGCTGCTGCAAAGAAAATGAACTGAACTGGAAAAGAAAACTGAGAAAGGAACTGAATAAGAAATGAAAAGGAAAAAATGTAGGGAAAATAAAGATTGTGCTCGAACGGGCCCTACCCTGCTGCCTACGTACCTCATCAGGAAAATGAGGATCAGAGTCGTCGTAGTTCCCCTAACTAGGGGTAGAAAAGAAATTGCTTGTGAATTAAAGCTTGAACTGCCTATGCCATTGCTCAGGTGTTGCAGACTCGGACGACGAGTGCGTAACCGTCTTAAAAAATGATAAGTAGGAGCAAGTTTGCGGACGGAGCGAATGAGATGAGAAAAGAATTCCCGAAGGAAAGACGCTTATTGTTTGTTTGGTGTTTTTTAGAAGCTTTTTATGAGTGGAGTTTGCATAGGTAAGTGTACCTAAGTCTTACTCACTGGGATGTGTACGTCTCACATCATCCCGAAATGGAATGCGCAAGAGGCACACCTATCTATGGAGGAAATCCCCAAAGCTAGTCCCACAAGTGAAGGCTCAGACACACTGACCTATTAACATTTATTAAGTATTTTTGTGATTTTTGATTAAGAAGTGTTTTTTAGCTTTTCTTTGTGAAGTAATTTCATGCTAAGACCTATCCACCACGAGGGATAACTTACGCCTCGCCCCGAAACGGAATGCGTGCAAGTATCTCATAGCAAAGTCTCATGTCACATGAAAGTACTCAACATTTGTTAAAGTGAATTAAAAAATAAAGTTTGAAGATGAGAAGAGAGAGAGAGCACCAAAAGGATCTCAAAAGGTGAAAAATCTAAGGGGACTAGAATCCTAAAAGTTGTCATGCATGGATGAACCTAAGTTAGTGAGGTTTGAATTCTATCCTAAAGAAGAAAGAAAGAAGAAAGAAGAAGAGAAGAGGGAAGTAAAGCCTAAGACCAACAATCACAAGTAAGAGAATAACATGAAAAGAGAAGAGATGAGAATTGGAGATGTGGGAATCACACCCACACCTCTCACTTACCATAGCCCCTGAAATGGTTAGTGAACCGCAATAAGCATACAATAAGAACATTTAAACATTACGCAAACCAGAAATGACAATCATGAATCAATCACAATCAACAAAATTAGTACCTAACCCTAGAACGAAGACCAATAAATCTTAATAGGATGGCATAAATGCCTTCCTCAAACTATGTTAGCAAGAAGGAAGAAAGAGGCACGAAACGCTACCTAAGAAACAATACTCCCAACAAATATCAAATGACAAGATAAAATTATGAAATTAAATCTCTAAAGCCAACAACCAGCAACTAATAATGCATCAAAATATCTCACAAAAATTCACAAAGAAACTCCACCAAATAATCACACAAAGTCGCTTAGGAACAAGTAACGAAAACACGCAAACACGACTCATATAACTATGGATAAAATGAAATTAAAAATATAACAAAAATATTTTTATGTACTTTTCTGAGTCTATAAAATGATGCAAAAAGAACGGAGTCAGAATATTAATCGAGACGGAAGAAATAAAATCTACAAGTTAATGAGTTAATATGGAGATTAAATGAGAAAGAAAATAAATGGAAATTCGAAATAAAAATGAAAATTAATAAAAAATTAGAAAATAAAAATATGAAAAAATTCTAAAATGGATTATGAAACTAAAATATTTTTATGTAATTTTCTAACTTGATTTATTATTTAAAATGAATTAAAATTAGAAAGATATAAAAAAAAAGAAAATAAAAAAACAAGAAAAGGAGGGGGGTGCAAAAATAGAAAAAATAAGTTAAAAAGCAGATGGGCCGCATAGGGGGTGGCAAAAGCAATGGGCAAGGAGGCCCAAACGCAAGGACTGAGGGTCTACGTGGAGACATGGTCAACCATTTGACTACACAAGACACGTTAGATCTAGGTATTCTCATGGTACTCTAATCGGACGGCTACGCGAGTGAGGGAGGAAGATAACCTGATACAGCTGCACGCATGGGATAAAAGCAAAAGGGTCCTACCGGACGGTGACAAATGTCACTGCCGGTATGGACAGAATCACACAAATCTTCCAAAATCCTATCCTTATCTCCTTGGAATCCGAAACAAATCAACAACTTCAATCTCTTTCAATATTTTTTAACAAACATTAATATATTTTATATTATCTATTAATATTCAACATAAACTAAAAAGAAATGCATCAGAAACGAAAGGAACAAAAAGCTCTCTCTCGCCATCTTGCTCATCACCTTCTTCAACCACAAAAACAAGCCGGCGCCGAACTCGCGTTCTACTCACCTTCTTCTTCAACACAAGCCCTAGCCGTCGTCCTCATCTTCTCTCCGGCCACCATCCCTCTCAACCTCTAACTGCTACACCTTCACCTTCTTCTTCACCCTCAATCGTCGCCATTCATCACTCATCCTCTTCTTCTTTCAGTCGACAAAAGCGACCACAAAATGCCTCACCCTTCCTCAATTCGGATCCAACACCAATCTCACAAAAAAATGCAACACTTGAAACAACAGCAAAACAATCGACAAACAATGATCAACGGAAAGAAATCTCAAAGAAGTTTACCTATAGGAGATAGTCCGATGCTTCTTTGGATTAACGGCGACGAGAAAAAAACCGCGGTGAGAAATGATGAAGGTGAGGATTATGCGCAACGAAGAGGATGATGAGCTTGGATTTGTTGATGAAGCGTGTTGCGGCTTGAGCTCCGATGATGAAGGACGAGGAAGCCGATGATATTGACGGCAAAACACTCGAATCCGATGATATTGACGGCAAAACACTCGAATCCGTTTTGTTATCTGAACAATGGAGAAGAGGTCAATCAAATCCGATCTGTGTGATATTGATGACGTTAAAGCTGCGGTTGATGAAGGAGTGTTGGTGAAGGTTGATTCGGTTATGATTCAATGGAAGAAGATGAGGTTGGTTTCTTTTCATTTTTTCAGATTTGTTACTGATGAAACTTTTCGATCCAAGGATTTTATGAAGGCTGTGAGAAAGATTGGAGGCTGATGAATTCACGTTTGTAATTTTTGTGAGTTGAAGATTGATGAACTCAGTTTTGAATGAATGATTCTCGTGAATTCTCTCTCACTTTTCTGTTATTGGTGGTGAAGAAAAGTCACCCCACATTTCTGTTTTTTTTCTTTTTTGTTCTGAAATTCTGTTAGAATATTTTGTATAATGAGTGAATCATAAAATGATTTTGGTGCGTGGATGGTGTCACATGAAATTGGTGCTGCGTGAGCCTTGAAAATCATTCAGATTTGTCGTTGTTTTCGTTGCTGGTAATGGCCAATTGTATAAGTGTGTGGTTATGGAATCTCACGTGAGTAACTTTCTTGTGTGCAATGGGCTTGTAACTCTCTTGATTTTTTGGTAAAGAAAAATGATAAATGGGCCTTATATTATTAAAAGAAAGTGAATGATAATAAAATGGACACAATGGCTAATGAATTTGGAAAAGAAGAAAAATTATGGACTTGAAAAAATAGACTTACAAATGAATAAAAATGTGGTGAAAGAAGAAAAGTTTAATTATCTATGGATGGTTTAATGGTTTATGAATATTAGAAATAAAAAAAAGATGAAAATTGACAATAGAAATGGATAAAGAAAAATGTCATAGATCAAAAGAAGTGGATTAGAAACTAAAATAATGAAAAATGGATATGAAGAATTTATGGATAAGGAAATGGGTATGAACCGATCTTTTATGGAATGGACAGACTACCACCAATACACACACAACCATAAAGCCTCGTTTTTCAACCTGAAACCATTCTTGCACCATATCCACAAGAACCAGTGATCAATAATATCATGTCTACCATCGAACAATTCATCACTGAAATAACAACTATATGAATTAAACATCTTCTGAATTTCTTGCCATATAATATTTGAATTACTTTGAATCTGTCTGAATCAATCGCTGGGAAAATAAATCCACAGATGAACCATTCATGAACCGACGAGCAGACACTCTAGCCCAAACTTCTCATAAACGACAACTTGATGACATGACGAACTCAGGACACCACAACTTTACTTTGAACGCTCATCGCTTGAGAAATACCCCATCGACATAGGTAGCGTGCAATTAAAAGCAATTCCAACAATTTGACCAAGATTAGGTCAACCTTTCATCTGAATCGAAACCTAACTGAACAAACGCACCCGAAGTGAAATCCCGACCAGCATATGCAGTGCTATGGATGTTATGCTTCATCTTTCTATGCTAATGATGCAGTGCGAAAAATGAAAATGATATGCTAAATGTTATGAAAAAGAAAGGGCAAATTTGGGGTGTTACAATCATTCTTTTCAAATGGGGTTTGGGTACATGAGTGCGGTAACCCTTTATCAAACCGAATGTAAGTCGTAGGGGATCAAACAATAATTCTCCCTACCAAGTTCAGAACCAGATTCCTCTGAACCGACTAACATCAGTCTTTTTGCCTTGCCTTTTATGCAGCTTGATTTGTTTTACCAATGGCTTGCATTATCTTGATATTTTTCTTTCTTTTTCTTCTTTTTGGCATTTTTGCAATCAATCACTTATTTGCATCAACTTTCCACGTAGCTCGTACTTCAGGCAGTGTTGTCTACTAAAATAAACTACTCGGGGCTAATTTAGACTTAAAGCTTAGACTTTGGTATAATAGGTATCCAAATCTATATTGCTTCTAAGGGTTCAAGGTGTCGAGACTGTATAAGTTTTATTAAGTCTTTCTGAGTTTCTCTAACATTGCCTATTAACCTATATACTTGAAGGGTATGCTAAGTGAAAGCATTAAAAAAAATTATTATTTTTTGGTAACGCTAAAAATACCGGAGAGAATTTTGAAACTGAATACTTTGATTAATTTAATTTGGTTTCTTACAACTGAATAAGGAAATATAATACCTTCTCCCACACTATCTCAGACATTGTCCTCAATGTTGTGAGATATAGGTACACTTCTAGGAAATACAATGAAAACAAAACTAAACAAAAAACTAATAAAAGAAATAACTAAAAAGTAACTACTCCTATTGTGGTGGTCTTTGGCCTCTTCCTCTTGCTCTTCCTCTGACAGCTCTATGTCCGTAGGTCGCTACATAATAAGGTATACCCTCTCCATGGATGTACTCGTGCAACGCCTCAACTTGACTTGTCAATCCTCCCAAAGCCTCGGTGTTGGCAGCTATAATCTTTCTGTGCTCTATCTGCATCAACTCCATTCTCGTCATCCTTTATGCTAAATCTTCATACTATTTCTGTTGCACTTCCTAGTTTTGCATTATGGCCGCCATAATGTCATCCATAGACGCGGGTTGTTGATTCCAAGTTCGGCGCCTAGTGGATGTGTTGGTGCTTGCAAACTCAGCGGCTCTCTGCTGTGCTCTCTCCTCATCATTCAAAACCTACTGGACTTCATCTACTCCGGCGTCTGGTTGAGCTTCCTGTGCAGTCGTACATGGTGAAGGAGCTTGGAGATTGAAGTGCCAGTTGGCCTGGTTTCTCACATCTGTCCTTGTGTAGCAAGGTATGATGATGCTTCTGATAACTTTTCCGTTCACGACCAGGTTGTGTTTGCCATCTTGCCTTGACTTGATCAAATGACTTGCCTTGCAGAACTCCATATCAAGGTATATGGCAGGTAGTCCTTCCAGCTGGTTCATGTTTTCCTCTAAACCTAACTTAAGCGCGATATTCGTGATCATGCCGCAAAAGCAGAAGGGATATTTCCCTATGTTACATATATATTTGATGTTTTCGAATATGAAGGCGACGAGGTTGACTTGCATGTCGAAGAAGGTACAATAAATAAAAAATAAGTCCTTTTGATTTACCATGTGGTTGTTGGCTCTCCCGAAGATAACACTTGACACGGCCTTTGGGTTTCTACATAGATTTTACTCTAAAAAACTTCTACAACTATTCATCTATTAATTCTTATGGTTAATTTTACGAAACCTAACTCCTTCTACACGAATTCTGCAACAACAGTCCAACAACAACACAAACAACAGATGCAATAACAAATATATCAGCAATACAACAAGAACAACATGTCTTTCATCAGATATCAACACGAAATCAACAACAACAATCATACCAAAACACAACAATGGATTTACACGAAAATCCCAACCTACATACGATCATCTAGTCCCGATTATGGAATTCGAACCCCACCCCTACCTTGGATTGAAGGCAACTCGAATCCACCGCGAAAATTCCCGCGAAAATCTTTGACCTAACCTCTCCTTGATGTCTCTCTAAGGCTGTTCTTCTTACAAAAATTCTGATTAGTCTAATTAGGTTTTAACATTATTTTTACTAAACTCTCACTAATCCATTTAATCACTATGGGCCTAATTAGCACCCCCAACATTACTATTCTCATACAACAAAACCAAACCCAACCTAATATTATCTCCATAATTATTATTATTATTCGACTTAATTAATTAAATCCGACTTAATCAACTTAAGCGACTCAAACACAACTTAACCCACAACATAAAATCAACTTAAACAGCTTAAACGACTTAACGACAAGGACGACAAAACAACACGTAACAACTTAAAAATTGGGAAAAATACGCAATAATATTTAATTAAATAAATAAATTAAATACAGGCGTTACACTAAGCACATTGAAATTAAACATCATTTTATTACAAACTATGTTCAGAAGGGAATTTTAATGTTAAAATTTATTGATACAGAACATCAGTGGGCTGATATCTTTATAAAACCCTTGGCTGAAGATAGATTTCTATTTATTCTGAGGAACTTAAATATGGGCATTTTCCCATAATAAATTCCTTCAGAATTGGCTTAGACTCTTTGTGTAAAAATAGGTTATGACTCTGTTCGCTTGTGTTTTTGGCGAACAACCTCTGGTTTACCAATTCCTTGGAAAAGAGTTACTTGCAGGACCAACCACACAAGTCCTAGGACACATGTGCTAAATATTAAAAGGATGGATTCTAAATGTATGAGTTTTATTGATTCTTATACGTTCCGTCGAACAGTTACTCAACAAGATTGTTCTTATTGATATTGCGATATGGAAATGTTTGTCTAATGAAACTAACAAAGAAACTTAAAGTTTGCATTAAAGGTTTGTTGAAATATAAATTGACTTGGAAGTAAATGACTGAAAAGTAGATTGCTTGAAAGTAAATGAACACATAAACTTGAACAAAGAATGAATGACAAATCTAATCTTTATAACTGAAAATTGAATGGTGTTTACACGTACATTTTTCAGATAATTCTCCTTTCTCTTACACACGAGGATTAAAGTAATCTTCACATAAATGTTGTACAAAATTTCACACACTTTTACACAAAGCAAACTATCCTATATATATACAAACAAAATAACCGTCGAATAACGGTCAAATCCTAAGATTTCGCCACTTGGCATTCTGCATGTTACCAATCCCTAAGAATCCTCCACGTATCTACTATCTGGCGAAAAACCGTTATTCATAGAAACTGCCCTTTGAATTGACGAAACGATGCATCCCCTTGCCATGTTAAATTCATTTGAAATTCAAATAGTCCCCATGTCTTCTTCGTCGAATCCTCACATTTATATCTCTTGTCGAAAATACAAAAGGATTTCCCAATAGTGATGTGAAAAACTTCCTAAAGGGCAAACCCATCCCCTTTTGACAGACGTCCGTTCGTCATAACAAGAAACCAAATCATCACAAACCTTCTCGAGATTCTGGACATGTTTGGAAGAAAGAGTGATTTAATCTTGTCGAAACCCTTCGAAGCCACATACATTACCCACTTAAAGTATGAGAAATGCTGAGAAACTGCCATGTCAGGTAATGATGACGTGTAAGAAACAAAGCTTGACAAATCCATCAACTACTAGGGACTCTTTCATGGTGTCAAAATTATATGTATACAGACTCCAAGCAAATATGGAGTTGTGAAGTTCTGAGAGAAATACTTCTACGAGTTAAAAAGTACTTTCTTCAGAAACTAAGAAAAAGCAAAGTGTTCACTAAATATATGAGTATGGTCTTTTGATCATATTTTTCGTTGAAGTGACACCTCGAGAATTGTAATTTTATGAGGCTAGATTTTCAAGATAATCATTATCAATACTCTTCCCATATCTTCTTTTAAAAATATTTTTGAGCTTATTCTCTTTAGAACGCGGCTTATTGGTTTGTATTCCGATGGTATCATCGTTTGTTCAAAGCTCATATGTGTTTGGTTGATTGTTCTTTACCTTTTTTATTATGACAAAAATGGGGAGTATTAATTGAGAAGTTATTTTGAAGCTCAATATCTAGACTCTGAATCATAGTTCTGACATTCTAACATACTGAATATGCAATATTCTTTCAGTATGTCATCTTTCAGGAATGATATTGAATATCAAGTTTTGGCCATTTTTTATCATCTGAGTTCTGATAGAAACCAGGACCTGAGATGAAGACTGATGTTCTAGTCAGACTCTGATGAGTCAATATATGGAAGTATGCCTTATTTATCTTATGATCTGGAAACTCAAAATTTCTATTTTGTGAGTCTTGGGATCAAGGGGAGACTCTAAACAAGTATAAATAAAATTTTGAGATTGTCAGAATAAAGAGGAGAGTATCTGGTAAAGGGAAGATAATTATGATCTCATCTTATGTCATTTCCCATTTATTACCACGTCCAAAATTGACTCTTCAAAATATATTGTTTTGTCATTATCAAAAGGGGGATATTGTGAGAATAAGATTTGGTTCTGCTCAATATCTTTATGTTTTGATAATAACCATTACTACGGAAAATCCATTTAACAACGGTTGGGAAAGATATATAATGACGCATGCACATGCATTGCTATTTAAAGTGTTGTTGTATATATTGTACTTACAATGACGGTCTGAAAACCATTGTTGTAATCCATGACGTGCACCACATATCTCAACGGTTATGCTTACGAACCCTTGTGATATATACTCTTAGATACTGGGTTCAAAACCCATCAGCAGCAAATTCATACAAAGTTCTACCTAAATCCTATACTCTTAGTTTTATACGGGGAAAACCTATTTTCCCCCACAATGGATCCAAATAAAGAATATCCAAAAACATCTCTTAAACCACAATTTAATAAAACCTCTAAATCAGATAATATTAATTAATAAAAATAAGTCTATTAGAATTCCCTTAACAATAAAGACTTAATCCAAAAGCTAAAGTTCTACCTAAATCCTATACAATACTAAAGTGCTAACATTTTACCTAAATCCTATACAATACTAAAGTGCTAACATTTTAACCAACAACTACAACCTATACGCAGTGGAAGTTTGGCATGTGTAATATAGCCATGTCATCCTCCTCATCCATTTCATATTTACTTCCTTCCCCACACTCCAACCTTCGTAAATTTCACTACAAACCCCAATCCCGTTTTCTCTTCTCCTTTCCCGTATCCAAAATCAACAGCGTCAGGAGCCTTAAAACCCGTTGCGCTTCAGATAACGCTTCTAGTTTCCATGGGGTCGATTTCATTGTTTCCATTTTACCAGGAGGCGATTGGTGGTCATTACCGAAGTACCGGGAAGACCACACAGAACCGACAGAGGCTAAGCTCGCTCTCCGACGAATGTTGGAGCTAGTTGCCGATGAGCGGTGGGTTGCAGTCGTGGCATTTGGCTCCCTTGTCATTGCTGCTGTGAGTTTTTCTATACACTAACTAACTTTGTCTATGAAATGCTGTATATTCCCTGTTTGTGTTTCAAAGGAAATCAATGTATGTAACTATTAGAATCAAACAATGTAATTCTAATATTTATTTTTAGGATTATAATTAGTAAATCATAGCAATCAATGTTTATTGTATATATTTTATATTTCTATTATAAATAAATAGAGGCGAGCGTAGTCTGATTTAGACACATAATCACAAACTCACACCATGGTATCAGAGCTTGGTCCGATCCTCTTTGAAACGCATAGCCACTTTTCCGTTGCGGAGTTCCCAAATGGTTGGGAATATGATAGTACTAGTTTTCTCTTTTCACATCAAGGTTCAAAATCCTAGTCCATTGTCCATGGGTTCAGCCACGATCAAGGCTAAACTTGCTTTATTTTTCTTACTTTGGTTGCTGGGTGCCAGCAGAACCCATGGTATGGTCCCAAAACCAAAACCTTCAGTCTCACATCTAGTTTTTCTGTTAACTGTCCAACATACACAACCCTACATACTGACCCTGCCATTAGATTCACTCAAGTTATATTGGCCATTCACTCAAGCGCCATCATTATTCGCTGTCCCATGCATGCTCGCAAACATCTCTTGTTTCTTGGGTTTCAATCCATTTTCTCTCTCCATTGATTGACATGGCTTCTTTGTCTTTGTTTTCGGATTGATTTAATGTCAGCACTGTTTTGGCATTTGGATTTCTCTGTGTAGGTATTTTTCATACCTTGTGTACTGTTAACTCATTTATTGTAAATTCTATAGAGTGCAATTGTTCTGCACGTTTATTTGGTGCAGTATTAATGTCTTTCTTAAAATGTGAATTTGACCTAACTCATCTCTACAAAACTAACTTGTAAGGTGAGGATATTCCCACTTATAAACATATATTGAGACTATATCCTTTTCAATGTGGGACACTTTAACAGTCTAGTTAATGCATATTTTTTCTGGTCCGATTTTGGACATCTTTTCATTCATAGCGTGCTTTCTGCCTTGTCTCAATTTGATATCTAATGGTAAGCTCTCTAATCTTTGAGCCCAACACAAGTCTTCGGTAATCCCTTCGCCTCACGAAAGTGAAGGTTGATTCGTTGGCACCAGTCATTGATGACATGTCCCACCTAAGTTAAGTTAGTTTTTCTTTTTTGTAGTCCCGTTGATCAATTATCATCAAGTTGATTCACCGACGCCGATCACACAATTAAATTGGTTGTTTCAAGCAAAGGACAACACCAGACCAAATATCATTGCAACTTTGTTTGGATGCAGCTCGTGAAAGTTCATTGTGGTTCTAATAGTAGTAGTTAGTTAGATTTTCTCTTGTAAAGGATATAATTTTAACTAGCTTAAAGTTTAATAAGCTTTAGCTTGAAATGGAGTGTTAGAGTGTAATCCTAATACTCATTATTATTAGGATTATAATCAGTAAATCATATCAATCAATATTTATTGTATTTATTTTGTATTTATATTATAAATAGAGACGAGTGTAGTCTGATTTAGACCCATAATCACAAATTCAAACAGTAACCACTAAAGAGTTTGAGAGGGTGAGGATTGTCCACCACACGTAAGTTGTAAGTACTAATTTGGTTATACCATCAGTCAACCGTGGGAGCTCCAACAAACTCCTCCAAACTCACTTTTGAGGCCCTCTAACATTTTTGCTGACATGCAGCATGCTAGTAGTATTTATTAACACATGATTGAAAGAGATAGTTGATGGGTTGGAATATATTGGAAATGGATCAAGTAAGATGAAGTTTTACTTCAGATGTTATTGTCTTATTTTTAAAACACCAAGCCATGAATTGAATTTGAGTTATTTTAATTCGGTGTACCCTTTTACTTCTTTAAATAGGCAACAGGTTTACCTCTAAACAGGCCTAAGCCTTAATGGTTGCCGACGAGCCAATGTTTTTATACAAATAAGCAACTGTATAATTTATAGATATACTAAAACAATGTAATTTAAAACCAACGACAATAACGATAATACTGTATTGTTTAATTTTTCATAAGGCTTACATGTTAAAGCTAAAAGATTTTTGATGGCCTAAATCACATGACCTTTTTTAGCTTAATGGGCTTTTTCAAAAGGTTTAAAATGCCTTAACCTAGTCACTTAAGTAATTAGGCTTGGTCATAAGACAAGTCACTTGGTCTATTTTCATTTGATGGATCAAAAGTGAATTCTCTAAGTTGCTTCACAGTTACATTCTAAATCTAATCTTGTTTTTAATCTTTGAGTACAAAGATGTAAGACCTGGTGTGAAGGAGAATAGGCTAAAGTTCATCGAAGCAGCTTTGCATGAACTTTAGCCTATGAACTTCAGATGGCTCTAAGAATGGCGCTGCTATGATAATTTCAGTGACTGATGCGGCATGATATATGTGTAGCACTGTAGCTTCTTCATCTCTCTTATGTTCTATTCCATTGTGTTAGTGTCAACATTTATTGCTTACCAATTTTTGTGTCCGCTGCTGCAGCTTTCAGAAATCACCATGCCAAGTATACTTGCAGCATCAATATTTTCGGCACAAAGTGGCGAGACTGCGGCATTCTCTAGGAATGCAATGTTTTTGGTTCTTCTATGTTTCACTTCAGGGATATGCAGGTAATTCTTATAGAGCTTAATCTCTCTTTCTAACATAATTTTTAGTCACTTTTTGGAAAGCTATTTAATGGGATATCCAAGGTACAAAACCAAAACGTACTCTACACTGAACAAGGTTCTTGTCCCTAAATAAAGTAGCTTGTCCTTAAGTAACCAGACCACTTCACAGTGGAAAAGTAGGAGAGGCTAATGGTCTCCGGATTCTTAATTCACACAGCCCATATGCTAGGTGATAAAACCTTACCTAAAATGCCTTACTGCATGTATCAGTTCAACTATTATTCAAACAAGTAATGCTCCCTTACCTAAAATGCCCTACTGCATGTATCAGTTCAACTATTATTCAAACAAGTAATGCTCGCCTTAAAATTAGTTTCCTTTTGGTGTGGTCTATTTGTTAGTATATGTTGGAATTTCCGCCATCATTGCGGTCCGCCCTTAGTCGCCTAGGCAATAGAACCTTACCTAAAATGCCTTACTGCATGTATCAGTTCAACTATTATTCAAACAAGTAATGCTCGCCTTAAAATTAGTTTCCTTTTGGTGTGGTCTATTTGTTAGTAAATGTTGGAATTTTTGCCTTCATTGCGGTCCGCCCTTAGTCGCCTTAATTGTGGCACTTTGGCTTTCCTTCATTGCAGCCTCCAATATCTTCATTGTGTTGGGTTTCCTTCATTGCAGCCTCCAATATCTTCATTGTGTTGGGTTTCCTTCATTGCAGCCTCCAATATCTTCATTGTGTTGGGTTTGAAGGAGTGAATTTAGTCCCACATTGCTTATAGATATGACTTGTGTTGTGTTTATAAGTGAGGGAAATCCTCATCCTACAAGCCGGTTTTGTAGGAATGAGTTAGGCCCAACCCAACTTCTAAAATGGTATCAGAGTCTATCCTAGATCACATGTTGGACTTCCCGCATCTTCCACGCTCTGGGCTCACTGAGGCCCCGAGCGTGAGGGTGTGTGTTGGAATTTCCGCCTTCATTGCAGTCCACCGCTAGTCGCCTTAATTGTGGCATTTGACTTGCCTTCTTTGCAGCCTCCAATACATTCATTGTGTTGGATTGGAAGGGGTAGATTTAGTCCCACGTTGCTTAGAAATATGACCTGTGTTGTGTTTATAAGTGGGAGCAATCCTCATCCTGCAAGCCGGTTTTGTAGGGATGAATTAGGCCCAACCCAAATTTTAAGAGTATATATTTAGTGTTCAGATTGAGTGACTGGTTATTTGATTCTCTCATTTGAATTTCAGTGGGTTGCGAAGTGGCTGCTTTGGAATTTTGAATGTAACCTTGGTGAGTGGTTTTTGATCTCAACTATTTTCTCATTTGAATTTCAATGGTTTGCGAAGTGTCTGCTTTGGAATTTTGGATGTAACCTTGGTGAGTGGTTTTTGATCTCAACTATTTCCAATTAATGTTTTGGATGTGCCAACTTTATATGCTAGAGTTTTTTATCCCACCTATGCCATTGCTTTGTATCGTTGTGAATTTTATGCTGGAAGATGTAGTCAACGAGTCATCGGAGCTCATCTAAGGTTCTGTTTGGAAGATGTAGTCAATGAGTCATGAGCTCATCTAAGGTTCTGTTTGCGAGTTTGGAAGGTAGGGCATGGAAGGGCTTCGGGTGAAAGGAAGGAGGAAAGAGAAATGGAAGAATGATAGTCCTCCAACTTGAATAGGGAGTTAGTTTATTTTTCTTCTTAATATAAAATCCCCCATAGTGAGGAAATTAAAAAAATTTACTCCCTCCGTCCAACAATGAGTAATCCATTTGGAATAAAATAGTGTCCCAAAATGAATGACCCATTTCAATTTTCAATACATCTTTTCCAATTTTACCCTCATTTAATATTACTTTCATCATTCCCAATACATGATAAGGGAATTTTAGTAAAAATATTATTCTCTCTCAGTCAATTATTATTTTTTCTTTATATATGTGAAATGGTCAACCGGATCACTCATTGTGGGACGGATGAAATATTTAAGGAAGGTTGAGATAAATTCTACAACTTTAATATATGTTGTCATAATGCTTTTAAAATTAAAAATATATTAACGTTAAATTTTCTCATTTATCATTCTCGACAAATACACTTAAAAATGTGAAAGATTTCTCTATTGTTTCCTCTACTTCCCTCCCTTCAAAGCCCTTCCCTTCCCCTCTAAACTCCAAACAAAGTCAAGATGATTTCAGACTAGTGTTTTACCACAAATAGAGGATGTTTTGGGCATTTTTATTCTGAGATATTTTCCTATACTCTATGACTTATTTGTCCTCTCATAAAGATCTAGATTGAAGGAGAGGTGAAAAGCTGACTGATTATCACACACAAGTTTCATAGGACCGATTTCACAAAAATGAAGTTCCCGTAGTAAATACGTTAACCTCAAGAGCTTATATGTGGCATGTGCCATGGCTCAATACCCATCCTCTATACTTGATTGAGCAACAACAATTTGCTTTTTGCTCTTCCATGAGGTCAAATTTCCATCAAGAAAACACAATAATCCAATGTGTATCACTTGCATCTCCTGACCAAATAGGTTGTTAATCGCGGATAGCGGCATGTAGCGCCGAACCCCCAAAATGCTATAACGGCATAGCGGAATGACCGCTATTGTGATCTTTAAAAACCAAGACAAATACTTAACAGTAATACATAAATACTTAAAATAAGTTCCAACAACATACATAATGCCTTAAAACATAAGTTACAATATCATGCATAAATTCCAACATCACCACAATATAAGCTTCCATCAAAATCAAATTATAGACGTGCTCAAAATGACTAAACCAAATTCTAAATGTAAAAAAAAAAGAAAGAAAAGAAAATATGTGAATGGTCTTGTCACCCTATATCAATATTCTCACTAATAGGTTTAAAAAAACCTTCCTTGTTGGAAGCTTGTGCTGAACTTGCAGAAGATGATGTCATAGTTGTCAATAGATGAGAAATCAGCAAAACAAGAGAGAAATAGATGTGAATGGATGAGAAAGTGAAGAAAAAGATGAATAGGTGAAGAGGAATTTGGAAAGAATGAACAGGAAAGATGGATGCTTGTTGATTTGAGAAGAAGAATGGATGAGAAAGATGGATGTTTCCTGATTTGAGAAGAATGTGGAAGAAGAAAATTTGCGAAGAAAATGAACAACAAATTTTTATGTTAAAAGGATCCACTGCTTGCTGATTTTAGTGAAGAGAGAACTGTAAATGACCTAAAGCATCACTAGCCGCTTTTATATTAGTCAAATATGGAAATGACCTAAAGCATCACTATAGCATCACCATGACTCCACAAGTAGCGCCCGTTGTTTCCGCTGTCGCTGATAGCGGTTAGCAGCCCAAAAGCATGGCGCTGAGGTTCTCTACTACTACGCTATGCTGCTATAGCGCCGCTATAGCGGATTATCGACAACCTAGCTGACCAATCAACATTTGAATATCCAATGATACCAGTGTTGTCTCTATCTCATAAAACAAACCCCTTTTCCTTTGTTGTACTTGAAGATTTGAATAACAACACCCTGATGATTGTCACAAGGAGAGTTGAGGAACTGACTTACTACAATGACGGGTAAAGATATGTTGGGTCTAGTCATAGTTAGATAATTGAATTTTTCCACATGTTTTCAATATCTACTTGGATCAATATATGGCTCCATCTTGTTAGAAAGAAGATTTACATTATGATCCATATGAGTATCATCTGGTTTGCAATCAATTAGACCTGTTTCCTCTAGAATATCAAGAGTATACTTCCTTCGAGAGATAACAATACCTGACTCGACTTTGATTGAGACACCTCAATCATAAGAAAGTAATGAAGAGGACCCAAGTCCTTAGTCTGAAGGTTTTGAAATAAGAGTTGTTTTAAAGCCTTGATGCCCATCGGAGTCATCACTTGTAACAACAATGTTGTCAACATAAACCACTAGATAAATATATTTGTTTGATGCGGAGCATTTGGTGAAAATAGAGTGACCTGATTCAAAACAGGTCATCAAAAATTGTTGTAATGCTTTGCTAAATCTTCCGAACTATCTCCGAGGTGATTGTTTCAAGCCATACAAAGACTTGTGCAATTTGCATACCCCATTACACCCCCCTAAACAACAAATCCAGGGGGTTAGTTGTCCATGTAAATCTCCTCTTCCAAGTCGCCATGTAAGAATTCATTCTTGATATCCAATTGAAATAGAGGCTAGTGTTTCATGGCAGCCATGGCCAGAAAGAGATGAACAAATGCTATCTTCGCAACAGGAAAACAAGTATCACTATACTCTTGGCCATGGACTTGATTATATCCCTTTGCCATTAGGCGAGCTTTCAATCAATTTAACTGTCCATCAAGACCCACTTAAATATTAAATATCCACCTGCAACCTACAACAAATTTCCCAGAAGAAAGATAAACAAGCTCTCGAGTATGATTAGATTCTAAAGCTGGCTTTTCATCAAGTATTGTTGTTTCCACCCTGAATGGGATAGTGCTTCTTGAATAGTTTTAGGAATAGAAACATAGGCAAGTGTAGAAACAAAAGCACAATTGGTGGGAGATAAATGATGGTAAGACACACAATTATAAATTGGATAAGGGTTACAGGTTAAATGGTTACCATTTTGGATGGCAATGGGAAAATCAGGAGACACGTGAAGAGCCGAAGCAGGATGGAGACGCTTGGAACAGGAGTGAAAAAGGAATCAAAAGTAAAGGTCTCGACACAATTTAAGGAACTAGTTAATTTGCTTATCAAATTGAAGGGACAATAAGGAATTAATAAATCAAAACTCAGAGTGAGGGAATAGGTGAAACTCGTCCAATCCCAGTTGCCTCAACTTTAAATCCGTCCGCAATAGTGATATAATGTGGATATTTAAGTGGTGGTAATTCAGAGAAAAGTGAGGAATTACCGGTTACGTGATCTGGAGAACCAAAATCCAAAGTCGATCAAATGGGAGTAGAGTGAGAGAGACAAACTGTAACAAGTATGAGCAATAGTAGTTGAGGAAGTGGCTTGTTGTGCTGCCTTCAATTGCAAATACTCCTTATACTCATTGGAAGAAAAAATAGTTTCAAGTTCAGCCTTTAACTTAAAGTCTGTAGAGGTGTTAGCAACATTAGCAGTTTTGCTCAGAAAACCATGCAAACTGAAGCACCGATCTTGAGTGTGCCCGTCTTTCCTACAATAACTACACTAGAAATTACTTCTACCAACTCTACCACACCCTCAACCACGACCTCCACTACCAGAGTTATAAATAAAAGCAGAGGACTCGGGAACAAAACGGGTGTCATCAGTTGGTAAAGATATTCAAACAAGAGAATAAATTAGCTTTTCTACCAAAGGGATTGTAGTATTTGTTAATGTCTAGTCTTTAACAGAACCGTACTCTTTTGGGAGACCAAGAAGAATAAAAACCATGAACATATTGTCAACCTTTTCCAATACCTTCTTATTATCATCACTAACCAACATAAGTTTGAGGCCATCAATAGTAGATTGAGCACCAATAAACAATATTCTGATAAGTTTTGATTAGTTATTTTAAGAGTAGCCAAGATGCCAACAAACTCATACAATCTGAATATCGGTAGCATAAACTTTTTATCCTTCCGCCAAACCTCGTAACATGATCTATACGATAAAAAATGTGCCATCGACTTTGGCTCAATAGAATTCCACAACTACGATACAAGCTGATAGTTAGCTAGTTCCCAACCATCTTTCAACGTTGCATCAATATTTGAAGTCTTCTTAGTAAGATGCTCTGACCGACGCTGACCCAAAAACCATAACTAAACTGAAGAATATCAATTCATATAGTTTTTATTACCATTCAATTTTTCTGTGGTAATAGTGGGTGTTCCTTGAAACACAAACGAAACTCTTTAAGGCTCTTTTTTTGTAGGATCACCCTTGACAACATCATTCTTTGGAATTTCATGTGAAGACATGATGTTTCAACAAAGAAAAAAGTTCAACAACACCAAATAAAGGAATGATTAAATCAAATACAATAATATCCTAACGGATACTAATTATAATTATAATATCTCAACAGTGTTGTCTAGTTCAGAGCACATCATTCTACTCTCCCTGTCATGTTTCAGGTAAAGCGTCTCCGAGAAAACTTGTATACAGCCATTCTTTTTCAGGTATATGTTTTACGAAATAAAAATATACTGGGCTAACAAAGATGTTCTTTAGTGTTTTTTTGGTTATTTATTTACTTGTACTGCTTCTCTGCTATTCTTATGGTTATCCTGGGCATGTATAATTATGTAGGACATATCCTATTTTGATAAAGAAAAAGTTGGCCCCTTGACAAGCAGGCTTGCAGCAGATTGTCAACGGCTTTCACATGTTATAGGAAATGATCTTCAGTTAATCTTACGCAACTCTTTGCAGGTCTTAATATTTTCATATTAATTTTCTGGTCAAATTTGATGGCATTATTTTTCTATGTAGTACCTGTTATTTTCTTTGATATCTAGGGAACAGGAGCAATAATTAATTTACTGGTTTTATCTTGGCCTCTAGCATTATCTGCACTGATGATTTGTTCCGTGTTATCTGCAATTTTCCTGGTCTATGGCAGGTAAGCTTTGGTAGTTTTTCTGACTTTATTTTAAGGGGCTCGGCAATTTTGCTTCGAGAACTGTTTGTTTCTCTCTCTTTTTGTGTTGTCTTCTTGTTAAGACGATAACTTGGACTCTATTCTCATTGTGTTCATCTTGTTTTTTTTTTTTTTATCTTGATAATTCTTCTTTTTTCCTTAGCTGTAAACAATGTTTTATTGAACTGGTGTTAAGCCTGAAGCTTTTTCTTTCATTATTTATATTTTTACAAAGATGCATCAACATAACGTGGACTAGCTATGTTATTTGAATTTATTCTGATCTGTTGATATATATAAAATAGTCCTACATCGATTATATCATGTAATTAGTTGTAATCTATCTATATATAATAATGTTTCCGTAGTGCTTTTCAAAACACGTGGTTTAATCTAAATGTCTCTTAGTCTTGCTTATTTCAACATGATATCTAGAGCCTGCTAAGAGGCAATTCTTTCTTCGCCGTGTTTTACCCGGTTGACCCATTGTCTTCCGGTGAGAATATATTTTTTTGCAAACCGTGTTGTCACTCCGGTTTGCCTCTCATGTTTCAATATTCTTCGGTAACCACTCTGCTGCCGCCACTACCGCCGTTACAATTCCGGCAAAACATCCGACGACGTTTCGGAAAACCGTTCCCACCGTTATTATTCCGGTTTTTTGAATCTCTGGACAAAATACTCTGCAATTATACATGCTAATGTTCCCAAAACCTCTCTCGCGGCTGTTCAAGAGGTCTACAACACAAGTAGACGAAATCAATTTCTAATGAAACTTCGTCCAGAATTTGAGGTTGTCAGAGGTGCTTTGCTCAATAGGAATCCTGTTCCTTCTTTGGATACTTGTGTTGGTGAACTTCTAAGGGAGGATCAACGTCTACTTACTCAAGGAACCATGTCTCACGATGTTGTCAGTTCCGAAACTGTGGCAATTGCATATGCTGCTCAAAGTAGAGGAAAGGGTCGTGCATATGGTTCTCTCACTGTTGGTGCATCTAATGGTGGTGCTCTACAACCTGAAATGATTCAACAAATGATACTTTCTGCTCTTTCTGCCTTGGGAATTCAGGGTAAGTCTTCTAATGTTTCTCAACCATGGTTTCTTGATTCTGGTGCATCCAATCACATGACGGGTTCCTCTGAATACTTGCACAATTTACATTCTTATAATGGTAATCAGCAAATTCAAATTGCTGATGGTAATAAACTCTCTATCACTGATGTTGGTGACATAAACTCTAACTTTCGTGACGTGCTTGTATCACCGGACTTGCTTCCAATTTATTGTCTGTTGGTCAACTGGTGGATAACAATTGTAATGTTAATTTTTCTCGTGTTGGTTGTGTTGTGCAAGAGCAGATGTCGGGGAAAGTGATCGCGAAGGGGCCTAAAGTGGGAAGATTGTTTCCGCTCCAGTTTAGTTCTAATCATTTATCTTTTGCTTGTAATAATGTTTTGAACTCGTATGAGGATTGACATAGAAAATTGGGCCATCCAAATTCTGTCGTTTTGTCTCATTTATTTAAAACTGGTTTATTGGGAAATAAACATGTTTGTACGACTTCCATTTCATGTTCTGTTTGCAAATTGGCTAAAAGTAAAACACTTCCTTTTCCGTCAGGTGCTCATCGTGCCTCCACTTGTTTTGAGATGATTCATAGTGATGTATGGGGAATGTCTCCTGTAGCATCTCATGCTCACTATAAATATTGTCACATTTATTGATAATTATAGTCGTTTTACTTGGATATATTTTCTTAGATCTAAATCTGAAGTTTTTTCTATGTTTCAGAAGTTTTTGATATATGTTGAAACTCAATTTCAAGGAAGTGTTAAAATTTTTCGATTTGACTCTGGAGGTGAGTATATGTCTCATGAGTTTCAGGAGTACCTTCAACAAAAAGGAATTGTGTTTCAACGATCTTGTCCAAATACTCCCCAACAAAATGGGATGGCAGAGCAAAAGAATCGTCATTTGCTTGATGTAACGCGTACCTTACTTCTTCAAGCTTTTGTGCCATCCAATTTTGGGTAGAGGCTCTTTCCACTGCCGTATTCTTGATCAATCGTCTTCCTTCTACGGTTATTGATTTTGATTCTCCCTTTCATCTTTTTAAAACTTAGCCTGATTATAGTGATTTACATACTTTTGGTTGTGTGTGTTTTGTTCACTTACCTCCGTTTGAACGAAATAAACTTGGAGCACAGTCTGTTCAATGTGCATTTATGGGGTATAGCAACTCTCATAAGGGTTTTGTGTGTTATGATGTCTCTAATCACCGCTTTCTAATTTCTCGGAATGTTACATTTTTTGATAATCAATATATGTTTCATTCTCGTTCTCCTGCCAAAAATGATATTGCTATTCTTCCTAATTTTTCCTTTATGCCTCAATCTATAGAACGTTATAAACCAGGAATTACATATGTCAGACAACGCACAAAACAGGTTCCCACGGCCCCTCCCGACACTGATCCGCCACCTGATCCTTAACTGGTCGAACCACGACGTTCTGGTCGAATATCTAAAGCACCAGATAGATATTCACCAGACAGGTATGATTCCTCACATACTTCTCTGACTGTCTCATTGTCTAGCATATCTATTCCTACTTGTTATGCACAGGTTATTAAAGATGTGCGTTAGATAAAAGCAATGAATAAGGAACTTCAGGCTCTTCAAGAGAATTTTACATGGGATATTGTCTCTTGTCCCCCTGATATCAAACCCATCGGCTGCAAATGGGTGTATTATGTGAAACTGAATTCTGATGGATCTCTCAATCGTTTTAAGGCTCAATTGGTTGCCTTAGGAAATAAGCAGGAATATGGAATTGATTATGATGAGACATTTGCACCGGTTGCCAAAATGACTTCTGTTCGTACGATACTCTCTATAGCTGCTTCTAACGGGTGGTCTTTTCATCAAATGGATGTGAAAAATGCTTTTCTTCATGGTGACCTGACGGAAGATATTTATATGACTCCTCCCCAAGGTATATTCTCGTCATCTAAGGGTGTGTGCAAGCTTAAACACTCTTTATAAGGTTTGAAACAAACGCCTCGAGCATGGTATGAAAAATTTCGCTCCACTCTACTTGGGTTCTCCTTTATTCAGAGTCAGTATGATTCTTCTCTATTTATTCATAAAACGTCTGCTGGAATTGTCCCACTACTTCTATATGTTGATGATATGATTATTACTGGTTCTGATCCTGCTTCGATTCAAAGCCTTAAACAACAGTTACAAGTATCGTTTCATATGAAAGATCTTGGTAATTTGCATTATTTTCTTGGTCTTGAGGTTAATTCTACATCCAAGGGCATCTTCCTCCATCAACACAAGTATGCCACAGATTTAATTTCTATGGCTGGTCTCCAATCGGCTAATCCAGTGGATACTCCTCTTGAGGTTAATGTTAAATATCATCGTGATGATGGTGATATCTTGCCTGATCCCTAATTGTATCGTCAACTCGTGGGTAGCCTTAATTACCTGAGTATTACTCGCCCTGACATATCTTTTGTTGTTCAACAAGTAAGTCAATTCATGCACTTTCCTCGCCATCTTCACTTGACAGCAGTTCGTCGCATAATTCGCTACTTGAAGGGAAGCTCTCATCGTGGTTTATTCTTTCCCACTGGTATTGCTCCTAAATTAAGTGCTTATAGTGATGCCGATTGGGCAGGGTGTCCTGATACTCGGCGATCTGTCACCGGTTGGTGCATGTTTCTTGGCTTTTCATTGATCTCATGGAAAAGTAAGAAACAAGTGAGAGTATCTAAATCTTCTATTGAATCTTAGTATCGTGCCATGTCTGCTGCTTGTTCTGAAATAATTTGGCTTCGTGGTCTTTTGGCCGAACTTGGATTTCCTCAAATAGAGCCTACTTCACTTTATGCTGACAATACAAGTGCCATCAAAGTCGTGGCGAATCCTGTTTTTCATGAACGCACCAAACATATCGAAGTTGATTGTCACTCAATCCATGACGCGTATGATGACCGACTAATATCACTTCCTCATGTCAGTACTCAGTTGCAGGTTGCAGATATTCTTACAAAGGCTGTTCCGCGCCCACGTCATCAGTTTCTTGTTAGCAAATTGATGCTCATTAACTAGCAACATCAATTTGAGGGGGGATGTGAATAGGAATTAGTTTGTCATTAGAATAAGAGTTTGTTCCTAGAATAAGGGAAATAAATCAGCAATTGATTTGTTCTCATTAAATGTAATTATTTAGTGTAACCTTTATTTATACAAGAAATATATTGAGAAAGGCATGAAGCCAATAATTTTTGATATTAAGAATATTTGTATATAGAATAGTTCCACATCGACTATATTATGTAATTAGTTGTAATCTATCTATATATAATAATGTCTCCGTAGTGCTTTTCAAAACACGCGGTTTAATCTAAATGTCTCTTAGTCTCGCTTATTTCAACATGATCCATGCCTAAGTTATGATGTTTTTTTAGTCTTTGGTTGGCTTCCGAGTTGGTCTTTCTAAATTGTTAGATATTGTATCCTACTTGTTCTTGTTTGCTTATTGAAATGATATAAATTGAGATAATGCAATGTAGTTATGCCATAAAACTGCTTACATACACCTAAACATGAACTTGGTGTTTGTCTCAGTTTGGAATTTTTAACTCATTCTAGTACATGTTTGTTTCAATCTTGCATTTATATAGGATAGTAATAGTAAGGTAATGGTAATTGTAATGACATAATAAAGTGATGGGGATGCAAACAAGAATTTGTGTCCCGATGGACAGTTTGTGCATACTTCAACCGAGCTCAATGAGTGTGTGTGTGTAGGATCTTCTTAATGTACTTTATTCATCTTAGCTCATAAATAATACTCACATTTCTACTTCTTAATTGCTTAATAGCTATCACTCACAAACTTAATTACTTTATTTTTTTGACCATCCTATATGAGATGAAGGGTTTTCTTTGTGGCACTTAAAGATGTTATATATGTTTTTCCTAAGGAAATATTGCTTATGATTCAATATTTATATGCTTAAGCCAGCCATTCATGTCTCTGGTCTAACTTATGACAATGCTGACTTTCTAAAGAATGTATTTATTGTTTTAATAGGTATCAAAGAAAATCAGCAAAGTTAACCCAAGATTTCTCTGCTTGTGCTAATGATGTATACATACTTACTAGTAAAACTGTTTCTAAAATATTGACCATAATCTTATTTTAACTATTATTATATTTTCTATTACAGGTAGCTCAGGAAACACTTTCTTTGATAAGAACTGTCCGGGTGTATGGAACCAGAAAAGAAGAATTCGAAAGGTGATTTATTTTGTTTATTCTCTTATTATATATTCTAGCTGAAAATCTATATTTTGGTATGTAATTTAGGATTTAATCTTTCATTACTTCCGTGTATTAGTAAGATTTTAAGCTATACCATTCTCTCCAATTCTGTCCTCAAATTGATACTTTGTGCATCACTTGCAAGCCCCTTATACTCCACTATACATTTCTATGATAACGGTTGATGAGGATAATTTTCTAATCTTTTAGGCTCTTTAATTTACTTACACGTCCAAAAAATATCGAACCTAGCTTATGGTAGCTGTTGAAATAAGCGATAATAAGAGACATTTAGAATAAACCGTGTCTTGAAAAGCACTACGGAGACATTATTATATATAGAGAGATTACAACTAATTACATGATATAGTCGATGTGGGACTATTCTATATATAAATATTCTTAACACTATATATATTTACAAATATCAACACTCCCCCTCAAGCTTGAGCATATAAGTCAAATGCACAAAGCTTGTTACATATATAATTAATTCTGGGGCTTCGTAGGGATTTTGTAAACACGTCTGCCAATTGATCGTTAGAGTTGACAAAGCTTGTAACGATGTCACCTGACTCGATCTTCTCTCTGACAAAGTGACAATCAATCTCAATATGTTTTGTCCTCTTCAAGATCACCATGTAAAAAAACATTTTTAATGTCAAGTTGATGAAGAGACCAATGTCGAATGGCTGCAATAGCTAGAAGAAGTCTAACAGATGCCATCTTGGCTACAGGTGAGAAGGTATCACTATAATCCAACCCAAAAATCTGAGTGTATAAAGCCAACCCAAAAATCTTACCATCTGGACCAACCTTCACTGTATAAAGCCAACGACAACCTACTAAAGATTTCCCAGGGGGTAAAGGAACCAGTTTGGTAGAGTGAGGATTGCCCCCACTTATATACACAAGTTCAGACCATATATTGTCCGATGTGAGACTCTTAACACACCCCCTCATGCCCAGGATTGGACATCTGGAGCGTGGAAATAAATGGTGGGTGGCCCGATAGCGGAAACCATAGAAGGTGGCCCACCGGATCTTAAACGAGGCTCTGATACCATGTTAGAATTAGAGTTTGACTTAACTCACCCTACAAAATTGGTTTGTATAGTGAGGAGTGTCACTCTATTAAAACCCTTTGTGAGTTATTTATTTAGCCAATGTGAGACTTGAGTTTTTCCCGATACACCCCCTTGCGCCCAGCACATCTTGGGCTTGGTGCGCATATTAAATGGTGGGTGGCCCGAATCGATTGGCTCTTGATACCATATTGCAATAAGCGATAATAAGAGACATTTAGATTAAACCGTGTCTTGAAAAGCACTACGGAGACATTATTATATATAGAGAGATTACAACTAATTACATGATATAGTCGATGTAGGACTATTCTATATATAAATATTCTTAACACTATATATATTTACAAATATCAACACTCCCCCTCAAGCTTGAGCATATAAGTCAAATGCACCAAGCTTGTTACATATATAATTAATTCTGGGACTTTGTAGGGATTTTGTAAACACGTCTGCCAATTGATCGTTAGAGTTGACAAAGCTTGTAACGATGTCACCTGACTCGATCTTCTCTCTGACAAAGTGACAATCAATCTCAATATGTTTTGTCCTCTCATGGAAGACTGAATTTGAAGCAATGTGCAATGCAACTTGATTATCACAAATAAGTGTCATCGGTCTTGCTTCTTCAATTTGAAGTTCTTTGAGCAATTGTTTTAACCAAACAAGTTCACATGTTGCCATTGCCATGACCCTATATTCTGCCTCGGCGCTTGATCTTGCAACAACGTTTTGTTTCTTACTTTTCCAGGATATAAGATTTCCTCCAACAAGTACACAATACCCAGAAGTGGATCGTCTATCAATGGGTGACCTTGCCCAATCAGCATCAGAGTATCCAACTATCTGAGTATGTCCTTTATCTTCATATACTAGACCTTTTCCTGGAGCACATTTGTTGTATCTCAGAATCCGGATAACAGCATCCATGTGTTCCTGACAAGGGGATTTAAGAACTGACTTACCACACTGACTGCAAAAGAAATGTCTGGACGAGTGACTGTGAAATAATTCAACTTTCTAACCAATCTTTTATATCTTCCGGAGTCAGATAGAGGCTCCCCCTGATTGGGTAGTAATTTGACACTTGGATCCATAGGAGTATCAACTGGTTTAGCATTCAACAAACATGTTTCTTCCAAAATATCCATAACATATTTCCGCTGAGAAATCACCAAACCATCTTTAGATTGGGCTACCTTAATACCCAAGAAATAACGGAGTTTACCAAGATCTTTTGTCTGAAATTGATTCGAGAGATGTTGTTTTAACTGGAGTATTCCCTGTTGATCACTACCAGTTATGACAATATCATCTACATACACAATAAAATAAATACACCCTTGGACTGAGTGACGATAAAAAACCGAATGGTCAGCTTCACTACGGACCATACCAAACTGTTGGACTACATCGCTGAATCTGCCGAACCAAGCTCTCGGAGATTGCTTAAGACCATAAAGAGACCTGTGTAACCTACACACCATATTCGATGACTCCCCCTGAGCAACAAACCCAGGTGGTTGCTCCATATATACTTCCTCTTCAAGATCACCATAAAAAAGCATTTTTAATGTCAAGTTGATGAAGAGACCAATGTCGAATGGCTGCAATAGCTAGAAGAAGTCTAACAGATGCCATCTTGGCTACAGGTGAGAAGGTATCACTATAATCCAACCCAAAAATCTGAGTGTATCCTTTGGCTACAAAGCGGGCTTTAAATCGATCAATCTTACCATCTGGACCAACCTTCACTGTATAAAGCCAACGACAACCTACTAAAGATTTCCCAGGGGGTAAAGGAACCAGATTGGTAGAAGTGAGGATTGCCCCCACTTATATACACAAGTTCAGACCATATATTGTCCGATGTGAGACTCTTAACACACCCCCTCACGCCCAGGATTGGACATCTGGAGCGTGGAAATAAATGATGGGTGGCCCGATAGCGGAAACCATAGAAGGTGGCCCACCGGATCTTAAACGAGGCTCTGATACCATGTTAGAATTAGAGTTTGACTTAACTCACCCTACAAAACCCCTTTTTGAGTTATTTATTCAGCCAATGTGAGACTTGGGTTTTTCCCGATACACCCCCTTGCGCCCAACACATCTTGGACTTGGTGCGCATATTAAATGGTGGGTGGCTCGAATCGATTGGCTCTTGATACCATGTTGAAATAAGCGATAATAAGAGACATTTAGATTAAACCGTGTGTCTTGAAAAGCACTACGGAGACATTATTATATATAGAGATTACAACTAATTACATAATATAGTCGATGTGAGACTATTCTATATATAAATATTCTTAACACTATATATATTTACAAATATCAACAGTAGCTAATAGCTGAGACGCTACATGATTAAAGTTTACATTATTACTTGATTTTAAAAAAAAAATGTCTTACTGAAAAATTAGAGTTATTTTGGAAGTTTTTCCCATTTTTCAAGGCATATTTCATAATTCATATGCATATATAATTTTTTTGTTTGTTAAATCAAAACTTGCAGGTATATCATAAATTCTTGCTAACATCATTGCATATATCATACATGCAATGATGTTAGCAAAAATTTACTTTTTCGAGTGTGATAGTAGATTGTATACATAAAGTTGATCATAAATTTTGACAAACGATTATATCAGTGATACTCTTAATTCCTATACATCTAATCAGGTACAACCAGTGGCTACAGAAATTAGCATTTATTAGTGGTCGAGATAGCGTGTGTAATGGTTTATGGATCCTGAGCTTTAACACCCTTTACCGGTCAACTCAGGTTTGGCTCTATGAGTAAATTATTTTCACATATTATAAACATTGAAAGGTACATAAAATATATATATATATATATATATATATATATATATATATATATATATATCATTTCTGAACCAATTAAGGAAATACTAGTAATTATGTTGTTCTAATGACATATCTCTAGAATTAAAGAGATTTTCCTAATCATATCAATAAGTACATAAATAAGAAAGATATTACAAACTCTGAGATTTCCCACACTCCCCCTCAAGCTGGTGAATGGGCATTCCCGGCTTGGACTATGTTAAGATTCTCACGATATATAACCTGAAGATATATTTATAAGTGGATCATGTTGAAATAAGAGAGAGTGAGAGACATTTAAATAAAACCGTGTGTATCAGTAGCACTACGGAAGTTGTATTGTATAGTGTAATATGCCGCTCATCGTATTAATTACATAAGGAATTGTTAAGAAATGTGATTTGGCCTAACTCAACCCTACAAAACCGGTTGGTAGAGTGAGGATTGCCCGTACTTATATACACAAGTTCAAGCCATATATTGTTCGATGTGAGACTCTTAACACACCCCCTCACGCCCAGGATTGGACATCTGGAGCGTGGAAATAAATGGTGGGTGGCCCACTGGATCTTAAACACGCCCAGGATTGGACATCTGGAGCGTGGAAATAAATGGTGGGTGGCCCACTGGATCTTAAACGAGACTCTGATACCATGTTAAGAAATGTGATTGGGCCTAACTCAACCCTACAAAACCGTTTGGTAGAGTGAGGATTGCCCGTACTTATATACATAAATTCAGGCCATATATTGTCCGATGTGGGACTCTTAACAGGAATATTCTATAGTATATCTTATTCTATTCTAGAATGAGATTGGAGAATATTTTATGGAATATTCTATAAATAAATATATACAAGTATCAAAGAGACAATCCTCTTCTTACAAGTTGGTTTTGTAGGGTTGAGTTTGATTCAACCACAATTTTTAAGAAAAATATTAGATCTGATATAGGGATGGTGTTCTTCAATCATATCATTACTCTATTTTTGTGAAAAATAAGGAATAATTCATGACTCTTGTGTGAAAACACCACAACAAATGGAATTGCAGAAAGAAAAATTGTCATCTTGAATAATCCGGAACGTTGTTGTTCTAAAATAATGTTCCAAAGTATCTTTGGGGAGAAGTTGTACTTACAACAACATACCTCATTTACCGATTACCTTCTTGAGTGTTGAAATTTAGGAGTCCTATGGATATTCTTCCCTCTCTCTATCCAAACATTTCGACCAGTAATAATCTTGTCTCACGGGTCTTTGGTTGTCTCATTTGTTCACATCCACAGTCAGTGTAGGGGAAAGCATGATCCTAGAGCTCTAAAATGTGTTTTTGTTGGTACTCTACTACTCAAAAAGGATGTAAATATTACCATCCTCCGTCAAAAAAAAATATTTTTCACGAGATTTAACATTTCACGAGATGTTATATTTAGTAAAATGAGTTTGTTTTACGAGTTTGGTTTCTATATTGGATATATTTAAGGTTTGAAGAACTGACCTGTGGTTTTTAATTTTTAATGCTTTTACCAATTCTCAAAAATGTTACTAGATATACTAACCATATCCCTAAACATAGGACCCTTGTTTTCCAAGTTTACCTTTATAGTATTTATCACTTGCTTAATGGTTACAAGAAAAAGATGTAAAATAATAAAGTTGTTTTTGGTAAAGAACTAATGCAATTAAAAACTTTATAAGGGTATAATAAAAGTAGATAAAGAAATTTCTCCAGAAGATTTTACATTTAGGGACGAAGTTAGTAGTTATTTAATTGTTCTTATTTATACTAAATTGCAATTTGCAGATATTTGCAGTACTTTTAGGAGGAATGTCTGCTCTCAACTGTTGTGTAACTGTTGAGCAACTTACTAAGTATGTATTATACTGTGAGTGGTTGATTTTTGCCGCTTGGAGGGTGACAAACAGTTTATCATCATTAATACAGTCCATCGGAGCATCTGAACAAATTTTCGAAATGATGAGTCGTTTGCCCTGTGATCAATTCTTAGTTCAAGGCATGTAATTATTAAAGTTCCTTACTATTGTATAAGATATGGAGTTATATATTATTTTAATTGTGCTTCCCACTTTTAACAGGAATTAAGTTGCAGAGGCTAATGGGCCATATTAAGTTTGTTAATGTATCATTTCATTATCCTGCAAGGCGTATGGTATGTATTTTTGTTCTATTAAGTGTTTTTCACTACACTTGTTATAATAAGCACTTTTTTAAGTTATTCACTCTGCTCAAAATTAAGGTATGTGTAGATTGATGAATTAGAACGGAGCGGAATGGAATATGATGGAGTTAAGTGGAGCGGAACGAATTACAACAGAGATTCCATTCCATTGTTTATGAATTTTTATAATTTAACAACTAAATAGAACAAATTAGTTCATTCCATTGCATTCACCCGCCCCTAAATTGGATGGAATGTAAATTGAAGGATTTGATGGAATAGGAATATAGGATGGAATTAATTCCATCATCATGTTTCATCCCGCTCCATCCAATATCTGCAATTCCAAACAATGGAGTCAATAATACTCCACATGTTTGTTGCACTGAATTTTCTATACCCTTTTAGTATATATATTGTCACGAAAATTGGTTTGATGTATTTCTTTATTGTATTTCACATTATATATAGTAGTGTCAGTAGTTAAAGATAATTACAATTCATAATGACTAATTACAATTCATTATGACTATCATTCTAATATTGGAAAGTAAATTATTCAAAATAAAGACAGATAAATTCCATATTAACATATATTTCATCCCTTTTACATAACCATTCAATTTCAAGAAATGAGTGTGTATGAAGTTGATTTAAGTTAGACAAAATATTTTTTTTGGTCCTTAAATATACCATTGGATACAGATTGGTCCCTTAATTATTTTCCGACGGGATTGGTTCCTTAAATATACCTTTTGTCTAACTAACGACGAATTTAGGGTATAGATAAGGGACTGAAAATGGTATTTTGTCTTTAAGTTATCATTAATTTTTTCCATTTTTTCTTACTTTTGAACAGATGCCTGTTCTACAACACTTAAACTTCTCTGTAAAAGCAAATGAAGTCATTGCCATTGTAAGATTTGTCCCTTTTATTATACTGTTGGTGATTCCCAAAACCTAACTCGATATTTCTACCTTGCCAAGGTTGGTCTGAGTGGCAGTGGAAAGAGCACGTTAATCAACCTTTTACTTCGCCTCTATGAGCCTTCTAGTGGTCAGGTAAATTATTTATATCTTTCAATCCTAGTAATTTGAAGTCATGATCTCGATTAGTTATTGCTCCTGAAGTTGAAAACTTCTTGTTTTTAATATTCCCCATCATTGAGATGATGACTCATAGTATACTCTAGGTTGTTAATTTTGGACGGTGTGTAACACCGAAGCCCTAAAATGCTATATCTGGGATGACCACTATTGTGTAGACTAAAAAGGTCCGACTATTGTGAAGACTAAAATGTAACGTATATAGTAAAACATAAATTCCAACATGCATAAATACTAAAAAATAACAATTGCAGGAACATATATAGTAAAATTTTAATAGTAAACAAAAATATCAACATACATATCTCATTAAAATGAGTTCCCATAAAATCAAATTATAAAAGTATTCAAAATCACAAACAATTGTTGTTAAGAAAGTGTGATTGGGCCTAACTCAACCTTATAAAACTGATTGGTAGAGTGAGAATTACCCCCACTTATAAACATATGTTCATGTCATATATCATCTGACGCAGGACTCTTAACACCCCCCCTCACTTTCAGGATCAGACAACTGGAGCGTGAAAATAAATGGTGGGTGGCCCGATAGCAGAAACCATAGTAGGTGGTCCACCGGATCTTAAACCAGATTCTGATACCATGTTAAGAAAATGTGATTGAGTCTAACTCAACCCTACAAAACCGATTGGTAGAGTGAGGATTGTCCCACTTATAAACTCATGTTCATGTCATATATCATCCGATGTGGGATTCTTAACAATTTTCTTGCTATGGTCTTTATAAGAGTTCCAGTGCCAACCAATGTCAAGGTTGTCACCAATAGGATTAAGATAACCTTTGTTATTGGAGGTTAGTGTTACAGTTGCAGAGGCAGAGAATGATGATGACATGGTTGTCCTAACAGCAAGATGAGACATCCTGGACTGTATTGCAGGATTTAAATTAGAAACAAATCTGTATCAGATTTGTTGAGGATTTAAGTTCTAGATCAAGACAAAGATAGAAAGCCTAAGACAAAAGACTATATATATGAAGACTTAGACCTAGGATTAGGTATGCCTTATGTAACAATTATAACCTAGTTCTCTTTTGTAAAAATAAGGATTTAAGTTTTGAGAGTCGTTGGCTCTTAGGGTTGTAATTCCAATCTGCAGTATGGGATGCAGAGAGGACGACATAGGTGCATGTACACTTCTAGAAACCTTTAGGCAATGGTTATTGTATTGTTCTTGGACGAAGCTTTGAAGCAAATCCAAGATAACTTGTAGGTCAAGAAACCGTAAACAGGTTCTGGAGACCAGCAGAAGACAGAGACATCACATGTGGTGATGAAGGATGTGAGAAGGAGTCTCATATTGAAGGTTGTAAACTTTCAGAGTTTAGCCTTAGATAAAGATGTTCATTGAAGGTAGTGATTAGGATAAAGTTGTAAACCGTGAGTTTATCTTTAGGGTAATACTACAAGATAGTGAAGTCTTCATCCTGGATTGGTATCCCCCAGATGTAGGTTTGTTAACACCGAATTGGGTCAACAATTACTGTGTTCTTTATATTCTGCAGATCAACAGTTTTTCTATATGTATGTTCTTGACTGAGATGTGCCAACATGTTGTCTTGACATCTGTTGGTATTTGTGCTGCACTACTTCAAAACAACAGCTATGTAATTCTTCTGTTTACTAAAAGTGTAGTAATCATTATCTTAACATTAAGATAGGACATTTGAGTATCTGCATAACCAGAATTTCAATATGGATTGTCCTCCAGATTTTAAAGAAACCTTTAGGTCACAGGTGTGTAAATCAAATAAGTCCTTGTACGGGATGAAACAATCTCCGAGAGCTTTGTTTGAAAAGTTTACTCAGTCTGTGAAGAAACATGAATATATCAAGGACAAGTAAATCATACTTTATTCACAAAGTCAGGTCAAAATGGAAGTATTTCTTTGGCATGGAAGTAGCAAGGTCAAAAAAAGGAATTGTTGTTTCTAAGAGAATATATGTTCGTGATCTCCTACAAAAGACATGTATGAGTGGCTATGAAGCACGAATACAATACGCGTATCGGATACGATACGTATCCGATACGTTACAAATTGAAAAAGACTAGATACGATACGTTTAAGATACACATATAAAAAGAAATATTGAGAATTGAAAAATTATAATTTATAAAAGTCATGATTAATATAAGTAAATTTTCAAATATTGAAAATGGAAAGAAAGTAAATTTATTGTATGTTGATAATATTATTCTTACAGGTAATTATGAGATAGAAATGGAGAGATTAAAAAGAAACTTAGCAACATATTTTGAAATCAAAGACTTGGGTCCCCTCAAGTATTTCTTTGGCATGGAAGTAGCAAGGTCAAAAAAAGGAATTGTTGTTTCTAAGAGAATATATGTTCGTGATCTCCTACAAAAGACATGTATGAGTGGCTATGAAGCACGAATACAATACGCGTATCGGATACGATACGTATCCGATACGTTACAAATTGAAAAAGACTAGATACGATACGTTTAAGATACACATATAAAAAGAAATATTGAGAATTGAAAAATTATAATTTATAAAAGTCATGATTAATATAAGTAAATTTTCAAATATTGAAAATGGAAAGAAAGTAAATTTATTGTATGTTGATAATATTATTCTTACAGGTAATTATGAGATAGAAATGGAGAGATTAAAAAGAAACTTAGCAACATATTTTGAAATCAAAGACTTGGGTCCCCTCAAGTATTTCTTTGGCATGGAAGTAGCAAGGTCAAAAAAAGGAATTGTTGTTTCTAAGAGAATATATGTTCGTGATCTCCTACAAAAGACATGTATGAGTGGCTATGAAGCACGAATACAATACGCGTATCGGATACGATACGTATCCGATACGTTACAAATTGAAAAAGACTAGATACGATACGTTTAAGATACACATATAAAAAGAAATATTGAGAATTGAAAAATTATAATTTATAAAAGTCATGATTAATATAAGTAAATTTTCAAATATTGAAAATGGAAAGAAAGTAAATTTATTGTATAAGTAAGAAATATATTTGAAAGAATATTGGAATTAAGCGAGATTTAAAGCTATGGTTAGTATAAGAAATGAAAACTTATGATTAATAAAAGCTATCATTAGTATGAATAAATTTTAATCATGGGAATTGGAACACTTCTTGAAAAGTGGTGCGAATTCAGAGGAAAGAATTAAACACATCAAGCAATGAGGGTTAAAAAAGTAGATTCATTAAAAAAATCTGATAAAAATTGAAATGTATCGGGAAAGTATCGGAGGCATATCACCACCGTATCGGAATTTATTTATTTATTTTTTAAATAAATAATTTTGGATACTCCTTCGATACGTATCGGCGCCGTATCGGAGCGTATCAGCGTATCGATACGTATCGGATACGATTCGGCAGAGATTTTGAAGTATCCGTGCTTCATAGATGAGTGGTTGTAAGCCTGCTGACACACTGATGAACCAAAGTGCCAAACTTTGGGAGAAAGGGGACACTAGTTGACACTGGAAGATATCAGAGGTTGGCTGGAAATTTAATATATTTGGCTCATACTCGTCTTAACATTACTTTCTCTGTTAGTGTTGTGTGTCAATTCATGCATGCACCATATGAAGAACACCTTGAAGCTGTGAACAAAATCTTGAGATACTTAAAAGCAACTCATGGAAAAGGGTTATTCTTTAAGAAGACCAATGATAGCAATATTCACTGATGCAGATTGGACAGGGTCCATTATTGATAGAAAATCAACTTCAGGTTATTGCACATATGTGTGGGGGAACCTAGTGACTTGGAGAAGCAAAAAACAAGGAGTAGTTGCAAGAAGTAGTGCTGAAGCTGAGTTTACAGCAATGACCCAAGGAATTTGTGAAGGTACGTGGATTCTCAGAGTCTTAAAAGAACTGAAGATAGAGGTAGAAATCCTATTGAAATTGTACTGTGACAACAAGGTAGCTATAAGCATAGCTCATAATCCGGTTCAACATGATCGTACAAAACATATCGTGATCAATCGTCATTTCATCAAAGGAAAGATAGATTCGGGTACTCTCTGCTTGCCATTTATCCCTTCCAATCAACAGACCGCTGATATATTAACCAAAAGCTTGGAAAGAACAACATTTGAATACTTGATCAGTAAGTTGAGCATGATTGACATCTATGCACCAACTTGAGGAGGGGTGTTGAAATATTTCTTATTTAAGTCTCACTATATTATTGTTAAAATAACGGAGTTAATGTTGTATTTTCTCTCCTATAAAAGGTGTCTTTTTTCTTCATAATAATATAACAAAGGGTTAAATAGTGTTTACCTCCAAATAAGTCTTAAGAAAAAAATTTGTGATTCCCCTTTATAATACCTAGATTCCCTCGAATACATATTCTTTTTTTTAATGACATGACAGTCCAATTGGATTTTTTTTTTTTTTTAATTTTAAATACCACGTGGCATATATTGAATGCTGACTGGAAAAATACATAATATTTTAATAAAATAGTAAATTAAAAAAATATTTTAATCTTTTTTCTCACGGTTTTTATAATCTTATTTTTTCCTTTATAATTATATATTATTTTAATTTTTTAATTTTTAGTTTAATATTTTATTATACTTTTTAAAATTAATTAATTAAAATTTTATTGAATTACAATGGGCCTAATCTTGTTGGTCCCGAATCTCTTTATTTACAAATGTAGAGCACAAGTGTGTGACTCATTTTTTTTCCCAATAATAACCGATGTGGGTCCCGAATCTCTTTATTTACAAATATAGAGCACAAGTGTGTGACAATAATAACCGATGTGGGGTTCAACCAAATCCATCGCTGCTTCACAATTTTTATAAAACCTATACAGTTTCACAACTTTTATGTTCACACTTGTTTCATTCTTTAATTTTCTTCTGGTCATATAATATTCTCTTACCATTTGATGGCATATGTTTTATAATCTAGACAGTATCCTATTAGTGCAAGCTTTGATTTTTGGTGTCTGCTATGCTAGCTAATCCATCTCATAAAACAATAATATGATGGTGGTGTGCTGTTCATCGTCACCTTCGTAAATATGATGGTGGTGTATTATGAAAATTTAAATTGTCACTCCCACTTGTGTTTCTTCCACTTATGGGGTAGCAATATCCCAACAAGACAAAACAACCACCTTGAACAAAACAACCACCTTCCCCACTTAACACAACCACCTTGAACAACATCCCAACAAGACAAAACAAATTCAGCATTGCAATTGTAGCCAATAAAGTGAGCACTGGAGAAGAGTTTCCAAACTCCATAATCTCATTCTCATATCCTGAGAAACATTTTCTTCAGCTGCCTTAGTAGACACTATGAATCCTGAATTTGAAAATCCTATAAACCTCAATTAAATTTCAGTACTGCTCTTAAATGGACAATTTCCTAATCCCACTTTAATTATGTTATTTTCTCTTAAATGGATAATTCCATGTCGCTGCTGCTGTAAATTGATGCATTCCAAATACACAATTTCGATAACGATTCGAATTGAATTTCAGTATTGCTCTGTATTTCGGATTGGTGTTATATTTGTGTGTTGAATGTGTTCAATTGTTGTCTTCTGAAAATCAAATTGAGCTATGAATATGTGTTAAATGTATAGGAACTTTGTTTAGAGAATATTCTTTTACCTTTTATGGTTTATTAGAGAATATTCGTGAAGGGTGTTAAAATCTTATCTCATGTTTTTCTTATTCTTGCAATGATTATTTCCCTTTGGCAAATTGATATTGCTTCTCCAACCAATATAAAGTGATAAATTTTTTCATGTGGCTCACTATTTCTCTTATGTATGGTATTCTGTAACTTTTGATGGCCCTGGCTGCTCTTTGTCATTTTCTGAGATCAAGTAAACAAGATTTTTTTATTGGTAGCGTAATGCACAAAATTTAGCAGTATCAAAAACAAGGCAAGCAAGTTTATTGATGGACTGCAAGATCCTGATGTGTAGAAGAAGGACTGCAACTTGTGTGTTGAGCTAACCTTGTGGTTGTTTGCTTTGGCTTCAAAAGTATATGTTTGAGTCCCACATCGACTGACTCATAAGTATTATTAGTCTTTATATAGCATTTTACTCATTTTAGTAATTGAATGAAAAACAGCTACAAAGCAAATGGGCCATAAGTGTAATATATATTGCATACAAAAATTGCCACTTATGCCTGCCAAGATTCTCACGTCCAGTCACCAAAAAGTGAAATAGGGGCTTCTACGAACATTTATATTCAATATTTTTGTTCTTGATAACTATCAGTAAAATAGCGAAGAGAGGACACCAATATCTCAGAGCTCGTATGTTTATATTCAGCTATGAGTAAAATAGCAAAGAGACGACACTGCTATCTTGAAGCTTATAGTCTCTAGATTTTTTTTCACAGGTATATATTGATGGTTTCCCTCTTAAGGAGTTGGATATTAGGTGGCTGAGGCAGAACATTGGATATGTTGTGCAGGTTATACTGAAACAAAATTTTATAAATACTTGATTATATTCATTTTCTGATTTTTTTTTTCTTTTTCAAATAGGAACCTCGTATCTTTTGCATGAACATAAAGTCGAACATAGAGTATGGTTGCCCTAGGAACATAAATCAAGAAGATACTATAAAGGCTGCAAAACTGGCTTATGCCCATGACTTCATCTCCTCACTTCCTAATGGCTACGACACCCTTGTTGATGACAATGCACTTAGTGGTGGACAAAAACAGCGAATTGCCATTGCCAGGGCCATTATCAGGGATCCGGTTGTTATGATTCTGGATGAACCAACCAGTGCCTTGGATTCTGAAAGTGAGCATTACATCAAGGTATATCTCTCAAATTCTTACCATAGTTTTAATATGTGGCCTCCAGCCGCCACAACATAACGGTTTGAGTTCTTCACAACTGCAAATGCGACTGCTACATTTGTCCCCTTACCGCACAGCGTAATTGCAACCACAATTTAAAACTGTGGTTGACTTTTCAAAGTTATAATTTCCAATTTTGTGTCCAATGTATTTTGCTTATCCAAATAAAACTGTGACATGCAGTCGTTTACGTGTTCTGTGCTTCTTACTTTAGGAGGTATTGTACGCATTGAGAAATGAAACTAAATCAAGAACCATCATTATCATAGCACATAGGTAAATTCTTAAATATCTCCATTGTTTCAATTTATTTATAAGAAAAGTATCAATGAAAGTACCGTCATTACAGGCTTTCTACTGTAAAAGCTGCTGACCGAATCGTTGTTATGGATAATGGTCGCATTATTGAGGTGATATTTCCGGTTGAACTTAACTTTTTTATCGTAATACTTGAAGTCCCAAAAATGTGTTTCTTATGGTTTAGACATGACACAGTTGTTTGTTTACAGCTTTGAGTTAAGTAATATACTATATATTTTTACCTTGAGAAAAGTAAGGCTGACCTTGTTAATGTGTTGATGCTACACAATTTTTTTGTGTACAGAAGAACAATGCATAAACAATGTGTTTTTTGTTTTGCAGATGGGTAACCATGAAGAGCTTCTGGTCAAAGATGGGCTCTATGCCAAGTTAAATAAAATTCAAGCAGATGGATTTTAACTTGATTCAATTTGTTTTGACAAGGGCAAGAAATTAACTTGTTAAGAATTCTCTATTGCTAATTACAATATAAATTAATGATATCATGACAATAACAATTTAACATTTAAAATTTGAGTTAAAGGATTAAAGTTCTGGACATTTTGCAATAGCAAGGAAAAAAAATCCATTTGTTTTGCCAAACCTAGGATGGGAAATTAGTGATGTTCCATGGGCCTCCTATTTCATTTATGAAACTGAAAAACCTGTGGAGAAGATTTCATTAGAAAATTAAGCATCTTCTAATTTGTGCCTTTCATCAAATTTTCTTCCAAATTCAATTTCCACTATCATTAACTCACTTCAAACTCAGCAACTTCCTAGTCCAGACTTGTTGAAGGCGTTGAAAAATGTTTGAAAATGTGATGCTTCTCTTAAAGCACAAATATGGCGCAGAGAAGCACAAGGGAGAAGGAAACGAGTTTGCATTGGGGAGCAATTTTGGTATAGTGAGGGAAATGGTGTACATCAAGCAATATGTCACCAAGATCTGAGCTATGCGGAAATATGGCTCGGGGATTATTTTCACACTCTTAGTGGTGCTCACACACCCAGGTGAAAAATTAATAATATATCTAAAATCTGGAACTTAATATTTGGACACACTAAAAATGTAATCAAAGGCAAATTTCAGATCCATATAATGTGTTTGATATATATAACGCGTCATACCTTTCATTTTTCTCATTCATTTCATTTTTTATATTGTATTGCATTTAAGCCTAGGGTATCAATTAATCTCTACTCCACTCCATTCAATTGAAAATTGTTGACTTCTCACATTCGATATGTTTTTTATTTTCTTAACTTGTTTGGATTTTGATGCATTAGTTTAGAGTTAAACGCATAATAGGTCAATGTTACATTATGATGCATAATAGATTGTTAATGAGAAACGCATGTTGATTTTTTTTAAAGTTTGAAGTTAGAGCATCTGGACAAGCTCTCTTTCTTCGTATTTTGGGTTTTTAGAAAGATTATTGAAGTTAACTTTCAATTTTTGTTCTGAATTGTGGAAATTAATTTTTGAATTTTGGTGTTTTGCATTGTTTTTATGATTTTTCCTGTTTTTTTCTTTGAGTTTGACTTCTCTGATTATGATATGATTTCTGGTGTAATTATAGATAAAATGTCTAGCAATGTAGACAAATTGAGGTATAGTAGAATGATCCAACATGCTTTTATTCAGAGGAAAATAGGTAGATCCTCTCGTTCAGTCGTGGTGTCACTTCATTTGATGCTGAAGTATTGTCTTGCGAAATTCACATGTTCCCGACATCGTCTTCCCAGAGATATCATTCCCTTGTTGCCCTTGATGCCCACAAAATTCAACCTGTTACTATCGTTCCTGATGTTTATCTAAAGGCAAACCTCTTACACATCTCATTGCTTTGTCTGTGATCGTAACGATGATCGGAACCTCCAATGGCTGCTGACGTGGATCTTGAAGTCTGCTTGGATATTGATGAGAGCGTCGGGGAGGGGTGTACTGCAAGGTACTTCGATGCCAAAGTCAGAACGAGCAAGAGAGTTAGCAAGTACAAGTAAAAGTGTTTAGGGAATGAATATTCGATACCTGACCCTCTCAAGTGAGATGATTTATATAGAGAGCCCCCAGCGCGTGGTTAACGGTTTCTATTTTGGGTCTGAATCACATATCCCCCGAAAATAGGTAACTGCCAGAAGTTGACCGTTGGACGAGCAACCCTGGTATGTCGAACACATAAGTATCCAAGCGGGAGACATCTTGGCCGAATCTGGGTGATCTCTGCCGATGTCGAGCAGAGGTGGAGAGCGAGTAGAGAGTACCGACCATGATCAGATGTGGTCGACGAGTCCTGGACGGTCAATGGGCATGAATCTGGTGGGTCCCTTTGATGTTTGGGCTAATTGGCCGTTTCATGAGCATGAGAGGATTGGGTCATGCCTAGTCGTTGGGCCAGTCCGTAACAGGAGCCCCCGAAGTCATTGCTTCTGGTCGTAGAAGTGATGACTTAAAGGCGGTCGGCTAGACACGGGGTGAGTCAAGACTCATAACATTTTGTCGTTCCCTGGTTTAGTGCAACCGAACTCATATAGAATTGGTCGTTACAACTTGGTCGTTAAACGAGGATCCCAATTGTTTTGTGAAGATTTTGAGTCACGTCTGTATCTGGGGAAACATGCGCATTTAATGTGTAATGATGGCTACTCTACGGTCATCCCTAGGCAATGAGTGCGCTGTTTATAGGTAGTAGGTCTCACGTGCTCGCACACGTGCCGGTGAGGCTATAAATAGGATTTTGAGTTTAAATTTCACACTTTTCGATCTTCGTTTCCTTGCTCGTTGTAATCAAGCGCTTGAAGTCCTCCGTCAACCATCGTACTTTCCGAGGAAGACCATCCGAGCACTCAAGAACTTTCTTAAAACTTGTAAGTTTGTCATTTCTTGTTTGCGTAGACTTCTGATTTTTTTAGATAGATTAGTTGCATGTGGTTAGGACGAGGTTTAAGATCAATAGGACCTGTATTTCGAGTTTCTAGGGTTTCTGGTACGACGTTTTTCACTTCTGTATGGCAATTTCTATGCCGACACCGTCACCGATGCAGTGTTTAAGGTTTAAGATTTATCGTTCGTTGTGATCCTGTCCGGCGACTCTGGTTGAACTTCAATCGGAGCTCTGGACTGTAGCATGGTCGCGCTTGTGGACTAATCATTATGCTATCTCAGTATTTTCTCCATTCTCCGTGTGACTGCTCGGTCGTTACGACGATCGTGACCTATCTTCAAATAAGGGCTTACAACGAGGACATCGTCCTCGTTCTTTAGCGTGCCTTTTCACTTGATCAGCGATGGAAGGGTGGATTTGATTTAACTTATCGAATTCACATTTACGTTTGTTGTTTTTCAGATGCGAGGATGTCGAACGACGAGCACATTCACATGGACAATGGAAATATCTCTAGTGACACTACGCCTTCCCCCGCCGGTTCTAAATAATCTTCATCGTCGAAAAGGAGTTCCGCGTCTCCCGACGACTCAGAGGAAACCACCTCGACTAAAGCTAGCTCTACCGACTCCAAGGAGGGTGATGAAGAGGATAAGGATATGCCAATTGAGGAGTGGGCCGCCGAGGAACTGGTGAGCATTGCGTCTGTTTATTCCAAGGATCCGGAGGGACCAAATCATGAGGTCAAGGATCTAGAAGACTGGGTCGTGAGGTTTCTGGGCAAGGACGACCGTATCTGGTGGTCATACGGGCCCAACAGATTCCCCCTGTATGACATCCTATTCAAAGAGCTCAAGTTCAGACTCCCCTTCTCGGATTTTCAGCAATCCGTGTTCGTTCACCTTCACCCGGGCCTTCGAGATGACGTGAAGGTTTCTAAACATTGGGACTACACTCCCTTTATTTTTCCATGTTTTCCACCTCCAACGTCAGGTAGTGCAAGGGAAGTTCGGTTGGGTCTCCCTTAAGCAAAAGAGGAAAATCTTCAAGGCGTATTCTGAATCGATCAGGGATTTTAAAGATCATTATTATTTGGTCGAACCAAAATCCGAGCGCGCTCTGCACTCTTGTAAGTTTTTGGGGGTGGACACAGATGACGACGAGAATATCTTATTGGACAAGGAAGGGAAACAGGTTCCTCACTTGATGTTACGATTCCATTTTTCCTGGTTGCATAACCATTTTCTGCGTGGGATGGACGAGTTCCTCGAAATTTCTTCTAAACTGAGTGAGGGCGACCTAACTAGTTATGATGCCCTCATGAATTATGTCTCACGGATCACCATGATCGTGCATGTTGATGAACATGGTCATGATATCCTGGAAAAGGACGGGGGCGCCAAGGTGACCCCCGGGTTCATAGAGGTGTCAAAACTCTTTGCTTGTGACACGGACGAGGACGTTGCAGCGTACCTTGGTAGCTTTTACATTTATCTGCTCGTATGTCTTCCATGCTCATTTATCTTTTATGTTCTGACCATGTTTATCTTACTGTCTTTTTTAGATTCAAAGGTGGATGTGCATGATAAGCTAATGGGCAACACTGGAAAACGACGAGCACCTAAAAACTGAAGCAGACTCACCTAGGTGAACGGTTGGCCACGAGTTCGGGTACTTCTTCTCCGACCTCTCATGGATCGCCGGGGGGTACCTCCAAGACGGGGAAGAGTCCTAGAGCCGAAGATGTTGTGAATCTAGCGAACTCTCCTTCAAAGCCTTCCTTCGAGCTTCCTACTTGCTTCCTGAAGCCCGGTTTCTTCGAGGAGACTTCCCTCCAAGTTCATAGGGAGGAAACGCTCCAGTTGGAAGGGTTGAGTCGGCCTGATAGGCGATCTTGGATAGCTTAGGATGCGAGCTCGGTGATGCAGGTTCTTACCATGGCCTCCATGTTTGTAGATGGGACAACTACTCAGGAGTAGGAAATTCAACATTTGAAGGCTCAACTTTCTGTTTCCGAGGACGTGGCCAAGGCTTCTACAAAGTCGTTGAAGGAGGCCTTCAAGAAGATCAATGAGTTGGAAGATTCTTCGATAGTTGAGAAGAAGTCGGCTAAAGAGGAGATTTCTCGTCTCAAGGCCGTTATAGCCCCTTCCGCGGATGAGCCTGAAGAGTTGAAGTCTCTGAGAACCCGAGCTGAGCTGATTGCTAAAAACGAGGAAGGGGAGGCAGATCTCAAGGAAATGGCAGGTGCGGCATTTCAAAATACGGTGGACCAACTGAAGATCGTTAACCATGGGTTGACGTTCAATGAGGAAGGTATCCATTTCCTATATAAGGCAAAGGATGGCGTGATCCTTATTCCTGACTACCTCAAACAACCAGAGCAGGACAACGTTGCCATGAAGGAAGATTACGAGACCCCCACGGATGTCCAGGCCGACGCCAATGCCAACCCGTGAGGCTCTGATCTGTTTTTGTGTTTTGTTAGCCGGCTTGCGTGCCATGGATCTTTTATTTGTGACGGGGGGATTTATTCCCCCCTTTATGTAAAATGAGAACAAGTCGGTCCTCGTGGCCGCATATTTTAATTTTAATCATTTTACGACATTGATTGTCGTTTCTTTACTTCTTGTTGTGTATGCACTTATGTCCGTCGAAGGATATACTTTATTTAATATTTTTGCTAAGTTTTTTCACGATGTTCGGATATTTTGATGTTCACTTGATATAAGTAAGCAATGTTCTTTTCGCGTGCCCGTGTGTGACTTGGGTTATGTTTATAAGTTTGGGAAGCTATGCTCGATTTTTTTTCCCGTCGGTTTGGGGAACCGGGCAGGATGCCAACATGTATTTTGCGGGGGAACGATGCCCGAATCATGGTAATGGTTCGTGCTCCATGGCGTGAACGTCCCATCGTGAGCTGGGTGTTCTGCCTGGTCATGGTACGAAGACGACAATGGACTCGTTTAAGGATCCAATCGTGTTGTGGTGATCTTCCTCGTTCATGAGGAGGGTCCCATCGAAAAATAAGTTTGGTATGCGATACTTGTACCTAGGTATGCATGTTAGGTCGATACTTGTGCCAACTAACGCCTTAATTATAGTATTGTGTAAGTTACTCAATGTTCCAAGGACGAGCAAGTTCTTCCCCATTTAGATTTTCTAAGTAGTAGGCCCCGTTCTCCATTTTTTTCTCGGACACGGTATGGACACTCCCAGTTCACGGCTAGTTTTCCTTCTTTGGAGTCTTTGTGGTTTCTCCTGAGGATGAGGCTTCCAACCACGAACGCCCTTTTGATTACTTTAGAGTCATGCCTTATGGCGAATTTTTGTTTGATCGACGCTTCGCGTAGGGCTGCTCCTAATCGAACTTCCTCGACCAAATCGAGCTCTTCGCGTAACATTTTTGAGTTGGTGTCCTCGTCCATTGGGGCTTCCATTCTCCTAGACGGTACATGCATCTATATGGGGATAACAACAGAAGGGGGTTTCCTTGGTAGTAGAATGGGGCATGGTTCGGTATGCTCATATGACGTTGTGCAGTTCCTCGACCCACCGTTTCTTGATCTCATCCAGTCTTCGCTTGAGTCCCCACAGGATGACCTTGTTTGCTGCTTTAGCCTGCCCGTTGGTTTGTGGGTGTTCGACTGAAGCGAAGTGCTGTTTAGTTCTGACGTTGGCGATGAATTCTTAGAAGTTCTTATCCGTGAATTGGGTGTCGTTGTCAGTAACGATGGCCTGGGGTATTCCGAAGCGAGCGAGTATGTTACGTTTAAAGAAGCGCAATATGTTGAGGGTTGTGATTTTGGCTAGAGGTTCAGCCTCAATCCATTTCGTGAAATAATCCACTCCGATGATTAGATATTTGTTCTGGTTCGATCCGACGACATATGGACCGAGGATATCTAAACCCTACCATGCAAATGGCCATAGGAAGGACATTGTCTTGAGCTCGTTTGGTGGTGTCGGGTGCATGTCCCCGTGCCATTGACATTTATCGCATTTTTACGTGTTCTTTGGCGTCGTTCTACATTGTAGGCGAATAATATCCTGCTCGGAGGGTTTTCCTTGGAAGGGATCTGCCACCCAAGTGTTGGGCGTTGATGCCTTCGTGGATTTCGCGTAGGATGTGTGGAATCAGTTCTTCCTCGACGCATTTGAGGAGGGGAATGGAGAATCCTCGCTGATATATTTTTTCTTCGACCAAGGTGTACGAGCAGGCTCGTTGCTTGACGATGCTGGCTTCCTTTGGGTCTTCGAGCAATTCGTCACTGGTCAAGTATTTGAATTGGGGTCATCCAACAGTTGGCGTCGCCAATGACGTTTATGTCTATAGTCGAGGATGATTTTTCAATGCTAGGACGATGAAGTATTTCCTGAATGACAAATTTGTTTCTGCATTTTTTCTTTGTGCTTACCGTCTTTGAGAGCACATATGCTCGTATGTTATGTTCACAGGGAACATGTTTGACCTCCACAGATGTAAAATTTGCGATCTTCTCTTTGACCAATGTCAAGTATTCTGACAAGTTGTCATTTTTGACTTGATATTCCCCTTTGACTTGCAAATCCACGAGTTGAGGGTTTGTACCGATAGTTATCTCTTCGGCTTCAAAATCGTCGGTGAGTCTTAGACCTGCAAGGAAAGCTTCGTACTCTGCTTGGTTATTGGACGTGGGGAAATATAATGTGAGGGATACTTTTATTAAGATTCCTTCCTCGTTTTCTAAAATAATCTCCGCGACGCTTCCCATTGAGCTCGATGTTCAGTCCACGAAAATGGTCCATTTCTTGGATGCACAGATCTGGCTTTCCGGGGTGGTCATTTCAGCCACGAAATCAGCAAGGGCTTGCGCTTTGATGGTTGATTTTCCCTCATAACGAATGTCGAACTCTGATAACTCCAATGACCATTTGAGCATTCTTCCGGCTATATCAGGTCGATCGAGGAGCTGTCTGATGGGTTAGTCAGTATGTACTACGATCGTATATGCGAGGAAGTAATGCCTAAGTCTCCTTGCTGCATGGAGTTGTGCTAGGGCAACATTTTCAATCTGTTGATACCTAAGCTCGGGCCCTTGTAGGGCCTTACTCGTGAAATAGATTGGTCTTTGTCCCTCAAGTGTTTCCCATATGAGTGTAGTGTTTATGGCTTCGTTGGTGACAACCAGGTATAAAAATAAGGTCTCCCCCGTCTCTAGTCGAGAGAGAACCAGGGGTTCTGACAGAGCATTTTTGAGGTGTGTTAGAGCTTGTTCGCACTCTTTCGTCCATTCGAAGGTAGCCTCCTTGCGGAGGAGCTTGAAGAAGGGGAATGCATGTTGGGAGGATTTTGCCACAATGTGGGATAACAAGGTGATCACCTTGTTTAGAGATTGAATGGATTTTTTGGAGGTTAGACTGGGCATTTCAACGAACGCCCGACACTTGTCAGGGTTAGCCTCTATTCCTCTTTCGGTTAGATAAAAACCGAGGAATTTACCTGCTCGTACCCCGAACGTGCATTTTTCAGGGTTGAATCGTATTTTGCACTTGCGTGTCTGGTCAAAAATTTTCTGTAAGTGGAGAGCATGATCGGTTTCCTCGTGGGATTTAACGATCATGTCGTCCATGTAAACTTCGAGCATGTTTCCGATTTCTTCTTAAAAAACTTTGTTCATCATTCGTTAGTAGGTAGCGCCCGCGTTCTTCAAGCCGAAGGGAATTACGTTGTAGTAATAGTAACCCGATTCGTTCAAGAAGGTAGTGTACTTTTTATCGGTTACGACCATAGGTATTTGATTGTACCAGGAGTAGGGGTCGAGGAACGAAAATAGTTAAAAACCTACAGAGTTATCGACCATCTTATCAATGTTAGGGAAAAAGTAAGCATCCTTCGGGCAAGCCCGGTTTAGATCGGTGTAGTCAACGCACATGCGCCATTTTCTATGACTCTTTTTGACTAATACAACATTTGAGAGCCAGGTGGAATACATGGCCTCTGTTACAAAATGTGCCTCTATGAGGTCTTTTACAGCCTGCTCGACGGCTTCTATCTTTTCCTGGGACTGCTTTCTCCTTTGCTGTGCAACCGTTCAGGTCGAAGGATCTATGGACAAGTGATGGCACGCCGTTTTTAGGTCCAAGCCCGACATATCAGCGGCGCTCCACGCGAATAGATCAACGTTCTCTTTGAGGCATGCTTTGAGTTACTTCCTTGCAAGATCTGGGAGGTCCACTCCAATCTTGACCCCTTTCGAAGGGTCCTATCTTAATGTGACCATCTCGAAATCACCGTTGGGGACGGGGCAAGAAGATGAAGAAAGCTTCACTACTAGCTGCGCTTGTTCCTCTTCGTCGGTGAACCTACTATCTAGATCGATGAAGTCTACATGAGGTAGTGCCTTTGGCTCTTCAGAACTACAGGGGAGGATGGCTTTGTCCTACTTGGGCTTGGTGGTAATGGTATTGAGACCTTTGGACGCGGATTCGTAGCATCTGCGAGCAGCTTCTATGTCCCCGTGGAGGGTGGCCACCTGTCCCAATGACGTATAATATTTCATCTTCAGGTGCACTGTAGAAGGTACAACAATGAGTTCAGCTAAGGTGGGTCGTCCCAATATGCATTGATACAGGGACGGGAAATCGATCACGAGGAACTGCACTTTGATGGACCTGGTGATTTCACCTGCTCCGAAGGTGACGATTAGGTCGACGTAACCCCAAGGCCTAGATACAGTCCCGTTGAACCCTTGGAGATTTGAGCCCACGTATGGCGTTAAATGCGTCTCGTTTAGTTGGAGGGTTGCAAACAGTTGGGAGTACATGATGTCGATGAAACTTCCTTGATCGACTAGGATCCTCCGGACGTTAAAGTTTGCCATCTACGTGCGGACGAGTAGAGGAATGCAGGATTTAGGTGCACCTCTGAGGAGATCTTATTTATAGAAAGAGATGGGGGCATATCCTCCGCGAGGAGTGTCAAGGGTCGAGCTCTGGTTGGAACTGGTGCTGATCAACTGGTTGAATCGTCGCTTTACCGATCCTACTGTGACCTTGTTGGGTCCTCCTCTAGAGATGTCTATTCTGACTGAAAAGATTCCCACGGGCTGTATCCGGAGAAATACGTGGGGCCGGTGTATGGCTCGGGATAGTAGAAATCTTCTGGTCGCGTGATACTGAGAGCGACTTGAAGGTTTGCTTCCGCAGCCAGTGGAACAACGTCCTCAGCTTTACGGGCCTCTCGTGCTTCCTGTTGGGGGGCCTCTTTACTCTTTGTGAAATGTTTGAGATGACCATCCTCGGTGTTGTGCCCGTGATATTTATGAAAGCGACAATACTTTGTCTTGTTTGTGTTTGGTTTATTTGGTAGTTGTTTAGGGAATCTGACCCCAGCTTGGCGAAATTCGAAGTTAGCACACTCCAGAGAGAATCTTTTCTCTGGTCGCTGTGAGAGGTGTGTAGTCGTGGAACCTCCCGATTGGACCCTTGTGCTCCCGCGGTTCACGGGAGCAATCTTAATTTCGTTTTTCTCCTCCCCGACAAGAAGTCGAGGAGTCGTCATGCTTGGAAGGTTTGGCTTCCTCATTGCGCCTGGTGTCACGGGCAGTGATGGCTGCCTCCTTTTCCTCGTACTAAATGTATGCTTATGCCTTAAGGAGAAAGGCGTCAAGCGTGTTCGGTGTCTCGATACCCACCGTCCTTCTGAAATCACTATGGGGACGGAGTCCTCGCTCCAAAAGATATTTCTTCATGTTGTCCGTGGTCGAAACCTGGACGACTTCCTTGTTAAACCTTTCAATATATGCTCGTAGAGGCTCGTCCTTCCCTTGGATAATCGCTTCTAGAGATTCCTCCGTTTTCAGGTGGCGTCATGAGGCAGTGAAGTGTCGGAAGATGTTCTCTTGAGTTGTCTCCAAGATGTGATGGATTCATGGGGGAGACTCTTATACCAAGACATGTCTCCCTTCCTCAGGGTTGTGGGGAAGATGTGGCACTTAATAGCTCCCCAGACACCTATGTAGTCCAACAGAGCGTCGATGTTTTCGATGTGCTTGTCCGGATCCATTGTCCCATCATAGGTTCCCAGGGTGGGGGCTTCTCAAGCCCTTCTGGAGTCTTGTAGACATGATTGTCGTACCTCGAAAAATACGATCCTCGCGATGGGACGCGGAAAAACAATAAAGCCACCACCTAATTCTATTTATTCTAACTAAAGAAAAGGGAGATATAGATACAACCTAAATGGGATAAGAAATGGTCAACGAAACCAAATTCTAAGTTTGGGAGTCAGTTACGCATGGGGAAGGTATTAACACCCCTCACGTTCGTTGTACTCAACGGGAACCTCTTAGTCTAACTATGCGATTAAATGTTGATTTATGTCTTTGTCTTCTAAATGGTTTGTTAAAATGTTTGTTCTAAGGGAAAAAGTATTTTAATTATTATTATGGAGAAGATGGTTAGTTTTTTTATTATTGTACTCGTGAAGGATTAAAATCCCTGTGCCTATGTATTCCCTTGTGCAATGAGAAAGTCAGAACTTCGTAGTTCGTACTACTACGATTTGTTGGTGTTTTTTAACGAACGATTGTTTAAAACGCTTTCTAACTGCTAAGCATTGACTTATTTACTCGCAATAGGAGGCTGAAGCGCTAGCTTGTTTGCGAGATAGAAAGAGCTTAAACAATGCTTGTTTTGAAGACATGTTTGATCTTGTTTAAGGTATTTTAAGAATGAAAGGGCGAATGAATCACGTCCTGTGGGACTGACCTCAAGAATGATCCACTTCAGAACCCGTGGAATGCTAGACTCCAGAATTCAGTTCTTTCATTATTTGATATGTAATTAAGTGTCTTGAGAAACGAGATGACGAATGAATCACGTCCCATGGGATTGGCCTCAGGAATGATTAATTCAAGAATTATGTGGAATGCTAGACTCCAGAATTCAGTTCCTCCGTTTAATTAATAAAATGATTTTTGTATTCGTTGGGTAAGTTTTAAGTTGGATTTGAAAGAAAGAGACAAGTCGTCGTCTTGAAGGGAGATATCTCTCCTATTCCACCATAAACAGTTAAAGGAGAAAATTGAAAGGGAAGAAGCTTCAAACTTGGACATATGATCAACAAGTGATTGCCACATTCTTCCTTGAGAGAAATTGTTTGATAAGATTGATTTGTTTGTGCTTATGGGAATAAGAGGAACATCTTTCCTATAGAGATGAATCATGTCTCATCATTTTGAGGAAGTTGAATGTTTTAAGTGTTTTAAATACGGAAGAGTGAATGGATCACGTCCTGTGGGGATGGCCTCAGGAATGATCCACTCAAGAACTATGTGGAATGCTAGACTCCAGAGCTCAGTTTCTTCGTATTTATTTGATAGATTTTGGGTATTTTAGGAACGGGAGGGGGAATAAACCACAACTCGAAGGCTAGCCTCAATAATTATTTATTCAAGAACTATGTGGAGTGCTAAACTCCAGAATTCAGTTCCTCCGTTATTTGATATGTGAATTAAGTATTTGCGTTTGTTTTTGATGATATAGGGTTTATAATTTTAGAAACAAAGGAGTAAATGAAATACACTTGAAGGCTAGCCTCAATAGTGGTTCATTAAAGGACCCGAGGAATTCTAGATTCCTGAGTTCAGTTCCTCGTTAATTAATTGTGACGCGTAAAGTCATGCAGATGGCGATCATAAGGATGACCGGCTTACGTGTGTGTGAGATGTAGGCGTATGAATTGTTCACTTGGCGTTGGACCAAGAAATTTAATTATATTTGAAATGATTTTAATTATTACTTTGAAATATTATATTCATGTCTTGCTTAACAAATTATGGTCGAAAAGCGAGAGTGAGATTCACGTTTGTACTAGTCATACATTATCATCAATACAACTAAATAATGAGCAAGGAAACATAAGCAAAACCTTACAAATATAAATAAACAAACAAAATAATAATTAACCAACTAATCTAAATATAATTATTTACTAAAATTAATTAACAAAATAACTAAATAAATTATTTAACATAATTAACACACATATTTTTGAATTTTGTTTTAAAAGAAATAAAAAAACTTAAAAGAACTTTAAATAAAACAAGAAACAAAATGTGGGCCATGTCTTTAATTCAAGGGCGAAGCCTACCAGCAACAAACCTCTTTTGAGTAGCCCCGGGTCATGAAGGACCCAGATGATCCATTTGGCCCACACAAAAAAACTTGGAGAGAAAACCAAACCAGACCTAATTGTTTCACACACATTTATCTTTTACCGCAAAAAAAGCCCACGTGGGGGAAACATCACCCTGTCAACTCAGGAAGAAAAAAAATGTTATAGGCATAGGGAAAAGTTGTGCATCGAACGAAACCTTCTGAAGCCAAAAGAACAACATGCACAGACAACACAAAAGAACGCCGCTCTTTCTCTTCCTTATCCCTCTATTTCAACTCAAATCTCAAAAAAACAAACGTTCTATCATCATCAACACCGAAAAGCAAGCCAAAGTGAAAGGGAAAAAAACACCTAATCAAACGAAAGTGAAACCTTAAGATTACTCAGATCCACAAACTTTACAAGTAGTTAAGCAATTCCTATGGGGATATGAATCAACAAAATGAGATTTACGCAATAGTACCAACAGAAAGGCAAAGAAAAGCTCAAGGGTTACCTAATCGGAGTAAATCCGACGCGAATCCGACGAGGTTCTCAGGTATCTCAGCTCCCTCTTTTCTTTGTTTAGGACTTCTTCTTACTTTTGCTCTCACCTTCGTTTCTTTTGGTGTAATTATTTGTTGTTAATATTTGTTGGTGAGTAGGTCATAAGTTGAAATACAATTTATGAGGTGTTTTTGGTGGAGATGAAGTTTGGGTTGTGTTGAGGAACGATGTAAAAGGATTTTTAGGATTTTTGTGTTTTTTGCTGCTAAGTTCTCTATGTGTTTTTCATGTGATGTATGATGTATGCTAGGGTTTTTGTCATTGAGTCCCTCATGAATTTCGTCCCCTCTTTATAATGTGAAATTAGGGTTAGTTTTTTTTTTGAAATTTGAAACTTGTTGGAGAAGTGTGTGACATCAGTTATTTGTTTGATACTGATGTTAAGTCTTTTTCGATTTCAAGGATAGCTTGTTCATGGAGAGAAAAGCTTAACACAATTTGGTATAAGCAAAAGTTGCAGGCCCTCTTGTTGCTAACCTGCAGGACCTATTTTGGTGTTTGCTATGAGGTGGTGGAGAGATAAAAAGATAGTCTGCAATCCTGCTTTGCAACATGTCTGTACTCTTTTCCTTTTGTCTGTATTTTTCTCCTTTTTAAAAAAAACTGCTAGCGTGTTTGATGTGGACCTGCTGATATTTTTGTAGTTGTATTGCTTTGACTCAGTTTTCTGGTTTGAGATGAACTGAATAAGTTGAGTTTGGGTTGAACTAGGTTTCTCTTGGTTTCCTTGCATTTCTTTGTTTGTTGTTGTACTACCTGTTGCTGAAATTATGCTTGTGGTGCTTGTGTTCTTTCAAATTCAGCTTTAAAATCAATATCATGTGCATTGTTTTCGATTTTGCTTGCTGATTTTTTTGGACTGCTTTGGTATTAATCTGAAAATTTACATGAAAATGCAGGTTTTTGGACTTGATTAACACAACATGCATGTAGGGGACCGTGAAGGCTTTGATAGTTTAGGTTCCTGTAAACTAGGAATCCATGTACACTAGGGACCTTATGTATAGTTGTTGGAAATAACATAAACTCAAATGATGTATCCTCTTAGGCCTTTTTTTTTGCGAATTCCTTCTCTTATTTGTACATGTATACTAAAATAATGTAATGTGCCAAAGCTTTTTTTTTGAAAAACTTGTTGCAATTGGCACTATGAGCTTATTCTTCATGTGTCAACTATTGTTCCTTATTATTTGGTTTGGTAGAAACACTTGCCATTAAACTTGAGAATCCTATTATTTTTTGACAAACATTGACACTTAATTTGGAATTAGAATTGGAATTTGAAATGAATTGGAACAATATGTTTTAAAGTTTGAACAAAACAACCCCTTCCCTTTTTGAATGATTTTGAAATGGAATTTTGACATATAATATAAATTTGGGATTTTGGGATTAACTCTTGAAACTGAATTTGGAAAGAAACTTTGGAACTGAACATTTGGGAATGAAAATTGAGATAGGACTAGAAAATTTGGAATTACTTAGAAAATGAAATGAATACTTGAAATGGATTATGAATTTGAAACTTGGAACATAAATTTGGAGTTTGAAATCAAAATTTGGAACTAGATTTGAAGTTGGAGTTTATACAAATGAACGAAAATATAAATTAAATAAATAAAAAATGGAGATGAGACCTTTGGGTCTAGAAAAAGAAAGTAAGATCATGAACTCTAGGAAAATTGACATTTTGAACTCGACAAAATCAGACATACAACCTTTATTGCCAAATCCTAAATTAGTGAAAAGCCAAACATCCATTTCATTTGTCTTAGTCAAAATAAAACATTTTTCAGGATCCATATTTTCCATCCAATCCAACTAACGAACGAGACTTGTTTCACCTAAAGATCCTCTGAATCAAATATCAACAATTCTCGCCAAAGTACCACACTAGATAAAACCATAAATGGCCTGAAGTCTTGAACACATCCATGATTCAACCTTGAAATTCCATAATCCATGACTTAATAGATCAATCCACCAATCTAAACTTCAGAGCATAAAACCCTAATTCCTCGAATCAAATAATCAGATCTCCAAAATTTGTTACAAAACCAACAGATCCTTCTTGCCAATCCTGCAAAACTTCAGAATACCTGGTATGCACTTGGTATGCTAATGATGAGATGAAAAAATATGATATGAAAAAGATAGGGCTAAAATTTTGGGTTTGACAGTTGCCTCTATTTAAATTACTTTACCAGATATAATGAGTGATGTTAATCCTCATAAAATCAGAGTGAAAGGTATTTAAATATAGAAATAACCAAAAAAAATTCCCCTAAATGCTATGTTATGCTGGACTATGGACTATCTAACTCCCTTAATTATATGCAATAAAAGATGAATATGATGCGATGTGTCGACGAACTAAAGGGTAAAAACGTATTGGGGATGACATACGCTGGGGACAAAAAAAAACGAAAAACGGGAAGTATTCAACGTGATAGGTCGACAGGTTCAAGTATAACTGCTGGCACTAAGAATAACAAAAGATGGGAAACAAAAAGAAATTCAAAGCATAAAATCAATGAATAAATTGACACTCCAGGATAGCCAGAAAATAAATTCAAAGTAAAAAAAACGCAGTGGCCCGATGCGACCAACTGTCGTCAGGAATAGAAAGACTTGGGAACAAACGAAATGGCAAATCAACAGCTCTATGCGACCGGTTGACATAAACAACATATTCAAAGTGAATGCGCAGCGGCTCCAAGCGACCAACTGACACTATGAATGAGAACAAACTATCCGAAGTGACGAGTTAGTAGGTTCAAGTGTGACTGCTAAAACTAAGGATATAAAGAGAATTCAAGGTGAATGCGCAAAGGGCTCAGATCAGTTGATACTACGAGTAGTAACAAAGAAATACATTTAAAGTGAATGTGCAGTTGCACCAAGCGATCAACTGACACTATGAATGAGAACAAACTATCCAAAGTGATGAGTTAGCAAGTTTAAGTGTGACTGCTGGGGATAACAATATATCATCTCGGAGGTTGAGAAAGGAAAGTCAACTCGGCGGTTGAGGAAATAAATAAAACGACATCGACTCGGCGGTCGAGAAAACAAGTCAACTCGGTGGTTGAGGAAATAAATAAAACGACATCGACTCGACGGTCGAGGAAACAAGTCAACTCGGCGGTTGAGGAAATAAATAAAACGACATCGACTCGGCGGTCGAGGAAACAAGTTAACTCGACGGTTGAGGAAATAAATAAAATGACATCGACTTGGTGGTCGAGAAAACAAGTCAAATCGGCGGTTGAAGTAATAAATAAAACGACATCGACTCGGCGGTCGAGAAAACAAGTCAACTCGGCGATTGAGGAAATAAACCAAAACAACATCGACTTGGCGGTCGAGAAAATAAGTTAACTCGACGGTTGAGGGAATAAATAAAACGACATCGACTCAACAGTCGAGAAAACAAGTCAACTCGGCGGTTGAGGGAATAAAAAAAACGACATCGACTCGTCAGTCGAGAAAACAAGTCAACTCGGCGATTGAGGAAATAAACTAAAACGACATCGACTCGGCGGTCGAGAAAACAAGTCAACTCAGCGGTTGAGGGAATAAATAAAACGATATCGACTCGGTGGTCGAGAAAACAATTCAACTCGGTGTTGCTCCACCGAAAAGACACCGGGTCAGATAGGGTACAGACGCGAACGGTCGGCGAAAAGAGAAAATGAAGGTGAATTGAATAGAGTCGCCAACTAGGCATTTTTATCCCGAAGGAAAGGTAATGATGCATAAACCTAGAAAGAGATGGATAAGACGGTTGCGAACCAAAGAAACTGAGAAAGGGGGTTGGTTACAACCTGGGAAGGTATTAGCACCCAGACTGTCTGTCGTACTCGACGGGATCCACGCTTACAAATTTGTGTTTAAAGGGGTTGGTGTATGTGCTATCTGTGTGCAAAAGCTGGAAAAGAATATACAAGTGTCAGTGAAAAAAGGGCGTGAAATGCTCAGAAGGTGAGGCTTAAAAAGGAATGCTGGAAGAGGGGGAAGACAAAGAGACTTTTGTTCGATAACAGTTAAGTTATGCCTACGTATCCTCGCGTGCAATGAGGAAGTCAGAACACCGTAGTTCGACTCAAAGAGGCTAAAAGATAAATTGACTGTGAACTGCTTGCTTGTCTATGCTCAAGTGTATGACTCGTCTGGCTCGAGTGCTTACTGTCTTGCATTAGACGGAAGAAGAAAGTTCTCGTTTGTGAATGAGTGTGATGAGAAAAGAATCCTGGAGGAGACGATTATTGTTTGTTTTTGATGTTTTCAGTTTTGTTATTGTTTTTGGTGTTTTGCATCAGTTAATGAGCTTAAGCCTAAATCAAAGGCTTATAAACCCATTATATCCTCCCTAATTAGGGATAATGAGCCTACTTAAGTATGAGATAAGCATCTCAACTTAATTGCCATGATGATGTAGGATTAAGATCATTAACCTACCTGTGATTATTTAGATGTTTTTGGTTTTTGTTTAGTGTTAAGTAATGAGTTTAATCTCTAATCACAGATTAGTGGGCTCATTACACCATCCTAATAGAAGGATAATAGATGAGAACACTTAAGCTGAGGAAGATACCTCAACTTAATCCATGGTTAGGGATTAAATTCATTATATAACAAGCCTTTATTAAGTGGATTTTAATTTAGGGATGAGATTAAGAAATGGATTTTATGGTTTGTAAGACAACTTGAGGGGGACTTGTCCATTAAACACTAGGGTAAATCCTTCTTAACCATAAAGGAAGAATTAGAACCCTAATGTAAGGCCCAAGTTACAAGATGAAGTCTTAGTGATTATTAAGATGATTTGATTAAGAGGTTTAAACAAATTAAAGGTTTAACACTTAGGATTAAAGTTATACACTCCATCCTAAGAGAATGATACAGGCATAACCCTAATTCCAAAGTCCTAAAACTTTAAGAGTTTAGTCTCTGATTATTGAGATGAGAAGAGAGACTCAAGGAGACTCAAAGGTAAAAGCTAAGGGGGACTAATCACAACCCTAATTATTTTCATGCTTGGATGTTCCTATGGTTTGTAAGGCTTAAGCAAGATCCTCAAGGAAGCCACCAATGGAAGAAGCAAGTGAAAGGAGGATGAAGCAGAAGAATAAGTTACTTACTTCAATGAAGAAGATAAGTAACTTAAAGAAAGAAAGTGAGAAAGAATGAACACAAGTGAACAAGCTCACTTCAAAGAAACCAGCAAGATGCATATGAAAGAGATAAAGAGAAATGAGAAGTGAAGGCAAATCCACTTCTCAAAGTAACTTACCACCTGAAAATGTTAGCATGAATGCATAAGATGTAAAGCATAAAGAAATGAAATGAAATGAGATGAAATGATCAAAGTCAGAAGTGTTTATGCAATGTTAATGTCATGTGAGATGATTCAAAGGCATACAAAGTGCATATGTATGATCATACAAGAATGAGATGTCATGTAAGCATGCATTGAAGTTTGAAAACACATGAAAGTTAATGAAATGAAATGAATGCAAAACATGGAAAATGAATGAAGAAATGATCAAGCATGATTCTAACATGTCCTAAGATGTCTAAGATGACATATGAATGCAAGAAATGTCATGGCAAGTTCATATATGGATGCATATGCAAGATGAATGCAAGTGAACATGAAAAATTAGGGTTATATGGAAAAATGAGATGCACATGAACAAAACAGAAGCATATGACATGATAAAAATTTGAAGTCACACTCAAACAAACCCTAATCCTATACTAGGTCACACCCCAAAGGAGAAGATCAGAAGCCTTACCACTCAAAACTTATGAATTTCCTAAGTTTCTAGGGTTTTTTGGGTGATTCTCAAAGGAAAATGCAAATCAATTCAAAAATGCAAGATAAATTCATGAGATAAATGACCTATAAACTACATGCTATGCACAAGACAATGCAAAAAGAATCATCTTCAAACTCTTCTTGGTTAGGCAGAAAAGATTTTTTCAAGTTAGGGTTCAAAAATATGATTTAAATGACCCTTAATTCAAAGAAAATTCTCAAGTTATGATCAAACCTAAAAAGAAATTTGTGTGAAGAGTTTGAAAATGTTTCTAAATGCAAAGGGATGATTCATGATTTTTTTGGTGATTTTTAGAAACCTAAATGTATTTTTAATTAATTAAAAATATCATTTAAATATTTTAAAAATACTTTTTATATGCCAAAAATAAAATAAAAATCATTTTCTGATTAAGAAAAATATTTGAAACAAAAATGCAAAAGGAAATATTTTTTGAAGTTTCTTAACTATTTTAAATAAATTCGTGAAATAAAATACAAAGAAAAATAAAATAAAAACAAAAGTATGCTAAATGAGAGGCTGAGATTGCAAGCTGAATGATCCAGTGGTCAGGAAGCAAAGTCCACGTGACTTGTGGTAATCTGATCCTAAGGCTGTGACTTAAACTTGTTAATTAAATGAGATCCAACGACCACGTTTTAAACTGACCTAAATTAAATAACTAATTAGGTTTAGGGTTTTAATGATCAATCCTGGCCCTCCAAAACGCGCGGAAAACACACATCCAAGGGTCCAAATTTAAACTCACTTAATTAAATGAAATTAGCCCTAATTAATCTCAGACGGCCGAAACAGTGTTCCGGTCGTCTTCTCCGGCAAGGTCCCTACCCTATCTCTCTCCACAGGCCACAAAAACCTCCCCAACTCTCCAGAAATGATCATTAAGTATCATAGAACAAGAATCCATCAACAAATTTCATTTATTTTGCATCATAATCAAGATTCGAACAAAAACATAAAAATGGATAAAATTTCAGAACACGCATACACACTCAATTCTCAACCATTCTTCATCATTCAAAGTTCATTGTGATCAGGAGAGCAAACTCTATCATTTTGCAACTAAAGAAATGATTTCTAGAAAAATGTTTCAAGAAGGTACCTGAGATGAAGCTTTGCCAATGGAGCTATTTGGGCCTTCTTCTTGATGCAAACACCCTCCTCTGATCACCCTTGAGCTTCTTTGATGCTTTGCTAGAGTGTATGTGGCTTCTTTTTGAAGTTCAGTTTTGAAGGATGAAAAATCGTATTTGTTGTATGGTGTGTTTCAGGCCATTTTAATGGTTGGGATTTGTTCCTTAGGTGATGCTGAGTTGAATGGTGAAGAAAGTTTGATATATTTGTGGCTGTATGATGAAATTCGAAGAGGGGAAGTGTTATGGAGAATTTTGTGATTCTGAGTCTATGGATACTTACAGGCTTGTGTGATGACTGAAATGAGTCTCTTAGGGTTTGCATAAGAGGTCTTGATTGGTCAGAAAGTTGGTGGTGGCATAGTGTGATTGGTATGGTTGTTTTTGCAAAAAGTCAACATTGGTTGTACTATGGGCATGGGTCATGGCATGAGTGCTTCCAAGGCATGTATGGCCTCAGCTGGCTTTATGGAAGGCCCTTGGATCAAAAGATTGCAGCTGGATGACTTGGATGAAGAGATATCATGCTTTATGCAATTTTCCAACTTTGATGTTTCTTGTGAATTAAGTCATGGAAATGCCAAATTCTTGGGCCAATTCCGATGTTTAGAAGTCACATAGGCATGTTATGAAGTGTAGAAGTTGATTAGAGGTCATTAGAATGCTTGAATATGCCAATTTGCAAAATCCCTCTTTGACATGAAACTTGAAATTTTAGGATTTTTGTCAACTTTGAAAGGCCATATCTTGAGTTCTAGGACGAATCAAGACATGTTCTTGTACTTTTTAAAAGTGAAAGACCTAATCTACAACTTTCATGACCAAGAATTTTTCATTTGAAAAATTTTTGATTAAGAAAGAGGAGGTTGAAAAACTTTCCCAAAATGGAAAATTTCCATTACAAGTCATTTCCATTTTTGGCAAGTTTGCAAATGGCTCAAAATTCTTCAATCTTGTGAACTTCGAACCTCTTCTAAGATCAAATAAAGATCATATAACTTCAATTTGATGAAAATAACCCTTTGGTTCCATTGTTGGGGGGCCTCAGATGCCCTGATTTTGACTTAACTTGCTCAAGAAGTTACCCAGTGAACATATGGCTTCCACAATGAATTTCTTCATCAAACTTGGTACACATGATCCTTATGACATATTGAGAACATTAGAAACAAGAATGGCCCAAAAATTTGGAGTTAATGCCTCTGAAACCAAAACCCTAATTTTTGTCATTTGTGCAGTGAAAATCCTAGCTCTGCTTCCATGCCTTGCCAGTTCTTGTGATTTCTTGACTTCCATGAACTTTGAGGGACATAATATGATGGTAGAACACACATGGACCCTCTTGGAAAGATTTAAGTCCTTTGAGATGGCTAAGATGGAATCTTGGATTGCTCAGATCACAAACCCTAGATGCAGATGAACTTGAACTATGCAGATGAAACAAAAATGTAATATGAGATGTAATGCTTATGCTTATGCAAAAATGAAATATCACAAGCCATGGTGTGATATGAGTGAGAGAAAATTGGGGTGTTTACACTCGGTGGTTGAGGGAATAAATAAAACGACACCGACTCGGCGATCGAGAAAAACAAGTCAACTCGGCGGTTGAGGAAATAAATAAAACGACATCGACTCGGTGGTCGAGAAAACAAGTCAACTCAGCGGTTGAGAGAATAAATAAAATAACATCGACTCGGCGGTCGAGAAAACAAGTCAACTCGGCGGTTGAGAAAATAAATAAAACGTCATCGACTCGGCGATCGAGAAAACAAGTCAACTCGGCGATTGAGGGAACAAATAAAACGACATCGACTCGGCGGTCAAGAAAACAAGTCAACTCGGCGGTTGTGGGAATAAATAAAACAACATCGACTCGACGGTCGAGAAAACAAGTCAATTCGACGATTTAGGAAATAAACTAAAACGACATCGACTCGGCGGTCGAGAAAATAAGTCAACTCGGCAGTTGAGGGAATAAATAAAACGACATCGACTCGGCGGTCGATAAAACAAGTCAACTCGACGATTGAGGAAATAAACTAAAACGACATCGACTTGGCGGTCGAGATAATAAGTCAACTCGGAGGTTGAGGGAATAAATAAAACGACATCGACTCGGCGGTCGAGAAAACAAGTCAACTCGTCGGTTGAGGGAATAAATAAAACGACATCGACTCGGCGATCGAGAAAACAAGTCAACTCAGCGATTGAGGAAATAAACTAAAACGACATCGACTCGGCGGTCGAGAAAACAAGTCAACTCGGCGGTTGAAGGAATAAACAAAACAACATCGACTCGACGATCGAGAAAAACAAGTCAACTCAGTGTTTGAGGAAATAAATAAAACAACATCGACTCGGTGGTCGAGAAAACAAGTCAACTCGGCGGTTGAGGGAATAAATAAAATGAATCGACTCGGCGGTCGAGAAAACAAGTCAACTCGGTGATTGAGGAAATAAACTAAACCGACATAGACTCGGCGGTCGAGAAAACAAGTCAACTTGACGGTTGAGGGAATAAATAAAATGACATCGACTATGCGATCGAGAAAACAAGTCAACTCGGCGGTTGAGGGAATAAATAAAACGACATCGACTCAGCGGTCGAGAAAACAAGTCAACTTGGCAATTGAGGAAATAAACTAAAACGACATCGACTCAGCGGTCGAGAAAACAAGTCAACTCGGTGGTTGAGGGAATAAATAAAACGACATCGACTCGGCCGTCGAGAAAATAAGTCAACTCGGCGGTTGAGGAAAAAATTATTCAAATTATCCAAAGTGATAAATCAATAGGTTCAAGTGTAACTGTTGACATTGAGGATAAAGAAGACGAACACAATTATTGGGCAGCGGCTCTATGCGACCAATTTATACTGGGAGTAAAATGCAAAGTACTCAAACACAGACCAGCGGCTCTGAGCTACCGGCTGAAAATACATTTTGGAGTTTTCAGCAAGAAAACATCTAACCTCTGGAAATTCCTTAAACGAAGAGTCAAAAGAAGACCTTCAGGAACCATCAGAAAAACACAAATGTATGCCAAATTAAATGGACTTAAACCGTAACAAAGGGTTTTACAACTCGCTTAACAGATTTGTGCCAATGACAATTGGACTTTGAAGAGATATTGGTGGCAATAAAGGCGAATACCAACAACAGATGGACTCCTGCAGGGGATACCAATGTTACTGGGAAGAGGACTTTGTTAACCACACTTCGGGGTACTAACAATAGTGAAATTCAAAATGAAAGCGGACAGTAAGAGTCAGACAGACGATAACTGGGGAAAGACACGTGATAATGTCAAATGCGTATGATTGAGCATGATGCGAATGATCATGATATGCAAATGGTGACTCTGGGGAGACAAAGATTTTTGACAAGACTCAAAGGAGAGTAGGATCTTAACGCCAATACTTAGACGAGCAATATGGAAAAATGCTGGGGAGAAGTCTTCTAACTTGTAACTCAATGCTTGGTCCAAGGATCCATCCAAGAGTGCTACCAACTTTTAATCCTTTATGAGGGATTCCTGTAATAATGGCATAAGAGTGTTGTTGCAAACCAGAGGGTTCTTTTGGGAAGACAAATGATATTTTCAATCTTTCCAAAATCAAAGAAACTTGAAAGTTTTTTTTTCAATAGGTTTTCAAAAAATATTTTTTTTTTATAAAAAAGAACTCGTCATTTTCAAAGTTATATTGTAATTCAGTAAAGACATTTTGCATAACAAAAGAAAATAAGAAGCTGAAAGACAAAATTTATAGGCAAAGGTTGTATTTCATTCAAGAATGGTAGCTTGCCAATGGCAAAAGCTCCATGGAAAGTTACAATTTGAAAATGACAATGGGGAAAGGTCTACATTGAATCCAACGACCACTACAATCCCTAATAACTAAGACTGCCCAACACTTTTCTTCCGACGAGAGAAAATGGATTGGTCTTCAACTATGGTTCTTCAGTAATGGTAAACACCATCTGATACAGTCAAATGCCTTTGTCCCTAATTTTTTCCTGGACCGCCCTTTCGGGTTTTCAATTCATTGGGACGCTCTTTTTTGCCTAAGTCGCCCTTTCAGGTTTTCGACATAACAAGCTTTCATTTTTATTTTTATCCCTAACTTTTGCCTGGATCTCCTTCATAGGTTTTGATCCACCGGGGTGCCCATTTTTTCCTAGGTCGCCATTTCTGATTTTCGACCTATCGGGTTTTATTTAGGCATAATATTTTTTGACTGCATCAAAATTCACCAGGTCTTTAAGCTGTTCACCATCCATAGTTGTGAGGATTAAGGAACCACCGGAGAATGCCACCTTCACAACATATGGGCCTTCATAGTAGGACTCCATTTTCCGCGCATGTCTTTGTGGACTAGCAATATTTTCTTGAGTACAAGATCTCCTTCTTTGAATTTTCAGAGACAAACTTTCTTGTCAAGCGCTCTCTTGATGCGTTTCTAGTACAACTGGACATGGCACATGGCAATCATTCTCTTTTCATCAATGTGGTTCAGTTGGTCATATCTGTTCTGGACCCACTCAGCTTCCTCCAGTTTGGTTTCCATCAAGTTTCTCAAAGATGATATCTCTACTTCAATAGGTAGAACTGCATCCATCCCATACACCAGAGAGAAAAGGTTGCCCCTATTGAAGTGCGAACTGTTGTTCTGTATTCGTGTAAAGCATATGGTAACATCTCGTGCCAATCTTTGTAAGTCTTCACCATCTTCTGCAGGATCTTTTTGATGTTTTTGTTTGCAGCTTCAACAACTCCATTCATCTTCAGACGATACGGAGAAGAGTTATGATGTTCAATCTTGAATGTCTCACACAACTCTTTCATCGTTTTATTGTTCAAATTGGTTCCATTATCTGTGATGATTTGGCTCGGGATTACATAACGGTGGATAATTTGGTTCTTGATGAAACAGGAAACCACATGCTTTGTCACATTGGCGTAGGAAGCTGCTTCTACCCACTTGGTAAAGTAATCGATCGCAACCAAGATAAATCGGTGACCATTGGAAGCTTTAGGATCAATTTCCCCTATCATGTCAATGCCTTACTATAATACCTTAAAAGTTGACCTCTTAATTTATTGCTAACCTCAAGTGGTTTATGCTTTGTCATTGTTGCACCATCATCTGAGCATCGCATTACATCCGAAAAGTAAACAATAGATCATTAACCATTTGCATGTGTATAAGGCATGTGATGGGCCAAGTGACGATATTTGGAGCTCAAGAGGAGAAAAGACACTACAAAAGAAAAATACGAATCAATTCAATGAGAAAGCCTTTTAAAGAGCAAAGAATTGGAGTTTTGGCTCCGTTAACCGGTTAACGGAGGCGAATTTGGAGAAAATATTTTGAAAAGTGGTTGGTTCATCCTTTCCTTCCACATTTCCTTCCATTCTTTTCCCTCTAATTTTTTCCACTTCAATTCCATCCCATTTCCCTTGGATGTTTCTATCACCTTCTAGATTATTCCAAGGAATATTCCAAGGAATATTCTTCACTCAAAACCACTTTTAACTAACTCCATTCCTAATCCCATACCTAAAACCTAATTCCATTCCCAAACCTAGCTCCAAGCGTAGTCTCTATATAAACCCTAATCACTTCAATGCAAAAGGTTCCCAATTTCATCCTTCACAAAATTTCATTTCCAAAATCACTTTTATCTCACTTTTTCCTTCCATTCACCAAAATCACCAAAGCTTTTTCATAGAAGTTCTTCAAGTTTCACATTGAAACTTGTTGATCTTGAAGCTTGGACTCCATTCAAGCATTGATTTGGGAATTGTGGAAGAAAAAGCCACCGTTTCGGTTTGATTTCGGGTAATCGGAAGTGATCTCACAAGAGTTTCTCAAGATCGGCATCGAATCACATTTATTTTATGTATTCGTAGATTCTTCGATTTTCTCTTCGATCAAGCTCTGATTCTTGCAATATTCACCGAAGCAAGCCTCCGCTTCGTAGGTTGGTGCTTCTAAACCGCTTTACATTTAATTTATTCTCTTCATCTCACCGTTGTGGCATTCTTTAAAGTGCTTATCGTTATGATTATGTTTTGATCGGTGTTCTTGTGTTTTGATTGCGATTCCTTGATTTTGATTGTTAGAAGCTAGGTTGTAGCTTGGTCTAGGTGTTAGTGTGTGTTAAATAAGCCATAATTGAGTAGAAATTCGTGTTAACATGTTTATATGTGTGTTAGGGATGTTTAGAGGTAAGTTTGTGGCCAAAATCACTTATTTCAAAGCAAATTATCACATTTTGTTTAGTGTTAACCAGTTAACGCTTTGGTTAACCGGTTGACACATGCGTTTTTTGGCCAAGTTGTTGCTGTATGGAGTCTGTTAACCGATTAACAGTTTGGTTAATCGGTTAACGCTGTTGGATTTTGGATTTTCAGCTTATTTCAATGCTTGTGTAATTTTCTTTGTGCCTTTAATCTTCATACATGTTTAGGCATTGATTTTAAGGATTTTTTAGGTCGATTTTCAGTACATGATTTTGTCGTTTCGAGTCGTCTCGACACACATTTTGTTACTTTTGCATACTATGTGTTAATTGTCCATTAAGGCATGTAATGCTTTGCATATTGTTACGCTATGTTGTAATGCATCCATTAGCATCTTAATGCATGTTATCATTCTATTTTGCATCATGATTATGGTACATACATTGTTGATTGTGATTACCATGCTATGCCATTAGTTCTTGAAAATGCATGAACATAAATGTGCACTTTCTTGCATTCTTGTTTGCATTGTTGATTGCATTGCCATGTGATCGGAATTCTGTTTTTGGTGCCAACTAACATGTTTTAATTGATGATCCTTGTTGATACATGCACATATTCCATGTTCATATGATTATGTGATCAAATACTTAAAAGTGCATAATTGTGTTCATTGGTTTATATACATTTTGTTCATGTGCATCCATAAAAATATTATGTTCATCCAATCATGCATGTTGATGTTTGTTAATCATGATATGTGAAGTATTTGCATTAGTTGTTATCCATCTTGTGCATAAAAATAAAAATAATAAAATCTGCCATGTTTTCGCATCTGTTTTTGAATATAACAGCTGTTAAATGTATGCTGTTTGTTATATAGTTCCTGCTATTTGTGAAATTTTACACCTATTTTTGCATGCTGTGTGCTGGATGTAAAAAGCTGCTTGTGCTTTGCCTTGTGTTTTCATAGCTGTTTGTGTAATGAGAGCTGTAGTAGGTGCTGAATTTTTGTTTAGCATGCTTGTTAGTTCTTGTAGACTTAGAATTGAGTCTAGTTTTAGGTCCTAGAGCATTAGGATTGAATTGTGGTGTGAGTTTGCTTTATTATTTTCAATAAAATGCAATACTAACCTTTGTTTTGTATGGAGGTTGAGGTATGTTTCCTTACACCTTATCCTTTTATTTTTTATGCATTTAGTATGCGTTTAATTTTCTTTACCTTCCATATGTGTGTTTGGTAGGTTTCCCCCTTTCTCTAGAATCAACTTAACTTCCTTAGGAAGTAAGTTGCATTCTATTTCCTTTTCTTTTCCTTTGTTCCAATAGGATTAGAAAACCTCATAAACCCTTAGGACCTCCTCTTGCATACAATAAATAACTTAGGATTGTGTCTTAGTCCCCCTTAGTTTGTCCTTTCTTAACTTGAGTCATTCTTTCTCATCTCATAAAGAAAATAATATAATACCTAATAAAGGTTGAATGTTCTCATACGACATGAGACTTTGTTGTGGAGTACTTACACACGTCCTGTTTCGGGGCAAGGTGTAAGTTATCTACCACAATAGATAAGTCTTAGTATGAGAATGTTCACAAATAAATTCAAAACGTTTCTCATAAAAGACAAAACAACAAAAAATAAGCGACTTTCCTGAGGGAACTCTCTCCTCATCTCATTCACTTTCAACGTGAACTTGCGACGACTTGTCTCATTTGCAAGACGGTAAACGCTCTCGCACCAGACGATCCTGAAATACCTGAGCATATACATACATAGTTCCAGCGCATAAAATACAAACAAATATAGTTCCCGCCTTAGTTAGGCGAACTATGTCAACTCTGATCCTCATATTCTTGATGAGGTACGTTGGCAGCGGGGTAGGGCCCATTCGAGCATATTCTTTATTTTCCCTACATTTCTCTCTTTCTGTCCATTTTCTTTTCCAATTCCCTTTCTCATTTTAGTTCCAGTTCCAGTTAGAAATTCTTTCGTTCAACATCATCTTATTTCTCACCCTTTGAAAAGATTAACAAGCATGGATCCCGTCGGGTACGGCAGATGGTCTAGGGTGCTAATACCTTCCCAGATCGTAACTGACTTCCGGACCCAGATCTTTGGTTTGCAGGACCTTGTCCTTTCCTTCTTCTCAGGTTTGTGCAACATTACCTTTCCCGTTCATTCAGGATAAAAATGCATGGCTGATGACTCTACCTTTTCCGCGCCACTTTCGCGTTTGTATTAGGATGAAAATCCCGGGAGCGACAACTGGCGACTCTACTGGGGATCGAACCCAGAATCTCTGGTTTCCCTCGTAGAGTCAATCCTAGCGCCTGTTTGTTTTGTATCTTTGGGTGTTTATCTGTTTGCTGTTGTGTGCTTTAGTTTATCTACTGTTTTCATTTACAGTTTTTATTTTATCGCACTTGTTTACCGCTTTCAGTATTTATTTTCCATGCATCATATATACTGGACTGTCTAGTTTGGATTTGTTTTGTGGGATGGGAGTTACTATGAGATAAGCCAAACACCCGGCTTGAGTGCACCATAGGATTAGCATGGACACGTTGTACTCGCATGGTTACATGATGAGTGGAGATGTGTTCCACTCCCAGGTTGCGACTGTCTTGGAACTATCATGTGTGGGGTTTTTGCCTCACTTCAGGGTACAAACTTTATAGTTATATGCAGTTGGAGACCGATCATCGAGGATCTTAGTGGAAACACCCTTCTCCAGTGATGACAGTGGCAAACTTGTTGGCAAACCCACTCGCATCCGAGGGTCCATTGGGAACTCGCATAGAATAACCTAGTTTTCTTGTAGGAATCCAATTAAAGAAAAACTGTTCGTATGACGATAATACTGTATCCGAAGGGCTGAATGTGCTATTGTTCCTCGATTCAGTGCTTGAAACTGAGGACTTATGAGGGATGCTTGTTTCCTTGGACTCAGCCGAGACCTCCCTGAGTAGTACATAATGCTAAACCGATTCCCTGATTTGGTCATGAACCATTTCTCAGAAATGGTGAACATATTATTGCTATTCGGCTTTGAGAGTCCGTGATGTTGACCCGAGTAGCACACCCGTGAGATTGGGAGGGGTTTACAGGTTTGCAGGAACCCTAAAATTCAACATACCCACTTTTCCAGTATTGTTTAGTGTTCTATGGTTCTTTGATTCTGAGATCCGGGATTTCTATTCAGAGAAATTGTTACTGTGATTACCATTGTGACCTTGATATTGTGACTGTTATTATGACTCTCCACAGACACTTGACTCGTTGTTCAACTTCAACACCATCAGTGACTGTTCTATGATGCGATCCAGTTCTACAATTATTGGGTTCTCAGTTATAGGGTTCTATATAAGGATGATACTGCTATTGTGGTTCTATACAGATAGTTGGTTCACTTCTCAACACCAACATTAGGCCATTGATCACATGTCTGCTGTACACATAACATCATAGCATTCCAGCACACATGTTCAGTTATTTCCGAGGATCACATGTCTGAATCATGCCATTAGACATTTTCTGTGAAAAAACTTGAATCAAAGCAGATAGATTCCTCAGAAATAACTAAACATGGCATTTGCATACATCCTTGCATTCTTGACAGGTGTTCAGAGACAGATTAGTATCATGACTTGGTTTCCCTTCACAATGGACAACTTGAATCACAATCATCAAGGTATGGATTTGGAACAAATCCGGGAGGAGGTAACTAAATGAAAACCCAACTGGGGCAATTCAGGCAAAGGTGCAAGCTTTATTTCAAAGTTAGAAACTGCTGAAAGAGGAAGTCAACCAAATGAAGACTCAGATGAAGCTGCTCATGGGAATCGTGAATGCTATATTGAAGAAAGAAATAGCCATGGGTCTTATTTTCAAACAGAAGGTCCTGTTTCTCCCATCTCCTTGGGATGCCCACTGAATCAAGAGTTGTTAGGAGGGCTTCCTCTACAGCTTGAGTCTCTTCACCAACAATCACCACTTGGCAGTCAGGAAGAGCCTAAGACAGGGATCAACTCGACATGGCCTGATACAAGTGAGTTGAATGATCCTACACCTATCGTTGCCAAGGAATGGAGCACTTCCTTTCCTCATCAGAGATCTCCCTCAGATGCTACGCCTTGGTTTCTAAGAGAAGGATTTCAGCAGATGTCAAGTGTAACTCCTCCAGCGGCAACAATCCATTCTCAACAGAAACAAGAAAGGGTTATTGATCTTGTACCCATGTCTTATGCTGAGCTGTACCCACAGTTGCTCGAAATGGGATTGATTGAGAGTCGCGAGCTATCACATCCTCCTGGAGAGCGTCCCTAAAGTTGGAATCCTTATGCCTACTGTGTTTTTCACTCCGGAGCTCAAGGACATGACATCGATGATTGCAGAGCATTCATGCATCAGATGCAAGATTTGGTGGATGAAGGGGTAATTAGTTTTAGGCTGAATGGTCTGAAGGTGTCATAAGTTAAGGCACGTACGGATACTGAAGGGGTGGTCAAAGTCCATTCTTCTGGAGTTATTACTCAGGATGTGTCTTCAAAGAGATTACACCAACAACCTTCAGTCGCTCCTCGGTCGAGTATGAGTAAGAAAATGCAGGGACATGTTAGGCACTCAAAGCAATATCAACAACAAAATGCTCAACCACAACATCAGGGTCAACAACAACAGGCACATAGACCATTCCAGCTAAGAACAAGAGGGAGGGACCGTAAAATTGATCCCATTATATTTCCGTATGCTGTGTTACTTCCAAAGTTGCTTAAGTTGAACATGGTCGAGCTTCGTACCATGAGAGCTCCTTCTCCTAACAACCCACCACCCAATTATGAAGTAAACGCCAGGTGCGAGTTCCATTCGGATGCTCAGAGGCATAGTATTGAGAAATGTTGGGTTTTCCAGAATGAGGTACAAGACCTGATTGACCCCAAGGCGATCAATTTCTCCCCTCATCCAAATATGCTCCAAAACCCAATGCTTAATCTTGGTGGAGTTAGAATGAATCTAGTGAATGAAAGTACCAGGGTTGTTATACCAGATGGTTGGTTATTCAACTGAAATCTTTGAATTATTCACCCGACTTGCAAGGGTATCTGCGGAAGAAAATAAAGCCATAAGTATTTAAATACTCTCAGTGATGGCAATATATTAGCGTCTTTTCAGTGCATTTTTATCCCTATTGAGGGGAACTACATCACTTTAATTCTTCATTGGTCAATGGAGATACGTAGGTAGAAGATCGTCAGATCTTTCCGAGCAACCTTATGGGGCAACTTTATTCCCCATCTTTACTCCTTCCTCTAGACAAAATAATTGAAAGAAGAGGTATGATTGCCATGTCGGATATGCGACCGCTTACTTGAAGATTACAAGTCTGTGAAGAGCTACTGATCACAGGAAGCATTCAAGACTGATTAGTCTAGACGGAGTCAAGTCTCCTCAACGATGGCAATTGTAACACAGTGGGAGAACTGACTTTCTATATATGTTGTGGATAGCAAGAGTCACCACCGACTTTTATTTTATCCATATGGAAAGGGCATAAGAGAATAGGAAATACCTATTTTTAAAGACTTGAGTTCGGGGGGGGGGGGGGGGGGGGTAGGTTATATAAAGAGAAGGTGTAAGCACCCTTTATATCCATGGTTATCCATGGGATCTTAGTTACTTAGCTCACTTATTCGTTTGAAAAAGGAAAGTGTAGTATGTGTTTAGAAATTTGCATAAGTACTTTGTAATGATCCTCGTATGGATGTATACAAAGCCTTCCTTTTGAAGATATTTGAATTGAGTGAGGTGCGAAAAGTATTTTTGTGAGCAAGTAACTAAGATGTACCTACCATAGACTAGTCTTTAATGTTCTTTTATTTTCTTTCAAGGGTGAGACTGTCCATACTATTAAGGAGTAGGTAGTCATTTCTTTGGATTTGTTTAAGGGACAGGCGTAGGGTCATCGTATGGTCAATGAAGGAAACTTAAGGGGTGTCTTTAGTAATTCATAAGATCACTATATCGTAGGCAACCTTGTAGGGACTTGATCTTTTAATCTGAAGGGACTATGATGATTTTATTCTGTAGGGACACTTGCTTAAGATACCCCTACTTTCGAGGGACTTGACCATATTTAGGAAGGCAACCAAGTGGGGTAACCCTAGGAGGTGCAGATAGCGATCGTAAGACGATCGACTTACGTGTGTGAGTGATTATATTAAAATATTTATCTTTATTTTTTAATTATCTAAGTGTAATTTATTTTCAATTAGGTTTGGCACTCCCTATTATTACTAACCATGTAAATAAATAAAATGCAAGAAAATAAATTCTACGCTATTACACGGCTTCGGGAAAGTTACATAAAAATCGAGCTGAAAAAAATAAATTACATAAAATAACAACTTATACAATTTTTCTAAGTAATTTAAAGAAGGCAAAAAATAAACAAATAACAATAAATAAAGAAAATGATTCTAAATAGCAAAATAAATTAATTAACTTTTTGAAATTAGTGTTAGGAAATAAATATTAGGGTTAAACAAAAAAATTAGGTTAGAATTAGGGTTTTAATGAAAAAAAAGTTTTTTAAGAAAATTAAAATTTATTTAGAAAAATATTAACCTAATTACTAATTATTATTGATTAATTTACATAAGAGATAAAAAAAGTTAGATATTAATAAAAGAATAATTAGTGAAATTAAAGAAAAAAATTGAGATTTTAAGAACATTAAGATGATTAATTTATATAAGAAAACTATTAACATTTTTTAATTAAAAGATAAATCAAATATTTTTCATAAAATAATTAGTGAGATTTATTATTAATTTTTAGAAAATAAAATTGTTAAGAATCTTATTATGTCATTAAGTTAATTTGGTTAATGATTAATTATCAATTAATTAGTTAATTAGTCATAATATGATAATCATATAATAATTAAATTATAAAATAAAAGAAAATAAAATAAAAAAAACAGGCATTTAAAATAAATGGGGGAGGCCTGGATTTGAACCCAGGACCTCCCTTTTACCAACCCAAATGCACAACCACTGGAGCACCTGTGCGTAGATGACAAGGTTAGGAAACTTTAATACCCTGTATTTAATTAAACACCCTGGATAATATTAATTATGATAAATTAGTATTATCTGACTCAGAGATATTTTCTGGATATTCTCAAATTGGACCCATTAGTATACTAACTATCGTATATTGGTATAATATACATTGTTTGGTTTTTAAGAGAAAGAGAAACAAGTTATGTATTATAAAAGGAAAAGAAAGGGAAAAAAAGTTGGTAAGAGAGGAAAAGAGAAAGAACGAAAAAGAAGAGAAAGAAAGGGAGAAGAGAAGAGAAGAAGAGGAAGAAAAACCCTAAGAGAGGAAATGCTTGGATCATCACCATTTCTCCACCAAATCTTCATCTTCACCAACCCCCTCTTCATTTACAAGGTGGGTTCTTAGTTAGAAACATTTTCTTTGAGTTTTTGGTTGAATTTGTGAGTTTTAGGGTTTTGTAGAAAATCTAAGAATTGATAGATTAAACGGTTAAAAACTCGATTAAATGGAAGTATAATGTCTAATATATGTTCATATACATGTTTGGTGATCGATACTTCTATGTTGGTGATGTTTGGGTCGAGTTTGGCATGGAAATGTAGTTTCCCGTAAGCCTAAAAAATTATGGAATCGCAGAGCTCGCTCACCAAGAAATGCAGGAAGTTCCTCGCTCAGCAAGCTGGCCCTCGCTCATCGAGACATGTGAGTTCTGTTTTGTGTTTTTAAATCGTAACTTGTGATCCGGGTATCCTTTTTTAGTGTTCCGCATATCGATTCGATGCTAAAAATATTTACAAATTGATGATGCCAAAAGATGTTATTTTTACCAGACTTTTATCCAACTTTTCTGATTAACCGTAATTATGTTAGTTAGGGAATTTTGGAAGGTATGCCTAATCACGAGGATTGATTGAGAGTAGATATATGAGATCATTGTGAGAATTGTTTAATGGAGATAACTAAACTAAAATGTTAGGATTATATGTTTACGAACTATAATTTAAAAGTATCAAGAATGGAGAAAGAGTGAGGAAATCTTGCCATAAACAAATAGTGTGGCCTAGTAGTGTAACTAGGATTGTTGGGTGGTATAACTTGTGAGATGCCTATTTTTACCTAGGTTGTTGTGAACCGTTAGCGTGCTATAAACTAGACCCTCCGTAATAGTCTTGTGTAAGTCTTGAGGTGGGTGATGTTGAGTCCCATGGGAAGCATCCATAAAGATTTGAGGTGTGTATATTACGAGACCCTCCGTATTAGTCTTGTGTAAGTCTTGAGGTGGGTAGATCTTGGTCCTACGGGAAGCATCCGTAAAGGCTAGAGGTGTGTATTACACGGTGTCCTCCGTAAAGTCTTGTATAAGTCTCATTGTGGTTACTTTGTGTTTCACTAAAGCATCCGTAAAGATTGAGGTACCGGTTGTATAGATGCTGGTATTTTGGTTGAGGCGTGTAGGTCACGAATCCTCCGTAAGGTCTTGAGTAAGCCTTGAGGTGGGTTACTTTTAGTCCCACGTGAAGCATCCGTAAAGACTTGAGGCAAGTGCTACACTGTTTAGACTATGATCTTGAGTAAGTCTTGAGGTCGGTTGCCTTTAGTCCCACGTGAAGCATTCGTAAAGATTGAGGTCAGTGTTATATCAAATTCTCTGTAATAGTCCTGAGTATGTATCGAGGTGGGTTATCTTTAGTCCCATGAGAAGCATCCGTAAAGGCTTGAGGTAGATGTTTCACTCGTTTAATGGTGTGAACATTGTATGAACCGTTGTTCTATATCGTACCGGATCCTTTTGAGAAGTGACCTATGGCTTGAATTAGGTTTGATAGAACCTTGTAGAGCCGAGAGAAATCTAAGATAGAGAACCCACTGAGATGTTCCCTTGTGCAAGTTTGATTTACAAGTGGAGCTATGCTCAGGATGTTTCAAGTGAAGCATAGTTTTAGTCTTCCGCTGTGTATTTCTGTATCTTTGTACAATAATGGATATTGTATTGTTATTAGATTTTATTCTTTTTTAGTATGATTTCCATGTCTTGTGCCATAGTTTGTATAGTTTTAGAATTTGGACAAGAATGTGAATTATACTAGTAGGTATTTATGATGGTGTCAGTACCAAAAATTAACATTGTATGATATTGTTCTAGATACATATTATATGTGTGTTACAGTTGGTATCAGAGCAGGTCGTATCCTCGACCTAGCCTTGAAACATCATAAGTAAATCTTTCCAGCCTCTTAAGTGTGTCTGGCCGACACGATTCTTAATATCACACTATGTAGTAATGGGTCTGATCAACCTAGTGTTATGTATGTGGTAGGTAGGATCATTGTTGTGCGACCATGAGGATTCCGTAGTGTTGTTGCAACTTGTGCTGTGAGAGTGGGCTCAAGCCAAGAGTTAGCAGAAGGAGCTTTGGTCATCTCAGTTGGAGTATTCTTAAGAATTTTACTTCCTGTGATGTGGGGTTACAGAGAAGTGTGTGGGTTGAGGAATCCTTTGGAATGGACAGGATCCGAAGGGTAAAGATACCTACGGGATAATGGTCAGTGTATCAGGGAATGAGTAAAGTCGCTGGTGGACCGATTATAATCACTAGTATAATCAAGAGCGTTAAGAAGCCTCATTCCGTGAAGAGAGAGAGAGAGAGAGAGAGAGAGTACTTGTGGAATGTGTGGCGTAAGTTTAAGAGTGAGTAATTCTTGTAAGTGTTTCAATTCTAAGGAAGCGATGTCATCATGGATGAGCGTGAGCACCTCAAGGAATGTATTCAGATAATACCTCCTAGATAGATTGAAGTTACCAGTTAAGAATGTTCATTTTCTTTTGGGAACCAAAAATTATGGTGAAACGTGAAGAGGAACACAAGGATGTGACTACACATTTCAAGTGAGACAAGTACACCCCGGACGAAGGATAGAAAAAGCTCTATTTAGCGATATGAGATATATGGGGTATGGACTTGATGAAGTCGTGTTAAATGATAGAGTAAACATATTGGACTTGGAAGAAGTTCTAGTATGATGGCTCGTGTTTGAGTGAGAGAAGATTACCACAGAACGTGAAGTTAATATGGTACGGAGACGACATTGACCGTGCGATATGAGAAGGAATTGGATGGTGTGTGCTCATCTGAAGCGAGTGTGTGCTTCTTGCTATGCTACATGTCCAAATGGAGCTCTAAGATCAATGTTACCTCCATGGACACCACTAGTATCGCCAAGGACAAGATAGTCAACGAATGGGATTGAATAAGTATAAGTTAAGCCTACGAATTCAGAGACTTGTTTTGAACAGTTGTTAATTCGGTATCATATGAATTTTAAGAAGAAGTTAACATCCTGAACGTTTGTTGGTCTACGAGAATGATGGATGGAAGGAATTTTCCTAGAGATATTGTTGACTTGGTTAAGAAAGATTTTGATGTAAAGAAAGAAGTTGTGGAGGTAGAGTTAAATGGTCATCACCTTGCACTGGAATTTTGCTCATGTATCAGATGAATTTTTAATCTGGTTTGCAACAACCTATTGCTTGGATTGATGAGGACGAGTCCTTTAACCGTAACTCGTCTGCTGTTTTCTTTCAGTTTTGGTCGGTTGGAATCATCTATTGGTGATGGTTGTAACTTTTGATTGCGATTGGAATGAGTTGAGAGGCTTAGGTAACAATGAAGATCGGAAGTTGCTTCTGTGTTGAGTAATCAGTTACTCTCCTAGTGGTGACTGATTATCGTTGTTAAGTTTTGTGAATTTGATTTTTCTAAGATGCATACACTCGGACTTGGGTGTCGATTGAATCGTTCTTGATATCGATGGAAGCTGTGGAAATATTCTATGAAACGATTAGTAGCGGGTAAGGGAACCCCGAATTATATGTAAGTGGAGGTATCGAAGGTTCGTTAGTGGAGTACATTACCTCAATTTTCAAGTGTAAGGAATAATCAAAGTATTTGGGATTTATCTCTAGTGGGGTGGAGAAGGTTCTTGTTGTTTTACATCTCACCAAGGAATTAAAGAGAGAGGACAAATTTATATACTAGACATGAGGCGTTCATTGTTTTGTTTTTCTTCCCGATAAGAGTTATATGTTGGATTTCTTCATGGAAAAACTAAGTGTTATCTTGCGATTAAACCCTTTTTGATAATGTAATTGTGCAAGTGGAATCGATCCATTCCGTTGTGTATCTGTGTTGTGACCGTGACAAAATGGTAGTTCTACTTCTTCGCTGGTTAGAGTTGTGTTCTGCGTGTTGTGCCCGTTTGTGCTATCTCGAGTTGTAAACGACGAGCGTTTGTGCTCATGTCTCAACATCGAGAGTGAGAATCATCTTGCAAGATGGTGTGGACTGAATTAGTAACTTTGAGTCGGATTGTTGTTAATGAGGAGAAGCAAGTTTAGTTGTGTTCGACCGTTTAGCCTCAGATAGGTAATCGATTGACATATGACTTTTGTGGAAGACGTTAGTGAATCGTACCTTCTAAACTGTAAGTCTGTTTTGGTTTCCGTTCGAAATGTCAGTGGGTAAAGTGTTGAACTTTCCTTTGAGCATGTCTTGGTGGACGATAAATGATATGTATAATTGGTGTCGTCGTTACGACTATTGAAGAATTTGAGTTGCGAGATTATACGAGGATCATGAAGTGTCGATCTCTCTGGAATTGTTTTGGTATTTGAATTATTATATGGATAAGAGAAGAACGGTTGGTCAGTTTTTGTATCGTTAATTCTTAACATCAAGTCAAGGAAACCGAAAAGGTGATACCAATTGTGTGCAGTTGATCCGTACCCAGACATAAGGATGTTAAGTCATATTCTGAGTAAGAGTGAGAAATGAATGTTCCGAAGTCATGCGTGCAAATTGGACCGTTTAAGGAACGGAACCCCTAAGAGAAATGGATTGAACGAGAAGTTGGATATGGACTTCAAAGGCAAGCATTATGGAAACCTGCAAGTGTACTAAGGGATGATTTGAGTCAGGCATTGGTGACTCAATGGCTGTTGTAAGCTTTGTGGCGTTACTGCGTTTTATTGATGAAGATCTTATGTTGACAGAAATTTCGAGTGAATGGAAAGTTTGTAACGAGAATTTTTATGAAACATAGTAACCATGGTCAAATTGGTTAAGCCTAATTGGATGTTTTGTTTCGAGTTTAGATTGGGATTGGAATTGTATCGATTATGATTGCAGCTGTACAACCCATGTATCTCAGTCGTTGGAGAGTGTGGATTGATGTCATGGACTTGTAGTTGACAAGTGAATCATTCTATCATTGCATGTTGCAAGTTCTTATTCTATTGGTTGGTGAGAGATCTGATTGATAAGTATTTTCTCCGCAGACTATCAACTTCATAGTATTGTTTGAGAATTCGTGGTATCTCCGTTGTTAGGCTCTGAAAGCATAGTGGAAGGAGACAGATGAAAGAATTCAGTTAGATTGTTGAGGATCAAAGGAGAATTTTATCTCTAAGTGGGTTGTCTATGGTGGGATATCGAAAGAATGAAGTGTCCGATATAAATGGTTACATTTTTGATGTAAGACCAAGTGGAATTAGTAAAGGAAGTCGTTTGACAACTTTTGTTATAGCGTTAGTGATTAGAGGATCTTAATAAGATGCTTTTGTTGGAAAATTGTACAAGGAAGGGATCTCACCAAGATGCCTTGTGGAACCTTGTCGAGGTTAACCGATGTATTTTGTCTCGTGTTGAGAATCAATGGAAGGTTTTAACATGGCATGTTTCTTTGACGAAAGGATGATACTAGATGATTAAGTATAGATCAACAAATAGATTGCGAAAGTAGTAAGTTGGAAACAAGCGTGTGAACATGGACGCGAAGTTTGTTTAGTTGAGAAATGAGGACTTTGAGCCGCAAAGTCAGACTGGAAATTTGAGTACGTCAGGATATGTAACGGAGTTAAGGATAAGTATGAATCTAAGACAATGTTGTAAACTGTTGTGAGAGTGAGTAAAGAAAATTCGAGGACAAATTTCAATTCAAGGGAGGGAGAATGTAATGCCCCGTATTTAATTAAACACCATGGATAATATTAATTATGATAAATTAGTATTATCTCACTTAGAGATATTTTCTGGATATTCTCAAATTGGACTCATTAGTATACTAACTATCGTATATTGGTCTAATATACATTGTTTGGTTTTTAAGAGAAAGAGAAACAAGTTATGTATTATAAAAGGAAAATAAAGGAAAGAAAGTTGGTAAGAGAAAGAAAAGAGAAAAAAGGAAAAAGAAGAGAAAGAAAGGGAGAAGAGAAGAGAAGAAGGGGAAGAAAAACCCTAAGAGAGGAAATGCTTGGATCATCACCATTTCTCCACCAAATCTTCATCTTCACCAATATTCTCTTCATTGACAATGTGGGTTCTTAGTTAGAAACCTTTTCTTTGAGTTTTGGTTGAATTTGTGAGTTTTAGGGTTTTGTAAAAAATCTAAGAATTGATAGATTAAACGGTTAAAAACTCGATTAAACGGAAGTATAATATCTAATATATGTTCATATACATGTTTGGTGATCGATTCTTCTGTGTTGGTGATGTTTGGGTCGAGTTTGGCATGGAAATGTAGTTTCCCGTAAGCCTGAAAAATTCTAGAATCGCAGAGCTCGCTCAGCGAGCAGGAGCTCGCTCAGCGAGAAATGAAGGAAGTTCCTCGCTCAGTGAGCTGTCCCTCGCTCAGCGAGACGTGGGAGTTCTGTTTTGTGTTTTTAAATCGTAACTTGTGATCCGGGTATCCGTTTTTAGTGCTCTGCATATCGATTCGAAGCTAAACATATTTACAAATTGATGATGCCAAAAGATGTTATTTTTACCCAACTTTTATCCGACTTTTCCGATTAACCGTAATTATGCTAGTTAGGGAATTTTGGAAGGTATGCCTAATCATGAGGATTGATTGAGAGTAGATACATGAGATCATTGTGAGAATTGTTTAATGGAGATAACTAGACTAAAATGTTAGGATTATATGTTTACGAACTATAATTTAAAAGTATCAAGAATGGAGAAAGAGTGAGGAAATCTTGCCATAAACAAATAGTGTGGCCTAGTAGTGCAACTAGGATTGTTGGGTGGTATAACTTGTGAGATGCTTAGTTTTACCTAGGTTGTTGTGAACCGTTAGCGTGCTATACACTAGACCCTCTGTAATAGTCTTGTGTAAGTCTTGAGGTGGGTGATGTTGAGTCCCACGGGAAGCATCCATAAAGATTTGAGGTGTGTATATTACGAGACCCTCCGTATTAGTCTTGTGCAAGTCTTGAGGTGGGTAGATCCATGTCCCACGGGAAGCATTCGTAAAGGCTAGAGGTGTGTATTACACGGTGTCCTTCGTAAAGTTTTGTATAAATCTCATTGTGGTTACTTTGTGTTTCGCTAGAGCATCCGTAAAGATTGAGGTACCGGTTGTATAGATGCAGGTATTTTGGTTGAGGCGTGTAGGTCACGAATCCTCCGCAAGGTCTTGAGTAAGCCTTGAGGTGGGTTACTTTTAGTCCCACGCGAAGTATCTGTAAAGACTTAAGGCAAGTGCTACACTGTTTAGACTATGATCTTGAGTAAGTCTTGAGGTGGGTTGCCTTTAGTCCCACGTGAAGCATCCGTAAAGATTGAGGTTAGTGTTATATCGAATCCTTCGTAATTGTCCTGAGTAAGTCTTGAGGTGGGTTATCCTTAGTCCCATGAGAAGCATCCATAACGACTTGAGGTAGATGTTTCACTCATTTAGTGGTGTGAACGTTGTATGAACCGTTGTTTTATCTCGTACCATATCCTTTTGAGAAGTGACCAAGGGCTTGAATTAGGTTTGATAGAACCTTGTAGAGCCGAGATAACTCTAAGATAGAGAACCCACTAAGATGTTGTTATCTCACCCCACTATTGTTGTTGTTTTCAGGTTCCTTTGTGTAGGTTTGATTTACAAGTGGAGCTATGCTCGAGATGTTTCAAGTGAAGCATATTTTTAGTCTTCTGCTGTGTATTTTTGTATCTTTGTACAATAATGGATATTGTATTGTTCTTAGCTTTTATTCTTTTTAGTATAATTTCCATGTCTTGTGCCATAGTTTGTATAGTTTTAAAATTTGGACAAGAATGTGAATTATACTAGTAGGTATTTATGATGGTGTCAATACTAAAAATTAACACTGTACGATATTATTCTAGATACATATTATATGGGTGTTACAGAAATAATCATATATAAAATAAGTTCATAATGAATAACAAATTGTAAAAAAAAGTGCCTGAGGCTGGGTTCGAACCCACACCCTCAGGATCCCAAACCTGCTTCCCAACCATCACACCAAACACGCGTGTGTGATATAAAGATGGAACAAATAAAATAAAAGAGAAGAGAGAATTTGAAATTTCCAGGATGGCGCCAATTTCATCTTCTTCTTCCTTTTACCTACAAAATTTCCTGTGAAATTATCCATGAAATTTCTTGCGAATTGGTTTTCCCAGGAAATACTACGTCCTTCCAAATGCCATGAACCTGTAATATTTTGTCAAATTGAACACACCAATACAACCACCACATCATTTAAAATTGGATTATGCCATTAGAATTCGTTTATAATTGTTAAATCGCAAAGCCCTAATTTGAGAGCTTAAAACCTAACAATGGCGCTTCACGATTCAAGCCCCGAACCTTTGATTTAACTATCCAGAAAGCATCCTAGAGTCATAGCAAACATAAACCAGGAATCAAATTCAATTAATAATGGTTAAATATATGAAATCGAAAAAAATTCACAAAGGAAGAAAAACGCGGTTCGGTTTGAGCTTATGGTGATGATTTTGATGATGCAAATGGTTGGGATTCGTTCAATAAAAATCCCAGAAGGGATTGCAACCTTTGTTAGGTCTTGAAACTGCTTCAATCTCCAAAAACGTATGTGAGTTTGTTTGACAAACTTTGAAGTTGGAACAAGGTGTTTTGGTCTCTGAATTTTCGTCCCTTGAGTGGCTGCAGGTTTGTGTATATCTAAGGAGTAATATTAGGTCAAAATATGGGCTTTGTATTCATGGATATTGGTTACTTGATCATGAAGAAACAATCACTCATAAATGTCAAAAAAATCAAATATCCTCTTGCTATCTTTGCCTTACATGAATTTGGATAACATCCAATCACTTTAAATGTTGTGTGAATGTTTCTAGAACAAAGATTTGATCCATTATTTGATTTTTTATATTTTATTTTTATTAAAATTTAATTTTAATAAATAAAATCCAATATAATATAAAATAAATTACAAAAATCAGGACAAATAGTCATTGGATCGTGCATGACTTTGTCTTTGAGTTTGGGCTGCAATTTCATGCGCCCATTTGGAAAAGAATGAAGTTATGGCCTTTTTTTGCTTCATACACCCCTTAAAAATCAACCAACTTTGACAAAGCATAACTTCTTAAATTTTAATTCTATAAAGGTGATATTGGACTTTTTTGAAAGCTTAAGGTGTCCTCTATCCAACCATTTTGGTCCCATGTCCATATCTTTTACCACTTTCAAATTATGAGCTTTGGAAAAAGTTGACTTTTTGTTGACTTTCAAAAGGACCTATAATATTTTAGCTCATACCTTCCAAATGAAGAATTTTTAGGCTTGGCTTGTGATACACAAAGTTGTAGAGATTAAATTTCCTTTAAAATGAGAGTTGGATGGGAAATTTTTGATGAAGCATGTGAAATTTATGGCTGGTCAAAGTTCAGTTGACTTTTACTGTGAAAACCCTAATTTATAATCTTCTTGATTCATGATGATTTGAGATTTTCTTGATGAATCATGATCAACCCTTGATCAAATGATGAATTTCACCTTATAATCTTGATGCTGACAAAAAATCTTGAAGTTTGACTTTAAGTTGATCACAGTTGACCTCAGTTGACTTTTTTGCCAAGTTAACTAATTTTTGGATATTTGAGCCTTTGACTGGTCAAACCTATTGTGAAAGCTTTGAAACTTGTCATGAGGATTCTTTAAGGTATGTGGGATGTTATTAAGCTCACTTGAGGCATTGTAAGTCCATTTAACTTGGAGAAATTCAAAACCCTAGTTTTAGATCCATTGTTCAGGCGGAGGTTTTGTCTGATGAAACCTTCAATCCTTTTGACCAATTGAGAACCTTGTGAACCCTGTGACTATTGAGAGAACTCTTGAGACATATTACTTTGATTCTGGGATGGAAAATTTTGGGGTACAACATTTGCCCCTGTTCAATTTTCTGAAACCTAAGGAGTTAGATTGGCATGTATGCCATTCGTGACTTGAAGGTTGAAGTGGATTGAACACTAAAGCCCAAAAATTTGCACTCGCCGGTGTGCAAAATAATGCTGTTAGCTGGTTGTATTTCTTGAATGGGCTTAAAGATGCCATTAAGAATAAAAATGTTCTTCATATATACCTCTTGGAGGATAAAGCAGTCCAAAACGTAGATTGATGTAATCTTGGGGGATATAGCAGCCCAAGAGGTTATTTGGTGTGGTCCTGGAGGATAGAGCAGTCTAAGATGTTGTTATGTGTAATCATGGAGGATAGAGCAGTCCGAGATGTTGTTATGTGTAATCATGGAGGATAGAGCAGTCCAAGATATTATCCTAGGGGTTTATAGTAGCCCGAAATATTGTTTGAGATAGCCCTTGGGGGGATATAGCAGCCCAAGATGGATATAAATGTAATATTAGGAGATGTAGCAGCCTAAGATATTGGTTTTTGTACTCCTGGAGGATAGAGCAGTCCAAGATATTGTGATATGTATCCTTGGAGGATAGAGAAGTCCAAGGTATAAGTTGTTGATGATGTTTGTCTGCTGAGGAATTAACCTGAAAAACAAGGTTAGTTCTATGTAAATATCATGATATATATAACACTTTGCAAGATGATATTCTTATGAGAATGTTGGATGCGTATGATATGATGTAAATGATGCATGAATAAATTATGTAGCTGAAGCGTATAAGTAGCTTCGTAGAACAACTAATGGTTGGGGAAAATAAATCCCGAGAATATGAAGACTTCGTTCCCGTCTTGTTTTGGAATATCGTACTTAGAACCTCCCGTTTTCGTTCGTCGTACTTCTTATTGAAGGATTAAATTCTGGGATATCCTGACTGAGTATAAAAGAGATGGACATTCCCATGGGAGACTTATAAGACCAAGTATCAATTCTTCGGAGGATATATTATATTTGAAATGAAACTACTTGAAGACTTCGTAGGGTTGGAAGCATAAGATACTACTTGAAGTATTCCGTAAGAATATCCGTAAAGATTACTTTGTGGGGATTAACCAGCAAAGATTCGTTGGATTCCTACCTCCGATCATCCTTAGTAAATACTATTATTGTATTTTATGCATTTATGGTAAACATAAATCATATTCAAAAGCATATATACATTCAAACATAATCAATGGACGTTTTCGCTTAAGTAAAAGGGGAAAAGTAAACCTGAAATCGAAAATAGGATTTTATTTATTTTAAAAAGTGGCCTATAAACAGGCGAGTTTTAACACGGAGACGAAAATCCTAATAAGAGGAATTCGTCGAAGAAATTTTAAAAGAGTACAAAAAACGAGGAGAAATAGCTATGTGTAAATGATCCTATTGAGTTTCAACTCTGCTATTGCCATTATCTTCAAGCATCACATCCCTTGTTGTCGGAATAGAAACAATTGGATTGATCTGCACATGTTTGAACTTGATGTAGGTAGTACAACTAGTTGAGGTTACATGGGTGATCCAACGAGACATAGTCATACATTTTAATCCCTAACTTTTGTCTGGATTTCCCTTTCAGGTTTTCAATCCACTGGGATACCCTTTTTTGCCCAAGCCTCCCTTTTGGGTTTTCGATTTGCCGGGAGTACAACTTATATATATATATATATATATATATATATATATATATATATATATATATATATATATCCCTAATTTTTTCCCGAACCTTTTTGGTTCACCGGGATGCCCTTATTTTTGCCTAGGCCAGTCAACCTAGCGAGTCTCTTTTTATGCGCAGTATTTTTTAACTATGTTTGCGTTCACAGGCTGCGGGAAATCTTCCCCGTCCATAGTAGTAAGCATCATGGTGCCTCCTGAAAATACCCTCTTGATTGCAAATGGCCATTCATATGTGGGAGTCCATTTTCCCCTAGGATCACCTTGTGATAATATGATACGCTTGATTACCAAGTCTCCAGCCTTATATACCCGTTGTTTGACCTTCTTATTAAAGGATTTGATCATACGCTTCTGATACATTTGACCATGAAAAACAACTGCAAGTCTTTTCTCATTAATCAAGTTTATCTAGTCAAGTCGAGTCTGAATCCATTCGTCTTCATCTAAGTCTGCATCCTTCAAGGAAGGGATCTGAACTTCAATAGCTAAAACTACTTCCATTCCATAGACAAGAGCGAATGGGGTTGCCCCCTTTGAAGTACGTATTGTGGTACGATAACCATGAAGAGAAAATGGTAACATATCATGCCAATCCTTATATGTAACTGTCATCTTCTGCAAGATCTTCTTAATATTCTTATTGGCGGCTTCCACTACGCCATTCATCTTCGGTCGATATAGAGAAGAATTGTGATGTTTAATCTTGAACTATATGCAGAGGTCAGTAATCATAGTATTATTCAGATTAGTACCATTATTTGTGATAATCCTTTCGGGGATGCCATACCTACATATATGATTATGTTTGATGAATCAAGCCACAACATTCTTGGTAACAGAAGCAAACGAGGCTTCCTCTACCCATTTTGTGAAGTAATCAATAGCAACAAGGGTGAAACGATGTCCATTAGAAGCATTAGGTTTGATCTCACCAATCATATCAATGCCCCACATGGAAAAAGGCTGCTAGGCCGAGGAGCAGTCAAAACATTCAGTGGAACTGGAGGTATATATATACTTTATCAGCATAGATATGGCACTTATGACAAGTCTTGGATTGCTGATAGCAATCAGCTTCCATGGTAGACCTGTAACTCCCATATAATACATATCTAGAATAATATCATACAAGTGTTATTTTTGGTACTGACACCATCATAAATACCTACTAGTATAATTCACATTCTTATCCAATTATATAAACGATACAAACTATGGCACAAGACATGGAAATCATACTAAAATAAAAATCTAAGAACAATACAATATCCATTATTGTACAAAGATACAGAAGATACACATCGGAAGACTAAAATTATGCTTCACTTGAAACATCCTGAGCATAGCTCCACTTGTAAATCAAACCTGCATAAGGAACCTGAAAAACAACAACAATAGTAGGGTAAGATAACAACATCTCAGTGGGTTCTCTATCTTAGAGTTCTCTCGGCTCTACAAGGTTCTATCAAACCTAACTCAAGTCCTTGGTCACTTCTCAAAAGGATCCGGTACGAGATGGAACAACGGTCCATACAACGCTCGCACCACTGAACCGGTGAAACATCTACCTCAAACCTTTTCCGGACGCTTCTCGTGGGACTCAACATCACCCACCTCAAGACTCACTCAAGACTTTACGGAGGATTCGATATAACACTAACCTTAATCTTTACGGACGCTTCACGTGGGACTAAAGGTAACCTACCTCAAGACTTACTCAAGATTATCGCCCAAATAGTGTAGCACCTCACTTCAATCCTTACGGATGCTTCACGTGAGACTGAAGGTAACCCACCTCAAGGCTTACTCAAGACTTTACGGAGGATTCATAGCCCACACACCTCAAATCAATGCTCGCATCTATACAACCGGTACCTCAATCTTTACGGATGCTCTTGTGAAACACAAAGTAACCACCAAGAGACTTATACAAGACTTTACGGAGGACACCATGTAATACCCACCTTTAGCCTTTACGGATGCTTCCCGTGGGGCCAAGATCTACCCACCTTAAGACTTACACAAGACTAATACGGAGGATCTCGTAACATACACACCTCAAATCTTTACGGATGCTTCCCATGGGACTCAACATCTACCCACCTTAAGACTTATACTAGACTATTACGGAGGCCTAGTGTATAGCACACTAACGGTTTACAATAACCTAGGTAAAACTAGGTATCTCACAAGTTATACCACCCAACAATCCTAGTTGCACTACTAGGCCACACTATTGGTTTATGGTAAGATTCCTCACTCTTTCTTCGTTTGATACTTTTAACCATACGGGTCTCAATTACATAATTCTACATTTTAGTCTAGCTATCAACATTAAACAATTCTCACAATTACCTCATGTATCTACTCTCAACCAATCCCCATGATTAGGCATACCATCCAAAATTCCCTAACTAACATAATTACGGTTAATCAAAAAAGTCAGATAAAAGTCGGGTAAACATATTATCTCTTATCCTCATCAATTAGTAAATATTCTCAGCTTCAAATCGATATGCGGAGCACTACAAACGGATACCCGGATCATAAGTTACGATTTACAAACACAAAACATAACTCCCAGGTCTCGCTGAGCGAGGGTCAGCTTGCTGAGCGAGGAACTTCCTGCATTTCTCGCAGAGCGAGTTCCTGCTCGCTGAGCGAGCTATACCAAATCAACAGTTCTTCTGCAGAATTTCATACGCTCGCTGAGAGAATTCTGCGATTCCAGAATTCCAGGCTTACGAGAAACATCATTTCCATACCCAAATCAACTCAACCTCCAACAACACAGAAGAATCAAACACTAAACATGAACACTATTATATATTAGTCATTATACTTCCATTTAATCGAGTTTTAACCGTTTAATCAATCAATTTCTAAGATTTCTACAAAACCCTAAAAACTATAAACTCAACCAAAACTCAAAATAAAAGTTTCTAACTAACTATTATATAAGAAGCAAATAAAAATCATTATTAGGGAGATCCAAATACTCAGAAAAAATTGTGATGCTATTACTACAAAATCAAATCATATACATCATTTCCATAATGTAATACCTCAAAATTTTCCCTCTCATTTCCTCAACATTTTGCATAGCACTTAGCATAAATAAATTCATGAAATAATAAAAAACATTGCATCATGTGCATCATAGATGAGGTATAGGCATGTGATCATTGATTGGAGCAATTGAAGGCTATACAGAGGCAAACCAAGAGCCACAAAGTTTCTCAACCTTATGCAAAGGGTTCACAACACCCCACAAGTCTTCACTTGAAGCCACAAGTCATGAAAAGAATTGAATTGATCAAAGGAGGCAAGCAGTGCAACATCTCCTGATGAAAAAGGGCTAAATTAGGGTTTCATTTCTACTGGACTTCTCAATGAAATTTTGATCCAAAGTGGATTCTATTGTCTTATATATGATGTCAAGTGCCTAGGGTTCAAATTTCATCCATAGAAACATTTTGGAAGAGGTTCAATTGGCCAGATTACTGAAAATCAGGGAATTGGGGAAGAGTCAACCATGCTGAGGAAAAAGTCAACTGCTGACTTTTTGAGATCAAAATCATGAAATTATGGTTACAGGGATCATATGGTTCAAATTTTATCAAGGAATTATGGAGGAATCAAAAGAAATCAAGAAAACCAAAAATTACCATTTTTGGAAAATTAGGGTTTCTAAAAATGGCAAGTTTTTGCCATTTTTGCAGCAACTTTGAGAGAGGCCTTCTCCCAAAATACAAGGGCTATAAAAATTATACCTTGAGCCAATTAAAGAGGGCATATTAAGCTTCAAATCCATAGGTGGAACTCACTCATAACATTAAAATTAAGAGAGTTATGATCTTGCAAAGATTGAGCAAGTCAAGGCAAAACAAGGCAAAGGGCGGGGCATACCTTACATCCTGCGCGCGTGCCCTGCCTAGCATTCCATCAAACAGGTGGTGTGCCACAAGTCAAGATATTTTTCTCCATTTTAAAAGCTTTAAATGAATTTTATTTGAACATCAAAGTTGTTCATTGGTGTCTCCTCTACAACTTTCATGTTTATGGATTTTTCATAGGATCAATGGGTTAAGAGCTATGGAGAGGCAAAATGTGGATGTTCAAACTGAAATGCACAATGCATCTTGCACAAGCCAAGACAATTCTATGCGGGCCCATAATGCAGCCTTATGACATGATGTTCAAAGATACAATTGAGGCTAAGGCAATGTATCTTATGTGCAAATTCAGTTCAGTCAAGAGTCTCTACATCATGTTATGTTCAAACTCATCACAATTGAGGAGAGAGCATCATCTCATGATGCATGATCACTTAATTTACCATGCACACCTTTGAAAAGCAAAATGAGAAGCTGCATTGATTTGATCAGCTGCACCACACACCATCAAGCCCTCACCATAATTATCATATCCTTGATCACATTCGAGCAAACTCAGTCAAAGTAACTTAGCTTCATGCCATTGCACCAAACACCCTTCAAGTTTCTTCACTCACCTCAAGTTAAATCTACTCTAGTTCTAACTATTAACTTGAGTAGTTAAATTCTAACCACACCTATAAGAAGCTGCTCATAACTGAATCATAACCAACTTTGTTATTTGCTCGAAATCACACACATCACACTTCAAATGCTCTGAACTTTCCTCTGGTTTAGCAGGAGTATTGCAGTGTAGTTTTGCTTTGATCAACTTCATCTTCACCAATTCAAGCTCAAGATTCTTCAATCCTTCATGTTCATCCTTCCATACATCATTGCCATGGATCAATTGGTATGAAATCTCCAAGGATTCAACTCTGCATCACCAATGTATAAGCCTGAATTCAGTTGAAGTTTTCTGTTGATCTTCACCAAATACACTGGTCTCTGCATCAAGATTTTGTTCATCCCCATCCTTTAATTTTCATCCATGGAAGAATGAAGTTGATCCTCCAAGTGGAAGCTTAGTATCAATTCTGATGTTATCACATTGCAGCAAGATTCAATTGGTTTGAAGCGTTTATTTCACTTTGTAGAGGTCAAGAGCAAGGTCATCATCTCTGGTTTTCTTTGTTTGATCCGAGTCTCTGCACATCCAGGTGAACATCTTGCACTTGCTCTGCTTGTGAATTTTGGATTAAGACCTTATTTATGAGTGATTTGAGTCTAATAACAAGAACGAACTGTTTCTGGATAGTAATTAGACTTGTTAGAGGTTCTTGAATATTTTAGGGAAAAATTTGAAGTGTTCGATCTAAGCTGTATGTGAGTCTATGGATGAGTTGAGTGTTAGATTTGAGAAGTACGTGATCTTAGCTTTCATTTGATATATTGTTCTTGCGTTTCTAGAAAATATAGAACTGTGGTTCCGGTTAGGTGGCCGGAGAAGATGACCGAAATCTTCTCCGGCCGGTGAGGGTTCAGATAGGGTTTTAGGAATCAGAACATGTCGTAGCCGTTAGATGAGTTCCATCCTAGAGCCCTAGTTCAGCCAACACATAAATGATGGGCATGTGAATCACATGCACAATTTTATGATGGTTTTTCTCAGATTCTTATTAGCACCCCATGCGCATGTATATTAGGCCCAACTTAGTTATATTTGTTGAGATTAGCACCCCCAGGCCCAACCCAATTAATTCAGCCTATTTTCATTTTATTTCTTTTTTCTCATTTTATTACATTTTCGTTTTTTTTAAAAAAAAATATCAAAACACCATAAAAAATTCCAGATTAATTCATAGGAGATCACTATATTTTTCCTCAATTTTCCATAATTTTAGTTCTCATTTTTATTTTATTTTCAAGGCAGAATCAATTTCCCAATTAATTGTTTCCTATTTTTTCCATTTCTGACCAATCCATTTGTTTATTTTCTTTCTCCCAAACCATAAAAGATAAATGATTCATTCTTTTTGCATTAGTCAGAGGACTCATTAAACCTCTCCAACATATTTTTGTTTTGATTTTTAGTTCATTGGAAATAGAGTTTTGGTCCCATTCTTTCACACATATGCATATGAACCCTAATCTACTTCTATACTTCATTTGACCACTCAAAAATAATAATTTTTGTGATATTTTATGGATATAAGTCACCCTCTAGATTTTGTATTCAAGTGTCAAGTTTCATAATGTTTCATGATCATTTGGTATTTTTCCAAGTTTCTTAGTTCATAAGTCATATTTTTTATCCTTTTATTCCTTTCCTTTGATCCCATTAGAATAAGGCATTTATTCCATCACCTTGAGGTCTTAAATTTGAATTTTATAGGCCCCATGGGATGTCCCCAAGTGTTGTGTACCCTCATTAGGTTTTCATCTTTGATTTTTAGGTTTGCCTTGAGTCGTAAGTCACCTATGTCTCATTTTAACCTAATTTCACTTCTCCTTCTATCTTAGCCATCTAAAATTGCATTTGTACATAAGCTAACTTCATAATATCTTTGTTTTGTGTCTCATAATTGTTTTGTGATCATTCCCATATGTTCATCTCAAATTTAGATCCTTTACATTCTTTTAAACTTCATTTGTCATCTAAAAGACCTTAAAAACCCTAATTTGGACACATAGCCTTAGGATGCCTCTTAACACCTCATTTGTGAGTATTTTCTAAATATAGTTTCCATTATAACTTGTTGTCAAGCCTGAGGTTTTTTTATGGGGAATTCATGCTCCTTTGGTCATTTTTTTTAAATTTTCTTCTAAGTCATTTTGTTTAACATTTAGAACCATGTTTCCATGTGTATTCTTCCACCTTTCAATTCTATGTTTGAACATCTTTGACTTGAATCTCTTTTCTCATTTGAACTAATCTCATCCTTCACTTTCATGAAGTGTTAAGTTCTGGATTTTTCATTTACCTTTGATTTTAGGAGATTTTAGCATGCTAAACACTTAGGTTCCCCTTTTAACTTCATCCTTAGATTTCATTAGGGTTTAGTAACACTTTAGGGCATAGTTTGATTTTAATTCACTTAATCCATTTAGATACTTTCAAAAATGATTTAGCTACTGACTTTTGAAGTGTGTTATCCTATAGGATACCTTATACTTAGGTATTAGGATTAGAAGTTCATTAGTGTTCTTATTAGCTAGTGTGAGTTCTTAATTGAAGTTTGCCATGTTATAATTGTTCATATTACTTCATCATGCTAACATTTGTTTTGTAGGGGGAATATGAGGTAATCTTTCTTCATTCTTTTTCTTATGCATGTAAGTATGTTTGCCTTAGCACTTGTTGCTTTGTTCATAGGACTCCCTTTTGTTCTTTAGATTCAACTTAACTTCCTTAGGAAGTAAGTTGAATTCTAACTTGCTTTTCTTTTCCTTAGGATAGAATAGCTCATAAACCATAGGATCATCCTTTTTACATAATAAGATAACTTAGGGTTGTGTCTTAGTACCCCATTAGCTTTGACCTTTTGCCTATGGAGTCTTCTTTTCTCATCTTCAAACAAAATCAAAAACACTTAATAAATGCATGAAAGAATCTCTTGTGTATAGCCTTATTCCATGGGGCACTTACATTCATTCCATCTTGGAATAATGTAGGCTTGTCTAGCATGATGTACAAGTCTGATCAAGAGATTACTCTCACAAAGAAAATCTAAAGGACACTTCTTCACAAAAGCTATAAAAACATCTAATAAGTTCAACAAGCTAATGAACTTAAACCATAATCCTTGGAAACAAGTCTTGGATAAATTCTCCTTGCTTGGTGTGCTTGTTCTACTATTCCATCTTGGAATGTAGTAGCAAGTACACATTCCATGGAAAAGAGTTTGAATTCACTTCCTTGTGAAAAATTCATACAAAACTCTTAAAAAACAAATAACAAACAATGAGCGACTTTCCTGCGGGAACTTCTTTTCTCATCTCATTCACTCATAACGCGGACTTGAAACGACTTGTCTCGCATGCAAGACGGTAAACGAACTCGTACCAGACGAGCCTGCAACACCTGAGAATAGACATATGCAGTTCTAGCGCATAAAAAACACAACAAAATAGTTCCCGTCTTAGTTAAGTGAACTACGTCGACTCTGAACCTCATTTTCCCGATGAGGTATGTAGGCAGCGGGGTAGAGCCCATTCGAGCACATTCTTTATTTTCCCTACATTTTCCCCGTTCTTTATTTTTGTTCTCTTTTTGTTCCATTTCTCATTTCAGTTCCAGTTCCAGTAGCAGTTCTTTGTTCAGCAGTATCTTATTTCTTAACCTTTGAAACAAACAAACAAGTGTGGATCCCATCGGGTACGACGAACGATCTAGGGTGTTAATACCTTCCCAGGTCATAACCGACTCCCGAATCCAGATCTTTGGTTTGCATGACCTTGTTCTTTCCTTCTTCCTCAGGTTTATGCAGCATTACCTTTCCCGTTCTTTCGGGATGAAAATGCCTTGTTGGCGACTCTACCTTTTCCACGCCACTTTCGCGTTTGTACTAGGATGAAAATCCTGGGAGCGACAGCTGGTGACTCTGCTGGGGACCGAACCCAAAATCTATGGTTTCCCTTGTAGAGTCAATCCTAGCATCTATTTGCTTTTGTTTCTTTGGGTGTTTACATGTGTGTGTTGTTGTGTTTATTTACTGTTTTCATTTACAGTTTACTTTACAACATTTATTTACTGCTTACAATATTTATTTTCACATGCGTCATATGTTGGACTGTGCTGGTTTCATTTTTTCCGCGGGATGGGTTTTGTTACTGTGAGATGAGCTCGTAACCGGGGCTCGAGTGCACCTTTGGAATTAGAGTGGTTCCACTTTGGCTTTATGGCATTTTTCTATGTTGGTAGTAGCGAGTTTCACACCTTGACTTGCGACTTTCTCGGAAATGTATTGATACCAGAATCTTTTTGGGGCAATACACAACCTTGATAGTTATGTGCAGTTAGGGGACCGATCATTGAGGACCTTTGTGGAAACATCTCTCTCCCGTGATAACAGTGGTAGACCATATTTGTTGGCAAACCCACTCGCATCCGAGAGCCCACTGGGAACTCGCATAGGATGGCTTGGTTCTCTCATAGGAATCCAGTTAAAGCAAACTGTTCGTATGACGATAGTATTGTAGCCTTCGGGATGAATGTACTATTGTTTCTCAACTTAGTGCTTGAAGCTGGGGACTTATAAGGGATGCTTGTTTCCTTGGACTCAACTGAAACCTCCCTGAGTAGTACATAATGCCAAACCGATTCCCTGATCTGGTCATGAACCATTTCTTGGAGATGGTGAACATATTATTTCTGCTCGGCTTTGAGAGTCCGTGATGTTGACACGAGTAGCACACCTGTGAGATTGGGAGGGGTTTACAGGATTGCAGGAACCTTAACCTTCAACATACCCACTGTACCAGCATGCTTCAGTATTGTGATTTATTCTGTTACACATGGATTCTGAGATTTGAACCTCTGATCAGAGAGATGTTTGTGATGATGTTGTGACCCTGCACAAACACTTGATTATATGATTGACACTACACAGACACATCACTGATCACATGCCTTGCCTTGCATAAGCATCATGACATCATTAATCATATGTGTTCTTTTTATTTTCAGGGTTCATATTACTTCCGATTCCCGGTCATATTGCTGCTTCAAGATGGAGACTCCAAGGAAGAAGAATTTCCATTATACTTTCCCACAGCCAGAGACAGAAGGTATTCAGAAGTTGATCAGCTTGATGAGTGACAAAGTTCTTGATGACTTCAAAAGAGAGTTTGGAAAGATTCTGGATTATTTGAATAAGCCAACAGTTGATCAGAGGGATATCCTGCATTCCTTGTTGCAATTATATGATCCACAACTATGAGTCTTTGTTTTCCCAGATAACATCTTGGAACCTACATTGGAAGAGGTCTCTAGTATCCTGAATATTCCTATTAGAGAAGGTATGCCTTATTATACTTTAGAGAAGAGCCATCCTTATGAAGACATTACTGCTTCCTGTCACTTGAGTATGCTCAGATTCAAGATGGGACTAGAAGCCAGCCAGGGTAAAGGGATTTCTTTGGAGTTTCTCATTACAGAGGCTCATGTTATGGCATCGGGAAACAATTGGGCAGATTTCAGAGCATTGTTAGCCATCATAGTGTATGTGATCGGTTTATTTCCAGGAGAGAAAGGATTAATCAGCATGGAGGTTGTCACCATCTTTGTCAAAAGAAACCCTGTGCCTACATTGTTGGGTGACTTCTACTATGGGGTTCTCCACAGGAATGAAAAGAGGAAGGGACATGTGAACTGTTGTGCTCCCTTGTTTGCTGACTGGTTTGTAAGGCAACTCCCAAAATCAGGGCCTTTCCAAGATTTGAAACAATCTTGGAAGTGATCCAAAATATTGATGGGCTTAACCTCAGACGACATTGCTTGGGGATGCAACATAGATCTTGTAGGAAAGGAAATCATGGTTAGTTGTGGGAGCTTTCCAAATGTACCCTTGATAGGAAGGAAAGGTGGAATCATCTACAATCCTATCTTGTCCAGAAAACAATTTGGTTATCCTTTGAAGGTTGTACCATTGATTGAAGAGATAAGTGAGTCACTATACTTTCCAGTAGAAGGTAACATGAGGATGAGCATACTAGCATCCCAAGCTTGGGAGGCTAGAGTGATGAAGGGAAATAAGGACTTTGGGAGAGTAGATCCAAAGACTTATGATCCTTTTGCCACCTGGTTGGAAAATCGTGTAGAGACTTTATTGCTCCCATTCTCTAAGGAACTACCTCTCTACCCTAAGGAAGTAGTCCCCATAACTTCAGTTTCTCTTCAGGAGTACCAGAAATTGGAGGCCTTGGTCAAGCAACTCAGGTTGGAAAATCAAGAAGCCAACAACTCATGCCAGAAGTTAAATATTCAAAACCAGAAGTTGGAGGAGAGGGCTCATCAAGCTGAGGAAATGGTCAGGCTCAAGCAGCAAGACTTTCAGGAAAGAGATCTCTATTTCAAGAAAAGGGGATTAGATGAAACTCACAAGGCGGTCCAGTGCCGAAAAGATAAGAAAGAGTTGAATGAAGCTAATGAAACTATCACCTTATGGCAAGAGAAATGGGAATACAACTTGAAGAGGCAAAAAGAGCTGGAAGTCAGGTACAAGTTAGAGATCAAAGGTCTTAAAGATTATTTAGCTGAACAGGGAGAGCTCCTTCAGAAGGCTCACCACCAAGAGAAGAGTCATCTTCAAAATATAGCAGAGAGTCAACAGGCAGTGAAGGATGCTCAGAAAGAGATAGAAGAGTTAAAGCTGAAAGCTGATGTCAAGAAGACCAAGACTGTGTCAATTGCAAACAAGGAGAGTGAGAAGGTATTCCTACAACAAATTGAGGAGTTTCATGCCTCTTTTGACCTTAGGGATATCCTGATTCAAAGGCTCATACAGGAACTAGACCATCCAGATATAGCCCAGTTGCTGCAAGGTGTCAAGCGCCTTAGCTGGAGGTTGCGGGATGTAGATCTTCCTAGGCTTTAGTCTTGTATTCATATGATTTGGATTACCCACAGGCTTGTTGTGGGATTCCTCTCTCTTGATTTACTTTTCTCTCTTTGATGTATGAACTTGTACCCTATGAGGGCTTTGCTATTCAAGTTTTCTTTTGATTTACCTAAAGTCTTTGGTTGTTATCTGTTGCACGGACACGGGATATTGAGCACTGTCACTTCACATCTGAATGTCATAAAGGTCTTATTTCAAAGGCTATTCTCTTAATACAGGAATGGGAAAGTAAACAAAACCTTGAGGATAAGAGGAACACGTTGCATTTCATACATCTCATTTGCATTTTTCTTTTGCAGGTTTCTCCAGGTTACTTAACTTATCTACATTTCAGGAAAAGATTGCGAGAGCTTCCAAGACCCAGTACTTCAGACAAAATATTCCTCATCGGTATGCAACACGCAAAAACCAAAGGACTATCATGGATGCTATGCAAACTGAGTTCAATGAATTCCGCACCAGGATGGGGGAATTTATGGTTATGATGCAAGGAATGGCACAAGGACAACAGGATTTAAGGAATGCAATATAGGGGCTCAATCCTCCTCAGACTGGCCCTCCTGTAGTCACTCCAGTGGTTCAAGTGAATCCCCCAACAACAACAATGGAGTAGGTGGACCTCCAGTTCCAGAGGCTGGAATACCAACCTTCATTCCTGTGGTAGACCGACAAGAGGATCAGTTCCCTCCTCTTAACAATGATATGGGATTTGGCGTGTAAGGAAATTTTCAAGACTTTTTGTTACTAGATGAAAAGGTCAAGGCCCTTGAGTGTAGAGACACCCTTGGGATAGATGTATCTGACATGGGCTTAGTTCCTGGGGTGGTCATTCCTCTCAAGTTCAGGCCACCAACTTTTGATAAGTATAACGGTAATTCTTGCCCCAAAACTCATCTGCAGTCTTTTTACCGAAAGATTGTTGCCCATACTAGGGACGAGAAACTCTGGATGTACTATTTCCAAGATAGTCTTTCTGGAGGCTCCTTGGAATGATATATGAAGTTGGAGAGAAGTTTCGTTCGAAGCTGGAAAGAGTTGGGGGGAGCTTTTCTTAAACAATATCAGTATAAGATTGATATGACGCCTATTCGTACTCATCTCCAAAGTTTGGCACAGAAAAATTCAGAGAGCTTCAAAGATTATGCCCAGAGGTGGCGTGAAGTGGATGCCAGGGTACTACCACCATTGCTAGAAAGAGAAATGGTAGACCTTTTCATGGACACCCTTCCTGGGCACTTCATGGAAAGGTTGGTGGGGTGTTCTTCGAGCGGTTTTTCAGATATTATCTTGACTGGTGAGAGGATGGAGAGCTGGATTAAGCAGGGAAAGATCCAGAATGGTGGTGCTTCAGCTTCCGATATCAAGAAACCTTTTGTGAAGAAGAGGGAAGGAGAAACTGGAGCAGTGTATGCACAGAGAATCGAAGGCAATAGAGGTGGTTATCAGCAAGTGGCTCTTGTTACTATTTCAGCTCAGCCAAATCAACAACATGTTCAACAACCAAAACAGCAGCGCCAACAAGGTTATCAGCAACAGAGGGCTCATCGTCCCTATTATTCTCAAAAGACTAGAGAAAGGCATCTTGAAACTTCACCCATGTCTTACTCACAACTCTTGAAGAATCTTCTCCAGCTCCAAATGGTCCAGCTTAGAACTTTACAACCTCCGAGCCGGGGCAAATCCCTGAAGGTTATGATACAAACGTCCGGTGCAAATTCCATTCCGGAGCCCCCGGTCATACCACAGAATATTGTAAAGCCTTGAAGCACGTTGTTCAAGACTTGTTAGATTCCAAAGCGATTAATTTCGCTCCCACTCCAAATGTGATATAAAACCCCATGCCTCCTCATGGAGGTACAGTTGGGGAAATTGATGACGGAGAGAATCTGAATTTGGTGCATAATGTCAATGACCTGCAAACTCCGTTGAGTACTGTCAAAGCTTGTTTGGCCCATAAGGGTATCTTTCCAGGTTGTAAGAATGATTGTCTAGATTGTGTTGAGGCTTCTGATGGTTGTGAGCAATTGAGAATGGGGGTACAGAGCATGATTGATAAGGGATCCTACAGTTTGATAAAGTTGCAAAAGAGAAAGAAGTTTTGACGGTGACCATTTTTTTATGATCCAACACAAGTTCCTCCTCAAGCCAGAGTGGCACCAATAACTATTATTACTGCAGGTCCTGTGATGTACCAAAGTGATAAGGCCATCCCATGGCATTACAGAGGCGAAGTGTATTGCAACGTCTAGAAGAAAGACTTGGCTACACCTAGTATGTCTCCAGCTCAGGTAGAGAATGTTGGAGTAGGATGTTTTACTAGAAGTGGAAGATTGTTTGCGCTGGAGACACTGAGAAACAGCGTAGTGCCACCTAGAGATACTGCAGAAGCCCAAGCTAAGTCTAGGGCTAGCAGCCAGTAACTACTAATGAGCCCACGCCTGTAGTTAACCCTGACATTACATTTGACAAAGAAGCAGAAGAGTTTTTAAGAATCATCAAGAAGAGCGATTATAAAATCGTGGACCATTTGCAACAGACTCCATCAAAGATTTCTATCTTGTCTTTGTTAATGTGTTCTGACTCTCACAGAAAATCTCTCTTAAACTTCCTGAACAAAGCCTATGTACCTCAGGATATCTCAATGAACCAATTAGAAATTGTGGTATCCAATGTAAACGCCAGTTATGGGCTGGGATTCACTGATATGGACCTGACATCTGAGGGTCGCTCCCACAATCGGGCACTGCATATTTCTTTGGAGTGTAAAGGTGCAATGTTGTCTCATGTATTGGTGGATACAGGGTCATCCCTGAATGTTCTTCCCAAGAAGGCATTAATGAAACTGGATTACGACAGAGTTATTCTGAAGCCCAGTGACTTGGTGGTTCGAGCGTTTGATGGATCGAGAAGATCAGTGTTTGGGGAAGTGGACTTACCAATCAAGGTAGGGCCACAAGTCTTCAATACTACATTCTATGTAATGGATATCCAGCATGCATACAACTATTTGCTGGGGAGGCCTTAGATCCATTCGGCAGGGGCAGTATCGTCTACGCTTCATTAGAAATTGAAATTCGTTTGGGAAGGGAAATCATAACGGTCTGCGGAGAGGAGGATATCTTCATCAGTCATCTGGCTTCATTTAAATATGTAAAGATGGACGGTGAGATTGTTGAGACTCCGTGTCAAGCTTTTGAGCCATTGAAGACTGAATTAGCATCCTCATCAGCAGCTTCTTCCGAAGAGTCAAAGAAAGTAGTTTCCATAGCTTCTTACAAACAGGCTCTAGAAGTGGTGGAATCAGGAATGCGAGAAGGCTAGGGCAAGCCGGTAGAAGTATCAGAAAAGAAGGATATGTTTGGTGTTGGATACCAGCCTGGGCAGTCATCATCTAAACAGAGTGCTAGAGGTCGACAAGGCCAAATTACCTTCACAAGTGCATGATGGGTTGAATATGGAGATATCGGTGTAGTGCAAGATGACACAGTTGATAGTGATTATGACTTGGACGAGTGGATCAGGCCCTGTGCTCCAGAGACTCAGCTCAACAATTGGTCATCTGAAAGGCTCATTTCAGTCACTTTCTTTGAAGAGTAATGGTTTTTGTTTTTGTCTTTCCTATATTCAAGCGTTATGCCTTGCCCGGGGCATAGTAGCTCATTGTAAGGGTTCCATTGTTCATAACACAATACCATGATCATTAATAAAGTGAACGTTTTGCATTTATCCATGTTGTTCCTTGTCTTTCATTTTTTGTCTTTGTTTTAAAAAAGGAAAGAATTTTTTTAAAATGGCAATGTTTTCATTTTCTCAAACTCTTTCTAAATCCTTGCATGAATCATCATTCATGCAGGTGCTCTTCATCGGGTCTCATCAATGACGATCCTGCTATGGCTAAGTATGACTTTGACAATCCGATTTACCAACCCGATGAGGAAGGTGAAGAAGATTGCGAACTACCGGAAGAGTTATCTAGATTTCTTAAACAAGAGGAAAAGATGATTCAGCCATATGAAGAGGCTATTGAAGTGATAAACCTGGGTACCGAAGAAGACAAGAAAGAGGTAAATATCGGGGTTGCGTTAGAGGAATCTATCAAGACTCGTCTAATTTCCATGCTTCGAGAATATGTTGATGTCTTCGCAGGGTCTTATCAAGACATGCCTGGTTTAGACACAGATATTGTGGTGCACAAGCTGCCTTTGAGAGAAGACTACCCGCCAGTGAAGAAAAAGTTGAGATGTACACGCCCTGATATGGCAATCAAAATTAAAAAGGAAGTGCAGAAGTAATTTGATGATGGATTCTAAGCAGTGACTAGTTACCCTCCGTGGGTTGCCAATATTGTACCAGTCCCTAAAAAAGACTGTAAAGTTAGAATGTGTGTAGACTACAGGGACTTGAATCGGGTCAGCCCTAAAGATGATTTCCCTCTGCCTCACATAGATGTGCTAGTGGAAAACACTGCCCAGTTTTCCATATTCTCTTTCATGGATGGGTTTTCAGGTTATAACTAGATTAAAATGTGTCCCGATGAAATGGAAAAGACTACCTTCATCACGCCTTAGGGCACCTTCTGTTATAAAGTCATGCCGTTTGGTCTTAAGAATACTTGAGCCACTTGTCGCTCCCGACAAATGAAAATGGATCAAATGAAGGTACAGACGCGAACGGTCGGCGAGGGGAACAGTGAGAACACACAGCCGTGAACCCACTGGAGATGAATAGAGTCGCCAGCTAGGCATTTTTATCCCGGAGGAAAGGCAATGCTGCATAGGCCTAGAAAAAGATGGATAAGACGGTATGCGAACCAGAGAGACTGAGAAAGGGGGTTGGTTACAACCTGGGAAGGTATTAGCACCCAGATTGTCCGTCGTACTCGACGGGATCCACGCTTAAAAGATTTGTGTTTTAAAGGGGTAGTGTCAGTGCAATCTGTGTATAAAATAGCTGGAAAAGAATGTACAGGTGTCAGTGCAAAGAGATGTGATGTATATAAATGTACAGTGTCAGTGTGAGATCAGGAATGAAATGCTCAAGAATGAGGCTCAAAGAACAATGCTGGAAAGAAGGGGAATATACAGAGACTTTTGTTCGATAACTGTTAAGTTATGCCTACGTATCCTCTCGTGCAATGAGGAAGTCAGAACACCGTAGTTCGACCCAAAGAGACTGAAAGATGAATTGACTTGTGAACTGCTTGCAGTCTATGCTCAAGTGTATGATCTGTCTGGCACAGATGCAAACTGTCTTGCATGAGACGGAAGAAGCAAGTTCTCGATTGTGAGTGAAGATGATGAGAAAAGAATCCCGGAGGAGACGATTATTGTTTGTTTTTGAGTTTTCAGTATTTTATTGCTTTTGAGAGTTTGTCGTAAGTTAATGAGCTTAAGCCTAAACCAATGGATTTAGTAAACTCATCACATCTTCCCTCTGATTAGGGGTAATGAGAGTACCTTAAGTGTGAAGTCAGATTCTCACACTTAATCACCTTCGATGCAGGATTAAGATCATTAACCTACTTGTGATTATTTAGATGTTTTTGGTTTTTGTTTAGTGTTAAGTAATGAGTTTAAGCCATAATCAAAGATTAAACAGACTCATTACACCATCCTAATAGAAGGATAATAGATGAGAATGTTTAAGCTGAGGAAAGCTCCTCAACTTAATCCATGATTAGGGATTAAACTCATGACAAAACAAGCCTTTGATTAAGTGGATTTTATTTAATGATATGATGATGAAGTGAGTTTTATGATTTGTAAGACAACTTGAGGGGGACTTGTCCATTAACTTTAGGGTTAGTCCTTCTTAACCAATTAAGGAAGAATTAGAACCCTAATGCAAGGCCCAAGTTACAAGTGTACTGTCTTGATGTTTATTAAGTGAATTGATTAAGAGAGTTCAACACCTTAAGGGTCCAAGACTTAGGATTAAAGTTATACACTCCATCCTAAAAGAAGGATGCAGGCATGATCTTAATCACAAAGTCTTAAAGCCTTGAGGGTTTAGTCCCTGATTATGAGGTGAGGAGAGATGACTCAAGGAGAGACACAAAGGTAAAAACTATGGGGGAGACTAATCAAAACCCTAATTCATTATCATGCTTGGTTGGTCCTAATGTTTGTGAGGTTTTCAAGAACAATCTTCAGAAGAACCACCAGGAAGCAGATGAACAGGATCAAGAGAAGCAAAGTGACTTGCTTCATTCAAGAAGTCAAGTCACTTGAAGAAAGAAAGTGGGAGGAGCAAGAATGAGCAAGCTCAATCTCAAACACACATAAGAATGCAGCAAGGTATGCAAGAGAGATGGAAAGAAAAGTTGTGAGAAGTGAAGGCAAATTCACTTCCCAAATTTACTTACCACCTGAAATGTTAGAAGCAAATGCAATACAATGCTAAATGAAATGAAATGATATGATAAGCAAAAACCAGAAGCATGTTGATGATGATGATGATGCTATGGAGTGCTATGAACATGAGACAAGACAATGAGATGCTCATACAAACTCATGGATGCAGATGATGCAAGTTTAGAAGCATGAACAAGCATGAAATGTTATGAAACATGCAAGACAAATGGCATGGCAAATATGTAATGCAATGATCAATGATGCTTCATACATGTCTTAAGATGTCAAATGAATCATAAGAATGCACAAAATGCAATGACAAGTCAAGTTATGCAAGGAAATGCAAGAATGATGCAAAAGGAAAGCCCAACTTAGGGTTCATGAAACAAACATCAAACACAAACCAAAAACAGAAGCAAACCCTAATATGAAAAATGGAAAATGGTACCTAAAGAAACCCTAGACCTATAATGAACCACTGCCCAAAGGGGAGCTCTCAACTCTCAACCAAACTCAAGTTATGAATTTTACAAGTTATTAGGGTTTTTTAGGGTTTGTAACAAAAGAAATGCCAATCAATTAGAAAATGCAAGATCAAATCTTGGCCTTTTTATCCTTGAAAGTTCATGTCAAATGGAAAACAATGCAAAAAGAATCAATGTCTCAACCTTCACCAATAGGCAGAAATGAATTTTCAAATATATGATCAAAATAATGCATCAAAAATGATTTAATTCAATGAAAAATTCTTAAAATGCATCAAGATCAAAAAAGAAATTTGGTTTGAAGGTTGGACAATGTTTCTAAATGTCTTAGAACATTTCATGAATTTTTTTGTAATTTTTAAATACCTAAAAGTATTTTTTATTAATTAATTCTCATTAATCAATTAAAAATAATCTTTTAAATATTTAAAAATACTTTTTAAATGATAAAAAATAAAATAAAAATATTTTTGTGTCATAAAAATTAATAAAACCTTAAAGAAAAAGTTTCATAATTTTTATGATTTTTTAACCATTTTAAATTAATTTTGCAAGTTAAATGAAATAAAAAAGATTAAAAATTGAAAGAAAATGGAAGTAAACAGAATGAGAGGCTGTGATTTGATCTGGGGGGAAAGACCATTGACTTCGCGCGCGATCTAGTGGTCCAGATTTAAACTTCTTAAATTCAATTAATTAAACTAATTAAACCTAATTAAATTAGTTAAATGGAAATTAAGATTAATGATGCAATCTGAGCCTTTGGTCCATACGCGGGAAGCATGATCCAATGGCCTTAATTCAAAACTCACTAATGACTGGACTAAACCCTAATTAGGGCATGTTAACCTCAGACGGCCGGAACAGTGGTTCCGGTCGTCTTCTCCGGCGTACCACAAACCCTAGAAAACGCCACAGGCCACGAATCATCAAATCAACTGCCCAGAAACACTCCTCCACCCTAACTAAACCTTAATCTAAGATTAAAACACATTTATCTAACATGAACATGGAGAATCGAAGACAAGAGCATTCACGGGCCAAGTTTCAGAGATGCATAAAATGCCCATTTTCACACCATTTTTGATTCTAAACACATCCCCATGATCCTCAGAACATGTATTTTCATTTTATAACATAAAATCAGAGCTTTGGGAGAAAAGTTTCAAGATCATACCTGAGGTGACAACTCCTGTTTTTGAGCTTCCAGAGCAGTTTCTTGATGCGTGCTAGCTCCAATGTCTCCCCTGGTGTCAATGGCAAGCTTGGAATGAACTTTGGCAAGCTATTTTGAGTGGTTCACTTCTGGTGTAGCAGAAAATGCACTTTGCATACAGGCTGTTTCAACTCAAAGTAAGGGGTGGTTTTGGCTCCTTATGGCATGCTTGACTTGTTGGTGAAGGAAAATGGAGTGTTTGATGGATGGATGGTGTGATTCGAAGAGAACTGGTTCTGATGATGGTGAATGGTGGAGTTCAAATCAGGCTTGATTCAGGCCTGAGCTTTGATGGTTTAGGGCCTATGGAGTGTACTGAGTTTAGTGATGAAGAAAGTTTGGGAGTTTCTTGGCTGTGGAGGCAGATTCGATGGATTTTGCAATGTGAAGGGATTTTGTGTAAGTTGTGAGTGAGTTGGTTTCAGCCCTTGTTCTTGTTATGTTCCACTTGCAAAATGAAATGATAAACAATCCTGATTGGTTGGCTGATGTGACTTGTGCAGCTGTGATAGGTAGTTCACTTTTTGCTCAAAAACCACTTTATGTGTAAGATAGGGTATGGCTTGATCTAGGCAAGGACAACTTGGGTTCTGGTGCAGCATGGTATGGTGAGAGACTATGGAAGGTTCAGCAGCCAATGTTGCAAGTTGTGAGGAATGATCATGAGTGTTTTGCAACTTGTTGTACTTTTGGTTCACATGTGATCTTTTGGCCAACCAAGCATGAAATCATGGGAAAGCTTAGTCCAATTCTGATTTTATGGACTTAGAGAACATTCACATGCTGGTTTGACATGAATTTGAGGCAGCAATCATGCATTGATTCAAGACTTAGCAAAATTTCCACTTGGTGCATAACTTGAAAAACAATGATTTTTGGCAACTTTGCATGGCCATAACTTTTGATCCAAGAAGAGTTAGATCATGTTCTTGTACTTTTTGAAAAGGGAAAGATGAGATCTACAACTTTCATGACCAAAGTTTTTCCATTTGAAGCCTTTTTGGATCATGAATCAAGGCTTGAAAATTGACCTAAAATGGTGCATTCTTGAAAAGTCAACAAAACCCAAAAAGTCAACTTTTGCAAAAACCCTAAATTCTTGATTTCCATGAACTTCAAACCTCTTCCATGATCAAATAAAGATCATATACACTCAAAATGATGAAGATCACCCATTGGTTGGGTCATTGGGGGCCTCAGATGCCCTGATTTTACACTGAATTGTCCAGAAAGTCAACTCTTGATCAGATGACTTCCCCATGGAATTTCTTCATGAAAATTGATATGCATACTCCCTATACTATATAGAGACCAATGGAAACAAGAATGACCAAAAAATTTGGAGTTATGGCCTCTGAAACCAAAACCCTAATTTTCAGTCAACTGTGCAGTTCATCCTGGCTCTGCATCCACTCAAACCCTAGTTCTTGTGATCCCTCTGCAATTTTGACTTTGTGGGGATGTAACATGATATAAGAACACACATGGACCCCTTTGAATTGATTGGTGGCCTTTGGAATGGCTCAAGATGCTTTGGGATTGCTCAGATCACAAACCCTAGGTGCAGATGCCTTAGAAGCTATGCAGTGAATCAAAATGAGATGTGAGATGATATGTTTTGTGTATATGGATATGAGATGATCACAAGCCATGGTGTGAATGGGTGAGGGCAAATTTGGGGTGTTTACAGCTGCCCCTATTCAAACATGAGTTAGCTGTGCAGGTTGTAAGCGGCGGCTTAACAGGCAAACAAGATAACTTGTGGTTGAATACCAAAGACAGTCCAAAATTTGCACTCACAGAAATGAAGAAGAAAAGGGATATAGATTGTAAAAGCAAATAAAGCATATTATAAAGTGTGTGCGACGGAGGACGACCGTCGAGCAGAGGACGACTGCTGGGTAAATAGCAATGACGGGGACGGCCGACATGCTGGGAACAGTGTGCAAAATAAAGCAATGACGGGGACGGCCGACATGCTGGGGATAGAAGGTAAAGCTAAGACGGGGACGGCCGACTAGCTGGGGAAAATAGGATATCATGATGGGGACGGCCAACAAGATAAAGCTGTAACATTCTCTGGGGATTGGTGAAACATGACGGGGACGGCCATCAAGTTCACAAAGGTAAAGTAACCAACGATGGGGACGACCATCGGGTTAAAAAAAGAAAAGGGACCACGACGGGGACGGCCATCGGGTTAAAGAATAAATGAAATAAACAGATGATGGGGTACGGCCATCAAAGGTGAAGGACGATCACCTAGCAGGGGACGGCTGCTCTGTTGGGCATAAAAGAAATATGATGGGGACGACCATCAAAGGTGGAGGACGACCACCTGGCAGGGTACGGCTGCCAAAATATCAACGATGGGGACGGCCATCGGATAGAAAAGGTCAACGATGGGGACGGCCATCGGACGAGCATGATGGAGGACGACCATCAAGAAGTGGAGGACGACCACTCAGCAGGGGACGGCTGCTCTCAAAGTTTATCATAACACAGGATGAGTGTTAGACAACTAAAATCAACAATGGGGACGGCCATTGGATAAAGTGATGAAGGACGATCATCAAAAGGTGGAGGACGACCACCTAGCAGGGGACGGCTGCTAAAATCAACGATGGGGACGGCCATCGGATGAGCATGATGGAGGACGACCATCGGACGAGCATGATGGAGGACGACCATCGGACGAGCATGATGGAGGACGACCATCAAGAAGTGGAGGACGACCACTCAGCAGGGTACGGCTGCTCTCAGAGGTATCATAACACAGGACGAGTGTTAGATAAAAAGAAAATTTGTTGGCAATCTACCGGGGAGATAGTAAACACGGACGAGCGTTTACATCCAAGAAACAAAAGGTATAAGTGTTTGGTATTGTGTATAGATTAAAGGTGCGGACGAGCATCCTTAAGACTATGATACGGACGAGTATCATGTAGAAACAAACTGACACGTGCTCAGAGCTGATGATACGGACGAGTATCAACTGGTTAACAAGGAACACGGACGAGTGTTGCATCTGAAAGTATCCTTCTGGGGAATAGTAGACACAGACGAGCATCTATATTCACGAAGACATAAGTGTTTGACACGGTGTATGGATTAAAGATGCGGACGAGCATCCTTAAGACTATGATACGGACGAGTATCATGTAGAAACAAACATTAGACGCAATGTTCTGAGATGATGGTACGGACGAGTACCAACTGGTTAACAAAGAACAAGGACTACTGTCGAATCTGCGGGGATATACATGGTGTATATAAGATACGGACGAGTATCCGAGTAGGTGTACCAATGAGTAGTGAGTATATAATGTATAGGTGAGTGTTTATCTGCTGGGGATATGACACGGACGGGTGTCAGGAAAGTGTATAGGTATATGTAAGTGCAAAAGGGGGTGTCTTTGGCTTTCTGCTGGTGACACGACACGGACGAGTGTCAGGATGTATCTGCAATACTGGTGATCTTGATTTGTAAGGTGTATTCAGGCAACCTGCTGGGGAATGGTGATACGGACGGGTATCAAAAAGGAGATATGCAATGGTGTTTGTGATTTGAAAGGCAGCTGCCTTTGCTGGGACTCTGATGGGGATGTTTCTGTATATATTCTGACAGATTGTCAATATTTACAAGTGTTCGATTCACATCATGACTTATGATTATGCTATGCATTTGATTTTTGCCATAATGCTCCGTATTAGACGGAATGCTACGCTCTGAGGGTATAATATGATGCGAATGCTATGATTATGCAAAGAGGCACAGATCCGGGATTTGGATCCCGTTGCTGCAAAGATCTCTGATTGATCTGCTTGAAGTGAACATCCCAGCTGGGGATGGGATCATTGGTAGATCTAATGATGTATCCGTTTGGGGATATAAGCCACTGATTGACATATCTTTATAATACGGGACCCAGCTGGGGTTTGTAGAAGCGTTCCTCCCCTCTGTTGTGACTTCTTCGTGCGTTGCTCTTCTGAATAGAGGCTTGAAGCTCCGCGGGGAGATGATTCCCTGATTTCTGTATTCTGTTGAGGAAGAATGGCAACTTGGCTGGGGAATTGTGAGAGGCAACTCAGCTGGGGAGAGCAATGGGAAGCAACTCAGCTGGGGATAGAGCATTTCGGATGCTAAGATTGAGTGTATGCTGATTTGACAGCTCCGCTGGGGAAATGGGCACCTTCTAGTGCCATGTGGAAGATAAACCGAGTTGATGATGATTCGCCTACCTGCTGAGACGTAGCTTGCATGCCCCAGGTTGTGTTCTGGATACCTGCAATCCTGCAAAGATAAAGAAACGCACAAATGGTCCCGAGGTATCCTTTACTGAGGTTCCGTCATAGGAAATAAGTACTTTCGAGAGTAAGTATATTCCCTGCAAGCATGTGTTTTATTTTTAGAGAGAGGCATCTGTACTTATGCAATAGTGTTTTTAGAGACATCAGACAACTCTTTGCAAAACATAAATGTAAAAAACGAGACATGACTGAAAATCTGATTATATTAATTCGTGTGCCCTGAATTGGCAAGATACAGTCAGAGAAACATATCTCCTGAAATGAGGAGATCGTTACAAATTGAGAAATAAAGTGCTGGCGGTGCTGGCGATGCTTTCAAGGAGCTTCCTCTTCTGCTATGACTCGTATGACAATGACGTTCTTCTCGTCTTGCTTTCTGGAGAGAGTTGGTTCTGATTGCAGCTTGATCCCTTGGAGCTTACCAAGTTGTAGGTGATACAGACGAATTCAGAGTGCAGTTGTTCGCTTATTCCCTTATTTTGCATGGATCGCCCTTTCGGGTTTTCAATCCATCGGGATACCCATTTTTGCCTGAGTTGTCCAATGCGGCTTTTCAACTCAGCGGGTGTACATTTTTTCATTTATTCCCTTATTTTTGCCCGAGTCTTTTATTCTGTTTTTGACTCGCCGGGATGCCCTATTTTTGCCTGGACTTATATTCTGTTTTTATGTCCAGCGGGTCATTTTATGCGAAGTATTTTTTAACCGCATCTGAATTCACAGGGGATGGAAAATCTTCACCATCCATGGTGCTGAGCATCAGTGCTCCACCGGAGAAAACTTTCTTTACAACGAATGGTCCTTCGTAATTTGGAGTCCATTTGCCCCTGTGGTCTGTATGAGGAGGAAGGATTCTTTTCAGCACAAGATCTCCTACTTGGTACTCTCGGTGCCTGACTTTCTGATCGAAGGCTCTCTTCATCCTTTTCTGATATAACTGCCCGTGGCAGATTGCAGCCAATCTTTTCTCTTCGATCAGACTTAGTTGTTCGTATCGGGACCGAACCCATTCTGCTTCACTCAGTTTAACATCCATTAATACCCGTAACGAGGGTAATTCAACTTCAACTGGTAGGACTGCTTCCATACCATACACAAGCTGATACGGCGTTGCCCCAGTGGATGTCCTGATTGATGTGCGATACCCATGCAAGGCAAATGGTAGCATTTCATGCCAGTCTCTGTAGGTGACTACCATCTTTTGCACAATCTTCTTGATGTTCTTATTTGCTGCCTCAACAGCGCCGTTCATCTTTGGCCTGTAAGGAGAAGAATTGTGATGTTGGATCCTGAAGTCCCGGCATAATTCAGCCATCATTTTGTTGTTGAGATTAGAACCATTATCAGTAATGATTCGCTCGGGCACTCCATATCTACAGATGATATCTCTTTTCAGAAATCGAGCTACCACTTGCCTAGTGACGTTTGCATATGAGGCTGCTTCAACCCACTTTGTAAAATAGTCAATGGCGACCAGGATGAATCTGTGGCCGTTCGAAGCAGTTGGCTCAATTTTGCCAATCATGTCAATGCCCCACATAGCAAAGGGCCATGGTGAAGACATTATGTTCAAAGGATTGGGAGGCACATGCACCTTGTCTGCATAAATCTGGCATTTATGACATTTTCTGGCGTAAGCACAACAGTCTGCATCCATTGTGATCCAGTAATAGCCTGATCTTAGCAATTTCTTAGCCATGGCATGCCCTCCAGCATGGGTACCAAAAGAGCCTTCGTGCACTTCATGCATCAACAAATCTGCTTCTGTCTTGTCAACACATCTGAGGAGTACCATATCAAAGTTCCTCTTGTATAAAGATCCATCAGTGTTCAGAAAGAAACTTCCAGCAAGCCTTCTTAAAGTCTTTTTATCATTGGAAGATGCCCCGGGTGGGTACGTTTGATCCTCCAAGAAGCTCTTGATGTCATGGAACCAAGGCTTATCATCTTTAGCAATATCTGCTGCAAATACATATGCTGGTCTATCAAGTCTCGATACTGAAATCTGAGGTACAAAGTTAGCAGCTTGAACTTTGATCATGGATGAAATGGTAGCAAGAGCATCTGCAAACTGATTCTCGTCCCGAGGGATATACTCAAGCTTGACTGTTGTGAAGAAAGTCAATAACCTTCTTGTATAATCCCTGTAAGGTATCAGATGATCTTGGTGGGTGTACCATTTTCCGTTGGTCTGATTGACTACCAAAGCTGAATCTCCGAATACGGTCAATGTCTTGATCCTGAGGTCAATGGCTTCCTCAAGACCCATAATGCAAGCTTCGTATTCAGCTTCGTTGTTAGTGCAGTTGAAAGTGAGCTTTGCCGAGAAAGGCATGTGAACCCCTTTAGGTGTAATGAGTACTGCACCAACACCACGGCCATTCATGTTGACAGCCCCGTCGAACATCATAGTCCATTCTTCTTCTGGGTCAGGCCCTTCGGTGTGAATGGGCTCTTCATGATCTTTTGATTTAATGAACATGATGTCTTCATCAGGGAAGTCGAACCTCATTGGCTGGTAATCATCAATGGGTTGCTCAGCAAGATATTCAGATAGTACACTGCCCTTGATGGCTTTCTGAGATGTGTACTGTATGTCGTATTCTGTAAGAATCATCTGCCATCTTGCAACCCGTCCGGTAAGAGCTGGCTTCTCGAAAATGTATTTGACTGGGTCCATTTTTGAGATTAACAAGGTAGTGTGGGTCAACATATACTGCCTTAGTCGGCGAGCAGCCCACGCTAAAGCACAGCAAGTTTTCTCGAGCAGTGAATAACGTTGTTCACAGTCGGTAAACTTTTTGCTTAGGTAGTATATTGCATACTCTTTTCGACCAGACTCGTCATGCTGGCCCAGCACACACCCCATTGACTCTTCCAATACTGTTAAGTACATAATCAGAGGTTTTCCTTCAACTGGCGGCATGAGGATTGGAGGTTCTTGCAGATATTCTTTAATCTTGTCAAAAGCCCTTTGGCAATCTTCGTTCCACCTGACTGTTTGTTCCTTTCTTAACAGCTTGAACAAGGGCTCACAGGTTGCTGTGAGGTGAGATATGAACCTTGAAATGTAGTTCAATCGACCTAAGAACCCTCGAACTTCTTTCTCAGTTTTCGGTGCAGGCATCTCTTGGATGGCTTTGACTTTATCAGGGTCAACCTCAATCCCTTTCTCACTTACAATAAACCCCAGCAGCTTACCGGATCGCACCCCGAATGTGCATTTGTTGGGGTTCAGCTTCAGTTGATACTTCCTCAGACGCTTGAACAACTTGAGCAGATTCACCAGATGTTCTTCCTCCGTAAGGGACTTGGCAATCATGTCATCCACATAACATTCTATTTCCTTATGAATCATATCGTGGAACAATGTTACCATAGCCCGTTGATACGTCGCACCGGCATTCTTGAGCCCAAATGGCATTACCTTGTAGCAGAACGTGCCCCAGGGTGTAATGAATGTTGTCTTCTCCATGTCTTCAGGTGACATCTTAATCTGGTTATATCCTGAAAATCCATCCATGAAGGAGAATACCGAGAACTGAGCCGTATTATCCACCAATACATCAATGTGAGGTAATGGGAAATCATCCTTTGGGCTAGCTCTGTTCAGATCCCGGTAATCAACACACATTCTTACTTTGCCGTCTTTCTTAGGCACAGGCACAATATTAGCAACCCACGGTGGATAGCTAGTTACAGCAAGGAACCCGGCGTCCCATTGCTTTTGTACCTCTTCCTTGATTTTCATAGCCATGTCTGGGCGAGTTCGGCGCAACTTCTGTTTGACTGGTGGGCATTCTTCCCTCAAAGGCAGCTTATGCACAACAATATCGGTATCCAACCCTGGCATATCTTGGTAGGACCAAGCAAACACATCAACATACTCTTGAAGCAGATCTATCAGTTGTCTCTTCACTGAGTCTTGCAGGCAGGCCCCGATCTTGACTTCTTTCACATTTTCCTCTGTACCAAGATTAATCACTTCAACCTCCTCCTGATGAGGGGTAATAACCTTTTCCTCTTGTCTTAACAACCTGGCTAGCTCTTCAGGAAGCTCGTATTCTTCTTCAACCCCTTCGTCAGCTTGATTGATCGGATTGTCAAAGTCATACGATGTCATGGCCGTGCCGTTGTCGGTGCGGTCAGGATGGCACTCTCTGCAAGGGTTAGGTTGTTTATTTTAGTGATCTGATTTTAGTCTTGCTTTAGAAAAAAAGTGAAATGAAGTCATCATTTTGAAAAACACTGCCATTTATTTTTGTACAAAAAGAAAAATGGAAAAACAGTGAGCAGAAAAGAAAAAGACTCGCTTGCAAAAAGATTGTCTGATATTTCATTAATTTAATCTTGTTTGCACAAAAGTACAGATGGCCCTGATTACAAAATGAGTCTTGTCATCTTGGGCAAGATGCAAGACTTTGATGCATGCTATAAAAGATACAGGAAATAATAATTACTCTGCTCGAGTAACACTTATAATTCCCTGGGAAGACCAGTTCGAGACACTGCTCCCCGGGACCTTTGGACGAATCCAATTCTCCAGGTTGCGTTCTTCTTCCAGCTCGTCTTCCAGACAGTTGATAGCATCGGGGGTTAGCATTCCCCCACTGACAAATCCTGGCTCTGCAGCAGCCTTCACTTGATGTTGAGTTGGTTTGTAACCCAACCCAAACTTGTCCTTCTTTTCCTCCACAGCTAAGACCTTGCCCCAGCCTAGGGCAGTTCCTTCTTCAACAACCTTCCGGGCTTGTTGGTATGACGACATGGAGATCCCCGAAACAGCAGATGCTTCATTCACATTCAAGGCTTCAAAACCTTGGCTCATGGTTTCAACGATCTCTCCATCCATTTCAATATACTTGTAAGTAGCCAGATGGCTAACAAATATATCCTCTTCCCCGCAGATTGTGACAACTTGGCCTTCCCACTCATATTTTAACTTTTGGTGAAGGGTAGACGTTATAGCGCCAGCGGCGTGAATCCAGGGTCTACCCAACAAACAGCTGTAGGCGGGCTGAATGTCCATCACATAAAAGATAGTTTTGAAGGTCTGCGGGCCAATTGTCACAGGCAGCTCAACTTCTCCCAGAACCGATCTCTTCGAGCCATCAAAAGCTCTAACCACCAGGTTGCTGGGTCTTAATGCCAGTCCATCATATTCAAGCTTCACCAGAGCCTTCTTTGGTAAGACATTCAGGGATGATCCTGTGTCCACCAGCACATGTGAAAGGACAGCTCCTTTGCATTCCATAGTTATGTGCAAGGCTTTGTTGTGGTTTCGGCCATCCACTGTCAGGTCAGAATTGGTAAAGCCTAGCCCATTGCTAGCAGTGACATTTCCAACGACCGTTTCTAACTGGTTGACAGTAATCTCCTCCGGCACGTAAGCTGCGTGCAGTACTTTCAGTAGTGCATTCCGATGGGCTTCGGAGCACATAAGCAGTGAGAGGATGGAGATTTTGGATGGAGTCTGGTGAAGTTGATCCACAACTTTATAGTCACTCTTCTTGATGATCCGCATAAACTCGTCAACTTCCTGATCAAACGGAGTCTTCAGGGCTTCTTTGGCAGCTGGATCTTCCTGCACCGGTCCTTTACCCTTTGTCTTGGCAGCAGCTTCTGCTTCGGCAGTAGGTCTTTGGACTTGTGAAGCAAAGAGACGTCCGCTTCTAGTGAAGCCTCCGCCTCCGCCCACATTATCAATTTGTGGTGCAGGTGCTGTTGTTTCCAGAGTGATTCTTCTCCCTTCGCAGTACAAGTCGGAGCCATAGTGCCATGGGATGGCCCTATTGCTTTCATATGGTACAGGTCCGGGCACCGTGACGGTAACTGGACTGATTGCTGCTGCTGAGGGGACTGCAATTGTTTGTGGATCATAGAAGATGGTAACTGGTGCTCTAGTGGGAGCAGCACCCTCTGAATGGTAGGCGGAGTTATTTTCTGGATCGTAGAAGATGGTAACAGTAGAGACATCTTCATGATCGTTTGCTGGAGTTGTAGGAGGTCCTGATGGAAGGACTGTTGTTGTTGTAGATGGAGAGTCGAAATGGAATGAAGCTGATGTTGTAGCAGGAGAAACTGTTGAAAACTGGTCATTTGGAAGGACAGATGAAGTACTTGCTGATGTGGTTGTTGAATTATTGGGAACAATAGTTGTTGCATTTGTAGGAGGGTCTGAAACCGTTGTTGATGAAGCTGCCGGATGTGCCGGAAATGATGTAGTGATTTGTAAGAGGCCACTCTTGATAAGGCTGTCAATGCCATTCCTCAAGTCTTCGCACCCATTCCATGAGATATTGCAGTAGGGGCACCCCAGTTCACATCCCGGAAATATATCATTTTCACGGAGCTGAGCCTTGATTTCCACCAATGGCGTCCTGATCTGATCCACACTAGTTATCAAATAAGACTGTTGGTCTTCTTCAATGGCATTAATCCGGGGACCACCATGGTGTGGCATTGGGTTTTTGTTGACGTTGGGCGGAGGTGCAAAATTCAAAGCCTTGGAGTCTACCAAGTCTTGTACCTTCATATGCAGAGCCCTGCATTTTTCTGTACTGTGACCAGGTGCGTTGGAATGGAAAGCACACCTAGCATTGGAGTCATAGTTTCTTGGTAGACTGTTTGGATCCGGAGGTGCCAACGTTCTTAGCTCAACTAGGTTGAGTTTCAGAAGTTGTGGCAATAAGGCAGTATATGGCATTGGAATCGGGTCTATCACCCTGTTAGCTTGAGAGGGCCTCTGTTGGAATGGCCTCTGTTGATTGTTGTTGTTGGAGTTGTTGTTGTAGTTGTTTCTTGGAGGATATTGATTCTGCTGATACTGAGGTTGTTGTTGGAAATTTTGTTGAGGAGGTTGATAAACGGGCTGAGGATGAGCTGGAGCAGGGATTGTGACTGCTGCTATGGACCTTTGAACATATTGGGGCCTACCCCTGTTGGTATGAATGGCATTGGTCTCGCCAGCTCTTCTAGGGCCTGCAAAAGGCTTCCTTGTACTGCTGGACGAACTGGCGCCATTATCGGAAATTTTACCCATTTTTAACAGGCTTTCAATTCTCTCCCCAGCTATAACAACATCTGCGAAGCTAGTGGACGAGAAAGCAGCCAACCTGTCAATATACGTTCCCTGGAGAGTGTTCATAAACATGTCTGCCATTTCTCTCTCAGACATTGGTGGTTGAACGGCAGCAGCCAATTGCCTCCATCTTTGAGCATATTCTCTGAAGCTCTCTCTTGATGATTGTGACATCCCCATTAGGAGGGTCCTATTGGGTGCCATATCCAGATTATACTGATACTGTCTGATGAAGGCCTCTGCCAGGTCCTTCCAGCATCTTACAGTTGCTCTTGTCAGATGGGAATACCATTCCCTTGATGCTCCAGTCAAGCTATCTTCAAAGTAGAACATCCAAAGTTTCTCATCCATCGTATAAGCTTTTAATCTTCCCAGGAATGACTGCAAATGAGTTCGGGGGCATGAAGTCCCATTATACTTTTCGAAACATGGAGGCTTGAACTTATGGGGGATCCTGACCCCGTCTACCAGCCCCATGTCCATGACGTCGAAGCCCAGAGAATTTTGAGACTCCAGTGATCTCAATTTTTCAGCTATCTCATCCAAACGCCTATCATAGGCCTCTTCTCCAGCACCCATGACTGTGAATTGGTCCTCCTGAGGATCCTCTTGAAGCACTCTGGCTGCAGTAGCCGTTCCCTGAATGTTTGCGGGGATGTGGATCTCAGGGTGTAAATGTGGGCCAAACACTGGGGGATTAACATGTGGTTGCACCCTTTCGTTGTTGCTTGTGCCAGCAGTTCCTACATGGGGGTCCTCTTGAGTTCTTCCCTCTACCAAAACTCTAAGCCTCTCCTGACTCTGAGCTAAGTTATTCATCACTTCCATGAATTGAGTGATCTGGGTTCTCATCTCCACCCTTTCGTTAGCCATCTGGGTCCTGGCCTCATTGAGGTCTTGCTGCAACTGGTCCATCTGGATGCCCGGAAGGTTGTTTCTTGTAGGGTACCTGTGTGGCCTGTTGAGAGGGAATAGCCTGCGGCGAGCAATAATTCCTGAATGTCACAACAGAGGTTAGAAACAATAAAACAAAACCTACAAAACAAACAAAAGGGTTAGTATGCAATGCAGTATGCTTATTTGCTATCAAGGCATCCGGCTTGGTCTTCAGTTTTGACCCGTCCAGACCCTTGAAGATGATGCTGTTGAAGTTGCTTTTGAAGTGAACCCAGATGGAAACAAACACAAATATATTACAAAGGTAAAATAATACAAATTGTTCATTTTTTACAACACTAGCCCTCTAAGGGGTCAAAAATACATCACCAAAAAGCAAAAGTACATGGAAAAGGAACAACAACAAGCAAATAATCAGACTCCAAGGCCAAACTCATCCTCGCGAACTTCCTTAAGAAGTGCTTCGGTCACAGGATCAGCCGGATGCTCCGTAAGATTCCTGATGAGAAGGTTTCTTGTTGCAACAGCTGTAGCCAATTTCTTGTTCTGGCTTTGGTCTTTGGATTTCTTCACTCCAGCTTTGATTTTTAACTCTGAAATTTCCTCCTGGGCTGCTGCCAGGGCTTTTTCCATCTGCTCCATCTTATCTTGAACTCTCTTGTCTTCTAGAGTACGGGCCTCAGTGATCCGGACCCACCTGGCCTGACTCTCTTTCAAGTACAAGTCTGTTCTTGCTCTTTGAAACTGGGCTTCTTTACAAGCATTCTTCAGAATCTGCTCACCAGCTTTAGACTTGTTGATATAATCCCCAGACTTCTCAATCTTGGTCAAATGCTCCACTCTCAACTTTTCCAATCTTTCAATCTCCCTCACACCTTCACTCCTCTCCCTGAGGGTCTTCTGCAAGGCTTGGGATAGCTTCTCATTTCTTTCTTTCAAGCCTTCAAACTCTTCCAAACTGACAGTAGCAGGGGGTGGTGCTGATGATGACTCAGGCATGTCTTTGATGGTGAAGGGCAATCCTGAGATTTGGGCCCTAGCATAGGACCACTCATGATATTGGGCTGATGCCACATTATTGCATTTCCCCAGAATGGTGATTCCCTTGGTTTGAACATGATCCCAGGCCCAGGCAGCCTGTCTAACAGTTGCCAGACTGACCTTGTTCTCACAGTAGAGGGTCTCAGCCAAGTCCTTTTCCCTAGGAGCATGAACCAGTGCATAACCCAATTGCCTCTTGAACAGCAGGGGGTTGTAATTGATACTTCCCTTGACTCCTACCAAAGGCACATTAGGAAAATGCCCACAGCTAGTGATTATGTCTCTGCCCTTGGTACTTTGATTGCACCACCTGATATCTGCTGTAGTTAGGACAGAAAGTCTCCTTGCCCAGTTGCTTTGCTGGTGAGGGTTTAGGAATGCATCTGTCTTAGGTAGATGCTTGAGAAGCCAGGCATGGAATAGTGGAGCACAAATCCTCACTAACTTCCCCCTCTGTTTCTCATTCCTCTGATGTACTGAGTAATAGAGATCACCCAACATGGTAGGCACTGGGTTCTTCAAGATGAACAAATGGATTGCACTCTTGCTGATGAATCTGGGCTCATCTGCAAATAACACAATTCCATACACACTTAAAGCCAACAGAGCACAAACAGCTTTCCACTCCCCCAGGGAGGCCTTCAGACTAGCTTGAGAGATTAGGAAGTCCAGCTGTAATCCAGGGACACTAGATTTAGAGGTCATGTGTTGTTCAATCAAAGCAGGTTCCAGGTGCAAAGCTTTGGCTATCTCCCCACTGCTGGGAAAATCCATTTCAGGATTGAATGGGATCTCCCTCTTGATAGGCAAACCAGTCAAAGATGAGTATTCTTCCAAAAGAGGACCCAACTGGAAGTCTTGAAATGTAAAGCATCTCAATGGGGGGTCATAGAACTGAATGCAGGTATGAATCAGGCTCCTCTGAGACGGGTCCATGTCCATAACTAGGTCAAGTATGTCCCCATAATGTTCCCTGAACAAAGGGATGTAATCTGGTGTAATCAGGGTTTGGATCCTCCTGAGGTCTGACAAATCTGGTTGGAAGAAATGATAGGTGATGTTGTTCTTCTTTGGAGCCATGATGCTGAAGACTGGGTAGAGTGCTGATGACAATGCTGAAGTAGAGAAAACCACTGACTGGCTGGTGCTGAAGCAGACAGCTAAACTGAAGCAGATGCTGGTGAAGATGGGTCAAAGCTGCAGATGGGGTCAAAACCAAAACCTGATGAACAATGGATACCCTGAAAAACAAATAAGCACATGTTAATATGATGCAATGAGTATGCATGCAAATGAAATGCAAGGGTCTGTGACAGAGCTGGATCTGAATAAATGCCTTGGTATAGATCCATGTGTGTCTAAGAATTCCAGATGGAGGTCTAAGAAATCCAGTAACCAAGGTAGGGGACTCAAATAAAGAGCCACATGTCCAGGGTTTTAGAATCACAAGAACTATCCAACATGAAGCATTCTTAACAAAGTCAAAGTAACAGGGTATTCTGAGGTCAAGGTACCTGCAAACCTGTAAACAGCCCAACCCCCTCACAGGTAGTGATCTAGAACAAGGATCCTCAGACTTGGATCTGCTATGAGAGGTGTAAGCACTTCTAACCCGGAGGTACAGTGTTTACAATTACCATAACAATTCCTCCTCTAATTCACCTCAATTTCTGAAGGTCAATACTAAAAGGTCATCCAGACTTAGCAGGCTTCCCAGATCCCCCTAGCATTGCAGGAAATCTGCAACACAGAGTTCTCAAGAAGAAACCCATATCTGAACCGTGTTTCATATTCCCGCACCAGACTGAAAATTGACTGGGAAAGAATATGATTCACTCTAGCCTAGGTGTCACTCAGGTCCCAGGTATAGGACCTAAACTCTCAATGGAACCCCCACCCACCAAAGAAAAACCAGATCCAGCCAGCGCAGTATGACAGTATGATATATAAAAGCAGTAAAGAAAGCAGTAAAGTAACTGTACATAAAGCAATAAACAAAAATAAATACAAGCACAAACAAGCACATAACACCCCAGTAAACACAAATCAATCAACCGCTAGGAGGAACCCACGAAAAGAACCAGAAGCCCTGGTTGCAGTATAAGCATCCCCAGCAGAGTCGCCAAGCTGTCGCTCCCGACAAATGAAAATGGATCAAATGAAGGTACAGACGCGAACGGTCGGCGAGGGGAACAGTGAGAACACACAGCCGTGAACCCACTGGAGATGAATAGAGTCGCCAGCTAGGCATTTTTATCCCGGAGGAAAGGCAATGCTGCATAGGCCTAGAAAAAGATGGATAAGACGGTATGCGAACCAGAGAGACTGAGAAAGGGGGTTGGTTACAACCTGGGAAGGTATTAGCACCCAGATTGTCCGTCGTACTCGACGGGATCCACGCTTAAAAGATTTGTGTTTTAAAGGGGTAGTGTCAGTGCAATCTGTGTATAAAATAGCTGGAAAAGAATGTACAGGTGTCAGTGCAAAGAGATGTGATGTATATAAATGTACAGTGTCAGTGTGAGATCAGGAATGAAATGCTCAAGAATGAGGCTCAAAGAACAATGCTGGAAAGAAGGGGAATATACAGAGACTTTTGTTCGATAACTGTTAAGTTATGCCTACGTATCCTCTCGTGCAATGAGGAAGTCAGAACACCGTAGTTCGACCCAAAGAGACTGAAAGATGAATTGACTTGTGAACTGCTTGCAGTCTATGCTCAAGTGTATGATCTGTCTGGCACAGATGCAAACTGTCTTGCATGAGACGGAAGAAGCAAGTTCTCGATTGTGAGTGAAGATGATGAGAAAAGAATCCCGGAGGAGACGATTATTGTTTGTTTTTGAGTTTTCAGTATTTTATTGCTTTTGAGAGTTTGTCGTAAGTTAATGAGCTTAAGCCTAAACCAATGGATTTAGTAAACTCATCACATCTTCCCTCTGATTAGGGGTAATGAGAGTACCTTAAGTGTGAAGTCAGATTCTCACACTTAATCACCTTCGATGCAGGATTAAGATCATTAACCTACTTGTGATTATTTAGATGTTTTTGGTTTTTGTTTAGTGTTAAGTAATGAGTTTAAGCCATAATCAAAGATTAAACAGACTCATTACACCATCCTAATAGAAGGATAATAGATGAGAATGTTTAAGCTGAGGAAAGCTCCTCAACTTAATCCATGATTAGGGATTAAACTCATGACAAAACAAGCCTTTGATTAAGTGGATTTTATTTAATGATATGATGATGAAGTGAGTTTTATGATTTGTAAGACAACTTGAGGGGGACTTGTCCATTAACTTTAGGGTTAGTCCTTCTTAACCAATTAAGGAAGAATTAGAACCCTAATGCAAGGCCCAAGTTACAAGTGTACTGTCTTGATGTTTATTAAGTGAATTGATTAAGAGAGTTCAACACCTTAAGGGTCCAAGACTTAGGATTAAAGTTATACACTCCATCCTAAAAGAAGGATGCAGGCATGATCTTAATCACAAAGTCTTAAAGCCTTGAGGGTTTAGTCCCTGATTATGAGGTGAGGAGAGATGACTCAAGGAGAGACACAAAGGTAAAAACTATGGGGGAGACTAATCAAAACCCTAATTCATTATCATGCTTGGTTGGTCCTAATGTTTGTGAGGTTTTCAAGAACAATCTTCAGAAGAACCACCAGGAAGCAGATGAACAGGATCAAGAGAAGCAAAGTGACTTGCTTCATTCAAGAAGTCAAGTCACTTGAAGAAAGAAAGTGGGAGGAGCAAGAATGAGCAAGCTCAATCTCAAACACACATAAGAATGCAGCAAGGTATGCAAGAGAGATGGAAAGAAAAGTTGTGAGAAGTGAAGGCAAATTCACTTCCCAAATTTACTTACCACCTGAAATGTTAGAAGCAAATGCAATACAATGCTAAATGAAATGAAATGATATGATAAGCAAAAACCAGAAGCATGTTGATGATGATGATGATGCTATGGAGTGCTATGAACATGAGACAAGACAATGAGATGCTCATACAAACTCATGGATGCAGATGATGCAAGTTTAGAAGCATGAACAAGCATGAAATGTTATGAAACATGCAAGACAAATGGCATGGCAAATATGTAATGCAATGATCAATGATGCTTCATACATGTCTTAAGATGTCAAATGAATCATAAGAATGCACAAAATGCAATGACAAGTCAAGTTATGCAAGGAAATGCAAGAATGATGCAAAAGGAAAGCCCAACTTAGGGTTCATGAAACAAACATCAAACACAAACCAAAAACAGAAGCAAACCCTAATATGAAAAATGGAAAATGGTACCTAAAGAAACCCTAGACCTATAATGAACCACTGCCCAAAGGGGAGCTCTCAACTCTCAACCAAACTCAAGTTATGAATTTTACAAGTTATTAGGGTTTTTTAGGGTTTGTAACAAAAGAAATGCCAATCAATTAGAAAATGCAAGATCAAATCTTGGCCTTTTTATCCTTGAAAGTTCATGTCAAATGGAAAACAATGCAAAAAGAATCAATGTCTCAACCTTCACCAATAGGCAGAAATGAATTTTCAAATATATGATCAAAATAATGCATCAAAAATGATTTAATTCAATGAAAAATTCTTAAAATGCATCAAGATCAAAAAAGAAATTTGGTTTGAAGGTTGGACAATGTTTCTAAATGTCTTAGAACATTTCATGAATTTTTTTGTAATTTTTAAATACCTAAAAGTATTTTTTATTAATTAATTCTCATTAATCAATTAAAAATAATCTTTTAAATATTTAAAAATACTTTTTAAATGATAAAAAATAAAATAAAAATATTTTTGTGTCATAAAAATTAATAAAACCTTAAAGAAAAAGTTTCATAATTTTTATGATTTTTTAACCATTTTAAATTAATTTTGCAAGTTAAATGAAATAAAAAAGATTAAAAATTGAAAGAAAATGGAAGTAAACAGAATGAGAGGCTGTGATTTGATCTGGGGGGAAAGACCATTGACTTCGCGCGCGATCTAGTGGTCCAGATTTAAACTTCTTAAATTCAATTAATTAAACTAATTAAACCTAATTAAATTAGTTAAATGGAAATTAAGATTAATGATGCAATCTGAGCCTTTGGTCCATACGCGGGAAGCATGATCCAATGGCCTTAATTCAAAACTCACTAATGACTGGACTAAACCCTAATTAGGGCATGTTAACCTCAGACGGCCGGAACAGTGGTTCCGGTCGTCTTCTCCGGCGTACCACAAACCCTAGAAAACGCCACAGGCCACGAATCATCAAATCAACTGCCCAGAAACACTCCTCCACCCTAACTAAACCTTAATCTAAGATCAAAACACATTTATCTAACATGAACATGGAGAATCGAAGACAAGAGCATTCACGGGCCAAGTTTCAGAGATGCATAAAATGCCCATTTTCACACCATTTTTGATTCTAAACACATCCCCATGATCCTCAGAACATGTATTTTCATTTTATAACATAAAATCAGAGCTTTGGGAGAAAAGTTTCAAGATCATACCTGAGGTGACAACTCCTGTTTTTGAGCTTCCAGAGCAGTTTCTTGATGCGTGCTAGCTCCAATGTCTCCCCTGGTGTCAATGGCAAGCTTGGAATGAACTTTGGCAAGCTATTTTGAGTGGTTCACTTCTGGTGTAGCAGAAAATGCACTTTGCATACAGGCTGTTTCAACTCAAAGTAAGGGGTGGTTTTGGCTCCTTATGGCATGCTTGACTTGTTGGTGAAGGAAAATGGAGTGTTTGATGGATGGATGGTGTGATTCGAAGAGAACTGGTTCTGATGATGGTGAATGGTGGAGTTCAAATCAGGCTTGATTCAGGCCTGAGCTTTGATGGTTTAGGGCCTATGGAGTGTACTGAGTTTAGTGATGAAGAAAGTTTGGGAGTTTCTTGGCTGTGGAGGCAGATTCGATGGATTTTGCAATGTGAAGGGATTTTGTGTAAGTTGTGAGTGAGTTGGTTTCAGCCCTTGTTCTTGTTATGTTCCACTTGCAAAATGAAATGATAAACAATCCTGATTGGTTGGCTGATGTGACTTGTGCAGCTGTGATAGGTAGTTCACTTTTTGCTCAAAAACCACTTTATGTGTAAGATAGGGTATGGCTTGATCTAGGCAAGGACAACTTGGGTTCTGGTGCAGCATGGTATGGTGAGAGACTATGGAAGGTTCAGCAGCCAATGTTGCAAGTTGTGAGGAATGATCATGAGTGTTTTGCAACTTGTTGTACTTTTGGTTCACATGTGATCTTTTGGCCAACCAAGCATGAAATCATGGGAAAGCTTAGTCCAATTCTGATTTTATGGACTTAGAGAACATTCACATGCTGGTTTGACATGAATTTGAGGCAGCAATCATGCATTGATTCAAGACTTAGCAAAATTTCCACTTGGTGCATAACTTGAAAAACAATGATTTTTGGCAACTTTGCATGGCCATAACTTTTGATCCAAGAAGAGTTAGATCATGTTCTTGTACTTTTTGAAAAGGGAAAGATGAGATCTACAACTTTCATGACCAAAGTTTTTCCATTTGAAGCCTTTTTGGATCATGAATCAAGGCTTGAAAATTGACCTAAAATGGTGCATTCTTGAAAAGTCAACAAAACCCAAAAAGTCAACTTTTGCAAAAACCCTAAATTCTTGATTTCCATGAACTTCAAACCTCTTCCATGATCAAATAAAGATCATATACACTCAAAATGATGAAGATCACCCATTGGTTGGGTCATTGGGGGCCTCAGATGCCCTGATTTTACACTGAATTGTCCAGAAAGTCAACTCTTGATCAGATGACTTCCCCATGGAATTTCTTCATGAAAATTGATATGCATACTCCCTATACTATATAGAGACCAATGGAAACAAGAATGACCAAAAAATTTGGAGTTATGGCCTCTGAAACCAAAACCCTAATTTTCAGTCAACTGTGTAGTTCATCCTGGCTCTGCATCCACTCAAACCCTAGTTCTTGTGATCCCTCTGCAATTTTGACTTTGTGGGGATGTAACATGATATAAGAACACACATGGACCCCTTTGAATTGATTGGTGGCCTTTGGAATGGCTCAAGATGCTTTGGGATTGCTCAGATCACAAACCCTAGGTGCAGATGCCTTAGAAGCTATGCAGTGAATCAAAATGAGATGTGAGATGATATGTTTTGTGTATATGGATATGAGATGATCACAAGCCATGGTGTGAATGGGTGAGGGAAAATTTGGGGTGTTTACACCACTTACCAACGGGCAATGGTTACACTATTTCACGACATGATTCATCACGAGATTGAGGTCTATGTGGATGATATGATAGCAAAGTCCCAAACAGAAGAAGAGCACTTGGTCAATCTAGCAAAGTTGTTTGACAGACTCTGGAAATTCAGATTAAGGTTGAATCTGAACAAGTGCACTTTTGGGGTACGTTCCGGCAAGTTACTGGGTTTCATTGTTAGTGAACAAGGAATCAAAGTCGACCCTGCAAAGGTAAAAGCCATCCAGGAGATGCCTGAAACAAAAAATGAGAAGCAAGTACGTGGTTTCTTAGGGAGACTAAACTACATTGCATGATTTATCTCGCACCTAACAGCCACGTGTGAGCCTATTTTCAATCTTCTGAGGAAGAATCGAGCTATCAAATGGAATGAAGATTGCCGACAAGCATTCGACCGAATCAAGGAGTACTTGCTAGAACCTCCAATTCTCATGCCTCCAGTGCCAAGGAGACCCTTAATTATGTACCTTACCGTACTTGAAGGATCGATGGGATATGTGTTGGGTCAGCAGGATGAGTCTGGTCGAAAAGAGCTTGCCATTTATTACCTTAGAAAAAATTTTACCGATTGTGAGACACGCTACTCACTACTCGAGAAAACTTGTTGCGCTTTGGCATGGGCTGCTCGTCGACTAAAATAGTACATGCTGACTCACACCACTCTCCTAAATTCCAAAATGGATCCTGTAAAGTATATCTTCGAGAAGCCGGCTCTAACAGGAAGGGTAGCCCAATGGCAGATGATTTTAACGGAGTATGATATCCATTACACTTCGTAAAAAGCAATCAAAGGGAGTGTATTGTCAAAATACCTGGCTCAACAGCCAAACGACGATTATCAGCCCATGAGATTCGAGTTTCCGGATGAGGACATCATGTTCCTCAAGTTGAAAGACTGTGAAGAACCACTTCCGGAGGAGGGGCCAGACCCTGAATCCAAATGGAAGTTGATGTTTGAAGGAGCTGTGAACGTAAACGGAAGCAGAGTAGGTGCTGTCATTATCTCACCAGAGGGTGTCAATATGCCTTTCGCTGCTCGATTGACTTTCGATTGTACCAACAACGAAGCAAAGTATGAAGCTTGCATCATGGGGGTCGAGGAGGCAATTGTAAACACCCCAAATTTTCCCTCTCACTTTCTTATGCCTTGGCTTATGATCACACATGTTGCATAGCATATCACTACATCTTACATTGCATATTCACCTTCAATATTTCATTGCATCTCTGCACAACTAGGGTTTGTGATCAGATGAATCTTGAAGAGAGTGTGAGGTGTCTCAGAGGCCATGAAGCATGAAAAGGAGGTCCTTGAGTGTTATAAGGTCATATTATACCCCCAAGGGTTCTTGAAAGTCAAAATATCACAAGAGATTGCAGAGCCACCCAGGCAGGCTTAGGGTTCCTGCACAGATGACCTAAAATTAGGGTTTTGGGTTTGAGGCCCTTACAACCAAAAACTTTGGTCATTCTTGATTCCATTGGTCTTTATATGATTTAGGGAGCTTGTGTATGAAGATTCATGCATAAATTCACTGAGGAAGTCATCTGATCAAGTTGTGACTTGTTGTGCAAGAAAAGTCAGGATTAGGGCATCTGAGGCCTCCATCAAGGGTCCCAAAGGGTCATCATGATCAATTTGAGGTCCTATGACCTTTATTTGGTCTTAGGAATGTTTGAAAGATCACAAGATTGAAGAATTTTGAGCCATTACAAAAGTTTCCATTTTTGGACATGACTTGTAATGAAAACTTTCCATTTTGGGAAAGATTTTCAACCTCCTCTTTCTTGATCAAAAAGGCTTCAAATGAATTTTCTTCAAACATGAAAGTTGTAGATTGGATCTTCCCATTTTCAAAAAGTACAAGAACTCCTCTTGATTCATCCTAGAACGCAAGATATGGCAAGTCAAAGTTGGGAAAAATCTTGTAATTTTCAAGTTCATGTCAAAGAGGGAAATGTGCAAAAGTGAATTGCAGGCCTCTACATGACCTCTAATCCACTCAAATACATCATGGTATGATCAAACAACATCTCAAAGTCATAATTGAGCCTTGAACCAAAAGATTCCATGACTTGTTTCTCAAGAAATCACAAAGTTGCAAAATTGAAAAACCTATGCAAACTCTTGATCCAAGCCATACAACTCATAACATTTGATCCTAGGGTGCTCTTTGAAGCCAACTGAGGCAACTTAAGCCCTCAAATCAGCTCTGCCATGGCCCATACCTCAAGTACACAACTTTTGACTTTTTGGCCAATTGAGCCATGCCATTCCCACAGTGGATATCTACTCTTATGACTCATTCCAATTGTTTATGCATTGCCTAAAGATCATAAAACACAAGATACAAGGGCTCAGAATACACACACACACTCAGATTGCACAAAAATTCCCAAAAACTTCCTCTCTTCGATTCTCCCAATCCAGCCATCAAACTTCAAAAATTCTTTCACCAATCAACCACACATCACCCATAGAACAAATCTCACCCCTCACAATGGCCTGAAACACAACACACAAGAACCTCATTTTCTGCCATATTAGAACTGAACCTCTCAAACTAGCCCCTTTCAACTCCATTCAAGCATTCCATTAGCCTCAGGAGGTTCAAAGGAGGTCATTTGCACAAGAGGGAGGCTCTGAAAGCTCACTTTCGAAGGTCTCCAGCTCAGGTATAACTCAAGAACTTTTTTCTCAGAACTTCATTTTCTTGTTACAAAATGAATCTTCATGTTGCACTGATCATCTAGATGTGTTTAGAATTGAAAATGAGCAAGAAATGACCATTTCATGTTGTTTTGAAAGTTTGCCCGTGTTTTGATTTTTGCTTCAATTTGCTTGATTCATGTATTATAAATGTTGTTTGATGATTGATTTGTGTTCCATGAAGTGTGGGGAGTGTTTTTGAGCAGGTTAGAGGTCTTGAGATGGCATGGGGAAAAAGATAGGGTTCTGGGTTGGCCGGAGAAGATGACCGGAGCACTGTTCCGGTCATCTGAAAGTGATTAGGGTTAGGGTGCCCAGATTGAACGTGAGCCCTTAGATCCTGATTAGGTTAGTGAGTGGACGATTCTGATTTGTCATTAACCCTAATTATAATTTATTAAAACAAAACCTAATTAATTAACTCAGATTAATTGTAGACCCTTGGATAGCGCGCGTATTGTAAGTTTAAACCTGGACCATTAGATTTTCACACCTTCAGTCAAACTGACTTGCATCCTCAGCCTTTGATCTAGCCTCCATGCAATTTGAGCCCTCCCTTTCAATTACTTTTCATTTTTATTTTATTTATTTCATTTTTGTTTCCTTTATTTATTTAAAATAGTAAAACATTTTCAAAAATTATGATTTTTTACACTTTCATTTTAATTAATATTAAAAACCCAAAAACATTTTTATTTTTATTTTTTGCATTAAAAAATTATTTTTAAATCATTTAATTGTATTATTTAATTAATTAATTCATTTTAATTAATTAAAAATACTTTTAGGTATTTAAAAATCACCAAAAAAATCAGAAAGCCTCTTTGAACATTAAGATCAATTTACAAACTCATTTCACAGATTTATTTTAGGTTTTGATCATGTTTTGACAATTAAACTTGAATTAGGGTTTTGAAAATCCCCTTTTTCATAACCCTAATTCAAAAATTCATTTCTGTCTAACCAAAATGAGTTTGTACTTGGTTCTTTTTGCATTCTTTTACATGCTGCATCTAGTATCTAGGACATTTAAATCATATTTTTGCATTGCATTTTCAATTTGTTTTGACTTTTTCTTTGCAAAGTGTCCAAAACCCTAGCCAAACTTAGGAAAACCATAACTTGACTTTGGTTTAGCTTTAGACCTCCATCTTTGGAGGGTGTTCTTATGTAGGTTTAGGGTTTGTGTGGATGAAATTTCAATTTTTTATCATGTGATTTGCTTCTGATTTTGATTATGGACTTTGTGTATGTACATACTAACATTTCAAGTGCAAATGGTAAGTTAATCAAGATGTGGATGTGCATCCACATCCAACCTCTTCTCACCCTCTTATTTATTTGTGTTTGAAGTGAATTTGATTCACTTGTGTTTCTTTCTCTCCCACTCCTAGGTTACTTAACTTCTTCAGGAAGTAAGTAACCTACTTTTCTCTCTCTTTCTCTTTCATCTGCTTCTTCCTTGGTGGCCATCTGAAGATTTCTATTTAAGCCTCATGAACCATAGGAACATCCAAGCATGATAACTTTAGGGTTGTGAATAGTCTCCCTTAGTTTTTTCCTTTTGAGTCTCCTTGAGTCTCTGCTTCTCATCTCAATAACAAAGGCTAAACAGTTAAAGTTTTGGGGCTCTGTATTAGGGTTATGCTTGTATCCTTATCTTAGGATGGAGTGTATAACTTTAATACTTAGTGTTAAACCTTTAAGCTTTTTTAACCTCTTAATCAAAACACCTATAAATTATCAAGACTTAAGCTTGTAACTTGGGCCTTATATTAGGGTTCCATCTCTGCCTTTGGGTCAGAGGGACTAACCCTAGTGTTTAATGGACAAGTCCCCCTCAGGTTTAGTCTTACAAACATAAAATTCACTTCTTAATCTCACCTCTAATTAAAATCCACTTTAATAAAGGTTTGTTATATAATGATTTTAATCCCTGACCATGGATTAAGTTGAGGTATCTTCCTCATCTTAAGTGTTCTCATCTATCATCCTTATCTTAGGATGGTGTAATGAGTTCACTAATCCCTGATTAGAGATTAAACTCATTACTTAACACAAAACAAAAATCCAAAAAAACACTTAATAATCACAAGTAGGTTAATGATCTTAATCCTGTATCATTAGGGTAATTAAGTTGGGATATCCATCTCATACTTAAGCATACTCATTATCCCTAATCAGGGGTGATATAATGAGTTTGCAAACCCTCGATTAAGGCTTAAGCTCATTATCCTATGCAAAACACCAAAAAACAATAAAAAAACTGAAAACAAAATAATAAACAATAAACGTCTCCTCCGGGATTCTTTTCTCATCACATTCACTCTAAAAACGAGAACTCGCTTCTGTCGTCTAATGCAAGACAGTTAGCACTAGAGCCAGACGAGTCATACACTTGAGCATAGACAAGCAAGCAGTTCACACCAAAAGATCTAAGTCTCTTTGAGTCTAACTATGGTGTTCTGACTTCCTCATTGAACGAGAGGATACGTAGGCATAACTTAACGGTTATCGAACAAAAGTCCCCAGGTTTCCCCATCTCCTCTTTCTAGCTTTCTTTTCTTAGCCTCAGTTTTGAGCTCCCATTCTTTGTATACCATCACCTTGTACATCCATCTCTTTTATACACTGTTAGCACATACACTCCCCCTCTTTTCTAAACACAGTCAGGTAAGCGTGGATCCCGTCGAGTACGACGGACGATCTGGGTGCTAATACCTTCCCAGGTCCTAACCAACCCCTTACCCAGTCTCTTTGGTTTGTAATCGTCTTATCCATATCTTTCTAGGTTTATGCAACATTACCTTTCCTTCGGGATAAAAATACCTTGCTGGTGACTCTATTCAACCTCAACCTTCAACATCGCCGACACCAGTTCGCGTTTGCACCGAGATGAAAATCCGGGGAGCGACAACTTGGCGACTCTGCTGGGGTCCTTGTAACCAGAGCTTCTGAGTCCTTGAGGGTTTCTCCTAGCATTTGTTTTATTTGTGTTTATGGGGGTGTTATGTGCTATATGTGTTTATGTGTTTTTGTTTTATTTATCGCTTTCTGTATAGCTTTATTTATTGCTTTCGTTTATCACTTTCATTTACTGCTTTTCGCATTTCTTTATTATTATCATATCATTGTGTTGAATTGTTGTTACCTTGGTGGATGGGGTATTCCAGTGAGAAAGGCTCAATACAAAGGCCTGAGTGACACATAGGATTAGAGTGGTTTCGTATTCTTTCCCATTCCATCTTGGTCTGGTGCGGGAATATGAAAACACGGTTCAGACATGGGTTTCCTTTTGAGAACTTTGTGCTATGGATCTCCTGGAGTGCTAGAGCTATCTGGGAAGTATGATAAGTCTGGATGACCTTTTTAGATGACCTTCAGCATCTGAGGTGAATTAGGGGAGGATTCTTTATAATTAGTGTAAGCATTATATCCCCCAGGATGAATGTGTTTACACTTCTCATAATAGATCCAAACCCGAGGATCTTTGTTCTAGTACATACATGTGAGTGGGATGGGATGTTTACAGGTTTGCAGGAACCCTTGACCCCGTCATACCTTGCTACTGGAATGTTATAAGGTTGTACTATTTTGGACTGATTCTTTGAAACTCTGGACTATTGACTCTTTATTTGAGCCCCCCACCCGGTTACTGGTTCTCAAGCCTTCATCTGAAACTTTGAACACTCAAGGATCCCACCAAAGGCAACTGATAATCCAGCACATGATCACAAACCTTTGCATATCATCATCATGCATCATATTGCATCATTTCTAACATTTGTCTATTTGTTTTACAGGGTATCCACTTTTCTTGGTTTGGTTTTGACCGTTCTTCTGCTCAGCCTATCTGCTACAACACTTCTTCAATTATCCCCTTCAGCACACATCTTCAGAATGGATTCAACAAGGAAAAGCAACATCACATATCATTTCTTCGAGTATCCCTTGGCAGGCATTAAACAGATACAGAACCTCATTACTCCCGATCATGTACCTCTGTTCAGAAAAAGTTACGGTAGAATCTTGGACATAATTATGGTCCTGGATGCATCACAAAGGAGCATGATTCACACTTGTCTGCAATTTTATGACCCTCCCCTCCGTTGTTTCACTTTCCCATACTTCCAGATAGGTCCGTTGCTGGAAGAGTACTCTATGTTGTTGGATATCCCCATCTGAAGAGGAATTCCTTTCAATCCTAAAATGACTCCTCCGAAGAATGAAGACATAGCCAAATCACTACATCTGGAAGTAACCACCATCGATGAACATATGACTTCCAAAGCTGGAATCCCAGGCCTTCATTTGGATTTCTTGATTACTCAGGCTACAAAGCATGCTGCAAAAGGGAATTGGGAAATTGTTTGTGCTCTCCTAGCTCTCAACATTTATGGTATCATTCTGTTTGCAGACGAGCCTAAGTTTGTAAGCAAGAATTCCATCCATATCTTCATGCTAAAGAACCCGGTTCCCACCTTATTAGGAGACTTTTATTACTCAGTTCATCAGAGGAATGAGAAACAGAGAGGAAGACTGGTAAGATTTTGTTCACCTCTTTTCTACAGTTGGTTGATGAAACACATGCCAAAGACGAAATCTTTCTTAAACCCACATCAGACAAGGAATTAGGCTAAGAGAATGATTGCCCTTTCTTCAGAAGATATCAGGTGGTGTACTCAGAACACCAAGGGCCGAGATATAGTAACCAGCTGTGTTCAATACCCATATGTGCCTCTCATTGGAGTGAAGGGATGCATCAATTACAATCCTTTACTTTTCAAAAGACAGTTGGGTATGCCTTGGTACATCCACCTAGGGAGCAAGACCTAGCAGTATCTCTTTATTGTGCTGTTCAGAACAACCATGCCACCGTCCGACAAGCAGCCTGGGCTTGGGACAATATACAGACTAAAGGAACCACCATTCTGGGAAAGTGTAATAACATAGCCTCTGCTCAGTACACTGAATGGTCACGCATCAGAGGACAGATTAATCGTATGCCATTCACCCTAGAAGATGTACCAGGGCCATCAGCAGTTGAGCCCATAGCTACAGTAAGCCTGGAAGAGTTTGAAAAGATGAAGGAAAGAAATACCCAGCTCGCCGAAGCTTTAAAGAAGACCCTTTGGGAAAGGAATGATGCTCACTTGGACATTGAGAGGTTAGAAAATCTACGCATTGAGCATGTAACCAAGATTGAGAAGACCGAAGACTTCATCAGGAACGCCCGAGCTGGAGAACTTGTGTTGAAGAATGCATGTAAAGAGGCCAAAATTCAGAAGGCAATAGTTGAGCATTATCTGGAAGAGAGTCAGGGAAGATGGGTCAAAATAACGGAGGCTCGTTTGTAAGAAGATCAGAAGATGCAAGCCAAGATGGAACAGTTGGAGTCTAGTGAAAGAAGAAGCCGAGAAGCACTTCTAGCCGCTCAGAAGGAAATCTCAGAGTTGAAACTCTGGGCAGGATTAAAGAGATCCAAAGAACAAGATAAATATCAGAAGATGACGAGTGCCATCACAACCAGAAACCTTCTCATCAAGACCATCACAGAGCACCCAGCTGGACCTGTGATTGATGCTCTCCTAAAGGAAGTCAGGGAGGATGCATATGGATTGGATGTTTGATTTTCTTTGTACTTGTTTTTTGTATTTCGACTCACCATGGGAGTTTGTTTTGTTGTATTCGTGAATTGATTGTATTATAGTTTATTTATTATTGTTGTATTTCAACTCACCATGGGTGTTTTTGTTTTTGTTGTATTCATGAACTGGTTGTATTTTGGCAATGTCGTTTGTATTCCATGTATTATTGGTTTTTGTGGATTCCGTTCAACATGTTTATCTCCTCCAAGGAGTCTGGAAGGTCAAAACCAAGAACCAAATTGGATACCCTCGAAAGACAAATAGGCATATCGCATTGCATTCTAACCACATACCTTTTGTTTTTGCATGTGATTTGTTGTTGTCTTCTCACTTTGTTGATTGTTTCAGGAAATATTGCTTGCAGAATGGTCTTTTCTGTCAACCGAGTCCACAGATATCCAACTCGACACAACCTTCCGAGTCTACAAATGGATCAGCTACAACAGGAACTGACAAATGTGAGGACTCAAATGACAGATGTGAGGATAGAAGTGAGGACTCAAATGAATCAATTTATGACTGTGATGACTGGACTGGCACAGACCCAGGAAAGATTGAGGGAGTTAGTCGAGCGGCAAACCCCGGAAGATAACCACGCATGCACTGGAGGTACTAGTAACAATGAGCGCGAGCAGCCGCGAATAACTCCAGTAGTGTTTGGACCTGACAATAATCCTGAAGTTAATATCCTTGGGCATGGCCAAAGAAACACTGGAGATCGTATTCTATAGGAAGATCCTCAAGATGAGCAGTTCACAGTGCTAAGTGTTGGGGCAAATGAAGCTTATGATCGTCGGTTGGACGAAATATCAGAAAAGTTAAGATCCTTGGAATCCCAGAACTCTTTGGGATTTAATGTAATGGACATGGGCCTGGTTGAGGCGGTAAGAATTCCCCACAAATTCAAGCCCCCGTGTTTTGAAAAGTACAATGGAACTTCCTGTCCTCGCACTCATTTGCAGTCCTTTCTAGGAAGCTTGAAAGCATACACTATGGATGAGAAGCTATGGATGTTTTATTTTGAAGATAGCTTGACCGGGGCATCCAGGGAATGGTACTCACACTTATCCGGGGCCACCGTCAGAAATTGGAAAGATTTGGCTGAAGCCTTTGTGCGCCAGTATCAATACAACTTGGACATGGCACCTAACAGAACTCTCTTAATGGGAATGTCTCAATCTTCGAGGGAAAGTTTCTGTGAGTACGCTCATAGATGGAGACAGTTGGTTGCTGCTGTCCAACCTCCAATGTCAGAAAGGGAGATGGCTGACATGTTCATGAATACCCTGCAAGGAACTTATATTGATAGACTTGTTGCTTTCTCTTCCACTAGCTTTGCTGATGTGGTCATAGCGGGGGAGAGAATTGAAAGTTTGCTGAAGATGGGTAAGATTTCTGATAATGGCGTCAGTTCCAGCAACGCAAAGAAACCTTTCTCCGGAACCCAAAGGATAGGAGAAACTAATTCAATGCATAATGGCAAAGGTAGGCCTCAGTATTTGCAAAGGTCAGTGGTTGCTGTCACCATTCCTATTCCAGCACCTCAGCAACAACAGTTCCCACAACAGCAGCAAAGACCTTACAACAATAATCAACAACAGCGTCCATTTCAACAAAGAACTTCTCAGATCAACAGGGTAATCGATCCCATTCTGATGCCCTATGCAGTGTTACTCCCGCAACTATTGAAACTCAACTTGATTGAACTGAGAACTTTGGCTCCACCAGATCCTCTCAACCTTCCAAGAAATTATGATGTCAACGCAAGATGCGCCTTTCACTCAAATGCTCCTGGCCATGCCATAGAAAAGTTTAGGGCCCTGCATATGAAGGTTCAAGACCTGATTGATTCCAAAGTTGTAAACTTTGCACCTCCTCCGAGTGTTATCAAAAATCCAATACCTAACCACGGTGGGCCAAGGATTAATGCTATCGAGGAAGACCAACCAGCGATCCTGATTGATGATGTTACAAGTGTTCGAACACCTCTGGCCGAGGTGAAAGCTCAGCTTTTAAAGTGCCAAGTGTTTCCAGGTTGTGAAGTCTACTGCGAAGCTTGTAAGGTTACTATTAATGGTTGCGCAAGTTTGAAGAATGGTATCAATAACCTGATTAAAGAAGGCATCCTACAGATAACATCAACAGTTCAAGCTTCTACAACTGCAACAGAAACCACTTCTACAAATACAGCAAAAATCATTTCAACGGAATCGACTACAACAACAACAAACACCAGCAGTGATATTTCAACATTTACTATCTACTACGACTCGACAACGGTCCCTGTTCCGGAATCTCACAACAACCACCAACATTCTCACCAACATTATCATCAACAACATCCCAACAACACTCTCTCATCAGCTTATCAGCTTCCTACATTTGTGCCACCTTCATTCAGACCCCCTGTTACTATATACTACGAACCGCAGACAATCATGACTCCTTATGCTGCTGCAATTAGTCCAATGACCATCACGGTGTTTGGACCAATTCCTTATGATAACAACAGTGTCGTGCCTTGGCACTATGGTTCGAATCTTAACTGCCACGGAAGAAAGGTCACTCTTGATTCCTCAACATCTACACCCCAAGTAGACAATGTGGGGGGAGGCGGAGGCTTCACTAGAAGCGGAAGTCTCTTCGCTTCACAAATTCCCAGAACTAATACCGAGGCGGAAGCGGCTGCCAAAGCTAAAGGTAAAAGTATGGTGCCAGAAGAACCTGCTGCAAAAGAAACTCAGAAGACACCCTTTGATCAGGATGTAGACGAGTTTATGAGGATTATCAAAAGAAGTGACTACAAAATCGTGGATCAGCTCCACCAAACACCCTCCAAGATCTCCATATTATCCCTGCTTATGTGTTCTGAGGCTCACCGGAATTCACTTCTCAAAGTCCTACACGCAACTTATGTGCCTGAAGAGATCACTGTCTATCAATTGGAATCAATAGTCGCAAATGTCAATACTAGTCATGGACTAGGCTTTACCGATGCTGATTTGACTATAGAGGGGCGTAACCACAACAAGGCATTACACATTACTCTGGAATGTAAAGGGGCTGTGCTCTCGCATGTCCTTGTTGACACTGGATCATCACTCAACGTCCTGCCAAAGAAAGCTTTAATCAAATTGGAGTATGATGGTTTAGCCCTCCATCCAAGCAATCTAATTGTAAGAGCTTTTGACGGTTCTAAGAGATCAGTTCTCGAAGAGGTGGAGCTACCCGTGGTAATTGGCCCACAAGTTTTCAAAACTACCTTCTATGTGATGGACATATAGCCTGCCTACAGCTGTTTGTTGGGTCGACCGTGGATTCATGCCACTGGCGCGGTAGCGTCAACCTTTCACCAGAAGTTAAAATATGAGTGGGAAGGTAAAATTATCACTATGTGTGGAGAAGAAGACATCTTTGTCAGTCACCTAGCTACGTACAAGTACATAGAAATGGATGGAGAAATCCATGAAACCATGAGCCAAGGTTTTGAAGCTTTTAATGTCAATGAAGCTACAACTAAGGTGTCTGTTGCATGCCAAGAGGAGAGGATGGGTACCTCAATTGCTTCCTACAAGTAGGCTCAGAAGGTTGTGGAAGAAGGAAATGCCCAAGGTTAGGGGAAGCTGCTGAAGGTGGAAATGAAAGAAGACAAATTCGGTTTGGGTTACAGACCATTCCGACAAGTTCAAGAAGAGGCTGCTGGAGGGTCAAAGTTCATAAGTGGGGGAATGCAATAGTTATCTTTAAGAACAAATGGTCTAGTACTCTCATTAAAACTTCCAACGTGATGACTTAGGGATTTTAAAAAAAAAACAAATTGTATCATTAGGCACACATAAAAAATGAATCCACCAAAATTAGACACTTAATGTACTAAAGTCCATGCAAGATCATGATATTAAAATAACATGTGGCAGCGGAACAAAACCAACACCTCCATGATACCATGTCTGCGTGGCAATATGAAAAGAAAGAAAAATAATTCAGTTGAAATATCATGATAACATCTTTATGTGGATACAAGACTTCTCTGTTCTTATTAACACACCACCTTTAACATCTCGCTATCTAGTTTAGCTTGTAAACACAATTGACATATATTTTAATTACATTTTGGATTAAAAGAAATATAAAAAAAAAGTGACCCAATTTACTGGTTATGCTACTATCTATACTAGAAAGAAAAAAACAAAATGTGAAACCGTGATGCAACACCAAGCCATCAATGCAGTACCATCAAGTGTATTGACTAAGTCATCACAAACAGCAATTGTTATCAGCGACACATGTGCCTCGAGCAGTGAAAATTTCTTTAAAAAAATAACACATTAAACTAACATAAAACAAAGTTATAGAAAAGAACAAGATTTTCATTTATCAAAGTGTATGGAGTGTCAAAAAGAAAAAAAAATGGAATATGGTTCATCACCTTCCTCTTTCCTCAAAGAGTGAACAGATCCTTCTTTCTAAATAACATGGAAAAAAAAAACATTTTTCTTTAATAAGCACAAAGGGGTGAACTCGGTGAATAGCATAATCACCATCATCGTTCTAACATTTCACCAGATATCACTCATGCTCAGTTATCATATCCCCAAATGAGAATCCAACTTCATAAGCATTAAGGCATCTAAAGGAACACAAAATTACCAACAATGATCAAACACAGAGTCGGGGAATCAACTATGGTAATCAAATAAGGTTGAGAAAAAAAAGCTACCTCAGATGGAAGATACGATTTGTTGCTTTAAGGTATGTCTCGCCTTCCTCTCAACCACGATCTTTTCCTTCTTGGTATTCGCTTTCGTGAGTCTTTAGTAGGTCTTAGTTCAAGCTAATCAGATTTTTAATGTGAAGCTCTGCTAACCTCTCTTTGTGAACTTTGATGAAATTCGGGTTTCCTTGTTTGAAAATGTAACTATGTAACTATGTATTGATTAAAAATGAAGGAATGCATATATTAACATTTGAAATGGTATGTGATGAATGAACTTTAATGCATTTTGAATGTGATTGAACTTGGTGAATGGATTATAATATGACATGATTTTGATATGAACATGTTTGATTTTTTTTTGAATTGGAGATATGAATTAATAGGCTGAATATGCTTGGATGTTCTTGAATTGATGATGTGAGTGAATATGAGTTTGAATGAATGTTTGAAATGTTTGAAATGGTGAATTTTTGTTAATCTAAAATGTCATGAAATGTTATGTTTTTTCAATTTCATGTGCATGATGGATGGACTTGTCATGAGGATGGAGGAGAAAAGCACATAAAGTGGAGCATCGGTTTGAAACTTGGCATGACACTTGGACTCTTGGCGGAACAAGAAAAAAAATCAAAGTTTGGCATGAAATCATATTCGTAGTAGGCCTAGATTTATAGCTCTTTTACACTTGTAAAGACATGGTGACCTTCTACTCAATGGAATTTCATTCTTGTAATTGCATCTTTGGAATTGATTTGGATTTTTGTAATTTTCATTAATTGAAACCTCAAATTTTCTTGGACTTAGAAGGACATTGAAGAATTTGGTATGAATTTGGGATGAACATTGGACTAAGACTTTTGAAACAGATATTGAAATCTTGCTATGAAGTGAAGTTGCATTTTGAATGGAAAATATAACAAATAGAAAAAGAAGAATGTGAATTGTCATGAAATTGAATTTGAATGAGGTTCGGAGGTTTGACATGAAATTTAGAATTTTGATTTTGTCATGAATGGTATTTGAAATTTGGAATATGAATTGTAGTTGAAATTGGGATTAGATTAAAAGTTTGGAATTCCAACTTGAAAAAGAAAATAACTTAGAAACTAGGAATTAAACTCTTGGAATTGAAAAAATGACTAGAAAATGGAATTTAAAAATGATTCTTGAACATGAAAAAAATATATAAATTTAAATCTATAAGTGATCTTGGAAATTGAATTGGAATTTTGAAGCAAGAATATGGAATTGGTGATTAAAGTTAAAAGGGAAATTGAAATTTGAAATGGAATTTGAATTAGAAATTGGGAAGGGTTTACAGGTTTGCAGGAACCCTAAACTTCAACATACCCGCTTTGCCAGTGTTGTTTTGTGATATGATCTAGTTCTACATGGTCTTTTGGTTATGAGATCCAGGATTTCTGTTCAAAGAAACTGTTATATTATTATTATGACTCTCCACAGACACTTGGCTCGTTGTTCAACATACCAACACCATCAGTGATTGTTCTGTGACGTGATCTAGTTCTATGTGGTACTTTGGTTCTCAGTTTCAGGGTTCTGTATGAAGATGGTACTACTATTATAACTCTCAGACCGTTGGTTCACTGCTCAACACCAACATCATACCAGTGATCACATGCCTGCTGCATACATGACATCATAGCATTCCAGCACACAAGTTCAGTTATTTCCGAGGATTACATATCTGAATCATGTCGTTGGACTTTTTCTGTGTCAAAAATCAGATCATAGCAGATAGATTCCTCAGAAATGACTGAGCATGGCATTTGCATACATCCTTGCATTCATGATATGTGTTCAAAGACCGATTAGTATCCCGACGTGGTTTCTCTTCACAATGGACAATTTGAATCACAACTATCAAGGTATAACTCCGGGGGGAGGTAACTAAACAAAGACCCAGCTGAGGCCATTCAGAGAAGAGGTACAAGCTTTATTTCAGAACCAGAAACTGCTGAAATAGGAAGTCAACCAGATGAAGACTCAGATGAGCTTGGTTATGGAAATTCTGGACGAAGTTATTTTCATCCCTAGTGAGGGGAACTACGTCGCTCTGATTCTTCATTAGTCAATAGAGATACGTAGGCAGGAGATCGCGTGAGATCTTTGCGAGCAACCTTATATATTAACTTTATCAATCTCTTCCCTCCAGATGTCGTTCGTCAGCATCCAACCTCTACTTCCCAAGAGAGTCCTAGGGGCAGAGCATGTGGGTAAAGGCTAGAACAACTTGCGAAGAAGTTGGATCATATTATGATGTCATGCGTGCAACGAGTTTCCTCATTTGCTCAGATTCAGGCTAGTTGAGTTAGTTGCATCAGGATCATCTCTGTAAAAGTTTCCTTTGGGGTTTCAATGCCAAGTATGACTACCATTCTGGGGCACCTAACCGTCTAGTTGAAGATTGTAAGTCTTTCAGAGCAAAGGTAAAGACAAGGTGCAAAATTTGATCGACTCAAAGGTCATCATGCTAGACAATTTGTCCATACATTGGAGTCTCATCATCAAATTGACCTCCCAGTTTGCAAGAGCATCTTCAGAAGCAATAAGTCCATACGGAGTCAGGCCTCCTCAATAATGGCAACTACGATGTGAATTCCAGATCCAAGTACCACTCAGGGGCATTTAGGCATACCATTGACAACTATGATGCGTTCAAGCACAAGGTTCAAGATATTGGCTGACTCAAAGGTCATCATACCAGACGGTCTTCCTACAAATGGAAGCCTCCTCACCAAATTGACCTCCCAATTTACAAAGGTATATGCAGAAGAATTAAAGCCAGAGGTATTCAAATACTCTCACTAATGGCAATTAGGTGTTTTTCTTTTTCAATGTATTTTTCATCCCTATTAAGGGGAACTACGTCGCTCTGATTCTTCATTGGTCATGGGTCAATGGAGATACGTAGGCAGAAGATCATCAAGTCTTTCCGAGCAACCTTATAAGACAACTTTACTCTCTAGCTTCACTCTTTCCTTCAGACGTCTCATGTCACAGTCAAAATAATTAAAATAAGAGGTATGATTATCGTGGTTGGTGTAAACACCCCAAATTTGCCCTCACCCATTCACACATGACTTGTGATCATCTCATATGCATAAACACAATCACATCATCTCATGTCTCATTTGGTTTCACTGGATAGTTTCTAAGGCCTCTGCACCTAGGGTTTGTGATCTGAGCAACCTCAGGGCATCTTGAGCCATTCCAAAGGCCACTAATCAACTCAAAGGGGTCCATGTGTGTCCTTATATCATGTTACATCCTCACAGAGTCAAAATTGCAGAGGAATCACAAGAACTAGGGTTTGAGTGGATGCAGAGCCAGGATGAACTGCACAGTTGACTGAAAATTAGGGTTTTGGTTTCAGAGGCCATAACCCCAATTTTTTTTGGTCATTCTTGTTTCCATTGGTCTCTATATGGTATAGGGAGTATGCATATCAATTTTCATGAAGAAATTCCATGGGGAAGTCATCTGATCAAGAGTTGACTTTTCAGACAAGTCAGTGTAAAATCAGGGCATCTGAGGCCCCCAATGACCCAACCAATGGGTGGTCTTCATCATTTTGAGTGTATATGATCTTTATTTGATCATGGAAGAAGTTTGAAGTTCATGGAAATCAAGAATTTAGGGTTTTTGCAAAAGTTGACTTTTTGGGTTTTGTTGACTTTTCAAGAATGCACCATTTTAGGTCAATTTTCAAGCCTTGATTCATGATCCAAAAAGGCTTCAAATGGAAAAACTTTGGTCATGAAAGTTGTAGATCTCATCTTTCCCTTTTCAAAAAGTACAAGAACATGATCAAACTCTTCTTGGATCAAAAGTTATGGCCATGCAAAGTTGGTTAAAATCATTAATTTTCAAGGCATGCCTCATTTGGAAACTTTGCAAAATCTTGGACCAATGCATCATGTGACCTCTAATTCATTTCAAACCATTACACAAACATTCTCTAAGTCCTAAAAATCAGAATTGAATTGAATTTGCTCATGGTTTGCTTTGAGTAACAAGGCTTTATCACATGTGAACCAAAAGCTAGCCAACTTGCAAAACACTCATGACCACTTCACCAACTTATGACATTGGCTGCTGAGCTTTGCTAGGCCTATCCATCACCTTTTGCTGCACCAGCCATGCCTTGTACTTGCTTAACTTTGAGCCATGCCCTATCTTACACAAAAGTGGATTTTTAGCAAAAGTAGCCTCACCTATCATAGCAGGCCATGTCACATCAAGCAACCAATCAGAATTGTTTATCATTTCATTTTGCAAGTGGAACATAACAAGAACAAGGGCTGAAACCAACTCATTCATCACTTACACAAAATCCCTTCACATTGCAAAATCCATCGAATCTGCCTCCACAGCCAAGAAACTCCCAAACTTTCTTCATCACTAAACTCAGTACACTCCATAGGCCCTAAACCATCAAAGCTCAGGCCTGAATCAAGCCTGATTTGAACCTCACCATTCTTCATCCTCAGAACCAGTCCTCTTCGAATCTCACTGTCCATCCCTCAAACACTTCATCTTCCTTCACCAACAAGTCAGGCATACTTAGAGGAGTCCAAACCACCCATTACACTGGCCTAAAACAGCCTGTACACCAAGGTCATTCTCTGCTACACCAGTTTGGTAGCCATTGAAATAGCTTGCTAAACTTCATTTCAAGCTTGCCATTGACACCAGGGGATCCATTAGAGCTAGCTTGCATCAAGAAACGGCTCTGGAAGCTCAGAAACAGGACTTGTCACCTCAGGTAGTCTCAAACTTCAAACCTTTTAAAACCTGTTTCTTTTGTTACAAATCAAAAATACATGCTCTGGGGATCACTGTGATATGATTAGAATCAAAAATGGTGTGGAAATGAGTATTTTATGCATCTCTGAAACTTGGCCCGTGAATGCGTTTCGTTTCGATTCTCTTTGTTCATGTTAGATAAATGTATTTTGATCTTGGATTGAGGTTTAGTTAGGATGGGGGGTTGTTTCTGGGCAGGAAATTTGTTGAATGGTGGCCTGAATCGTTTTCTAGGGTTTGTGATACGCCGGAGAAGACGACCGGAACCACTGTTCCGGCCGTCTGAGTTTACCCTGCCCTAATTAGGGTTTAGCCAGTCATTAGTGTTTTTTAAATCTGGGCCATTGGATTGCCCTTCCCGCGCGTAGACCAAGGGACCAGATTGCTTCATTAACCTTAATTTCCACTTAATTAATTTAATTAGGTTTAATTAGTTTAATTAACTGAATTTAGGAAGTTTAAATCTGGACCACTAGATAGCGCGCCAAGTCAACCCAATCTCCCTCAGATCAAATCCTGGCCACGCGTTCTGTTTACTTTTATTTTCATTTGATTTTTATTCATATTTATTCCATTTAATTTGTACAATTTATTTAAAATAGCAAAAAAATCATGAAAATTATGAAACTTTTTCTTTAAGGTTTTATTAATTTTTATGACACAAAAACATTTTTATTTTATTTTTTATCATTAAAAAGGTATTTTTAAATATTTAAAAGATTATTTTTAATTGATTAATGAGAATTAATTAATTAAAAATACCTTTAGGTATTTAAAAATTACAAAAAAATTCATGAAATGTTCTAAGACATTTAGAAACATTGTCCAACCTTCAAACCAAATTTATTTTTTGATCTTGATGCATTTTAAGAATTTTTCATTGAATTAAATCATTTTTGATGCATTATTTTGTTCATAAGTTTGAAAATTCATTTCTGCCTATTGGTGAAGGTTGAGACATTGATTCTTCTTGCATTGTTTTCCATTTAGCATGAACTTTCAAGGATAAAAAGGCCATGATTTGATTTTACATTTTCTAATTGATTGGCATTTCTTTTGTTACAAACCCTAAAAAGCCCTAATAACTTGCAAAATTCATAATTTGAGTTTGGTTGAGAGTTGAGAGCTCCCCTTTGGGCAGTGGTTCATTATAGGCCTAGGGTTTCTTTGGGTACCATTTTCCATTTTTTAGTTTAAGGTTTGCTTCTGTTTTTGGTTTGTGTTTGATGTTTGATCCATGAACCCTAATTTGGGCTTTCTTTTGCATCCTTCTTGCATTTCCTTGCATAACATGACTTGTCATTGCATTTTGTGCATTCTTATGATTCACTTGACATCTTAAGACATGTATGAAGCATCATTGACCATTACATTGCATATTTGCCATGCCATTTGTCTTGTATGATTCATAACATTTCATGCTTGTTCATGCTCCTTAGCTTGCATCATATGCATTCATAATCTTGTATGAGCATCCCTTTGCCTTGCCTCATGTTTGCAGCACTTCATAACATCATAATCATCATCACCATGCTTCTGGTTTTGCTTTGCATCATGTCATTTCATTTCATCTAGCATTGCATTGCATTTGTTTCTAACATTTCAGGTGGTAAGTAATCTTGAGAAGTGAATTTGCCTTCACTTCTCATAACTTTTCTTCTCATCTTCTTTTGCATACCTTGCTGCATTCTTACTTGTGTTTGAGTTTGAGCTTGCTCATTCTTCCTTCTCCCACTTTCTTTCTTCAAGTGACTTGACTTCTTGAATGAAGCAAGTCACTTTGCTTCTCTTGATCTTGTTCACCTGCTTCCTGGTGGTTCATCTGAAGATTGTTCTTGAAAACCTCACAAACATTAGGACCAACCAAGCATGATAATGAATTAGGGTTTTGATTAGTCTCCCCCATAGTTTTTACCTTTGTGTCTCTCCTTGAGTCATCTCTTCTCATCTCATAATCAGGGACTAAACCCTCAAGGCTTTAAGACTTTGTGATTAAGATCATGCCTGCATCCTTCTTTTAGAATGGAGTGTATAACTTTAATCCTAAGTCTTGGACCCTTAAGGTGTTGAAATCTCTTAATTAATCCATCTAATAATCATCAAGACATTACACTTGTAACTTGGGCCTTGCATTAGGGTTCTAATTCTTCCTTAATTGGTTAAGAAGGACTAACCCTAAAGTTAATGGACAAGTCCCCCTCAAGTTGTCTTCCAAATCATAAAAAACACTTCATCATCATGCCATTAATAAAATCCACTTAGCTAAAGGTTTGTTTTGTCATGGGTTTAATCCCTAATCATGGATTAAGTTGAGGAGCTTTCCTCAGCTTAAACTCTCTCATCTATTATCCTTCTTTTAGGATGGTGTAATGAGTCTGTTTAATCCTTGATTATGGCTTAACCTCATTACCTAACACTAAACAAAACCACAAAAACATCTAAATAATCACAAATAGGTTAATGATCTTAATCCTACACCAAAGGTGATTAAGTGTGAGAATCTGACTTCACACTTAAGGTATTCTCATTACCCCTAATCAGAGGGAAGATGTGATGAGTTTACTAACCCATTGGTTTAGGCTTAAGCTCATTATCTTATGACAAACTTTCAAAAGCAATAAAAGACTGAAAATGCAAAAACAAACAATAATCGTCTCCTCCGGGATTCTTTTCTCATCACCTTCATTCACAATCGAGAACTCGCTTCTTCCGTCTAATGCAAGACAGTTTGCACCTGAGCCAGACAGGTCATACACTTGAGTATTGACAAGCAAGCAGTTCACAAGTCAATTCCTTTCAGTCTCTTTGGGTCGAACTACGGTGTTCTGACTTCCTCATTGCACGAGAGGATACGTAGGCATAACTTAACAGTTATCGAACAAAAGTCTCTGTACATTCCCCCTCTTCCAACTTCTTTCTCTTAGCCTCATTATCATGAGCAATTCATTTCATTCCTGATCTCACACTGACACTTCATTTATACACATCACTTATACACTGACACCTGTACATTGTTTTCCAGCTATTTATACACAGATTGCACTGACACTACCCCTTTAAAACACAAATCTTTTAAGCGTGGATCCCGTCGAGTACGACGGACAATCTGGGTGCTAATACCTTCCCAGGTTGTAACCAACCCCCTTTCTCAGTCTCTCTGGTTCGCAACCGTCTTATCCATCTTTTTCTAGGTCTATGCAGCATTGCCTTTCCTCCGGGATAAAAATGCCTAGCTGGCGACTCTATTCATCTCCAGTGAGTTCACGGCTGTGTGTTCTCACAGTTCCCTTCGCCGACCGTTCGCGTCTGTACCTTCATCTGACCCCGTGTCATTTGTCGGGAGCGACAAGCTGTCGCTCCCGACAAATGAAAATGGGTCAGATGAAGGTACAGACGCGAACGGTCGGCGAAGGAAACAGTGAGAACACACAGCCGTGAACTCACTGGAGATGAATAGAGTCGCCAGCTAGGCATTTTTATCCCGGAGGAAAGGCAATGCTGCATAGACCTAGAAAAAGATGGATAAGACGGTTGCGAACCAGAGAGACTGAGAAAGGGGGTTGGTTACAACCTGGGAAGGTATTAGCACCCAGATTGTCCGCCGTACTCGACGGGATCCACGCTTAAAAGATTTGTGTTTTAAAGGGGTAGTGTCAGTGCAATCTGTGTGTAAAATAGCTTCCCAGGTTGTAACCAACCCCCTTTCTCAGTCTCTCTGGTTCGCAACCGTCTTATCCATCTTTTTCTAGGTCTATGCAGCATTGCCTTTCCTCCGGGATAAAAATGCCTAGCTGGCGACTCTATTCATCTCCAGTGAGTTCACGGCTGTGTGTTCTCACTGTTTCCTTCGCCGACCGTTCGCGTCTGTACCTTCATCTGACCCATTTTCATTTGTCGGGAGCGACAGCTTGGCGACTCTGCTGGGGACCCTTATACTGCAACCAGGACTTCTGGTTCTTTTTGTGGGTTCCTCCTAGCGCTTGATTGATTTGTGTTTATTGGGGGTGTTATGTGCTATTTGTATGTGTATATTTGCTTTATTTACTGCTTTCTGTACAGCTTTATTTATTGCTTTCTTTACTGTTTTTTCATTTATCATACTGTCATGCTGCTGGCTGGATCTGGTTTTGTTTTGGTGGGTGGGGTTCTATTGAGAGCCAAGGTCCTATACCTGGGACCTGAGTGACACCTAGGCTAGAGTGAATCATATTCTTTCCCATTCCATTTCGGTCTGGTGCGGGAATATGAAACACGGTTCAGATATGGGTTTCTTCTTGAGAACTCTGTGCTACGGATTTCCTGTAGTGCTAGGGGGATCTGGGAAGCCTGCTAAGTCTGGATGACCTTTTAGTATTGACCTTCAGAAATTGAGGTGAATTAGAGGAGGAATTGTTATGGTTATTGTAAACACTGTACCTCCGGGTTAGAAGTGTTTACACTTCTCATAACTGATCCAAGTCTGAGGATCCTTGTTCTAGATCACTACCTGTGAGGGGGTTGGGCTGTTTACAGGTTTGCAGGTACCTTGACCTCAGAATACCCTGTTACTTTGACTTTGTCAAGAATGCTCCATGTTGGATAGTTCTTGTGATTCTAAAACCCTGGACATGTGGCTCTTTATTTGAGTCCCCCACCTTGGTTACTGGAATTATAGACCTCCATCCGGAATTCTTGAACACACATGGATCTATGCCAAGGCAGTTTATCCAGATCCAGCTCAGTCACAAACCCTTTGCATATCATTTGCATACATCCTCATTGCATCATATTAACATGTGCTTATTTGTTTTTCAGGGTATCCATTTTCATCAGGTTTTGGTTTTGACCCCATCTGCAGCTTTGACCCATCTTCACCAGCATCTGCTTCAGTTTAGCTGTCTGCTTCAGCACCAGCCAGTCAGTGGTTTTCTCTACTTCAGCATTGTCATCAGCACTCTACCCAGTCTTCAGCATCATGGCTCCAAAGAAGAGCAATATCACCTATCATTTCTTCCAACCAGACTTATCAGACATCAGGAGGATCCAAACCCTGATCACTCCAGATCGCATTCCTTTGTTCAGGGAGAGTTATGGAGATATACTGGACATGGTTATGGATCTGGACCCTTCTCAGAGGAGCCTCATCCACACCTGCATTCAGTTTTATGATCCTCCATTGAGATGTTTCACCTTTCAAGACTTTCAGTTGGGTCCTCTTTTGGAAGAATACTCATATTTGGTTGGTTTGCCTATCAAGAGAGAAATCCCTTTCAACCCTGAAATGGTCTTTCCCAGCAATGGAGAGATAGCAAAAGCTTTGCACCTGGAACCTGCTTTGATTGAGCAGCATATGACCTCTAAAGCTGGGATCCCTGGTTTTCATCTGGACTTCCTGATTTCTCAAGCTAGTTTGAAGGCCTCCCTGGGGGATTGGAAAGCTGTTTGTGCATTGTTGGCCTTGAGTGTATATGGAATTGTGTTGTTTGCAGATGAGCCCAGATTCATCAGCAAGAATGCCATCCACCTGTTCATCCTGAAGAACCCAGTGCCAACCTTGTTGGGTGACCTCTATTACTCAGTACATCAGAGGAATGAGAAGCAGAGGGGTAAGCTAGTGAGGTGTTGTGCTCCACTATTCCATGCTTGGCTTCTCAAGCATCTACCCAGGACAGATGCATTCCTGAATCCTCATCAGCAAAGCAACTGGGCTAAGAGGCTCACTAATCTCACTGCAGCAGACATCAGATGGTGCACCCAAAGCACCAAGGGCAGAGATATGATCACAAGCTGTGGGCACTTTCCCAATGTACCTTTGGTAGGAGTTAAGGGAAGTATCAACTACAACCCCCTGCTGTTCAAGAGGCAATTAGGCTATGCACTGGTTCATGCTCCTAGGGAACAAGACCTGGTTGAGACCCTCTACTGTGAGAACAAGATCAGTTTGACTGTTGTTAGGCAGGCTGCCTGGGCCTGGGATCATGTTCAAACCAAGGGAATCACCATTCTGGGGAAGTGCAATAATGTGGCATCAGCCCAATATCATGAGTGGTCCTATGCTAGGGCCCAAATCTCAGGATTGCCCTTCACCATCAAAGACATGCCTGAGTCATCATCAGCACCACCCCCTGCTACTGTCAGTTTGGAAGAGTTTGAAGGCTTGAAAGAAAGAAATGAGAAGCTATCCCAAGCCCTGCAGAAGACCCTCAGGGAGAGGAGTGAAGGTGTAAGGGAGATTGAAAGATTGGAGAAGCTGAGAGTGGAACACTTGACTAAGATTGAGAAGTCTGGAGACTACATCAACAAGTCTAAAGCTGGTGAGCAGATTCTGAAAAATGCTTGTAAAGAAGCCCAGTTCCAAAGAGCAAGGACAGACTTGTACTTGAAAGAGAGTCAGGCCAGGTGGGTCCGAATCACTGAAGCCCGTACTCTAGAAGACAAGAGAGTTCAAGGTAAGATGGAGCAGGTGGAAAAAGCCCTGGCAGCAGCCCAGGAGGAAATTTCAGAGTTAAAAATCAAAGCTGGAGTGAAGAAATCCAAAGACCAAAGCCAGAACAAGAAGTTGACTACAGCTGTTACAACAAGAAACCTTCTCATCAGGAATCTTACGGAGCATCCGGCTGATCCTGTGACCGAAGCACTTCTTAAGGAAGTTCGCGAGGATGAGTTTGGCCTTGGAGTCTGATTATTTGCTTGTTGTTGTTCCTTTTCCATGTACTTTTGCTTTTTGGTGATGTATTTTTGACCCCTTAGAGGGCTAGTGTTGTAAAAAATGAACAATTTGTATTATTTTACCTTTGTAATATATTTGTGTTTGTTTCCATCTGGGTTCACTTCAAAAGCAACTTCAACAGCATCATCTTCAAGGGTCTGGACGGGTCAAAACTGAAGACCAAGCCGGATACCTTGATAGCAAATAAGCATACTGCATTGCATACTAACCCTTTTGTTTGTTTTGTAGGTTTTGTTTTATTGTTTCTAACCTCTGTTGTGACGTTCAGGAATTATTGCTCGCCGCAGGCTATTCCCTCTCAACAGGCCACACAGGTACCCTACAAGAAACAACCTTCCGGGCATCCAGATGGACCAGTTGCAGCAAGACCTCAATGAGGCCAGAACCCAGATGGCTAATGAAAGGGTGGAGATGAGAACCCAAATAACTCAGTTCATGGAAGTGATGAATAATTTAGCTCAAAGCCAGGAGAGGCTTAGAGTTCTGGTAGAGGGGAGAACTCAAGATGACCCCCATGTGGGAACTGCTGGCACAAGTAACAATGAAAGGGTGCAACCACATGTCAACCCCCCTGTGTTTGGTCCACACCTACATCCTGAGATTCATATTCCTGCAAACGTTCAAGGAACAGCTACTGCAGCCAGAGTACTTCAAGAGGATCCTCAGGAGGATCAGTTTACAGTCATGGGTGCTGGAGAGGAAACCTATGATAGGAGATTGGATGAGTTGGCTGAGAAGTTGAGGTCTTTGGAATCCCAAAATTCTTTGGGGTTCGATGTCATGGACATGGGTTTAGTAGAGGGGGTCAGGATCCCTCACAAGTTCAAGCCTCCATGTTTTGAAAAGTATAATGGGACTTCTTGTCCTCGAACCCATCTGCAATCTTTTCTCGGAAGATTAAAAGCTTACACCATGGACGAGAAATTGTGGATGTTCTACTTCGAAGATAGCTTGACTGGAGCATCAAGGGAATGGTATTCCCATCTGACAAGAGCAACTGTAAGATGCTGGAAGGACCTGGCAGAGGCCTTCATCAGACAGTATCAGTATAATCTGGATATGGCACCCAATAGGACCCTCCTAATGGGGATGTCACAATCATCAAGAGAGAGCTTCAGAGAATATGCTCAAAGATGGAGACAGCTTGCCGCTGCTGTCCAGCCACCTATGTCTGAAAGAGAGATGGCAGACATGTTTATGAATACCCTTCAGGGAACCTATATTGACAGGTTGGCTGCTTTCTCGTCCACTAGCTTCGCAGATGTTGTTATAGCTGGGGAGAGAATTGAAAGCCTGTTAAAAATGGGTAAAATTTCCGATAATGGCGCCAGTTCGTCCAGCAGTACAAGGAAGCCTTTCGCAGGCCCTAGAAGAGCTGGCGAGACCAATGCCATTCATACCAACAGGGGTAGGCCCCAATATGTTCAAAGGTCCATAGCAGCAGTCACTATCCCTGCTCCAGCTCATCCTCAGCCAGTCTATCAACCTCCTCAACAAAACTTCCAACAACAACCTCCGTATCAGCAGAACCAATATCCTCCAAGGAACTACAACAACAACAACTCCAACAACAACAATCAACAGAGGCCATTCCAACAAAGGCCCTCTCAAGCTAATCGAGTGATCGACCCGATTCCAATGCCGTATGCTGCTTTGCTGCCACAGCTTCTGAAACTCAACCTGGTTGAGCTAAGAACGTTGGCACCTCCGGATCCAAACAGTCTACCAAGAAACTATGACTCTAATGCTAGGTGTGCTTTTCACTCAAACGCGCCTGGTCACAGTACAGAAAAATGCAGGGCACTGCATATGAAGGTACAAGACTTAGTAGACTCCAAGGCTCTGAACTTTGCACCTCCGCCCAACGTCAACAAAAACCCAATGCCACACCATGGTGGTCCCCGAATTAATGCTATCGAAGAAGACCAACCGTCTTATTTGATAACCAGTGTGGATCAGATCAGGACACCATTGGTGGAAATCAAGGCTCAACTCCGTGAAAGCAATATATTTCCGGGGTGTGAACTAGGGTGCCCATACTGCAATATTTCTTGGAATGGGTGTGAAGACTTGAGGAATGGCATTGACAGCCTTATTCAGAGTGGCTTACTGCAGATCACTACATCATTCCCGGCGAACCCGACGACTTCATCAGCAATGGTTTCAGATCCTCCTACAAATACAGCAACAATTGTTCCCAACAATTCATCAGCAACATCAGCAAGTACTTCATCTGTTCTACCCAATGATCAGTTTTCAACAGTTTCTCCTGCTACAACTTCAGCTTCAGTCCACTTCGACTCCCCATCAACAACAACAACAGTTCTTCCAACAGAACCTTCTACAACACCAGCAAACAATCACGAAGATGTCTCCACCATTACCATATTCTACGATCCAGAAAATAACTCCGTCTACCATTCAGAGAGTGCTGCTCCCACTAGAGCACCAGTTACTATCTTTTATGATCCACAGACGATAACAGTCCCTTCAGCAGCATCAATCAGTCCAGTTACCGTCACAGTACCTGGTCCTGTACCATATGAAAGCAATAGGGCCATCCCTTGGCACTATGGCTCGGACGTATACTGTGAAGGGAAAAGAATCACTCTTGAAACATCGGCACCTGCACCACAAATTGATAATGTGGGCAGAGGCAGAGGCTTCACCCGAAGCGGACGTCTCTTTGCTTCACAAGTCCAAAGACCTACTGCCGAAGCAGAAGCTGCTGCCAAGGCAAAAGGAAAAGGCCCGGTGCAGGAAGATCCAGCTGCCAAAGAAGCCCTGAAGACTTCATTTGATCAGGAAGTTGATGAGTTTATGCGGATCATCAAAAAGAGCGATTATAAAGTGGTGGATCAGCTTCATCAGACTCCATCCAAAATCTCCATCCTCTCACTGCTCATGTGCTCCGAAGCCCATCGGAATGCACTACTTAAAGTCCTGCACGCAGCTTACGTGCCTGAGGAGATTACTGTCAACCAATTGGAAACCGTGGTTGGTAATGTTACTGCTAGCAACGGGCTAGGGTTTACCAATTCTGACTTGACAGCGGATGGCCGCAATCACAACAAAGCCTTGCACATAACCATGGAATGCAAAGGAGCTGTCCTTTCACATGTGCTGGTGGACACAGGTTCTTCCCTGAATGTCTTGCCAAAGAAGGCTCTGGTGAAGCTTGAATATGAGGGATTGGCATTGAGACCCAGCAACTTGGTGGTACGAGCCTTTGATGGCTCAAAGAGATCGGTTCTGGGAGAGATTGAGCTGCCTGTGACAATTGGCCCACAGACCTTTAAAACTATCTTTTATGTGATGGACATTCAGCCCGCCTACAGCTGTTTGTTAGGTAGACCCTGGATTCACGCCGCCGGCGCAATAACGTCTACCCTTCACCAAAAGTTAAAATTTGAGTGGGAAGGTCAAGTTGTCACAATCTGTGGGGAAGAGGACATCTTTGTTAGCCACCTGGCTACCTACAAGTACATTGAAATGGATGGAGAGATCCATGAAACGATGAGCCAAGGTTTTGAAGCGTTGAATGTGAATGAAGCATCTGCTGTATCTGGTACACCAATGTCGTCTTATCAACAAGCCCGGAAGGTTGTTGAAGAAGGAACTGCCCTAGGCTGGGGCAAGGTCTTATCTATGGAGGAGAAGAAAGACAAATTTGGGTTGGGTTACAAACCAACTCAACGTCAAGCAAAGGCTGCTGCAGAGCCAGGATTTGTCAGTGGGGGAATGCTAACCCCCGATGCTATCAACTGTCTGGAAGACGAGCTGGAAGAGGAGCGCAACCTGGAGAATTGGATTCGTCCGAAGATCCCGGGGAGCAGTGTCTCGAACTGGTCTTCCCAGGGAATTATAAGTGTTACTCGAGCAGAGTAATTATTATTTCCTGTATCTTTTCTAGCATGCATCAAAGTCTTGCATCTTGCCCAAGATGACAAGACTCATTTTGTAACCAGGGCCATCTGTACTTTTGTGCAAACAAGATTAAATTAATGAAATATCAGACAATCTTTTTGCAAACGAGTCTTTTTCTTTTCTGCTCACTGTTTTTCCATTTTTCTTTTTGTACAAAAATAAATGGCGGTGTTTTCAAAATGATAACTTCATTTCACTTTTTTCTAAAGCAAGATTAAAATCAATCACTAAAATGAACCGACTTAACCCTTGCAGAGAGTGCCTTCCAGACAGCACCGACAACAGCACAGCTATGACATCGTATGACTTTGACAATCCGATCAATCAAGCTGATGAAGGGGTTGATGAAGAATATGAGCTTCCTGAAGAGCTAGCCAGGTTGCTGAGACAGGAGGAAAAAGTCATTACTCCTCATCAGGAGGAGATTGAAGTGATTAATCTTGGTACGGAGGAAGACGTGAAAGAGGTCAAAATCGGGGCCTGCCTGCAAGACTCAGTGAAGAGACAGCTGATAGATCTGCTTCAAGAGTATGTTGATGTGTTTGCTTGGTCCTACCAAGATATGCCAGGGTTGGATACCGATATTGTTGTGCATAAGCTGCCTTTGAGGGAAGAATGCCCACCAGTCAAACAGAAGCTGCGCCGTACTCGTCCAGACATGGCTATGAAGATTAAGGAAGAGGTACAAAAGCAATGGGACGCCGGGTTCCTTGCTGTGACTAGCTACCCGCCGTGGGTTGCTAACATAGTACCTGTGCCTAAGAAGGACGGTAAAGTTAGAATGTGTGTTGATTACCGGGATCTGAACAGAGCCAGCCCGAAAGATGACTTCCCATTACCTCACATTGATGTATTGGTGGATAACACGGCTCAGTTCTCGGTATTCTCCTTCATGGATGGATTTTCGGGATACAATCAGATTAAGATGTCACCTGAAGACATGGAGAAGACAACATTCATCACACCTTGGGGCACGTTCTGTTATAAAGTGATGCCATTCGGACTGAAGAACGCTGGTGCAACCTATCAACGGGCTATGGTGACATTATTCCACGATATGATCCATAAGGAAATCGAGTGTTATGTGGATGATATGATTGCCAAGTCCCTTACAGAGGAAGACCACCTGGTGAATCTGCTCAAGTTATTCAAGCGTCTGAGGAAATACCAACTGAAGCTGAACCCCAACAAATGCACATTCGGGGTGCGATCCGGTAAGCTGCTGGGATTTATTGTAAGCGAGAAAGGGATTGAGGTTGACCCTGATAAAGTCAAGGCTATTCAAGAGATGCCTGCACCGAAAACTGAGAAGGAAGTTCGAGGGTTCTTAGGTCGATTGAACTACATTTCACGGTTCATATCTCACCTTACAGCAACTTGTGAACCCTTATTCAAGCTGTTAAGAAAGGAGCAAACGGTCAGGTGGAACGAAGACTGCCAGAAAGCTTTTGACAAGATCAAGGAGTATTTGCAAGAACCTCCAATCCTTATGCCTCCAGTTGAAGGAAGACCTCTGATTATGTACTTGACAGTATTAGAAGAATCGATGGGGTGTGTACTAGGTCAGCATGACGAGTCTGGTCGAAAAGAGTATGCGATATACTACCTAAGCAAAAAGTTTACCGACTGTGAACAGCGTTATTCACTGCTCGAGAAAACTTGCTGTGCTTTAGCGTGGGCTGCTCGCCGACTGAGACAGTATATGTTGACCCACACTACCTTATTAATCTCAAAAATGGATCCAGTTAAGTACATTTTCGAGAAGCCAGCTCTTACCGGACGGGTTGCAAGATGGCAGATGATTCTCACAGAATACGATATACAATACACATCTCAGAAAGCCATCAAGGGCAGTGTACTATCTGAATATCTTGCTGAGCAACCCATTGATGACTACCAGCCTATGAGGTTCGACTTCCCCGATGAAGACATCATGTTCATTAAAGCAAAAGATCATGAAGAGCCTATTCACACTGAAGGGCCTGACCCAGAAGAAGAATGGACTATGATGTTTGATGGGGCTGTCAACATGAATGGCCGTGGTGTTGGTGCAGTACTCATTACACCTAAAGGGGTTCACATGCCTTTCTCGGCAAAGCTCACTTTCAACTGCACTAACAACGAAGCTGAATACGAAGCTTGCATTATGGGTCTTGAGGAAGCCATTGACCTCAGGATCAAGACATTGACCGTACTCGGAGATTCAGCTTTGGTAGTCAATCAGACTAACGGAAAATGGTACACCCACCAAGATCATCTGATACCTTACAGGGATTATACAAGAAGGTTATTGACTTTCTTCACAACAGTCAAGCTTGAGTATATCCCTCGGGACGAGAATCAGTTTGCGGATGCTCTTGCTACCATTTCATCCATGATCAAAGTTCAAGCTGCTAACTTTGTACCTCAGATTTCAGTATCGAGACTTGATAGACCAGCATATGTATTTGCAGCAGATATTGCTAAAGATGATAAGCCTTGGTTCCATGACATCAAGTGCTTCTTGGAGGATCAAACATACCCACCTGGGGCATCTTCCAATGATAAGAAGACTTTGAGAAGGCTTGCTGGTAGTTTCTTCCTGAACACTGATGGTTCTTTATACAAAAGAAACTTTGATATGGTACTCCTCAGATGTGTTGACAAGACAGAAGCAGATTTGTTGATGCATGAAGTGCACGAAGGGTCCTTTGGTACCCATGCCGGAGGGCATGCCATGGCTAAAAAGCTATTAAGATCAGGCTATTATTGGATCACAATGGATGCAGACTGTTGTGCTTACGCCAGAAAATGTCATAAGTGCCAGATTTACGCAGATAAGGTGCATGTGCCTCCCAATCCTTTGAACATCATGTCTTCACCATGGCCCTTTGCCATGTGGGGAATTGATATGATTGGCAAGATTGAGCCAACTGCTTCAAATGGTCACAGATTTATCCTGGTCGCCATCGACTATTTCACAAAGTGGGTTGAAGCAGCCTCATATGCAAATGTCACAAGGCAAGTGGTAGCCAGATTTCTGAAAAGAGATATCATCTGTCGGTATGGAGTGCCCGAGCGAATCATTACTGATAATGGTTCCAACTTGAACAACAAAATGATGGCAGAGCTGTGCCGGGACTTCAAGATCCAACATCACAATTCTTCTCCTTACAGGCCAAAGATGAACGGCGCTGTTGAGGCAGCAAATAAGAATATCAAGAAGATTGTGCAGAAGATGGTAGTCACTTACAAAGATTGGCATGAAATGCTACCGTTTGCCTTGCATGGGTACCGCACATCAATCAGGACATCCACTGGGGCAACACCGTATCAACTTGTGTATGGTATGGAAGCAGTCCTACCTGTTGAAGTTGAATTACCCTCTCTACGAGTTTTGATGGATGTTAAACTGAGTGAAGCAGAATGGGTTCGGTCCCGATACGAACAACTGAGTCTGATCGAAGAGAAAAGATTGGCTGCAATCTGCCATGGGCAGTTATATCAGAAGAGAATGAAGAGAGCCTTCGATCAGAAAGTCAGGCACCGAGAGTACCAAGTGGGAGATCTTGTGCTGAAAAGAATCCTCCCTCCTCATACAGACCACAGGGGCAAATGGACTCCAAATTACGAAGGACCATTCGTCGTCAAGAAAGTCTTCTCTGGTGGAGCACTGATGCTCAGTACCATGGATGGTGAAGATTTCCCGTCCCCTGTGAATTCAGATGCAGTTAAAAAATACTTCGCATAAAATGACCCGCTGGACATAAAAACAGAATGTAAGTCCAGGCAAAATAGGGCCTCCCGGCGAGTCAAAAACAGAATAAAAGACTCGGGCAAAAATAAGGGAAATAAGCAAAAAAATGTACACCCGCTGAGTTGAAAAGCCGCATTGGACAGCTCAGGCAAAAATGGGTATCCCGATGGATTGAAAACCCGAAAGGGCGATCCATGCAAAATAAGGGAATAAGCGAACGACTGCATTCTGAATTCGTCTGTATCACCTACAACTTGGTAAGCTCCAAGGGATCAAGCTGCAATCAGAATCAACTCTCTCCAGAAAGCAAGACGAGAAGAACGTCATCGTCATACGAGTCATAGCAGGAGAGGAAGCTCCTTGAAAGCATCGCCAGCACCGCCAGCACTTTATTTCTCAATTTGTAACAATCTCCTCATTTCAGGAGATATGTTTCTCTGACTGTATCTTGCCAATTCAGGGCACACGAATTAATATAATCAGATTTTCAGTCATGTCTCGTTTTACATTTATGTTTTGCAAAGAGTTGTCTGATGTCTCTAAAAACACAATTGCATAAGTACAGATGCCTCTCTCTGAAAATAAAACACATGCTTGCAGGGAATATACTCACTCTCGAAAGTACTTATTTCCTATGACGGAATCTCAGTAAAGGATACCTCGGGACCTTTTGTACGTTTCCTTATCTTTGCAGGATTGCAGGTATCCAGAACGCGACCTGGGGCATGCAAGTTACGTCTCAGCAACTGGCAAATCATTATCAACTCGCCTGGCACTGGGGGGTGCCCGCTTCCCCAGCAAAGTTGTCAAATCAACATACACTCAATCTCAGCATCGAAAATGCTCTATCCCCAGCTGAGTTGCCTCTTGTTGCTCTCCCCAGCTGAGTTGCCTCTCACAATTCCCCAGCCGAGTTGCCATTTCATCCTCAGCTGAATACAGAAGTCAGGGAACCATCTTCCCACAGAGTTCCAGCCTCTATCCAGAAGAGTAAGGCATGAAGATCACAACAGAGTGAAGAAAGCTTCTACAAACCCCAGCTGGGTCCCGTATTATAAGAATATGTCAATCGATGACGTATATCTCCAAGCAGATACAACTACAGATCTATCAATGATCTCATCCCCAGCTGGGATGTTCACTTCAAGCAGATCGATCAGAGATCTTTGCAGCAACGGGATCCGGATCCCGGATCGGTGCCTCTTTGCATAATCATAGCATTCGCATCATATTCACCCCCAGAGCGTAGCATTCCGTCTAATACGGAGCATTACGGCAAAAAATCAAATGCATAGCATAATCATGAGTCATGTTGTGATTTGAACGCTTGTAAATATTGACAATCTGTCGGCATACAGAATACATCCCCATCAGAGTCCCAGCAAAAGCAGTTGCCCCATATCACAAACACCAGTGCATATCTCCTTTTTGATACCCGTCCGTATCATCATTTCCCAGCAGGTTGCCTGAATACACTTTACAAACCAAGATCACCAGTATTGCAGATACATCCTGACACTCGTCCGTGTCGTGTCACCAGCAGGAAGCCAAAGACACCCTCTTTGCACTTACATATACCTATACACTTTCTTGACACCCGTCCGTGTCATATCCCCAGCGTGGTCGCCTATGCTTGTATATACACTTTCCTGACACCCGTCCGTGTCATATCCCCAGCAGATAAACACTCACCTATACATTATATACTCACTACTCATTGGTACACCTACTCAGATACTCGTCCGTATCTTATATACACCATGTATATCCCCGCAGATTCGACAGTAGTCCTTGTTCTTTGTTAACCAGTTGGTACTCGTCCGTACCATCATCTCAGAACATTGCGTCTAATGTTTGTTTCTACATGATACTCGTCCGTATCATAGTCTTAAGGATGCTCGTCCGCACCTTTAATCCATACACCGTGTCAAAACACTTATGTCTTCGTGAATATAGATGCTCGTCTGTATCTACTATTCCCCAGAAGGATACTTTCAGATGCAACACTCGTCCGTGTTCCTCGTTAACCAGTTGATACTCGTCCGTATCATCAGCTCTGAGCACGTGTCAGTTTGTTTCTGCATGGTACTCGTCCGTATCATAGTCTTAAGGATGCTCGTCCGCATCTTTAATCTATACACAATACCAAACACTTATACCTTTTGTTTCTTGGATGTAAACGCTCGTCCGTGTTTACTCTCCCCAGTAGATTGCCAACAAATTTTCTTTTTTATCTAACACTCGTCCTGTGTTATGATACCTCTGAGAGCAGCCGTACCCTGCTGAGTGGTCGTCCTCCACTTCTTGATGGTCGTCCTCCATCATGCTCATCCGATGGCCGTCCCCATCGTTGATTTTAGCAGCCGTCCCCTGCTAGGTGGTCGTCCTCCACCTTTTGATGATCGTCCTTCATCACTTTATCCAATGGCCGTCCCCATTGTTGATTTTAGTTGTCTAACACTCATCCTGTGTTATGATAAACTTTGAGAGCAGCCGTCCCCTGCTGAGTGGTCGTCCTCCACTTCTTGATGGTCGTCCTCCATCATGCTCGTCCGATGGCCGTCCCCATCGTTGACCTTTTCTATCCGATGGCCGTCCCCATCGTTGATATTTTGGCAGCCGTACCCTGCCAGGTGGTCGTCCTCCACCTTTGATGGTCGTCCCCATCATATTTCTTTCATGCCCAACAGAGCAGCCGTCCCCTGCTAGGTGATCGTCCTTCACCCTTGATGGCCGTACCCCATCATCTGTTTATTTCATTTATTCTTTAACCCGATGGCCGTCCCCGTCGTGGTCCCTTTTCTTTTTTAACCCGATGGCCGTCCCCATCGTTGGTTACTTTACCTTTGTGAACTTGATGGCCGTCCCCGTCATGTTTCACCAATCCCCAGAGAATGTTACTACTTTATCTTGATGGCCGTCCCCATCATATTATCTTAGTTTTCCCAGCTAGTCGGCCGTCCCCGTCTTAGCTTTATCTTTTATCCCCAGCATGTCGGTCGTCCCCGTCATCGCTTTATTTTACACACTTTCCCCAGCATGTCGGCCGTCCCCGTTTACCCAGCAGTCGTCCTCTGCTCGACGGTCGTCCTCCGTCGCCCACACTTTACAATATACTTTATTTGCTTTTACAATCTATATCCCTTTTCTTCTTCATTTCTGTGAGTGCAAATTTTGGACTGTCTTTGGTATTCAACCACAAGTTATCTTGTTTGCCTGTTAAGCCGCCGCTTACAACCTGCACAGCTAACTCATGCTTGAATAGGGGCAGCTGTAAACACCCCAAATTTGCCCTCACCCATTCACACATGACTTGTGATCATCTCATATGCATAAACACAATCACATCATCTCATGTCTCATTTGGTTTCACTGGATAGTTTCTAAGGCCTATGCACCTAGGGTTTGTGATCTGAGCAACCTCAGGGCATCTTGAGCCATTCCAAAGGCCACTAATCAACTCAAAGGGGTCCATGTGTGTCCTTATATCATGTTACATCCTCACAGAGTCAAAATTGCAGAGGAATCACAAGAACTAGGGTTTGAGTGGATGCAGAGCCAGGATGAACTGCACAGTTGACTGAAAATTAGGGTTTTGGTTTCAGAGGCCATAACCCCAATTTTTTTTGGTCATTCTTGTTTCCATTGGTCTCTATATGGTATAGGGAGTATGCATATCAATTTTCATGAAGAAATTCCATGGGGAAGTCATCTGATCAAGAGTTGACTTTTCAGACAAGTCAGTGTAAAATCAGGGCATCTGAGGCCCCCAATGACCCAACCAATGGGTGGTCTTCATCATTTTGAGTGTATATGATCTTTATTTGATCATGGAAGAAGTTTGAAGTTCATGGAAATCAAGAATTTAGGGTTTTTGCAAAAGTTGACTTTTTGGGTTTTGTTGACTTTTCAAGAATGCACCATTTTAGGTCAATTTTCAAGCCTTGATTCATGATCCAAAAAGGCTTCAAATGGAAAAACTTTGGTCATGAAAGTTGTAGATCTCATCTTTCCCTTTTCAAAAAGTACAAGAACATGATCAAACTCTTCTTGGATCAAAAGTTATGGCCATGCAAAGTTGGTTAAAATCATTAATTTTCAAGGCATGCCTCATTTGGAAACTTTGCAAAATCTTGGACCAATGCATCATGTGACCTCTAATTCATTTCAAACCATTACACAAACATTCTCTAAGTCCTAAAAATCAGAATTGAATTGAATTTGCTCATGGTTTGCTTTGAGTAACAAGGCTTTATCACATGTGAACCAAAAGCTAGCCAACTTGCAAAACACTCATGACCACTTCACCAACTTATGACATTGGCTGCTGAGCTTTGCTAGGCCTATCCATCACCTTTTGCTGCACCAGCCATGCCTTGTACTTGCTTAACTTTGAGCCATGCCCTATCTTACACAAAAGTGGATTTTTAGCAAAAGTAGCCTCACCTATCATAGCAGGCCATGTCACATCAAGCAACCAATCAGAATTGTTTATCATTTCATTTTGCAAGTGGAACATAACAAGAACAAGGGCTGAAACCAACTCATTCATCACTTACACAAAATCCCTTCACATTGCAAAATCCATCGAATCTGCCTCCACAGCCAAGAAACTCCCAAACTTTCTTCATCACTAAACTCAGTACACTCCATAGGCCCTAAACCATCAAAGCTCAGGCCTGAATCAAGCCTGATTTGAACCTCACCATTCTTCATCCTCAGAACCAGTCCTCTTCGAATCTCACTGTCCATCCCTCAAACACTTCATCTTCCTTCACCAACAAGTCAGGCATACTTAGAGGAGTCCAAACCACCCATTACACTGGCCTAAAACAGCCTGTACACCAAGGTCATTCTCTGCTACACCAGTTTGGTAGCCATTGAAATAGCTTGCTAAACTTCATTTCAAGCTTGCCATTGACACCAGGGGATCCATTAGAGCTAGCTTGCATCAAGAAACGGCTCTGGAAGCTCAGAAACAGGACTTGTCACCTCAGGTAGTCTCAAACTTCAAACCTTTTAAAACCTGTTTCTTTTGTTACAAATCAAAAATACATGCTCTGGGGATCACTGTGATATGATTAGAATCAAAAATGGTGTGGAAATGAGTATTTTATGCATCTCTGAAACTTGGCCCGTGAATGCGTTTCGTTTCGATTCTCTTTGTTCATGTTAGATAAATGTATTTTGATCTTGGATTGAGGTTTAGTTAGGATGGGGGGTTGTTTCTGGGCAGGAAATTTGTTGAATGGTGGCCTGAATCGTTTTCTAGGGTTTGTGATACGCCGGAGAAGACGACCGGAACCACTGTTCCGGCCGTCTGAGTTTACCCTGCCCTAATTAGGGTTTAGCCAGTCATTAGTGTTTTTTAAATCTGGGCCATTGGATTGCCCTTCCCGCGCGTAGACCAAGGGACCAGATTGCTTCATTAACCTTAATTTCCACTTAATTAATTTAATTAGGTTTAATTAGTTTAATTAACTGAATTTAGGAAGTTTAAATCTGGACCACTAGATAGCGCGCCAAGTCAACCCAATCTCCCTCAGATCAAATCCTGGCCACGCGTTCTGTTTACTTTTATTTTCATTTGATTTTTATTCATATTTATTCCATTTAATTTGTACAATTTATTTAAAATAGCAAAAAAATCATGAAAATTATGAAACTTTTTCTTTAAGGTTTTATTAATTTTTATGACACAAAAACATTTTTATTTTATTTTTTATCATTAAAAAGGTATTTTTAAATATTTAAAAGATTATTTTTAATTGATTAATGAGAATTAATTAATTAAAAATACCTTTAGGTATTTAAAAATTACAAAAAAATTCATGAAATGTTCTAAGACATTTAGAAACATTGTCCAACCTTCAAACCAAATTTATTTTTTGATCTTGATGCATTTTAAGAATTTTTCATTGAATTAAATCATTTTTGATGCATTATTTTGTTCATAAGTTTGAAAATTCATTTCTGCCTATTGGTGAAGGTTGAGACATTGATTCTTCTTGCATTGTTTTCCATTTAGCATGAACTTTCAAGGATAAAAAGGCCATGATTTGATTTTACATTTTCTAATTGATTGGCATTTCTTTTGTTACAAACCCTAAAAAGCCCTAATAACTTGCAAAATTCATAATTTGAGTTTGGTTGAGAGTTGAGAGCTCCCCTTTGGGCAGTGGTTCATTATAGGCCTAGGGTTTCTTTGGGTACCATTTTCCATTTTTTAGTTTAAGGTTTGCTTCTGTTTTTGGTTTGTGTTTGATGTTTGATCCATGAACCCTAATTTGGGCTTTCTTTTGCATCCTTCTTGCATTTCCTTGCATAACATGACTTGTCATTGCATTTTGTGCATTCTTATGATTCACTTGACATCTTAAGACATGTATGAAGCATCATTGACCATTACATTGCATATTTGCCATGCCATTTGTCTTGTATGATTCATAACATTTCATGCTTGTTCATGCTCCTTAGCTTGCATCATATGCATTCATAATCTTGTATGAGCATCCCTTTGCCTTGCCTCATGTTTGCAGCACTTCATAACATCATAATCATCATCACCATGCTTCTGGTTTTGCTTTGCATCATGTCATTTCATTTCATCTAGCATTGCATTGCATTTGTTTCTAACATTTCAGGTGGTAAGTAATCTTGAGAAGTGAATTTGCCTTCACTTCTCATAACTTTTCTTCTCATCTTCTTTTGCATACCTTGCTGCATTCTTACTTGTGTTTGAGTTTGAGCTTGCTCATTCTTCCTTCTCCCACTTTCTTTCTTCAAGTGACTTGACTTCTTGAATGAAGCAAGTCACTTTGCTTCTCTTGATCTTGTTCATCTGCTTCCTGGTGGTTCATCTGAAGATTGTTCTTGAAAACCTCACAAACATTAGGACCAACCAAGCATGATAATGAATTAGGGTTTTGATTAGTCTCCCCCATAGTTTTTACCTTTGTGTCTCTCCTTGAGTCATCTCTTCTCATCTCATAATCAGGGACTAAACCCTCAAGGCTTTAAGACTTTGTGATTAAGATCATGCCTGCATCCTTCTTTTAGAATGGAGTGTATAACTTTAATCCTAAGTCTTGGACCCTTAAGGTGTTGAAATCTCTTAATTAATCCATCTAATAATCATCAAGACATTACACTTGTAACTTGGGCCTTGCATTAGGGTTCTAATTCTTCCTTAATTGGTTAAGAAGGACTAACCCTAAAGTTAATGGACAAGTCCCCCTCAAGTTGTCTTCCAAATCATAAAAAACACTTCATCATCATGCCATTAATAAAATCCACTTAGCTAAAGGTTTGTTTTGTCATGGGTTTAATCCCTAATCATGGATTAAGTTGAGGAGCTTTCCTCAGCTTAAACTCTCTCATCTATTATCCTTCTTTTAGGATGGTGTAATGAGTCTGTTTAATCCTTGATTATGGCTTAACCTCATTACCTAACACTAAACAAAACCACAAAAACATCTAAATAATCACAAATAGGTTAATGATCTTAATCCTACACCAAAGGTGATTAAGTGTGAGAATCTGACTTCACACTTAAGGTATTCTCATTACCCCTAATCAGAGGGAAGATGTGATGAGTTTACTAACCCATTGGTTTAGGCTTAAGCTCATTATCTTATGACAAACTTTCAAAAGCAATAAAAGACTGAAAATGCAAAAACAAACAATAATCGTCTCCTCCGGGATTCTTTTCTCATCACCTTCATTCACAATCGAGAACTCGCTTCTTCCGTCTAATGCAAGACAGTTTGCACCTGAGCCAGACAGGTCATACACTTGAGTATTGACAAGCAAGCAGTTCACAAGTCAATTCCTTTCAGTCTCTTTGGGTCGAACTACGGTGTTCTGACTTCCTCATTGCACGAGAGGATACGTAGGCATAACTTAACAGTTATCGAACAAAAGTCTCTGTACATTCCCCCTCTTCCAACTTCTTTCTCTTAGCCTCATTATCATGAGCAATTCATTTCATTCCTGATCTCACACTGACACTTCATTTATACACATCACTTATACACTGACACCTGTACATTGTTTTCCAGCTATTTATACACAGATTGCACTGACACTACCCCTTTAAAACACAAATCTTTTAAGCGTGGATCCCGTCGAGTACGACGGACAATCTGGGTGCTAATACCTTCCCAGGTTGTAACCAACCCCCTTTCTCAGTCTCTCTGGTTCGCAACCGTCTTATCCATCTTTTTCTAGGTCTATGCAGCATTGCCTTTCCTCCGGGATAAAAATGCCTAGCTGGCGACTCTATTCATCTCCAGTGAGTTCACGGCTGTGTGTTCTCACAGTTCCCTTCGCCGACCGTTCGCGTCTGTACCTTCATCTGACCCCGTGTCATTTGTCGGGAGCGACAGTTGGGTATACGACCGCTACTTGAAGATTACAAGTCCATGAGAAAGCTATTGATCACTGAAAGTATCCAATACTGACAGGTCCAGATTGAGTCAAGCCTCCTCAACAACGACAATATTCAGCTTCATTACTACATTTTCATTTGTAGTTTCTGTTGTTTGTTTAAACATTTGTAAGCATGCATGAAACTTTTTTGTTTTTGAATGATAACCATAATAAAATGCACATGTTTTTCTTGTAGCAATCTGTTGCACCCCAAAATTTTCCCTCCCCAAGACAAGACATTGTGTACTAAGAGGCTCACAAAGTTCACAAGGTTCACAAGACATCTCATGAGGTTCACAAGGTTCACAAAGTTCACAATTAGTCAAAAAGTTTGACAATCCCCTCAAACAATGCATCCTCCTAAGCACCACATCTTAAACTAGGGTTTTGACTTTAATCAGGCTAAATGGACTTCCAAGACTTCAAGTGAGCTTCATAACATCTTATATGTGTTCAAGAATCCCCATGACAAGTTTCAAGACTTTTCTCAAAGGTTTGCTCAGTTAGATGATCAGATAGGTTAAAATCAGTCAAAGCAGTTAAAAAGTCAAACTGAGGTCAACTGTGGTCAAACCAAAGTCAAACTTCATGATTTTTTGCCAACATCAAGTATATGAAGTAAAATTCATCATTTGATCAAGGGTTGATCATGATTCATCAAGGAGATTTCAGATCATCAAGAATCAGGAGTTTCTAAATTAGGGTTTCCTCAAGAAAAGTCAACTGAACTTTGACCAGCCATAACTTTCACATGCTTCATCAATTTTTTTCCATACAAATCTTATTTTGAAGGAAATTGAATTCTCTACAACTTTGTGTCTCACAAGCCAAGCCCAAAAATGCTTCATTTGGAAGGTATGAGCTAAGACATTATAGGTCCTTTTGAAAGTCAACAAAAAGTCAACAACTTCAAAAGAGCATAACTTGAGAATGGTAAAAGATATGGACATGAAACCAATGAGGTTGGTTAGAGGACTCTTTAATCTTTCCAAAATGTCCAAGAACACCCTCATAGTATTAAAATTGAAGGATTTGTGCCCTTGCAAAGTTGGGAAATTTTTGGGAAGTTTATGAAGCAAATAAGGCCTAAAATAAAATTTTTGCTAAATGAGCCCACCAAATTGTCATCCCATCTTTACAAAAACACCAAGCACGACCCACCCCACCTATTTTCTGATTTTTTTTTAATTCATATTTATTTGAATTTTATTCATTAAAATACCATTTAAATTGAAATAAAATATAAAATCATATTTTTGGAAAAGGATTTTGCTTCTAGAATGTTATAAATGATATTTGGATCAGATTGATACACAAGTTATGAGGATTGTCCCAAAATAGCAATGTTAGATCAAATAAAAATCAAATTTCATGACATATCTTTTTCAATATTCAAGTGATCCAAAAGTCCAAAGAATCATACAATTTTTTGACCTAATCTCATTCACATATATACATAGAACATATCACAACCTCAAGCACGGATTTTTGCAGCCTCTAAAACCACTTTCAAACTTTCAAAATTCATCATATTTTTGAAATTCGAATTCTAACATTTGGTAGTTTTTCAGGTGAATGGAGCATGCTAATCTCTTCCCTATACATCACTGAACATATACCAATGATCATATGCATCTAAAAGCCCATGAATCGGCCAAACCGAATCAAATTTTTTTGACATTCATGAGTTTTTCGTTTTCATACATTGGTGTAAAATAAATTGTATTTGACTGTTGATTCTTGTTTGTGATGAACTAACAATCGTTTCTGGATGCTTTGATTTGAGTTTTGATACAGAATGAGTGATCCACCATTGTTAGGGTTCTTCGGCCATTTTAGGGTTTCACGATTTATCAATTATAAATGAAATCTAAAACCATATATCAATTCTAATTAACCTATGGAACATATTGGTATGTTTAATTTGAGGAAATTTTACTGTTTTGATGGTGATTGAGATTCGTAGGTTTTGCTGCAAACAAGAATTCGCAAGAGAGTTTATTTTATTATCTTTAGTTTGTAAATATATTTCAGAATGAATGTTTGGCTCAGTTGGTTAAGGCGTGCGCATGTGAGCCAAGGGTCAAAGGTTCAAATCCCAGCTTCACCAATTTTTTGCGTTTTATCCATTTATTTCACAGGTTTAAAATATAAAGATTCATGCCCATCCACTATCACCAAACGCAGCGCAGCCTGGTGGAGAGCTTGTTGGTCCAGGGGATGCAAAGCCTAGGGCCTGGGTTCGAATCCCAGCCCCAGGTAAGTTCTTTTTCTCATTATTTTTTCATTTATTTTGTTTTATTTATATTATATTTAGTTAATTTAATCAATAATAATAAATGTTTAAAATAAATTAGTTATAGTATTTTCTTATATATAATTCAAAACTTTTTTTTTTTTTAAAAAGGGATTTAAACTTTATTAATAAAAGTTATTTATATTTATTTTATTGTATATATTTAATATTTGTATGTATTTTTTGTATAAATAATTTAATTATATTTAGATTAATTTATAAACCCTAATATTTTATATGTAAAACCTAATTTTCTTTATAAACCCTAATTATGTTATAAATATTAATTTATTTGTTTGTAAATTTTAATTATATATATTTATTTTATAATTTGTTTATATTATTATTATATGTAGTTTTTTTTTATATATATAAATAATTTAATTAAGTTTAGATTAAGTAATTAACCCTAATTTATTTTTTCCTAAACAATTAAAAACCCTAACTTTATTTTATGAGTTTAATTTCTTATTTTTATATGCTTACTTAATTATAATTAACAAATATTTTTATAATATGTATATAAAATTAAATTATTAGTCATATTTATTAGTATATAATTATTACTATTTATTTCTTTTATTAAAATTCTTAAAAATAATTATTCATTTAAATTTGAATTTTTAATTTGTTTCTACATTATATTGTTATACTAACCTTCTTATATTTATTTTTGTTTGTTATTACTAACCAATTTATTTATTTATTTATTATATGCTTAATTATTTAAATTATTTTTATAATGTAATTGTGCCAATCATGTAATAGTTGTAGAATTATTCTTATTTATTTTTAATTGCCATGGTTAGTAAAATAGGGAGTGTAAACATGTTTGTATTTAAAATTGAATTTAGATCATTAATCTTAAGATAAATATATGAATTTGTACACGCACACACGTAAGTCGATCCTGGATCGCCATCTCACATTCTTAAGGATACCTCTCATGTTGCCTAAAGAAAAAGGTCAAGTAAGGTGTATAAAGCAAAGTCCCTTCATTTATTTATATCATCTAGTCCCTTAAAAGATAATAAGATCAAGTCCCTCCATGGTTGCCTTTGTAAATGATCTTGTCCCTTTCGAATAAAGATGATAAGTCCCTTCAAATTGCTAAATACACCTTACAGTTGCCTGATCACAGATGTCCCTTCATTTGTCCCTCAAACATCCAAGGTAATGACTACCTATTCCTCAATAATAGGGATAGTCTTACCACTTAAAGGATATTTAAGAACATAAAAGATTTAACTTAGGGTAGGTTCCTCTTATGTACTTGCTCACCTCTTCAAACATTTCAAAAACACTTCACATTTTTTAAGCAATTTTCAAAACAAAGGCTTTATATATATCCGTACATGGATCATTATAAAGTACTTAAGAAAATTTCTAAACACACACTACACTTCTCAAAACAATTTAAAGTGAGCTAAGTAACTAAGAGCCCATGGATAACCATGGATGTAAAGGGTGCTAACACCTTCCCTTTACATAACCTACCCCCCGAACCCAAAAAATATTTTAAGGTCTTTCCTGTTCTTTTATGCCCTTTCCTTTTGGATAAAATAAAAGTCGGTGGCGACTCTTGCTATCCGCAACATAACTAAAGTCAGTTCTCCCACCGTGTTACAGAACTGGCGACTCTGCTGGGGATTTAATAAAAGAGGGGTACCCTTAGGAATTAGATCACTTTAAATTGTTTGCCTTGTTTGCTTTATACTTATTTGTTGGGTGCTCTTATGTGTGAAAGATCCTAACCCGGATCTAGTGTACCTTAGGTAAATGGCAATAGACCAGGGAAACTGTACGGCGTATACCGATATGGTTGATCTGGTGGCCATGGTTAGTGTGACTTCTTGGTTGGTGCTTATGTTCCTTAAGTCAAGTTGAGGATAATATGAGGCTGCCATATGTTGTCAATGCACTAACTAACTTTTAGAACCCTAGTTATCCCATCTTGGCCTTTAGAAAAGTAGTGAGATGACCGACTTTGGTGCAGACTAAAGTTGGTTGATACTCGATGCTACACTCATTGAGGTCTTAAACTTGGAGGGTTTTGGTTGGCAAGTAAGTTGCCTACTGAACAACCACCCTTGTGAAGGATCAATGATATTGAGGTCCTTTAGAACCTGATTACTTTATAGGACAGGATGAACCAACTAACTTCAGGGGAGGGTACTTACCTTTAAACCTCATGCAAGCCTTCAAACCTAGGGATATTGTGTGACTTGTTTGTGTGTGCCACATGTTTGTGATTGAACATAACATCATAGCATCATCATGCATCATAAGCATAGCATTTTCACTAACCATTTCAAGGACCAAAGGATTTATCTTTGTTCTTTGTTGCAGGTCATGGCTTCTGCTCGTAGGAACACTATCCGGATCAACTTTGTAGGAATACCTCCTAAGCTTAAGGAGTTGGTTTCTCAAGTGTCTGAAAACTCTCAGTTCATCAAGATACATGGTCACCTGCTGGATCTAGTCACTTCAGGGTTCAATGAAGACATGATGAGTGTTCTGTTTCAATTCTTTGATCCTAAACATCACTGCTTCACATTCCCCGATTATCAGCTGGTTCCTACAATGGAAGAGTTCTCCAAGCTTCTGGGTATACCTGTCCTTGATCAGAAACCCTTCACAGGCTTAGAGAAAGAGCCTAAACCTGAAGTCATTGATGCAGCTCTACATTTGAAGAAATCAGACATTGTTCTAGAGACAAGGAGTGGAGTTAAGGGTATTCTTGCTAAGGTGTTGATAGAGAAGGCTCAAGTATTCTTGAAGGCTATGAGCTATGATGCTTTTGATGAGATCTTAGCCTTGTTGATTTATGGCTTAGTGTTGTTCCCCAATCTAGATCAGTTCATAGATGTTCACGCCATCAACATATTTCTGAGTCACAATCCAGTGCCTACATTGCTTGGAGACATCCTGCACTCTCTTCATACTCGTACTACGAAAGCACGAGGAACTCTGATGTGCTGCATACCTTTGCTATCTAGGTGGTTTATTTCTCACCTTCCTCGCTCAGTGATGAAGAATGAACAAGGGTTCAGGTGGTCTAAAAGGATCATGTCACTCTCTCATTCAGATATTCATTGGTGCTCTAGATCTATGGAGAATGTCACTATCATTGACCGTTGCGGGGAGTTTCCTAATGTGCCACTTCTAGGCATAAGAGGAGGCATTACTTACAACCCTTCCTTAGCTTTACGACAGTTTGGTTACGCTCGGAGTGATGGTCCTCATGACATGTTGATTCAGGGTATTGTGTTTGACTACGACAACGATCTTCAAGGTTACCGTCAAAGGTTCATACGAGCATGGGGAAAAGTGAACAAGGTTGACAGCAAGACTCTGGAGCCCAAGTACACTATTCCTATGGAATCTTACCTCAGATGGGTGCGATCTCGTGCTCAGACTCTCATGATGCCATATCCTGCCATCCTGCCAGTTACTATGGAGCCTGTTGCTGAAGGAGATACCTCTTATACCATCCTTCACCCAGACATGCCCACTGACATGGAAGACTTACAGAGGTCCTGGATCTAGTTGAAGGAGCAAAGGGACACTTTCGAGGCTCATTACAAAGCAAGTCAAGAAAGAATCCTGGAGCTAACAAAGCAACTTCACGAGGAGCGGAATCTCAACTCATACCTCAACACAAAGAGGAAACGTCCATGGGAGACTTAAAACCCCATCTTTTGTATTTATTTCATTTCATTTTTATTGTAAGCCCAAGGGGCAAACAAATTTATTACTAATAAAAATTTACTTTCTTGATTGTTTAAACAAATTTAAATCCTGCGGTCCTTGAAAACATTGCATACGCATTTATACACCATATCATTGCATCACAGGTTTCTTATGTACAGGTATCTTATTTTCTCGCTGTTTATTTCAGCAATGGCTCTTGAACAAACAGTTAAAGATCTCCAGGCACAAAATGCACAGTTCCAAGAGCTGATCCTGAACTTGTCCAAGGGGTAAGATGAATTGAAGACACTGCTGGCCAAGAAGACCAAGAAGACTAGAAGGTCAGGAGGCCTAATCAACATGGGAAGAAGGTTCAGAGGTCCTGTCAAGACCAAAGAACAGGTTGAAGATTATGAGTCTGAAGAGTCTGAGAAAGAGGGAGGCAGTCTCCATAATACAATGGGGGACTCTGATTCTGAAGCTAACTACTATCATGATCCTAATGAAGATAAGTTCAAAATGCTGGTGGATAGAATGGATGCTATGGAATTGCAAAAGTATTTTGGGCTGGATTTTGAAGACCTGAGTTTGATATCTGGGGTGGTCATACCCATTGGTTTCAAGGTTCCTGCTTTTGTAGTGTATGATGGTGTCTCTTGTCCCAAGCTGCATCTGAGGTCTTATGTCCGGAGAATCCAACCCCATACTGCTGATAAGATGTTGTGGATCCATTTCTTCCAAGAGAGCTTATCTGGAGCTCAATTGGAATGGTACTATCAGTTGGAGAGTGTCAACATCCGTGATTGGAATGATCTTGCTGAGGCTTTTTATAAGCAATATCAATACAATGCTGACCTAGCCCCTACTCGCATGCAACTACAAAGCATGTCTATGGGTGCTAAAGAAAACTTCAAGGAGTATGCCCAGAAGTGGAGAGATTTGGCTGGAAGAGTACAACCTCCTCTAACTGACAGGGAGTTAGTGGATATGTTCATGTGTATGTTGAATGGTCCTTTTTACAGCCATCTCATTGGAAGCTCATCATCTGGCTTCACTGAGTTGGTAATGACAGGAGAGCGCGTAGAAAGTGGTATAAGGAGTGGCAAGATCCAAGTGGGTGCTTCTTCATCCAGTACTACAAAGAAGCCCCCTAGTGGGAAGAAAGAGTCGAATGCTGTTTATGGTCAACCTGATCGTAATAGGAGGCACCAATCTGTGAGTGCAGTTCATATCTCCAACCCTACTCCTGCAACACCAGAGCTGCCACATGGCAATCAACAGAGGCCTAGAAGACAGTTTACCAAGCTCAACATGTCAATGGCCCAAGACTTGCAACACTTGTTGAAGGGTGAACTCATCACTTTGAAGGACCCTCCTCAGAACCCCAATGTTACCTCTCCCAGGTACAATCCTAATGCACGATGTGCATGCCATTCTAATTGTCAGTGACATGATACCAATAATTGCTGGATATTGAAGAATAAAATTCAAGATATGATTGATGCGGGAGAAATTGAGTTTGACCCTCCGGGTACTCCAAATGTGATTACTGCTCCTATGCCAAATCATGAGAAGACTGTCAATGTCATTGATGAAGTTTCACATATTTCCTCAGTTGCAGATATAACCACACTATTGTCTGTTATTAAGAAGAAGTTGGTACAAGCTGGGTTCTTTCCAGGTTTGTAATGAAGATTGTTTCTATTGTGCTTATAAACCGGATAATTGCTGGAAGTTGAAGGACGGAATTCAACGCCTCATGGACAATTACACAATATTGTTCGAGAGGACACCTTCTGTAGAGAGCATGGTTGAACATATAACTAAAGGTGCGAAGGTTGAAGAGGTGGATATGGTTGATAAAGTGCCAGTAAGGATCACTTCCAAGGGCCCTGTCAAAATCACTCATAAAGGTCCAATTAAGATTACTGCTGAAGGCCCTGTGAAGATTGTTGCTGAAGCTAGAGTGACTCCTATGATCATCACCACTCTGGGTCCTATTCCATATACTTCTGATAAGGCGGTGCCTTGGCATTATGGCTCCGATGTTTATATTCATGGTGTTAAGCAGGAATCCTTAGCTGATACACCTGTTGTTGATGAAAATTTGGATGTTGATAATATTGTTGGATCTTGTAAGATCACACGAAGTGGAAGAGTTTTCTCTCCTCCAGTTACCTCCAAGAATACATCTACTCCAGCTACTACCTCCACTATTGATGCACGGGGAAAAGATCCTGTTATTGAACCTATACAAACTGATGTACCAACTGCTGATGATCTTTCTAAGCAGATGGAAGAAGTATTGAAGATCATTCGCAAGAGTGATTATGACATTGTTGATCAATTGGGGCATACTCCCTCCAAGATTTCTATGTTGTCCTTATTGTTGTGTTCTGAGGCTCATGCCAAAGCCTTGATTAAATTTTTGAAGACTGCTCACGTACCAAATGAGATTTCTGTAGACCAGTTTGAAAATTGTGTTGCACACTTGACCTATGATAATGGGTTAGGTTTCTCCGATGCTGATTTAACTCCTGCTAAGAGAGATCATAATAGGGCTCTACATATCTCTATTGAATGTAGGGGCACTACCCTGTCACATGTGTTAATAGACAATGGTTCTTCGCTGAATGTGTTGCCCAAAGAAGTTTTGAATAAGCTTAGTCCTAAATATGCTGTGTTGAAGCCCAGTAATATAGTGGTGAAGGCTTTTGATGGCTCGAGAAGAGTGGTGCATGGAGAAATGGATCTCCCAATAAAAGTAGGTTCTCAAGTCTTCAATGCTACTTTTTATGTAATGGATATGCGTCCTTCGTATTCTTGTTTGCTTGGGCGTCCCTGGATCCATGGGGCAGGTGCTGTAACTTCTACTTTACATCAGAAGCTGAGATATCCAGTAGAAGGAAAAGTTGTCACTGTTTATGGAGAGGAAGGATATATGATTAGCCATGTGAACACATTTAAATATCTCGAAGTGGAAGGTGAATATGTTGAAACTCCGTGCCAAACGTTCGAAGTAGTTCCTTGGGTTGTTAATAATTATGAAGCTCCTCCTGTTGTCAAGAAAGTTCCTGTGGTCACCAGAGTACCTCCTACAATGGCTTCCCTTAAAGATGCTAGAGCTGTGGTGGATGAAGGTGGTTGTACTATTTGGGGTCAGCTTCCTGACATCCCTTACAAGTCTGACAAGTTTGGTTTGGGTTTCACTGCAGAGTCCCAGAAGGTTGTTCGTCGTGCTCGCGCTGTTCGCATCACCAATCAGGGGATTATGAAAGATCAGATCAATGTTGTGGGTGACTATGATAAAGACTACAATTTGGATGCTTGGATTTTTCCTACTGTGGGTGCTGGACTCAATAATTGGAAAGCTGAAGATGTTATTTCTATCTCCTTTAGTCAGGAGTAAATACTATTACTGTGTTGTTACTTTTAAAGTTTGTAATTTGTGAACAATTAAACTCTTAAGCCTTGTGCCTTACCCGGGGCACAATGGTATGCTTGTTTCGGGATGTCATTTCATTTGCATACTTCATTCAATAAAAATCAGTGGACGTTTCGTTTTCGTAAATATTGTGTTCCTTGTCTTTCTTTTATTATTTTTCTTTTATCAGCTATGTGTTCTTACACACACCCACATCACTAAATGCAGATCCTCATCCACTCTGGATCCTGTTGATAACGGTTCTACTATTGCCAATTATAATTTCGAGAATCCGATCTATCAAGCTGAAGATGGAAATGAGGACGATTGTGAAGTACCTGTAGAGCTTGCTAGGTTGTTACAACAGGAAGAGAAAGCTATACAGCCACATGAGGAGCCAATCGAAGTTGTGAATCTGGGAACTGAAGAAAACAGGAAAGAAGTCAAGATAGGGGCTGAATTAGAGGATGGTGTTAAGAGCAGATTGATTCAGATGTTACATGATTATGTGGAGATCTTTGCTTGGTCCTATGAAGATATGTCAGGGTTGGATACGGACATTGTGGTTCACCGTTTACCGGTAAAAGAAGATTGTCGTCCAAAGAAGCAGAAGGTTCGTCGCATGCGTCCTGAAATGTCAGAGAAGATTAAAGCAGAGGTGATGAAACAGTTGGATGCATGGTTCTTAGCTGTGACTTCTTATCCTCAATGGGTTGCAAATGTGGTACCGGTACCTAAGAAAGATGGTAAGGTACGTATGTGTGTAGATTACAGGGATTTGAACAAGGCCAGCCCCAAAGATGACTTTCCACTTCCTCATATTGATGTTCTGGTAGACAACACTGCTCAGCATAAGGTATTCTCTTTCATGGATGGTTTCTCTGGTTACAATCAAATCAAGATGGCACCTGAAGATATGGAGAAGACAACCTTTGTTACACAGTGGGGCACCTTTTGCTATAAAGTGATGCCATTTGGTTTGAAGAATGCAAGGGCAACATATCAGCGTGCTATGGTGGCTTTGTTTCATGATATGATTCATCATGAGATAGAGGTATATGTGGATGATATGATAGCCAGGTCCCAGAATGAAGAGCAACACCTTGATCATCTGCATAAGTTGTTTGAAAGGTTGAAGAAATACAAGTTAAGATTGAACCCAAACAAATGTACTTTTGGAGTTAGATCTGGTAAACTCCTGGGGTTCATTGTCAGTGGAAAAGGTATTGAAGTAGACCCTGCGAAAGTGAAAGCTATACAAGAGATGCCAGCTCCCCGTACTGAGAAGGAAGTCAGAGGTTTCTTGGGACGATTGAATTACATTGCAAGATTTATTTCCCAATTAACTGCCACCTGTGAGCCGATCTTCAAGTTGTTGAAGAAAGATCAGGTGATGGAATGGAATGATGAATGCCAGACTGCCTTTGATGAAATCAAGAAATATCTTCTAGAACCTCCCATTTTGATGCCACCAGTTGATGGAAGACCCTTGATTATGTACTTAACAGTGTTAGACAACTCAATGGGGTGTGTGTTGGGGCAACATGACGAGTCTGGTCGAAAAGAGCAGGCAATATACTACCTTAGCAAAAAGTTTACCGACTGTGAAACAAGATACTCACTGCTCGAGAAAACTTGTTGCGCTTTGGCATGGGCTGCTCGCCGACTAAGACAGTATATGTTGACTCATACTACCTTATTGATTTCAAAGATGGATCCAATCAAGTACATATTCAAGAAACCTGCTCTCTCCGGAAGAATAGCAAGATGGCAAATGATCTTGACAGAATATGATATACAGTACACTACTCAGAAGGCCATTAAGGGTAGTGTGGTAGCTGATCATTTGGCTCATCAAGCAGTGGATGATTATCAGTCAATGAGTTTTGAATTCCCTGATGAAGACATTATGATTATTACCAAAGAACCTGGACAATATGACGGACCTGAACAAGGATCCCAATGGACTATGGTTTTTGATGGAGCTTCTAATGCACTTGGTAATGGTGTTGGTGTTGTGATCAGTTCCCCTGAAGGTTGTCATACCCCGATTACTGCAAGACTTTGTTTCTATTGTACCAATAACATGGATGAGTATGAGGTATGTATCCTGGGTATCAAAGCTGCCATTTATATGAAGATTCAGTTCCTGGACGTATATGGAGATTCAGCCCTAGTAGTAAGTCAGATCAAAGGAGATTGGGATACCAAGCATGATAATCTCATTCCTTACAGAGAGCATGTGTTGTCTTTGATCCCACATTTTAAAGAGATTACCTTTGGACATATTCCACGAAGAGAAAATCAGTTGGCAGATGTGTTAGCCACCATGGTATCCATGTTTGAGATTAGCTGGGATGATGAAGCTCCCAAGATTACTATTGATAGATTTAAGAAGCCTGCATACTGCAATGAGATTGACACTGAAGAAGCAGAGGAGAAGCCTTGGTTCTATGAAGTGAAAAGATATCTTGAAGCTCAGGAGTTCCCTGAAGGGGCATCTGTCAAAGATAAGAAGTTTCTGAGGAGGTTTTCTGCTAAGTTCTTTTTGAGTAATGGCATTTTGTACAAGCGCAATCATGATTCAACTTTGCTTCGTTGTGTGGATAAGAAGGAAGCAACAGATATTATGGAAGATATGCATGATGGGATCTTTGGCACTCACTCTAGTGGTCATACTATGGCAAAGAAGATATTGAGAGCAGGTTACTATTGGTCTACCATGGAAGCTGATTCCTATCAACATTCCAGAACATGTCACAAGTATTAAATCTATGCTGATAAAGTACATATACCCCCATCACCATTGAAGGTGTTGACTGCTCCTTGGCCTTTTGCCATGTGGGGCATTGATATGATTGGTGAGATCAAGCCAACTGCTTCTAATGGGCATCGTTTCATCCTGGTTGCTATTGATTACTTTACGAAGTGGGTAGAGGCAGCTTCATTTGCATCTGTTACTAAGAATGTGGTGGCTCGATTCATTAAGAATAATCTCATATGTAGATATGGCATCCCTGAAAGGATTATTACTGACAATGGCTCAAATCTGAACAACACTATGATTACTGATCTCTGCACGCAGTTCAAGATTAAACATCACAACTCTTCTCCGTATCGTCCAAAGATGAATGGGGAAGTAGAAGCTGCTAACAAGAACATTAAGAAGATTATACAGAAGATGACTGTCACTTATAAAGATTGGCACGAGATGTTACCATTTGCTCTTCATGGTTATCGTACTACAATACATACTTCAACAGGGGCAACCCCATTCTCCTTAGTCTATGGTATGGAAGCAGTTCTGCCCATTGAAGTTCAGATACCCTCCTTAAGAATCATGAAGGATGCAGGCTTGGATGAAGATGAGTGGATTCAGACTCGACTTGACCAGATAAATTTGATTGACGAGAAGAGGTTGGCAGCTGTTTGTCATGGCCAGATGTACCAGAAACGGATGATCAAAGCTTTTAATAAGAAGGTTAAGCCAAAGGTATATCAGGCTGGTGATTTGGTAATCAAGCGTATCATATTACCACAGGGTGATCCTAGGGGCAAATGGACTCCTACATATGAAGGACCATTTGTAGTCAAGACAGTATTCTCAGGAGGTGCCATGATACTTACTACTATGGATGGTGAAGACTTCCCGCATCCTTTAAACGCAGACATAGTTAAAAAATACTACACATAAAAAGAGACCCGCTAGGTTGACTGGCCTAGGCAAAAATAAGGGCATCCCGGCGAATCAAAAGGGTTCAGGCAAAAATTAGGGATATATATATAAAAAAAATGTACACCCGGCAAGTCGAAAACCTGAAAAGGCGGCTTGGGCAAAAAAGGGTATCCCGGTGGATTGAAAACCTAAAAGGGCAATCCAGGCAAAAGTTAGGGATTGAAACGTATGACTATGTCTCGTTTGGATCACCCATGTAAACTCCAACCAGTTATGCTACTTAGTTCAAACTCTAACAGATAAAGATCAATCCAATCATTTCCGTCTCGACAGCAGAAGATGAGATACTTGAAGATAATGGCAATAGTAGAATTGAAACTCAATAGGATTATTTCCCACATAGCTGATTCTCTTTGTTTTGTAAAAAATTTATGACAAATTCCTCTTACTAGGATTTCTGTCTCCTTGTACAAACTTGCCTATGTATAGGTCACTTCGTGATATAAATAAAATTTCATCTTTGAATCCAGATTAACTTTTACCCTATTTACATAAGCGAAACGTCCATTGATTGTGTTTGAATGTATGTATGCTTTTGAATATGATTGATGTTTATCAGAAATGCATAAAATGCTTAATATGATTGATGTTTACCAGAAATGCATGAAATGCAGTAATAGTATTTACTAAGGACGAACGAGGGAAGGAATTCAACGAAGCTTCGCCGATTCATCCACACAAGACAACTACAAATCTCCAGTAGAGCAAATCCATCTTCATAAATACTCCGAGTCACATCTCCCCTGGAATTTATATCCATCTCTTTTATCCTCAGACGGATAGTCGGGAATTTATTCCTTCAATAGGAGTACGACGAACGAAGACGGGAGGTTATGGATACCATACTATCAAACGAAGACGGGAGGTTATGGATACCATACTATCGAACGAAGACGGGAGGTTATGGATACCATACTATCGAACAAAGACGGGAGGTTTATGAATACTATGTTATCAAACGAGACGGGAACGAGTTCCTCATATTCTTCACTATATTATCAAACAAGACGAGTTCCTCATATTCTTCAGCAACAAATCGGGATTTATTTTCCCTGGCCAGCAGTTGATATACGAAGATATCCAGACGCTTCAGACTACATGATGCATACATACATCATTTACATCATACCATAACATACACATCCATAAGTACATAATACATTTACTTAGGTGCATCATACTATGCATGCATACATAATGCATAAACTAATATTTCCCTTGCAGGATAGTTATATGCAGGTAAAACAATATCAACAACTTACAACGGGTCAGAAATGATCCATACACTACTCAAGATGTCCTCGAATAGCAGGCAAACGGTCTGTAAAAAGATCCATTCCCTGGTTCAAGACATCTTTCAGAAGAACAAATCCTGACGTTCTTTTGACCCTTAAGAACAAATCCTGACGTTCTTTTGGCCCCTGGTTCAAGACTTTTTCAGAAGAACAAATCCTGACGTTCTTTTGGCCCCTTGTTCAAGACTTTTTCAGAAGAACAAATCCTGACGTTCTTTTGACCCTTAAGAACAAATCCTGACGTTCTTTTGGCCCCTTGAATAGCAGGCAAACGGTCTGTAAAAAGATCCATTCCCTGGTTCAAGACATTTTATTCAGAAGAACAAATCCTGACGTTCTTTTGACCTTTAAGAACAAATCCTGACGTTCTTTTGACCCTTAAGAACAAATCTTGACGTTCTTTTGGCCCCTTGAATAGCAGGCAAACGGTCTGTAAAAAGATCCATTCCCTGGTTCAAGACATTTTATTCAGAAGAACAAATCCTGACGTTCTTTTGACCCTTAAGAACAAATCCTGACGTTCTTTTGGCCCCTTGAATATCAGGCAAACGGTCTGTAAAAAGATCCATTCCCTGGTTCAAGATATTATTCAGAAGGACAAATCCTGACGTTCTTTTGACCTTGGAGAATAGGCAAACGATATGTACAAAGATCCATTCCCTAATCCAAGATACTGCTAGAAAAAAATAATCATCATAAGATTTATTTCTACTGGTCCATCCAACAATTCAAACCAGGTTGCATAAACGATTCAGAGATGGCCTATACAAAGACCTAGTACTGATATCCAGTATCAACATACAGACATCATCACATCCAAATATTTTAGATGGCATCTCTAAGCCCATCTCCAGTTTCATTCTGATGGCATCTCTAAGCCCATCTCCAGTTCTTCCAAGTGGCATCTTTAAGCCCACTTAAGCGTATACAACTAATCATCAATATTACTTTACGCATCGGCAAGTACAAATTTTTGGGCTTTTGTGTTCAATCCCCTTCAACCTTCCAGGTCACGAATGGCACATATACCAATCTAACCCCTCAGGTTTCAGAAAATTGAACAGGGGCAGCTGTTGCACCCCAAAATTTGCCCTCCCCAAGACAAGACATTGTGTACACAAAGTTCACAAGGTTCACAAGACATCTCATGAGGTTCACAAGGTTCACAAAGTTCACAATTAGTCAAAAAGTTTGACAATCCCCTCAGACAATGCATCCTCCTAAGCACTGCATCTTAAACTAGGGTTTTGAATTTAATCAGGATAAATGGACTTCCAAGACTTCAAGTGAGCTTCATAACATCTTATATGTGTTCAAGAATCCCCATGACAAGTTTCAAGACTTTTCTCAAAGGTTTGCTCAGTCAGATGATCAGATAGGTTAAAATCAGTCAAAGCAGTTAAAAAGTCAAACTGAGGTCAACTGTGGTCAAACCAAAGTCAAACTTCATGATTTTTTGCCAACATCAAGTATATGAAGTAAAATTCATCATTTGATCAAGGGTTGATCATGATTCATCAAGGAGATTTCAGATCATCAAGAATCAGGAGTTTCTAAATTAGGGTTTCCTCAAGAAAAGTCAACTGAACTTTGACTAGCCATAACTTTCACATGCTTCATCAAATTTTTTCCATCCAAAGCTCATTTTGAAGGAAATTTAATTCTCTACAACTTTGTGTCTCACAAGCCAAGCCCAAAAATGCTTCATTTGGAAGGTATGAGCTAAGACATTATAGGTCCTTTTGAAAGTCAACAAAAAGTCAACAACTTCAGAAGAGCATAACTTGAGAATGGTAAAAGATATGGACATGAAACCAATGATTTTGGTTAGAGGACTCTTTAAGATTTCCAAAATGTCAAAGAACACCCTCATAGCATTAAAATTGAAGGATTTGTGCCCTTGCAAAGTTGGGAAATTTTTGGGAAGTTTATGAAGCAAATAAGGCCTAAAATCAAATTTTTGCTAAATGAGCCCACCAAATTGCCATCCCATCTTTACAAAAACACCAAGCACGACCCAACCCACCTATTTTCTGATTTTTTATTTTTTATTTCATATTTATTTGAATTTTATTCATTAAAATACCATTTAAATTGAAATAAAATATAAAATCATACTTTTGGAAAAGGATTTTGCTTCTAGAATGTTATAAATGATATTTGGATCAGATTGATACACAAGTTATGAGGATTGTCCCAAAATAGCAATGTTAGATCAAATATAAATCAAATTTCATGACATATCTTTTTCAATATTCAAGTGATCCAAAAGTCCAAAGAATCATACAATTTTTTGACCTAATCTCATTCACATATATACATAGAACATATCCCAACCTCAAGCACGAATTTTTGCAGCCTCTAAAACCACTTTCAAACTTTCAAAATTCATCATATTTTTGAAATTCGGATTCTAACATTTGGTAGTTTTTCAGGTGAATGGAGCATGCTAATCTCTTCCCTATACATCACTGAACATATACCAATGATCATATGCATCTAAAAGCCCATGAATCGGCCAAACCGAATCAATTTTTTTTGACATTCATGAGTTTTTCGTTTTCATACATTGGTGTAAAATAAATTGTATTTGACTGTTGATTCTTGTTTGTGATGAACTAACAATCGTTTCTGGATGCTTTGATTTGAGTTTTGATACAGAATGAATGATCCACCATTGTTAGGGTTCTTCAGCCATTTTAGGGTTTCACGATTTATCAATTATAAATGAAATCTAAAACCATAGATCAATTCTAATTAACCTATGGAACATATTGGTATGTTTAATTTGAGGAAATTTTACTGTTTTGATGATGATTGAGATTCGTAGGTTTTGCTGCAAACAAGAATTCGCAGGAGAGTTTGTAATAAAATTCGCAGCAAAGTTCACAGGTCTGGAGGAAGAAGAAGATGAAGCTGGCGCGAAAACTTGATTTAAAAAACACGTTTATTTTATTATCTTTAGTTTGTAAATATATTTCAGAATGAATGCTTGGCTCAGTTGGTTAAGGCGTGCGCATGTGAGGCAAGGGTCAAAGGTTCAAATCCCAGCTTCACCAATTTTTTGCGTTTTATCCATTTATTTCACAGGTTTAAAATATAAAGATTCATGCCCATCCACTATCACCAAACGCAGCGCAGCCTGGTGGAGAGCTTGTTGGTCCAAGGGATGCAAAGCCTAGGGCCTGGGTTCGAATCCCAGCCCCAGGTAAGTTCTTTTTCTCATTATTTTTTCATTTATTTTGTTTTATTTATATTATATTTAGTTAATTTAATCAATAATAATAAATGTTTAAAATAAATTAGTTATAGTATTTTCTTATATATAATTCAAAACTTATTTTTTTTAAAAAGGGATTTAAACTTTATTAATAAAAGTTATTTATATTTATTTTATTGTATATATTTAATATTTGTATGTATTTTTTGTATAAATAATTTAATTATATTTAGATTAATTTATAAACCCTAATATTTTATATGTAAAACCTAATTTTCTTTATAAACCCTAATTATGTTATAAATATTAATTTATTTGTTTGTAAATTTTAATTATATATATTTATTTTATAATTTGTTTATATTATTATTATATATAGTTTTTTTTATATATATAAATAATTTAATTAAGTTTAGATTAAGTAATTAACCCTAATTTATTTTTTCCTAAACAATTAAAAACCCTAACTTTATTTTATGAGTTTAATTTCTTATTTTTATATGTTTACTTAATTATAATTAACAAATATTTTTATAATATGTATATAAAATTAAATTATTAGTCATATTTATTAGTATATAATTATTACTATTTATTTCTTTTATTAAAATTCTTAAAAATAATTATTCATTTAAATTTGAACTTTTAATTTGTTTCTACATTATATTGTTATACTAACCTTCTTATATTTATTTTTGTTTGTTATTACTAACCAATTTATTTATTTATTATATGCTTACTTATTTAAATTATTTTTATAATGTAATTGTGCCAATCATGTAATAGTTGTAGAATTATTCTTATTTATTTTTAATTGCCATGGTTAGTAAAATAGGGAGTGTAAACATGTTTGTATTTAAAATTGAATTTAGATCATTAATCTTAAGATAAATATATGAATTTGTACACGTACACACGTAAGTCGATCCTGGATCGCCATCTCACATTCTTAAGGATACCTCTCATGTTGCCTAAAGAAAAAGGTCAAGTAAGGTGTATAAAGCAAAGTCCCTTCATTTATTTATATCATCTAGTCCCTTAAAAGATAATAAGATCAAGTCCCTCCATGGTTGCCTTTGTAAATGATCTTGTCCCTTTCGAATAAAGATGATAAGTCCCTTCAAATTGCTAAATACACCTTACAGTTGCCTGATCACAGATGTCCCTTCATTTGTCCCTCAAACATCCAAGGTAATGACTACATATTCCTCAATAATAGGGATAGTCTTACCACTTAAAGGATATTTAAGAACAGAAAAGATTTAACTTAGTGTAGGTTCCTCTTATGTACTTGCTCACCTCTTCAAACATTTCAAAAACACTTCACATTTTTTAAGCAATTTTCAAAACAAAGGCTTTATATATATCCGTACATGGATCATTATAAAGTACTTAAGAAAATTTCTAAACACACACTACACTTCTCAAAACAATTTAAAGTGAGCTAAGTAACTAAGAGCCCATGGATAACCATGGATGTAAAGGGTGCTAACACCTTCCCTTTACATAACCTACCCCCCGAACCCAAAAAATCTTTTAAGGTATTTCCTGTTCTTTTATGCCCTTTCCTTTTGGATAAAATAAAAGTCGGTGGCGACTCTTGCTATCCGCAACATAACTAAAGTCAGTTCTCCCACCGTGTTACACAATCCATTTGTATTCACTCATGATTTGGTGTAGGTGCACCACAATACCAATTTTCGTGCTTAAACTCTATGAGGGAGAATGACGAAACAAAAACGCATGAATCTCTAATTGTGTGCTCTTGAGTAAGACCTTGTTGATTATTTACATGGTTTGTTTCAAATCCCTAAACACCGGAGATATAAGGGAGATATACCTTTGCTAACCCCTTTGAGCCTTGAAGTAGGAATTTCTTTTCGCATGAAAAAACCCTTACGTTTAACCCAGGGGCAGGGTAGGTGTTAGCTAGTTAGACCAAGCGTTCAGACTTTCATAAAGGAGTGCATTTGAGGATCCATTAGATTCCATCATCCCAATCAAGAGGTCCAAAGACCGAAAACCACAATGGTTATCCAAATCAAGAGGTCCAAAGACTGGAAACCACAATGGTTATCCTTCATCGACCAAAGAATGAGGCAGTCACAACCCTCACAAAGCAATCGAGACAAACAGTGTCACACGATTTGTTCAAAAAAAAAAGAATTGATAAAAAAAGAAATGAAAAAGCCTGCTAAGTCGAAACTTGAAAACAAGCAACTTAGGAAAAAATTAGGGCATCCCGTTGGACTTTGCAATCAAAGATTCACAAGAATCAGTCCAGGCAAAATTTAGGGATAAGCAAAATAATGCAAAAGCGAAAAACGGAAAGGATTACACAAGAAAGATCCTCAAACAAGAACAAAGTCGTGTGGCACAGACACGAAAGACTAAGGGGTGACTGACTCCAAACAATAACCTGATTGGTGTTGGAATCGATAGCAGCAATGGTTCCTCAACCGACACAAAACCCTTATGAAAGGTGATTACTTGTGAAAATTAGCTGAACATAGGAATGGATAACATCACGAAGAGTGGGTGGGCACATATAAACCTCTAGCCTATATCCTTTGTTTCTATAACCGTGAACCAGGCCACGATATAACCCTTAAAAGTTCTAACTGAAACAAGGTTATTTTGAGAGCGTACTACCACAAGATAATGTTCCTGACTCCTATGAGTTGTGTTAAAAGATCCTTGTTGGTATTGCATGTACATACTTTCATTTATTCAAAAAAATAATGTCATATCTTAACCAGTGATTCGATCACAAAGGTTTGCGACACCTTTTCAATAAAGACTTCAAGATTAACATGTGTGTTGCATTAGAATTTTCTTTTTAAGAATAAACATTTTTCTGCTTGCATACATTTGTTTGGCAACATAAAAGTTCACGTGCGGAAATTCAGTCTAGAAGCTTAATCTTTCCAAGTTGAGAAGTCTAAAACTTCTGAAAGACAGTCACGTCGAGGTGCACTTTTTCGAGAAATCTCCATTGAGTAAGGACTTTCCCAACTAGTAATGGTTAGAGCTAGCCAATCCAGGGAAATTACGTCGAGCAATCTCTTCAAATTTCAGCCAAACTGGGGCAATTACCTCGAGATTCAAATCTCTCCAAGAGCAAAGATTAGTCAGTCAAGTGCAAAACTATTCAAATACTCGTGCTGGGGCAGGCCACCCCAGTAGCACGAGAATTCATTATTTCCCTCAAAGAGTTTCAGAGTACTGGGACAATTATACCCTCAAAGAGTTTCTATGTCACCCTCTTGTCATAACACTTACTGATTGAGTCTATTACTCATCTAGTGGACGCTCGTCAAGCCGATTATCTCGTTCAATGCCTTCAAAGTTCCAAGCTCATTTGTGTTTGAAATGGCTACCTCCCCGACAAGGTTATTACGCTAGTTTATGCAGTCACTACGATACTTAAGAGTTTAAAGACATCAAGTCTTTTGTAAAATCCTCTTGAGGTAAAGTCCAGACAAAAGCAAATGATCCCCAGCACGATCCTCCTCAGCAGGACGTGTTTCGATTTTGTTATCCCCAGCAGACAGATGGAAGTTATCCCCAGTAAAGTTGCCAAACTTTACTCTTCAACAGGTTTCCTGGATCCTATTCCGCAACAGATCTAAGGTTGATCCTATTCCCATCAGATCTCAGACAAATTTCTCTTCCCCAACAGATCTCGGAAGATTTCATTGCTCCAACAGAGCAATAAGGATTGATAATCCTCAAACAGAAAGTTCTCTTCCCACGGTGAAGTATTCCTTACAAGAGTTCATGTATTTCCGACAACCAGCTAAACAGTTCTCTTCCCTACAAAGGTCCAGAAGGTTCAGGTAGACGGAGAGTACTCCTCAATAGAGCCTTGATAAGACATTTCCCCAGCTGAGTCGGAAAGTTGTCAATCCCTCATCGAAATCTTATGGGTGAGATTCAATCCCCAGTGGTTGTGGAATCCCCAAGTAGGTTCCTCAAATCTAAAGTCCAATTTATTTTTGGCAAAGGTGATAATTCGGGACATATGAATTATTCACGCTCTTATCCAGCAAAGATGTCGTCCCCACAGGGATTCTCGAGATCAAATTTGCAATCATTGCATTCTCAGCAGAGTCAGCAAGGACTTATTACTTCCGCATCAGGAATTCCCCTTGCACTTGTATCCTTTCATTGATGTGCTCCAAACATAGCATCCCTAGTGTCATGGGGCATCATGTCGTACAGTTCCACATATGCATACCCAGCATAATTGTCGCTCCCCGGATTTCCATCCTGGTACAAACGTGAAAGTGGCGCGGAAAAAGAATAGAGTCGCCAGTCAGGCATTTTTATCCCGAAGAAAGGGAATGGTAATGCTGCACAAACCAGAGGAAAGAAGAGGAAGGACACAGGTCCTACGAACCAAATAGACTGAGTTCGGGAGTCGGTTACGACCTGGGAAGGTATTAGCACCCAGATCGTCCGCCGTACCCGACGGGATCCACGCTTGCAAAAGAAACTGTTTCAAAGGGTGAGGGTATGAAAACTGCAGCAAAAGAAATGAAAAGAAAATGGAACTGGAAAAGAACTGAAATAAGAAACAAAAGGGAAAATGTAGGGAAAATAAAGATTGTGCTCGAACGGGCCCTACCCCGCTGCCTATGTACCTCATCAGGATAATGAGGATCAGAGACGCCGTAGTTCCCCTAACTAGGGGTACTAAAAGGAAATTGCTTGTGAATTAAAGCTTGAACTGCCTATGCCATTGCTCAGGTGTTGCAGACTCGGATGACGAGTGTGTAATTGTCTTGCAAAGTGACAAGTAGGAGCAAGTTCGCGTACGGAGCGAATGAGATGAGAAAAGAATTCCCGAAGGAAAGACGCTTATTGTTTGTTTGTGTTTTTTTAGAAGCTTTTAGGAGTGTGTCACAAGGAAGTGAACTCAAGCTCTCTTCAATGGAATGTGCACTTGTCACTACATTCCAAGATGGAATAATAGAACAAGCACACTCAAGTAAGGAGAAGATCCCCAAAACTTGAACCCAAAGATTAGGGCCTAAGCTCACTAACTTGTTTACTTATTAAGTGTTTTGGTATTTACAAATGAAGAAGTGTTTTTTAGGCTTTTCTTTTATGAAGAAGATACCTTGATCAGACTTGTGCATCACAAGGTAAACTTGTACTATCCCAAGATGGAAAGACTACAAGCATACCTCATGGGATAAGCCTATGGATCAAGACATCACTTCAAACTTATTAAAGTGTTTTTTAGAGTTATGAGATGATAAGAGAAGAAAAACCAAAAGGATCACAAAGGAAAAATTCTAAAGGGGGACTAAAATAATCCTAAGTGTTAACATGCATGGATGTCCTAAGGGTTAGTGAGGTTTCAATCCTAATGAAGAAGGAAAGAAGAAGAAGAAGAAGAGATGAGAAAGGCCTAAGCCCAACAACAAGGGGTTAGTGCACATAAACATAAGAGGAGAAGATGAGAATTGGAGATGTGGAACTCAATTCCCTCACCTCACACTTACCATAGCCCCTGCAAGGTTAGTGACATGCAAGTGAAACAAAATGAGAAAATGGCATGCTAACATCAAACAATCAGAAGTGAAATGGTATAAACAAATGCACAATGCAAATGCAACTTAAAAGAATGAGGAGAAGAAGTATGCAAGCTAAAGATGCAACATGAAACACTTATGAGAACAAATGCACACTTATGAAATATGTAAAGCAAAATGAACAAGATATGGACTCAAAGCTCACAACCAGAACCAAGACAAGATGAAGAATGGCTTAAGAAGCCAACAAGATGAAGAGAAAGGAGGTACAAGACCAAACAATACCAAATGGAAGCAAAAGAAACAATAAGATGAAGTGAAAGCACTTAAGGAAACAAATGACTTAAAGAAGAAGCAAACACAAAAATTCAGAAGACACAAACCCTATCCTAGGACCAGGAAGGTACCCACACCCTAAAAGAACCCCAAATGAGAAGAAGAAGTTGGCACAAGTGCCCTTCTAGGCTTATAGGAGACCAAAAGGTTCAAAGGAATCAAAATGGGACAAGGTTCAAGATAAAATCCACAACAAATCAACCAACCATCTAAAAATTCCACAATTGAAACCAAATTATCTTCAAACATGTTATATCAACTAGACAAAAGGATTTGAAAAGATTCAGAAGCAAACTAGGTTTAATGGAGGCAAGAACACAAGTGAGGGTTACAAACTTACATCACAAGTCACAAGACCAAGACTCAAGAAATAAGTTTCTAAAAATCCAGAGAAAAATCACATGAAAAGTTCAGTGTCTTAAGAATCCAAAGCAAAAAGAATGGGATCAAAACTCAAACTATTGAAGAGTATGAAAATAATACAAGGCAGAGTGGTCAAGAAAGGATTCAAAAGAAGCTATGTGAAATGGTGAATTAATTCAGACACATGGCAATGGAAAAAAAATAAAAGAAAAATATGATAAAATAATAGAGACATAAAATAACACACATGATTTTTTTTGGGATTTTTTGGATGACTAGAACTATTTTAAAATAATTAAAACTAAACTGAATAAAAAAAGAATTAAAATGTGAAAAAGAAAATAAGAGAAATTGAAGGAGGTGTAGGAAGTAAGGCTTATGCGTGTAAATTGAATTGGGCTTAGTGATTGGAGGTGCGAATATCAATTGGGAAGGCCCAGGTCTGCGTGCAGGAACATGAGGTTATGGTGTGAATTAGTAGAATTAAATGAGAAAAACTGGAAAAACAGGGACGCGTGAGATTCATCAAACGGCTGTGAGAGATAACCTTATTAAATGAGGTGGACCAAAGACACGTTGTGGTTGGCTGGTATACAATAGTTATAATGGATCACAAAACACGCTGCATTAAAAATGAAAAAAGAAAATGAACATGAGACGGAGGGATGTGTAGGGCTACGTGGCTGAATCTTGTGCGCAGGATGAGGTGATCCAAGGGTGGATACTTCATCTTCTTCATAGAAACCCTAGGTTGGTCAAAAAACAAATTCCAGTGACCGGAGCTAGGGCTCCGGCACCGGAAACCAAACCAGCACCAAAAATCAACCAAAAAATGCAAATGAATAACCCAGATCCACTAATTAGACATCACTGAATTCAAATCTAACATCAAAAACGACTAAAACTCAAAGAAATGGACGGATCGAAGGAAATAAAGTGTCACCATGAAACATGAAATGCATATATCTTTCACTACAATGCACCAAATTCAATTCTACAAAGTGCAGCATGATCAGCAAACATCAAGGATTGCAAAACACCATATCAATTTCATTTTTAGAACATGAGATTTCAAGCCATACCTGAGATGGAGATCTTGATTCAGTGAGCTAGAAAACCAACCAATGCGTGCAAATCACTCCTCTTACTCCTTAGATGCAAAATAAATGCATCTAAGGCCTTGAAACAAACTGGATCTGAGGTTTCAAGACAAGTTGCCTTGAAATGGTAAGTTGGCCAAACTTGAGGATAAGCTTCAATGAGTGTATGCTTAAGGATCCTGAGATTGTCTAGATCACAGATCCACAATTGGTTTGGAGTTTACTTGCTTGTGTGAAGAGATATGGATGAAAATGCAAAATTGCAAGAAAGTTGAGAATGAGAGAATGAGAGGGATCTGAGATTTGCTAAACCCTAATTGTGCTTGTTGTGACCTCACAAAGCAATGCTGAAAGTGTGAAAAAGAATGCACGAATGAGTCATGAGTTTTGAATGATTTTGCATAATTTTCACTTGGTGGGATAAGCATACTATGCTCATTCTCTCTTGGGCCTCTCAGCACATGTGACTTTCATTTTCCACCCTTGATTCAAATCCAGTCATTCTTGGCCTTTAGATTTAAGTATCACACTTGTTTCATGATTTTTGCCAATTTGCATGTTTTGGAGGGATTTTTTTAAAGTGCACGAAAATGACCATTTCTTTGGAGAAAATTGGTCCTAATGCAATGCATTTAAAGTTTGAAACAAGATTGGGCCAGTACCAAGTCACATAATTCAAGTTTGAGGCCTTTTGCATTTGGTGGCTTTTGGAAAAGTTGATTTTTGCCCTAGGATGGTGAAATTTTCGAAGGCCCTATATGGAGTTCTAGGAATCCCATGAAAATGTACTTGTACTTTTTGAAAATGGAAGGCCTTACTATTCAACTTTCATGTTTTACTTTGGTCCATTTGAAGAATTTTTGATCATGTTAAGGCCATTTGAAAATTAGGGCAAAAGTTGCCAAATTTGGAAATTTCCATAAACCAACTTTGTACCATTTTTGCAAACCCCCTCAAATCTCCATGATTATTGAACTTTAGGCATTCCAAACCTCTTATAACATTGTAAGGACCCCTATTGGCCAAAAAAATTGGGTTAGACCCCTTGAAATTGCATAGTTGACTTTTTAAGGGCACTGTTGAGTTTTTCCTTCATCTGCAAGCAACTGAGGCATTGACTGACTTCCACATGGAATTTTCTCATGAAAATTGACACATAGGATCCTCTTATCATATAGAAGACTTTGCCCACAAGAAATGGCCAAAGTTGTGAGATCTTGGTGCTTGAATCTCAAAGCCTAATTTGGGTGCCTTGTATAGGAGCTTTGCCTTGTCCTGTGATCTCTGATGATCATGCAATCTTCTGAGCTTTTGCCTAGGTACTTGAACTTGTAAATGGAATATAGACTCACCATAATACTTGTATACAACCATTGGGACCCTTGTCATGGCTTGAAATGCTTCAAGGACCTCCACAGATGACCATATGCTTGATGCTAGGACATGAGGGGTGTTATGCTTCATCTTTCCATGATATGATGTTGAGGAAATGATATGTTCATGATGAATATGATGTGATATGATGCTTAAAATGAAGAGGGCAAATTTGGGGTGTTACAATAATCCAAGTTTGATATCTTGCAAAGTCCATTCGCAGACTGGCCAAAGTCCATCTTCGGGTGGCGAATTCTTAAAGCCCAACCACAAAATGGCCAAAGTCCATCTTCGGGTGGCGAATTCTTAAAGCCCAGACACAAACTGGCCAAAGTCCGTCTTCGGGTGGAAAATTTATAAAGTCCCCCACAGTGGGCAAAAGTCTCCCATAGTGAGCAAAAGTCCAGCCACAGACTGGCCAAAGTCCATCTTCGGATGGCAAATTTCTAAAGTCCCCCGCAGTGGGCAAAAGTCTCCCGCGGTTGGCAAAAGTCCAGCCACAGACTGGCCAAAGTCCATATTTGGGTGGGAAATTTCTAAAGTCCCCCATAGTGGGAAAAAGTCTCCCACAGTGAGCAAAAGTCCAGCCACAGACTGGCCAAAGTCCATCTTCGGGTGGCAAATTGTAACACCCCAAAATTTGCCCTTTAAATTATTACTGTATAACTGGCTTACGCTTTTTGCATCTGTTTCTTTCATTAGGTCATAATACTTGCCATCATACATTTTCATTGGGCTCCTAAGACATGGGATCAAGAATTCCTTTGAAGCACGGTTTCCTATTTACTTTAAGGATCTTTCATTCAAGTCAAAACAAGAGATTGAATGGTGTTAGGGTTTATTTCCCTGATCACATGGTTTTCAAAAGGTGTTCGATTTAGGATACACTTGAGGTATTGATATACAACACGGGAAAGAAAATTTGAAACCTATTCATATAAAGTGCATTCGTTGTTGGCCTAGGTATAATGAGTAATTCCTCATTCGTCGTCATCGTATTGATCGGATTTTATTTCAATTTGAAATTCTGTTACAATTCAAAAGATACATCCAATGGCCTCAACATCATTAATCGACTTTCACATTATATTAATAACTAGATTTATTATTAATTGAACTTGGTTTCTATTGATAATACGTTTAGATATTATAATAATGTTACCTTTCAAAGTTCCATTTTTTCTCAAATTATGTTCATATACATTTTCTCTTTTTTTATCCATTTTCAAATACAATCCATATCCTAAAATGCAATTCATATTCAATTTGAATTCTAAAGCCCAACCCATATTCTTGTCCATTTTTAACTAGATCCATAAACCACTTTCTTTTAAAATTTGGTTCGTATTCATTTTGCTCTAGATTCATATCTGTTACCAAAAAATCATTTTTTATTTCTGAAACTACAATTCAAAACCCAAAATCACTCTTCTTTTAAACCACTTGCACCCAAAGTATATCCATAGGACAATCTGCAAGAGGAGCTTGATGGTGAGCCATAAGTAGATCCATGGCAATAATGGGATGATTTATGTTCATTTGTACTCCTATCTTATTTCGGTGCGGTCAAAAAAATAAATAAATAACAGTTCATAAAGGCTTGCTCTGGTTTAATTCTTTTGATCATTTTCTCATTTTTATGACAATAGTGAGATTGGCAAAATTATTCTGCAGGATTTCTCCACTTTTTTATGGAATTGAGTTTAGTTTTACAAGATATAAAAGGGAGAACTTCATTCAACAAAAATTCAAAATTCCTTCAATGGATACAACAAAAACACAGAAGATTACATAAGGAGGAAAATCTATCAGAAGCTAAAAACACCAAAACTGAGAAGAAAAATTGAAACAGGATTCAATTACAGTACAACAAAAACAAAACCGAAAAAAAACTTTATGCCTTCAACGTCACCCTTCATCACCATCTTCGTGAACCTTCAATGATCCGCTGCATCGACAATTAACACTTGCAAGAATCATCAATAACCGTTTGCAGAAATGTCAAGAATTCGGAAGTTACTCCACACTAATTCAATCACGTAGGAGGAGAAGAAGATGCAAAGTCGATAATGTAACAGATCGAAAGAAAGTCATTGAGAAATGGTACCTGGAGATCTATGTCGTCATTTTTCGTCTTCGTGGTGCAATCACGACGGAAAGAATCACTGCAGTTACCTCATAACATAGCATCGAAAACCCGCTGCAATCTCAACCCCCAATCTCCCATACATCATCCACCTTCACCGACCGCAAGCAACCCTCTCTTCACTCTCAAGTGTGTAGAGTCGAGAACACATCGCTAGCACCGTCATTATATTCGCGACATCATCGTCATCACGGATAAACACACAACCTGCAAAGTAAGGAAAACCACAAACAAAAAAAAGATGTGAACTATGTTAAACATCAACTACGAAATCAGAAGAAAGGAGAGTTCGTAAAATAAGTCGGTGATCGCGGTAAACTATACGTCTAACGGTTTCTAACTGAAAGTGCACAGCCTATCGCGTAGTAATAAAGATATCGAACCCACAGAGACCAATGTCAACCTACCGTTATCTATCGTTGCGTTGTAAAGCTAAGGCTAATGATATTTTTATGGTTTAAGGGAAACTAGAACTGAAAATAAATCTAAGAAAGAAAATAAGAATAAAACGAGGCCAGGATATGGATTCCGCGCTCCTAAGGGACTTTATAGAATTCGGTACTAATTAAGACTATAGCTAGTTCTGTAGAATATATCAGCTTAAAGACTCCGCCTCACGCTCTCGCGGTCTTAACTAAAGCCACACTTCCTAATCTCAAGATTTTGCTCTCGCTCGCCCGGTAACTAAGAAACGTGTTTTGAAAGCTAATAATATCCTAAACGTCTCTAAAGCGCTCTCGCTGTTTTTAGATAAGTTGACTAATTTCTACTATCTGGTTCGATCCCCACGCTCTCGCTGTGCCGGTTCTAACCTTAATTAGTTTCTCACTCTCGTGACAAAACAATGTTTACTAACATCTCACTCTCGTGACAATGCTAATTAAATTACGCATAGAAATTATAACCAAAACAAAATTTTAATCGTTAATTCGCACCTAGTATTTTCTACCGAGTCCCGTCGGTAACGACGGTCCTCATACGCCGGACTCTAAATAATTAGCTAGACATGTTTATTAAACCAGACAAACAGCAATTAATACTTAAGAACATTAAAACATGCATAATAATTAAACAATGGTAATTTAACATAAACAGAATATTATTAAAATCGAATGTAATTAAAACCTGAAATACAATTGATTCCTCTAACTCCCTCTTCCACAAGTCGGCAAGATTGGAACTTCGGAATCGAAATAAAAGAAACGAAATCTGAGGCTTAAAGAAATCTAATTAAGATAACAATTTCCTAATGTTGGAAATTGTTATTAAAGAGTTTGGAAATTAAAAAGAAAGCAGCAAGAACAAAAGCTGGAAATAAAACTGGGTTGTAAAAACGGCAGAGCTTTCGCACGGCAATAGTCGGCCAAAGAACCCCCCCCCCCTTTTCCAAGTTCTAATAAGCTCTATTTATACTGCAGGGACCCTTCGGAAGTTGCAGAATTTTTAGGAGCACTTTCTCCACTTTGTTGAGAAGTTTACGTAATGCTTGGTCATGTGAGAAACTGCCGGAAGTGTTGAACGTGTGAGGAAAAATAGGAAAAGTGGAGGACTTTGTAAGCTTCTGTTATCCACATTCTGGGTTTAATGAAATTGGATCTGCGACGACCGTAAAGGAGCCATCACGCTCGTGATGATGAATTCTGAACGTGTTACGGTCGTGACCATGTGTTACGGTCGTCATACTTGAAAAAGGCGTGTTACGGTCGTGGCCATCCCATGACGGTCGTGGTGTGCATAGATTTTCACTTTACGTCTATTATTATTTTTTTCTGCACTTTTGTTTTGTTACGGTCGTAACAGGTCCATTATGACCGTAACAGCCTTCTTAACTTTTCCAAAAATGTAGATCTTTCTGTTAGCTTTCCAGCGCTTCGAACGGGGCATCGTTTCGATTTACGGTTCACAAGTTATGGCCATTTTTGTCAGACAACTCCTTGTATGCGAATTATTCCATTTCTCGCCTGATTTGCTTCCTTTCTTTGCATACGACTCTTAAATGGTTGAATACCTGAAATAAACAAAATAAACAGAATACCAACATAATATGGTGCAAATGAAAATCAAAACGAGTACAAAATATGCATTAATAAAGTCAAATAAACGATGTATTTTCACGTCATCAGTCGGCACAAAGAAAATCAGAAAAAAGTCAGGATAACTTTGGTGAAGAAGAGAAATTCGAAACTCCTTCAATTCTTTTTAACCAATCCTCAAATCACCCTAACTAAATTCATAACCACCATAACTGAAGAAATAACAAACTTTAACTGATTCCTAACTGAAATTAAACTGAATCACAAGGAACTCACCTCTATAAAGCCATTGATCAACTTCTGAATTCAAGACCTTTTTTTCTTCATACTCTCTCATTCTTCAATTTCTCTCATCAATCCACCTATTCTTCATCCTTCTTCTCTCATTCATTATCCCTCAAACTTCATTCTTCCTCACCTCACTCTCCCTGATCCCTTCCATTTTTTTTTTCATTTTCATAACCACCTTCATGCTCCTCAAGCTCTCTGGTTCTCTCGCTCTCTGCAATTCCAATATTCACCAATTCTTCAAATCACTGCAACGATTAAACAACATGAAAATCAAAACCAGCTCCAATCTCCATCGATTTTCATCAAAACACCTTCAATAACTCAGCAAAAGAATCTCCTTCAGGACTCTTTTTGGACATCATTCTTCATTGCCTTCAAAGAATTCCGCCTCCGTGATTTCGGTCATCATCACGGCCTTGTGTTTCTTCATCAACCGATCCTTGTCAAAGAGTCGATCTGCAAGAACATCAATAATTCATAACAACACCCAATGCAGTGAATCGAGAACGACAACAAAGAAGAGGTAGAAGACGAAGTAAGAGAACATAAATCCAAAAGTGGTGAATCGTACCTGAGAAACGTTAAACCTCGAAGTCATCATCCTCGCTTCATAGGTATTCACTGAACCTTGTTTACACGTATCTTTTTGGTCGCTTAGGGATTAAAAGAGATCGTTTACGGTAGAGAGGGGAGATCATGAGAGGTTTGGAGGTCCCGATCCCGTTGTTTGAGTGATGTGTTGGAGAAGCCGACTTTGAATTGGAGTAGAGGAGAGAAAGAGAATGAGGATTAACGGAAGATGGGGAGGGTTTTAAGGTGTTTCCATCAGAGTCGACGGTGGCCTCGGCCGCAGAACCGTCTTCTCCGACGGTATCCTAGGGTTTCACTTGGCATTGTTTGAGAAAAATGAAAGGCGTGAGTGTTGAGAGAGGGATTTTCTGGATCTTGTTTTATTATTTATGAAAATTAAAACTCATAATTGGGATTAAAATCACCGTTAGAATAATAAAGGGTATTAAGAACTCATAATAATCTTGATTCACCGTCAAATTCAAGAGGATAAGATTGTCCCCAAATCTGTCCACTCCGGCGGTGACACTTGTCACCGTCCGGTTGGACCACCCCTTCCACAATTTCATGCGTACCACACCATCACACTTACCGTACACCCTACATTATGAAACGTTCAGATTTATCCTTGCCATATGTCTAGCGATCGTGCGGCTGGGATTGGTCTCCTAAGTCTATAGAGTTGACCGAAAACCATAACATACTCCCTCAACCTCTTTTCATTTTGGGCCTAGGAGAATTTGCTTTCCGCGCCCCCTTATCAGGCCCATTTGTTTCCTTTTAACTAACAATTGCTATTTCCTCACCCCCTTCTTATTTCTTTATATTTTTATTTTTCTGTTTTATGTATAGTTCAGTTTGAATCCAGAAAAAAATACCAAAACTTGTAATAAAATTCTACAAAAATTATAGTAGCCTTTTAACTCATTTTAGAACTTTTCTACATTTTTACTTTCTGAATTTTGTTATTTTTCAGTTTAATTTCGATTTTCCATTTAATTAGTGTTATATTGAATTCTTTCATGAACACTTTATTTTGTACATTTTATTTCTCCCACTTCCTATAATATTTTTGTCTCATTCTTTTTGCCATGATTAGAGGACTAAAAATAGAACCTGGAATAATTTTTCTATATTTTTTAGGCCATTTTATCCACTGTTTTGATAGTGTGGTTTGTATAAAATTATGATTGAATCTTAGATTGATTTAAGTGACCATTTGATATAGTTAGGTTATGAATTTGTAGGAGATTTTTTAACACAATATTATAGTCAGGTTAGGGACCCTAGGGAATTAATTTCATATTTTTTCCAGGACTTTTGCTATTTTTAGTGACTTGATCTCATTCAACTTTTCCATTGTAAATCCATCTAGTTTAGCTTAGGATTTTATGGTGCATTAGGACATAGATTAATTAGGATTAGTCTTAGAATATTAGAAGGCCTTAGTGTGGTTTCGCTACTGATTTTAGAATGTTGATATCATGCAAAATACTTTAGTTTTAGGACTTAGTCTTAAAAACCGTTCAAGTGCGTTCCCATGAAGCGATTAGCCATTATTTAGGTTTTATGCCTTATATGCTTTAGAAATTCTTGCAACTTTTTGTTATCTTAATTCATTTTCGACATATTGTTGCATATGCATCTTCACTTCATTTACTAACATCTTCTTTTTGTGCAAGGTATATTTTTCGAGGATTCGCTTATGGACTTGGATTATTTTTATTATGCCTCGATTATATTTTTGTGGTTTGTACTTTGTAATGTAATAGCTTAGAACTCTTATGCTTGTATAGTTTCTATAATTAGGATAGAAAAGATAAAACGAATCAATAGAAAACCAAATCTCAAAAATAAAATAAAGAAATACTCGATCCAACGTCGAGTAAATTTTCAAATAAATAAATTAAGTTTCATGTGACTTTAGGATTCCTCGATTACCATCGCTCCACTCCATTACACCCAAAAGCAAGCCTTGTATGTTGCACACCATAAGTCGTGTGTCTCAGCACCACGCAATCGACCTACCCGATCCATCGTTCAATCTCACTTACGATTCATCCGTTTCACCCACCATGATGTAGGAGGGCCATGTTATTCATTATTGCTTTTCGTACTCGCATTTCTAGTCTATTATTCGCTTAGGTAGATTTAATCTTTCAAGCCTCACTAACCATAAGTCACCATTAAACTCAATCAACTTAGGGTAAAGTCTAGTTTCCCTTAGAGTTTTTCCCTTTCTCAATTTGAGTCTCACTTCTCACCTTTAAAGAAAAATAAAAAAAAAACATTTAAAAGGAAAGTAGGTACAATACGCCATGAGCCTTAAGTTATATGGGAAATGATTAGTGGAGGTCTCCTCCACTCTTCTAGAATGCTTTACAAATGTTTCATTAGGGGCGATCTTGGAAAGTATTCGCTCCTGTATCATAGTCTTTAGTGTTGTACATACGATAAACATAAACTCAAAACACTTCTCATAAAAGACAATAAACCAACAAGACATCACGTCTTCTCTTCTCATCTCATACTCTTTACGGAAGAATGCGACTTGTCTCGACAGTTCAAATAGCGATATGGTAAACACCCTCGAGTCAGAGCCAATAACACCTGAGCTAGAGCTATGGCAACGTCATCCTAAAACACACAAACAAGTTCCCGCCTTAGTTAGACGAACTACGACAACTCTGATCCTCATTTTCCTGATGAGGTACGTAGGCAGCGGGGTAGGGCCCATTCGAGCACATTCTTTATTTTCCCTACGTTTTCCCCCTCTCTTTCCATTTTACTTTCTAATTCCCTTTCTCATTTCCATTCCATTCCATATAGCCATTCTTTCATTCAAAAAACATCTTATTTCTCACCCTTTGAAACAAACTAACAAGCGTGGATCCCGTCGGGTACGGCGGACGGATTGGGGTGCTAATACCTTCCCAGTTTGTAACCGACTTCCGAACCCAGATCTTTGGTTCGCAAGGCCTCATCCTTTCCTTCTTCCTTAGGTTTGTGCAGCATTACCTTTCTCATTCCTTCGAGATAAAAATGCATGGTTGGCGACTCTACCTTTTCCGCGCCACTTTCGCGTTCGTACTAGGATGAAAATCCCGGGAGCGACACAAATTTCTAAAGTCCCCCGCAGTGGGCAAAAGTCTCCCGCAGTGAGCAAAATTTTAGCCACAGACTAGCCAAAGTCCATCTTCGGGTGGCAAATTTCTAAAGTCTCCCGTAGTGAGCAAAAGTCTCCCGTAGCACCAAAAGTCTCCCGTAGTGAGCAGCAACCCCCGAAGTGTGGCAAGATTTCCAGAAGTCTCCCGTAGTGAGCAAAAGTCTCCCGTAGTGAGCAAAAGTCTCCTGTAGTGAGCAGAAGTCCACCCTCAGCATGGCAAAGTATCTTGAAGTCCAACCGCAGATTGGCGAAAGTCCATCCACAGTGTGGCAACGTATCATGAAGTCCAATCGCAGATTGACAAAAGTCCATCCTCAGGGTGGCAAAGTATCTTAAAATTTGACTGCAGATTGGCAAAGGTCCACCCGCATTGTGGCAAGTCAATAGTTGTCCAAATCCATCCAAAAAAACAATACATCATTAAGGCATTGTTGCAACCTATCAATGTCCACCCGCAGTGTGGCAAGTCAGTAGCCATCTGACATCACTCAAAAGGAATCCCCCGTTTACTATTCTTCACATCGTAGTTCTCCCTAAGAAGAGTTCATGTGGTTGGGTTTATTTCCATGTTCTTCTTCCACGGAGTGCAAATTTTCTGGTTGTTTCTGGTATTCAATCCCTGCATACCTCAAACGTCTGAAGGCAACTGCTATCATCCATTCAGGTCTACAGTGATTGAATAGGGGTAGCTGTAACAACCCAAAATTTTCCCTCATATTTATTACCTTGACTGGCTTATGGTTCACATTCATCTTCATTCTCCATTAGGTTATAATACTCACGATCATGCATTTGTGTGAGCTCCTAAAGCATGGTATCTAGGTCATTTTAAATTAGGGTTTCATACCCTATCCATATCTATCAGGTGGATTCAGAGTTTTGGTTATGTGGCGATTAATTACATCAGAGCCTTATACGCTTTCTACTCGATCAAGGTTTATTTCCCCGTTTAAGTGATCTTTAAGAAATTCACTCGTAAGGGATGTTCATTGGTGTATCAGGTATCTTCCAAGTGGATTAGGGTTCTCGCACCAAGACCTGTTTGATGGAGACATTCATTAATGCATGGCATCTTCAAATGATTCAAGGAATATGTTTGGAGGTATTAGTCCTGAGATTTATCATGGGATTAAAGAATGTGATTCGTACAAAGGGTGGAAAATGCGCAACTTTTGTTTATTTGGAAGGCATCACTCGAGTTTATTCATTCTCGATATCCATCTCAAATACGAGTCATTATTATTTTTTACATCCATTCCCCGATTCAATTTAATTCACATTAAACCATTTTTAACTCGTTCTCACATCCAACCCAATTAATCAAGGAAAATATATTTTCTACAATTTTTGTGGCTCACACTCTCTCATCCATTCAAATCACATTAAAAAAAATCTATTTGTTTAGAATAGGTGAGGTGGTGGTGAATACTTTGATGCAGACTAATACTGATAAATGGTATAAGTGACTTCCTCCCACTATGCTTAAGGTTTTGCTTGTTGAGCTTAATGATTATACTGGCCACATTATTTTGGCACTTCTTTGCAAATGCGACTATAAAGTTGCTGCTGTTCATAATGGCTTAAAGGCATGGGAAGCATTGAAGAAAAAATCATGTGGTATAGATACTATATTAACAGAAGTAGATGTGCCATCCATATCTGGTTTTTCATTACTTATTTCAATCATGGAGCAAAACTATCACAACCAAATTCTATTACAAGAAAGGAAAATGAAAAAAACAAAATCCGAAAAGAAAAATGCTTTGCAAATCGAAGGCTTGTACTCATAAACATTAGAAGTTCTCCAATAGAATTCAATTACCAATTCAACATCCAAAGAGGAAACTATATAACAGAAACACCAGAAGAAGTTTTCTAACTTAACAGCCTGATAAGAGAAAACGAGAGAATCAGTTCCAAAATTACAACATAAAACTAGGAAGAAACAACTTCTAACAATTACAATCTCAATTCACTGTACAAAGAAAACTGATAACAAAAACTCCAATGAACCCTCTCCTCACACTCTTCACTCTTCACATTTTTAGACCAAAAAATACAGAGAAAAGATAACAGAACACATTTTTAGTTACAAACTGATAACAGAGACTCATCTTCATCTTCCACATTCTTCTTCGGTCCATCCCTCCTTCAACAATACTTCATCATCTCTCTGCATCATCAATACCTTCAACGAACTCCACAACCTTCATTTTCCTCTTAGTATTTTCACGATGGCTACCCCACATAAGGGCATTGAATCGGTTGCAATGGCATAATAGGAAAATATAAAAAAAATCCAATACAAAATTCTTCAAGGGATTGTATACAACTGTTACCGAAAATCGGTCACCAAAAGAAGGAGCAGAAGAGAATTGCAAACAAAATATCAGTTACAAAATCCCTAAAAAAACAAAAAAAAAACTCACCAACTTCAACCAGATTCATAACAAACTAATAGAATGATAACTGAAATCATAACTGACTTTACCTTGGGAATCACCATTACACTCCTCTGATCTTCTATAAAGGGCCATGGCTGTAACTTCTTCAGTTTTCTGAGTTGTTTAGCTTCAAAAAAAGGTCACCATTCTCTTCACCATTTCCCTCGGATTCCACCATATTCTTCACCTCTCCACCATTTTCTCTCCTCCATTTTTCTTCGAACTCTCATTCTTCAATCCTCACTCACCATCATCATTCATTCAATCTTCATCAATTTCTAATCTCTCACAAAATATTCATAGAAACTCATCCACAACTTCTACATCTTCAATACCTTTTCAATCACCAAACTTGGATGAATTTATCACTCTTCAATCCTTCACAAGCTGCTCTAAGAATCTTCAATCTTCAGCAACACATTGAAGTCCTGCAACAAACACTCCAAGAACCATTCAATGCTTTATCGATCCACATCAATATCACTGTAACAATATTTTCAAGTCCGCGGCAAAGAGGAATGGTTTCAAAACTCGTATATTCGTCAAGATCGAAACCGATCCAAGACTCCTCACCATACCTTCAACAATCTGCTAACACCCGTACATGTAGATTGCATCAAAATTCACCGCAAGTTCACATCACTACAAGAATTACAACAACAATCTTCAACAAGATTCACATTAATTCACACAATATTTCACACTACACGAGATCGAACTTCAAATAACAAGAAGAGGATATGAATTCAAACGCATACCTGAAAGGAGTTTCGCACCGCGGCGGCAGCGCAACAACGGAAGCTCCATCGTCGCATCCTCATTCATCAATCAGAAGCGTAATCAATATCGTGGCGGCATTGAAACAACGGTTGCGTTTTCTTCGTTGTCATCGGCGACACGACTATCATCCATAAGGTACGAACTCAAGATTTCATCATCGTTACGTGTTGATCATTGTTCTTGATGTCAAGCGAATCTCTATTGGATTTTGGTTTTTGGATTCGAAGAAAGAAGAGAGGTTAGGTTATTTTGTTGCGATTCAGTATAGGGATAGAGAATGGGGTTTAGGTTATGGTTATGTGGGAGGTTGAGATTTCGCCGGAGGTTAGGTTTTCACTAGAAAAGGTCTTAATTGAGCTGTGGCGGAAGGGAATAAAGAAGAAGGGATGAAGACCTAGGGTTTCTTCTATCCCCCTTTTATTCGTTTTCAGGTGTTCAGTTTTTTATATATTTTGTTTTGTTTAGTTTTTGAATTAATGAAGATTTCAAAAGGAATATTATAAAATTAATGGAATTTAAGAACAATAAACAACCATAAAAATGAATTAATCACGTTCTGATTCCCAAAATAAGAGGATAAGATTATGATAGATTTTTGGAATCCCCAGCCACACCAGCGATGACACTTGTCACCGTCCGGTAGGCTCCGTTAGCATCCAATCCTGTGTGCATCATCCATTACAATTACCATGGTCCTTTGCTTAAGATCCGTTTGATGAACATACTTTGTAAGTCAACATGATTGAACACTCCATATTGAGTCAAGAGAGTTGACTATGTCCTCACCCTACACCCTCAAGATTCAGCACTAATGGGCCCTATTCTGTCGCTTTTCGCACCTCCCTTCAACAAGCCCAATTAACATTTTAACTAGGAATCACTATCCGTGCACCCCCATTCTAATTTCTCTCTTCTTTTTAATTTCTGTTTTAGTATAGTTCAGTTTTAATCCAGAAAAAATACCAAAAATTGTAATAAAATTCTACAAAAATTATAGTAGGATTCTAATTCATTTTAGAAGTTTTCTACATTTTTAATTTCTGATTTTTGGTATTTTTCAATTTTATTTCAATTTTCCATTTAATTAGTTTTATATTGAATTCTTTCATGAATACTTCATTTTGTACATTTTATTTCTCCCACCTCCTATAAGATATTTGTCTCATTCTTTTTGCAATGATTAGAGGACTTATAATAGAACCTGGAATAATTTTTGTTGTAATTTTTAGGCCATTTTATCCACTGTTTTGATAGTGTTGTTTGTGTAAATTTATGGTTGAATCTTAGGTAGATTTAAGTGACCATTTGACATAGTTAGGCTATGAATTTTTAGGAGATTTTTAACACAATATTAGATTCAGGTTAGAGACCTTAGGAAATTAATTTCATATTTTTTATAGGACTTTTACTATTTTTTAGTGTATTGATTTTAGTCAAACTTTTCCATTGTAAATCCATCTAGTTTAGCTTAGGATTTTATGGTGCATTAGAACTTAGATTAATTAGGTTTGATCTTAGAATATTATAATAACTTAGTGTGGTTTAGCTACTGATTCTAGAATGTTGATATTAAGTAAGATCCTTTAGTTTTAGGACTTAGGCTTAGAATTCCTATTAAGTGTGTTTACATGAAGTGTAACTTTATTTTTGTTTTTATGCTTTAATATGCGTTTTGAACTAATACTTCCTCATTTCATTTTTATGTTTTGGTTGTCTTAATATTTGTATTCCACTTATATAAGCTTACCCATTTTAGAACCAACTTAACTTCCTTAGGAAGTAAATTGAGTTCTAGTTCTTTTCTCATTTCCTTTTCTTCCTTAGGAATATAAATACCTCACAAACCATTAGGATTTCCCTTTTGAATATAATAACTAAATTAGGGTTGAGTCTTAGTTCCCTTAGTTTTTTCCTTTTTTCCACTTGAGTACTTCTTTCTCATCTCATAAGAAAAAATAATAAAATACTTAATAAAGGTTGAATGTTATCATACGACATGAGACTTTGTTGCGGAGTACTTATGCACGTCCCGTTTCGGGGCGAGGTGTAGGTTATCTACCATGATGGATAAGTCTTAGTATGAGAATGTTCACAAACAATAAACTCAAAACACTTCTCATAAAAGGCAATAAACAAAGACATCGCGTCTTCTCTTCTCATCTTCTACTCTTTGCGGACGATTACGACTTGCCTCGACAGTTCAAACATCGATACGGTAAACACCCTCGAGTCAGAGCCGGTAACACCTGAGCTAGAGCTATGGCAACGTCATCCTAAAAAACAAAAACAAGTTCCCGCCTTAGTTAGACGAACTACGGAGACTCTGATCCTCATTTTCCCGATGAGGTACGTAGGCAGTGGGGTAGGGCCCATTCGAGCACATTCTTTATTTTCCCTACATTTCCCCCTTTCTTTTCGTTCTCGTTCATTCTATCATTCCAATTCCAGTTAGCGGCTTATTTCAGTAGCAACTTTATTTTCTCACCCTTTGAAACCGAATTACAAGCGTGGATCCCGTCGGGTACGGCAGACAGATTGGGGTGCTAATACCTTCCCAATTTGTAACCGACTTCCGAACCCAGATCTTTGGTTCGCAAGGCCTCGTCCTTTTCCTTCTTCCTTAGGTTTGTGCAACATTACCTTTCCCATTCATTTGGGATAAAAATGTCTGGCTGGCGACTCTACCTTTACCGCGCCATTTTCGCGTTTGTACTAGGATGAAAATCCCGGGAGCGACACTTAGGTTCCCAAACTTATCTTTAGTCATTCCTAGAAGACACTTTAGGTACCAGGCCTCCTTTCTCCAAACATCTTTTGAACAATTAATCTTTTGTTTTCTACCCTGGTAGAGTCTCTTGTTTCCTTTTCCTTGATAAATCTTATAACCTCCATCAAGCATTTTCTTACCAAATTTTCTTTTACCCATAAACTGCAAATTTTTTGGTTCTTTTAGTATTCAATCCTCTTATACCTTAAATGTTTGAAAGCCGTTGTTGTCATCCCTTTTGGTCTAAGTTGATTGAATAGGGGCAGTTGTAACACCCCAAAATTTACCCTCCTATTTTTAACATAACCAAGTTTTGTTTTGCATTCATTTGTATTCAACTAGGTCATGTTAACCACCATGCATTTCATTGAGCTTCATAGGACCATACATTTTGAGTATCATCAGTCAAAGAATAAAAGGAGTTTATTCAAAGCTTTGAGAATATTTGATTGGTTTTTAGCATCAGGTTTTCTTAAGCTACAAAGGAACTTATACACTTCAAAGGGTCTCAATAGAATCATTTGTTCATCTGGTGATTAGAGTTTCAAAGATTTTGAAGATTGATCTTAGCCCTTACCTTTTGGCTATAAGGATAGGGTTTTGATCAGAGGCCTTTTGTGGTTAATTCTAAGAGAAAAATCTTGATTCTCAGGTTCATTATATACTTCAAGGCACCCTTATGTTCATCTCAAATCATTTCAAAGGTTTTTCAAAGTGATAGAGGAAGAAATTGGGTTCATTTGGTCAAAAAAGTCGACTGCTATCCTACAAAAGTAACTCTTGAATTTTTGGGTCAACCATAGGCATTTCAATTCGTCATACATGATATTATGAGGGTTGATCAAGAGAAATCAAGAAATTCGCAAAATTTTCTAAATTATGGTTTTTCATATTTTTCTAAGTATGGAAAAATCATGTTCATGTGGCTATCCTGCAAGATTCATATCTCCCTCATCAATAATAAAAAATGTGTAAATCAAGGATCAAATTGAAGATGAAAAATCATGCCACAAGGTTGTAGAGGGAAAGAACTTCAAGAGATGCATAGGTAAAAATGTATGGAAGCTTAAAGTTGAGTAAAAATCAATTCAAGTTTCCAAACACTTAAAATATTTCTAAGTGTCAAAATTCAGATTTTTGAACTAACTTCCAAGGAAAAATTCTTCATGATCCAAGACCTTTCTCATTTTTTCCATAGAGATGAAAATTATAGATCTTCTTCCAAGCTTTCTTTTGATACCAAAAAAACCTCATTTGGATCACTAAAGCTTAAGTTATGTTGCTTCAGAGTCAAGAAAAATAAGTTGTTCAAGTGGATGAAAAACTCAAAAAATTTTCTAAGTGTCAGACGATATTGTCAACCCAACTTCATGGCTTCAATTTTCTATTATGCAAGCCTCATCTCAATCTTTTTCCAACATGAAAGTTGTACCTTGTAGCATGACCTTACCAAGGACACCAATTTTTCTCCATTTGGATGCTCATACCTCAAGTTATGCTCACCCAAAGTAGCCATCATGCTACATTTTTCATGTCTAAAAAAGTGTTGATTTTTTAAATCTTAAACTTGTTCAGCAAATAGGATAATTGTTCAGCAAATAGGACACTTGTCAGCTCATGGTGCACGGATTTTACACACTTATCTAACCCTAAACATGTGCACATGACTTTGGTTCCAAGCCTCCACCCAAACCAACACCATTCATGTGTTTTCTTTGATAGTTCTCTCTCCCAAACAAAAATGCCAAGCCACAAACCTATTGCTTTGTTTCCATTCCTCATTCATACCCTATGAGGCATTTCTCTATAAATAGAGATCCATCCTACTTCATTTTACAAGCTTTGATCTCACTTTCTTTTCTCTCATCATTTTCTCTAAATCTCTCATTTTCTCACATATATTTTGGCACTAGAGCTTCAAGAGTATTCTTGAGTCTAAATAATGATCATTATTTCTGATGTGATTTTAATTGTTATTTACTAAGAGTGTATCATCTCTTGAGTAAATATTTCTTCTATAAGAAGTTATTAGGTTTCGAGTTAAACCAGTAAAAGCTCTTGTTTAGTTTACGGGATATTCTTAGGAAATGTCTGTTTTGCCAAAAAGAAAAACACTATTTGAGTTCGTGAAGCTCAACCATCAATATCTCTACAACAATGCCTAATTTCAGCTCGATGTAAGAGTTATGTCGGTTCGAGCTTAGCTTGTATAGAATCTCATATTGGGTCCTAAGTTCAGTCTCATGTAAAAGCCCAATTAGTATGATATTAAGCTGTGTAAAATCTCATATTGGTTCGATGTAAGACCGTGTAAAACTCTAATTTGATTTGGAGGATAACTAGCTCAAAACTCCATCTCAGGTCAGAGGATAGTCAGTGTAAAAAACCATCTTGGTTCAAGATCTTCTTGTGGAAACTTTCAGTTTGGTTTGGAGGATAACCACTTTAAACTCAGTTTGTTGTTTGGTTGATAATTAGCCTTTAAACTTCATTTTCTTGTATAAGGAGATTCGTTGCCATATCATTCTAAAAGCTCTCAAGAATAATGGATACTACCTAAAATAATTCTTAGGGACATGACTAAGCCTATATAAATCTATGGTATTTTTCGCTCTCTTTTATCTTTTTATTTTATCATCTTTCTGTTGGTTTTCCATCTATCTTTTTATTTCACTGTGTATTTACTCCTTTGTTTTACAAAGTATTTTCAAACTCTGATTTTTTAAATGATTTTGTTTTCAACCAACGTTTTTTAAATATTCAAAATTCACCTCTCTTATAGATGGAGTCACATGTCCAACATTAACGAAATCACATGTTAGGTCACTCCGCATAAAAAGTTGAGGGATATATTCATCCTTTGTTGGCAAAGGCCCCCATTGGTTTCAGGGGTTGCTAAATTTATAGAAAAAAACAATGTATATAACCTCATGAAGGTTAACCAAATATATGTATGAAGGTTAATCAAAATGAAAAAATTATCTTTATACCATTATATTCATCCGTTTCAATTTGTTTCACATTTACCGTGAAAGAGATTCAATTATGTTGATCGAATAACAAAATACATAATTTTTACATTCAAGATTATATTTTGTGAGATTCTATTTGAATTTGTGTAAAAGATGATTTCATGTGATATACTAATTGGTTTAATCATTTTTATTTTTGTTAAGATTTTCTATTGATGAATTAGATTCTTCCTTCACATCTTCTCTTATTATTTATACCTGTGATTTTTTTCCTTTGATTTTTTATTTATTTATGCAATATTTAATTTAATTTATTTTACCAATTTTTTATATTTAAAAGCTAATTAATTAAACTCTTGAATTTAATGTAAAAACTAATCTTTTATAATTATAAATTAGGATTAAATATATTTTTAGTCTCTATAAATATTCCAATTTTGATTTTTAATCTATAGATCAAGTTTTAGTTTTATAAATTTTTTTTACACGCAGATTTAATTTTTGTAAAAAACTAAAATTGCATGCAAAAATAATTTTATAAGAATTAAAATTCGACATTTTTTTTTATAAAAACTAAAATTAAAAATTGAAATGAAACTAAAAACACATTTAACCTATAAAATGTTACTCACTCTGTCTTGAAATAATAATCTTTTAAGATAAAAAAATTATTTCAAAATGATAGTCTTTCTACGTTTCAATGCAATATTAATTATATTTTATCAATTTTATCCTTAATTACATTATTTTCAATGCATTATATCATACTATACTTTTATAACCATCAATAGTAATTAAAAACAATTTTATAAAATTGTTATATTTAATTATTCAATAATTACTTTTTTTAATTTATTAATAACAACTTTAAACAATTATTATTTTAAGACGGAGGGGAGTAAATAATTGAGAAGTGGTTTGAAAAATTTGAGACGCGTGGCCGTCTGTCCCACCATTAAAAAAGATCTGGAAATTTTCTGTTTGCAATTTGACATAGTTTGAGAAGAAAAAGAAAAAAGGATTTGGAGAATGGCTTTGACATGGTCGAACGTGGCGAAGAAGACGATGTTGTTTGAGGTATGGTGCAGTAGTAGAAAGAGAGACAGTGGTATCCACCCATACAAAGTCGTTGAGATTACTCCTCCACCCAAATCTCTTGGCGTTCGTTCTCTTCCACCCGTAAGTTCCCATCATCACCATTTTTTTTAGGTCTTGTGTAGATTACTCGTTGTTTAATCACGATAAAGCAAGTAGAGACCTTATTTATTTAAGTATGATTTAACTCAGACAAACATTTTATAATGCTTTATTAGTCATTATTTAATAATGACAAATTTTAGGTAGGTAGTCCGTATACGTCCTCAAAGACGGCCGTTGTTTAGCTTCTGAAAGTTCAACACTTTCTTATAAATCATCTGGCATTGTGGTTTATGTGAAATTTGTGACTGAACTGAACAATAACCATATTTTTAGTATAATTTAACCTAAAAACATCATTTTTTATAACTATGGTATAGGTATAAGTATCCACAGCCGTTTAACAGGGGATTTTTTCGTCGTGGAACCTTTTAAGTACACAAGATGTGGGGTTCAGATTGAATCAGTGACCAGTTGTTTAAAGTGCTTAGTCCCTTGGCACTCTGACCAAACATATGTTGATAAAAAAAGCCTCCAAACACATGAATAACTCTGGTATTCTAACAGCTATTAAAGGGCAACCAATAGACAATCATGAAGTTGAAGGTTCATAAAAAGGCCTTACCATTATATTATTGAAACAGGTCCATTACTTTCAAGTAATAATGTCATACTGTCTTTCACACTTTCCTTGAAAAGAATGTTTTTGGTTTAATGGGCTTATATACAGTATTGGATGAATACTAGTGATCTTATAATATTGCATGTGCTGCTTGCTTTTGAACTTGTGGAACTTTTTGGACCCTACTCTTTTGTACTAATCTCCATAATAATTTGTCCATTTGATGTAAAAATAAAGCTATGAAGGAAAACCAAAAGAGAATGAAATTGCAAAGGGATTTCATTCATTCTACATGATTTTTAATCTACTCAAAGTCTTGGATACATTGTAGAATTAAGCACTTAGTGTGAATTTTTAGGTGCATAAGAGATCAGGTGGGTGCCCGTGCACCGATATAGTTGAAAAGAAAAGTGAAAACTTGATGACAACCCTGTGATGTCTGTCACATGATTAGAATGGTAACAATTGCAAATTGCTTATTAGAATTTCTGGAAGTAATGGCAAAGGGTGTAATAATGTTGCAATCTCAACTTAAGGCCTGTAAATAGTTATATGTTACCCTGACTAATCATAAAAATCTAGCTAATGAGAATCTTTAGCATCAGTTTCCGAATTGTTAACTGGAATCATATTTAAGGGTTTTTAAAGTTATTAAGTTTGAGACTTGAAAATGTTATTGGAAGCTTAGCCGAGAGTTGGAGTCCTTTGTTGAAATAATTTTAACTGGTATGTTAACTTAACACCAATTTGTGACAGAAACTACTAATTGAAGAGGAAAAACCGTCACTGATTTGCTTTCTTTGGTGAACCCTCAGCCTACTTAACGAATGCTCTTCTACATGCCTCTCAATAAAGGGAATGTTGAATGAGAGAAAAATAGGAAGACATATGGTGAAATCATACATCTTCAACTATACAACAAAAACTTTTTATATAAGCATAAAAGAAATAAATACTGGATTTGGGCCTAAGCCCAACAAGTGAGCTTGGCAAGGATAGTGATGTTGGGTGTAGTGTGTCATCTTTCTTTAGAGTAGCTCTTGCTATGGGATTATAGGAATTATTCTCTGCTGTAGTAGTTCTTTTTATTTCAATAAACAAGATATGAGATATGACATGATATCTCTATGTATATGGATCCTAAGATCACCTCCAACGGAGGCAAGATGCCAGTTTGATAGATGGCAAAAGTAGTAACATTTTTTTTTCATGGTTGGAGTTCTACACGTGACAAACATATTAAAGATATGCAACGGTAACAATTGATTTTGTAATATTATTAAATTTAAACTATTGTTTTATAGGTTTTGTTTTGTTTTATTTTCTTTTTATTTATTTAATGTTATTTTAATAATTCTTTTGTTTTAAATTATGATGATTACAATTTTTTACATTCAAAAATTTAAATTTAAATTTTTTTAATTTTTTTAAGTTTAAAAAAAATAAATATGAATAAAATATTAATATATAAGTTAAAGTTGTGGGATTCAATATGAGTTCATGGGTCCCGTAAAGAACGGGTTCGAATCTGCGCCCTTGCATCTGATGTCCCAACATAGCTATCAACTGAGCTGACTTAACGGGGCGATCCTAATTTTATTTTAAACAGCAAATATTTCTACATTTTGCTATAATATCCATTGAAGTTAAAAAACAGTGATTCTGTTTTGCTTATTTAGTGAGCCCTTTTTTATTGGAGTTTGCATCTCAGTCGAAAGAGTGAAATTGACCTTTGCAGAAAGGATGGATAAAGTTCTATATGATATAGGTCTTTTGACATGAGAACATGTGATGAAAAAGATGCAATCATTTCTAAGATGTAGGCTGCATATAATTGAAGACAACCCATGTGTTGGACCTTAAAATACAAAATTTAGAAGGATATTAAAAGTTGAAGAATATTAATTTTATGCTTGTGGCTATGATTTCTTCTTTAGGATCACTATTTTCTTTTAAGTTCAGACACTTCTGATCAGTGTGTCTGGTGTCCGACACAGGCCCGACACATTCAATTAATTAATTTTCTCAAATTATTACGAGTGTCGTGTCTGTTGTTTGTGTCTATGTCATTGCTTCATAATCTATTTATCTCTTTTTTCTTAATAGAAAAACATTATAAGAGAATGCAGATGGGTCCATCTGAGATTTGAAGTTGAAGCAAGGTGTTTGGTTAACTAGCTGTGAATGTTCCTTTGCCTTTAGGGTTCTGAAAGCAGAACAGTTTTGGTAGATTCTTCAGTTCAACTTTTCATAACTTGTTCAGTAAAGCAATATTTGATCACCTGTCATGTCTTGTATTATTATCCTCCTGATTCAATTATTTATACTCGTGATCTAACACATCTTGTTTTGGGTGATACGATTAATTATAACTGAGAAAGAAAAAAGAAACATGACATATTCAGTTGTATTGTATCCAAGTAAAGTGATATCATTTATTTATTTATATTGTTTAAAGCAGAACTTGCAGTGTGGGGAGAGTGTCACAATTGAAGGACAAGCTTATACTATTTCAGCTGTAACACTTCGATATCAGCTTCGCAAAGGAAAATACGAACAAACCGAGAAGAGACTCGATGTTTTGTCAACTGGAAGATACTTAGTAAATTTGTATTTTGAAAATTTATTAGAACAATCTTGATGAATGTTCTATGTTGATTTGCAAGATGTATTTAACTGCTTTGAGAACGTATATGAAAATTAGAAAAACTTTCATTTTTAATAAACTTTTTTGAAAAAGTTGAAAAGTGGCTAACACAGCACATGAGTAAATTATGAGTCAACAATTTTCATTTTTATTAAACAAAACTAAGATTCATGGTTTTGATATTGCAGTACATTTTGAACATACAGATGTATATAGTGTGCAGGTGTGGGGGACCATGTAAGTTCTCAAGTGCACAACCAACAAGAGTGACAGAATCTTTTATCATAAAGTATTCATTTATGAAACATAGTATGTGTATAACAATAATGTGATCCTTTTATTTGTGTATGTGGTACTTAGTTGTACACCTGTTTTGTTTTCGTTCATACTCTTGTCGTGTATGTTGCCAATAATTAACATGAGATTCAACAAGTCTAGGGACAGATTAGATATTTAGATTGCTGTGGTGAGTAAACTTCCATAGCTATGGTTGATATATAGCATTTGTTCAAAAGAAAATATTCAATGCAAAATTTCCTTAGGAAACATGAGACAATAACATAAGAAACGTCTAGGGACAGATTAAATATTTAGATTGCTGTGGTGAGTAAACTTCCAAAGCTATCTCGTTGATAATATAGCACTTGTTCAAAAGAAAATATTCAATGCAAAATTTCCTTAGGAAACAATCATTTTGGTTTTTAAATGTGTTAGACGTTTCTTAAATGTATGTGACAATACCATAAGAAATGTCTAGGGACAGATTAGATATTTAGATTGCTGTGTTGAGTAAACTTCCAAAACTATCTGATTGATAATATCTAAGCAAATGAAGGACTCCGTTAATGGAGTGAAAATGCAGTAGAAAGAAGAAGAACAATGAAGAAGAAGAAGTTTGTTATTGAATAAATTGATACACAGTAGTTGCAACTGAACTATATATAGACTACTAACTCGATAACTAACTCTAACTTCATTGTAACAGAAAATGTGAAATTATCTCGTGAGGTAATCCATACTATGCACACTCATGTATCCTCTTTGCTTTTAGCTAGCTCTGCATTATGTTCTACTGCTGTTACCCCCTCACAAGCTTGAGGTTGATATAAATCAATCAAGTCAAGCTTGGATAAGCATTCAAAAGATGGCCTAGGACCAATGGCCTTTGTAAACACATCTGTTGCTTGATCTTTAGAGGAGACCGGGAGCAACCTCATGACACCTGCATGAAGCTTTTCACGCACCAAGTGACAATCAATGTCTAAGTGTTTGGTCCGCTCATGAAACACCGGATTGGCTGAGAAATGAATGGCACTTTGATTGTCGCAGTATAGAACTGGAAGACGCGAAGGATGTTGCTGAAGATCATGCAGCAGGAAACACATCCATTGCAGTTCACGAGTAGCAGAGGCAAGAGCATGATACTCGACTTTAGCTGAAGAACAACTAACATTGATTTGTTTCTAGGATTTCCATGAAACCAAGGACTGACCAATAAAGAAACAATAACCAGAAATGGATCGCCTTGTATCAATGCAACCACCTCAATCTGCATCACTAAATCCGAGAATTTGCAAATTAGATGATGTAGATAGAAAGATGCCACGAGCAAGAGCCTTCTTCAAATACCTTAGCACACAGATAGCAGCTCTATAATGAGTGTCAGTGGGAGCACTCATGTATTGGCTAAGTTGTTGTGTGGCAAAGGCAATGTCAGGTCGAGTTGTAGTGAGATAGATCAGCCTGCCCACAAGTCTTCTATATGCAGTAATATCAGAGAATGCAGAGCCATTGTCTTGATGGAGTCTAATAGAGGCATCCAGAGGTTTAGATGCTGGCTTACAACCAGTCAAACCAGCATCATGAAGAAGTTCAAGACAATACTTCCTTTGACATAGGGTTATGCCTTTTGATGATCTAGCTACTTCAAAACCAAGGAAAATTTTTAGTATCCCAAGATCCTTTATTCGAAATGCTTTGTGCAAGGCTTTTTTGAGATCATCAAAAACATCTAGAGATGTGCCAACTAGTATTATGTCATCTACATAAACTAGAAGAGCAGTGAAAGAAGTTGAGGTTGCCTTGATAAAGAGAGTATGATCAGCATGAGCATGTTGAAAACCCAGAGCTGTAAGGAATGCTGTCAATTTCTCAAACCATTTCCTGCTGGCTTGCTTTAATCCATAAAAAGATTTAGTAAGCTTGCAGACTTGCCCAGGTTGAGGAGCTACAACACCTTGTAGAACTTTCACGTAAACAACCTCATGGTTATCTCCATGAAGAAAAGCATTGTTCACATCAAGTGGATGTAAATGCCAACCATGAATAGCAGCTAAAGCAAGAAGCACTCTAATTGTGGATAACTTAGCAACTGGTGAGAAAGTTTCAAAATAGTCCAGACCCTCAGTTTGATTGAAGCCTTGAGCCACAAGTCTGGATTTGAACCTTTCAATGGAGCCATCAGCATGCCTCTTGACTTTATACACCCATTTGCTGCCTATGGGAGAGACATCAGATGGAAGATTGACAAAGTCCCAAGTATGATTATTTTTAAGAGCTTCAATTTCACTCTGCGTAGCCTGTACCCATCTGGGATCTTTAGATGCAACAGTGTAATTACTTGGTTCTTTTTTAGAAGAAAAAGCCATGACACAAGCTTGATGACTAGGTGATAAATTTGAATATGATAGACATTGTTCTATGGGATATTGGCAAGAAGAAGAAGAAGAAACTGTAGAATTGCATATGTAATCTTTAAGATGAGAGAGAGCTTGTGTGACTCTTGTAGACTTTCTAATAGGGTCAGGTGGAGAGGCTAAAGAAACATCAAGAGGAAGAAACTGAGGATGAGAGGTAGAACTGCCATCATCTCCCAATGTACTGTCAGAAGAATTTTGAGAATCATTATGTGAATTGTCATCAGAAGACAAGACATGAAGAGATTCTTGAGGAGATTCAACATGAGGAAGGGACTGAGACACAATTTGATGTTGATGAGGAATTTGTGACTCAATAGAATCAAAGTATGTATGAGAAAGAGTTTGTAACTGATGATCAATGTATATATTTGTGGGAATAGAATTATCAGAATGTGCAGAGAAAGGAAATTCCATATCAAAAAATTTCACATTCCTAGAAACAACAATGTCATGAGTGACTATGTCTAACATGATAAAGCCTTTCATACCTGACTTGTATCCCAAGAAAGCACATTTTCTTGCTCTAGCATCAAACTTATGTCTATTGGTTGTAAGAGTGGAAGCATAGCTCAAGCATCCAAACACTTTTAGAGAGCTTAGATCAGGAACACTTCCATACATGACTTCATAAGAAGATTTATTGTTCAAGACTTTAGTAGGGATCCTATTCATGAGATACACATCATAAAGAATAACATATGACCAGAATTCTTTTGGTAATTTGGATTGAAACATGAGTGTTCTACTAATGTTGAGAATATGCTGATGTCTCCTTTCAACTCTACCATTCTGCTGAGGAGTGTAGACACAACTTCTTTGATGCAAAATTCCTTTTGAGGCATAGTATGTAGGCATAAGTAACTCAGTACCATTGTCACTTCTGATCATTTTAATTTTTCTGCTGAATTGAGTTTCTACCATGGCTACAAATTCTACTATCTTATGACCTACTTCAGCTTTAGATTTTAACATTACAACCCAAATATGTCTGCTATGATCATCAAGTATAGTCAGAAAGTATTTAAAACCATGAATAGAAACTGTATTAAATGGACCCCATACATCAACATGAATCAAATCAAACAAATCCTTGGCATTGTTATTTCTGATAGAAAAAGGCAAACACTTTTGTCTAACTTGCTGACAGACATCACAAGCTTTATGGACACTACTAGGGATGTAGCTATACATGTTGCTCATACATTTCATTCTATCATGAGATAAATGCCCTAATCTCAAATGTGATTGGACCTAACTCAACCCTACAAAACCGGTTGGTAGAGTGAGGATTGCCCCCACTTATATACACATGCTCAGACCATATATTGTCCGATGTGGGACTCTTAACACACCCCCTCATGCTCAGGACTAGACAACTAGAGCGTGGAAATAAATGTTGGGTGGACCGATAGCGGAAACCATAGAAGGTGGCCCACTAGATCTCAAACGAGGCTCTGATACCATCTAAGCAAATGAAGGACTCCATTGATGGAGTGAAAATGCAGTAGAAAGAAGAAGAACAATGAAGAAGAAGAAGTTTGTTATTGAATGAATTAATACACAAAGTAGTTGCAACTGAACTATATATAGACTACTAACTAGATAACTAACTCTAACTGCATTGTAACAGAAAATTAGAAATTATCTAGTAAGGTAATCCATACTATGCACACTCATGTATCCTCTTTGCTTTTAGCTAGCTCTGCATTATGTTCTACTGCTGTTATAATATAGCACTTGTTCAAAAGAAAATATTCAGTGCAAAATTTCCTTAGGAAACAATCATTTTGGATTTTAAATGTGTTAGACGTTTCTTAAATGTATGAGACAATACCATAAGAAATGTCTAGGGACATATTAGATATTTAGATTGTTGTGGTGAGTAAACTTTCAAAGCTATCTGATTGATAATATAACACTTGTTTAAAAGAAAATATTCAATGCAAAATTTCCTTAGAAAACAATCATTTTGATTTTTAAATGTGTTACGTTTCTTAAATGTATGAGACAATACCATAAACCTGAACTCTCGGCCTATGGTTGAAATGCTGTTTACCTTATCCGTGAATAATTTTTTAGGTACTATTATAGATGACTCTAGTTTTAATGTTTAATTGTAATTGTCATTTTGAATCAAGTAGATAAGGGGTTCTTTTTATTAGAAATAAATAATTTATATTTATTAGTTTGTTAGAGGGTATTTTAGTATTTTGTGTGTTTTTTGTAACCCTAGTTTAAGTCTATAAATAGACTAGGGATGTCACTCAATTACTGAGACTATTATTGTAACATTCCTCGTAGCCGTCATTCTCTTTTAATAGAATATTTTTCTTTTCATCATTCACCTTGTGCACCAACAATTGGTATCTAGAGCCTGGTTCAGATTCTTGGGAAACACGAGTGAAAAAGTGAGGCTTGTGTGATTGATTTTGGTTCTTGGATTCACGTTGAATCTTGAACAAAAATTTGATCAGAATCACATTGATTCCGTGGGTTGAGAAACACTGTATGGTGAGATCTGACTGTATTGCACAAGGTAGAAAATGATGAACGGAAACGGCGGAATGAATACCAAGCTTCTAGTATTTGATGGAAAAAACTAGAATCATTGGATGATTCAGATGCGTGTATTGTTCCGTGCTCAAGATGTTCTAGATCTTGTCACTGATGGTTACGTTCCGGTAGCAGCAGATGCAACAAAGGAACAAAGGAATGCGCAGAAAGATACAAGGAAGAAAGATTAGAAAGCATTGTTCTACATCCATCAATGTATGGATGCAAATGTGTTTGAGAAGATAGCAGATTCAACGACAACAAAGGCTGCGTAGGACACACTGGTCAGATGTTACGGTGGTGACGCATCAGTGAAGAAGGTGAAGCTTCAGTCCCTGAGAAAGCAATATGAGAATCTCAACATGAAGAACAATGAGAATGTTTCTGAATACATCTCCAAAGTGATTTTGATCACTAATGAGATGAAGGTGTATGGAGAAACTCTTTCTGAACAAGTAATCATTGAGAAGGTATTGAGATCCATTACTCCTCAATTTGATTATATTGTGGTAGCAATAGAACATTCTAAAGATCTGAGCACTATGAGAATTGAAGAGCTGCAAAGTAGTCTAGAAGCACAAGAGTTGCGTCTGACTGAGAGAAATACTGAAAGGGAAGTAGAACATCAGACTCTGAAATCAATTTCTAATAAGAGGCATCAGAAGCAATCTTGGTCAGAAACCAAGAGAAGATCTGATGGTGGTCAGAAGTCAGAAACCCCAACTTCTGATAGGCAAAAGAATGCTCAAAAGGGAAAAGAGAGGTATGATAAGAAGAAGATCCAATGTTACTGTTGCAAGAAGTTTGGTCACTTTGCTAATGATTGTTGGTCAAACAAAGAAAGGAAGTCACAAGAAGCAAATATAGCTAGAAATTCTGATGATGAATCTGTGCTACTGATGGCTTATGAATCCGATGATATGAATTTGACAGACTGGTGGTATATGGACACTGGCTGCTCAAATCATCTTATTGGAAATAAGAAATGGCTGGTTAATTTTGACTCTGAAAAGAGGACAAAGATCAGATGTGCTGATGACAAATATCTTAACGTTGAAGGTATGGGAAATGTCAGAGTTATTCTGAACAATGGGAAAACATCATTGATTCAAAAAGTGTGGTATGTACCTGGCATGAGAAGCAATCTGATGAGTGTGAGGCAATTAATTGAGAAAGGTTTTTCAGTTACCATGAAGGACAATCTTCTGAAGCTGTATGACTGTAATCAGAAGTTGATTATGGAGTCAGAACTGGGTAGAAACAGAACATTCAAAGTGAATGTCAGAACTGCAAACTCAGAATTTCTTAGTGCAACTAGTGTTGTGGAAGAAAGTGAGTTATGGCACAGAAGATTTGGTCATCTGAATTTCAGAAGTTTAGGGCATCTGAATTCAAAGAAGCTGGTATATAGAATTCCTACAATCAAGAAGCCTGAGATGTCATGCGGAGTGTGCATGGAAGGAAAGCAACCAAGATTTCCATTTGCATCAGAAGTAGCTCCAGGAGCCAAACATGCCATGGGAGTAGTACACTCTGATGTGTGTGGTCCATTTCTAGTAGCATCAATTGGAGGGAACAAATACTTTGTGTCATTTGTTGATGAGTTCACTAGAATGACGTGGCCATCCCTTATTAAATTTAAACACGAGGTGTTTGCTGAATTCAAGAAGTTCAGATTGAAGGTTCAAAATCAGAGTGGTCAGACTCTGAAGATTATCAGAACTGATGGTAGGGGAGAGTATAACTCCAAAGAGTTCCAGAAGTTTTGTGAGTAAAATGGAATTGAGCATGAGGTTACTGCTCCCTATACTCCTCAACACAATGGTCTTGCTAAAAGAAGAAATCGTACTTTGCTTGATATGATAAGAAGCATGCTGAAGGAAAAGAAGCTTCCTCAGAAGTTGTGGGGAGAAGTTGTTGCTACTGCAACATATGTACTTAACAGATGTCCAACGAAGAAGCTGAAAGAAATAGTTCCTATTCAGAAGTGGACTGGAGATAAGCAGAGCGTTAATCATCTGAAGGGTTTTGGTTATGTATGTTACAAACATGTTCCAGAAGCTAGATGATAGAAACTGGATGATAGAAGCAAAATGATGTTACTAATGGGGTACCACAGTACATGTGCGTACAAGATTTATTGTCCAGAAACTAATAAAGTAGAAATCAACAGAGACGTAATTATGAAGGAATCATAAGTTTGGAATTGGGAAAAATCTTAATCGGACTCTGATGAGAGAACATCTGAAGAAAGCTAAGAACCAATAATTTCTGAAGTTGGAGTGAATTCTGATAATGATTTTAACTTTGAAGGTGATTCTGATTCTGAAGAAGAATCAGAAGATGAAGGTGATTATGATGACCCAGACACTGGTGATAATTTAGACTTTGGGAATATGCCAGACTTTGAAGATGGTCAAGGCTCTGGAGGAGGTCAACCTTATGAAGCTAGAACTTATGAAGGAGAAACTTCCGAGGTTCAAACATCTAAAGGAAATTCTGAAGTTCAGAGACCACAAAGAATCAGAAGAATCCCAAGAAGGTTTGCAGAGTTTGACATGCTGCCAGACACTGAAGTTGATTTTGAAGGTGAAGTTATTCAATGTGCCATGTTAGTAGACTCTGAACCCGTAAGTACGAAAGAGGCTCTTAAGCAGAAAGTCTAGCTGAAGGCCATGAAAGAAGAACTTGATGCTATAGAGAGAAACAAGACTTGGAAGCTGACAGAACTTCCAAAGGACAAGAAAGCCATCATCGTCAGATGGGTTTTTAAGTAGAAGTTAAAGCCAGATGGATCAATTGGCAAACATAAAGCGAGGTTAGTAGTGTAACACCCCAAACTTTGCCCTCATATTTATTACCTCTAACTGGCCTTATGCTTCGCATTCATTTGCATTCTCCATTAGGTCATAACATCACAATTATGAATTTCATTGGCTCCCAAGGCATGGGATCTAATCATTCCCTTGTGATATGGATTTTCTATTCAAATGCGATTTGTCTAGCTATTACACTCGAGATTAGGGAAAAGGTTGAGTTTCTAATATCGTGAGTATTTTCCTAGCAAAGTATCATATTCCAAGATTTTCTTAAGAGGTCAAAAGATTAAAGTTTCATCATGGGATATTTGGGACTGACAAGAAATTAGGGTTTTGTTGGCTTTCAACATCCCAAAGTTATTCTCTTCCTCAGTATGCATCAGCTGAGATCATTGGGCTGAGGTTTTAGGATAAGGCAATCTTAGCCTCACATCTTTCCATATTTCAAGGCTTACCATCATCCATCATTGAGGCCAAGGAACTTTATGGGTCACTTACAAATTGATTCGAGTGCGTCATTTCCAAGCAATTTAGGGAACATGGTCTGAGGTGTTAATTTTGGAATTCATCATGGCATCAAGTTTTGGTTCAAATAATGTGACTCAAACTAAAGGTGAAAAATTTGGAAAGCATCATTCAAGTTCAAATTCGAGTCCATTCGAAAGCTCGATGTCCATTTCAGATACAGGTCATTACCATTGTCATATCTATTCGCCGGTTCAATTAATTTCGTTTACTCCTCCAAATCATAATACATTCCATTAAAATTGTTCAAGCCATATTTCGCCATAAAAATCTTTGCGTTCATTTTTTTCCAAAAACCATATTCATGTATTTGTTGGACCAAGTTCATTCCATGTCTCTTATAGATTTGTGTCATGTCCATTTGTTCAAAGTCTTTATCTGTCATTCAAGTGATTTCTTCTCATTTTATCTAATTTTTGATCTATACCAATCTATCCATAAAGCCATATTTTGAAACCATTTTCCTTTACCACCGGTACAATACAAATTTAAGTCCATGATGAATTCTAACTTCCCTTTTGTCAAAACCAGAATACAAGTTTGGTCAAGGGTCATGATATTTCATTACTTGATTTTACCTCTACCTCTATGTTGAGACACCCAAATCCATTAATTATGAAGTCATTGGTCACCGATTACTAATATGAGTTATGCTCTTTTCACGGATACCCATGAACAAGTTGCCAATGATAATTATGCAGCTGCATATTGGTCCTTCTAAACTAATTGCAGCTACCGACAAAAGAACTTAATGGACTTAATGCACATATGTTTTCTTCACATAATTATTCACTATGTTCGTTACTTTTGTTCTTCATACAAAAGGAGAATAAGAAAATACATGAAAAATATACTTATTCAATTAGAATAAATGATAACAGAAGAAGAACTCTAAAAAATAAAGTGGAAACAATTTTTCTTCCTCCCAGAGTTCTCGAAAAAAATCTTTACTCTTCATCATTCTCAATTCTGCAAGAGGACTCCCGCGGTAAAATCCATCATGAGAGATCAAAACAGATCATCTTCAATTGCTCTCTGCATTGATCATCACCTCTCCAATCATATTCGAAAAAACGTAACGACTTCACTCACTTCACAAACCTGTAACCTGCATAACAGATAACAAAGTCAGAGAGGAGTCCAATACTAATATGGTCAGCAAAGAAATTTCCTACAAGGGTATCAAATCACTTGCCATGAGGGTTTAGATTTGTGGAGGTTGTTTGCCGAGAAATTGCGGGTAGTGCTACGGACGGTTGGAAGCCTGAAGGAAAAAAGCAAAACGCAATAGGAGAAAGGAGTTACAAGTTTGTCCATTCCAATTGATATATGATAGCTATGGTAGAAAAACTAATGGGAACTAAGAACCTAACAGAACTCCCAACTGATTTATAACCGAAACGTAACTGAATCACAAAGGACTTACCTCTATAAAGCCATTGATCAGCTTCTTCATGAAGGAAAAAAAACCATTTTTTTCATTCTAAATTCAGTCTCCTAATTCTCTCAAGCATTCTTCATATCTTCTTCTATCTTTCATTCACTTCAATCCTTCAACCTCTCACTATACTTCATTTTCGGAATTTCCATCACCGTCTTCCAATCTTCTGAATCTCCAATCTTTATCAACTTCTTCCAATCTTCTGAATCTCCAATCTTCATCACCTTCTTCCAATCTTCTGAATCTCTAATCTTCATCACCTTCTTCCAATCTCCTGAATCTCTAATCTTCACTCATCTTCATCATTTTCGTAACCTTGATCCTCTGCATCCTTCATGTTACTTCCAAGAACCTGCAACAAAGAAGATCGATCACATCAACATCGCAAAGGTGCAATGAAATGGAACTCCAACTACAGAACAACCACAGGTAACAAGAATCCAGAATAGTGGAAGGAGAAGAACGTACCTAATTTCGTAGCAATGGGAACAACATAACCTTCATCAAGTGCGACATCGATTATCAAGCTCCAATCTCCGACGCAAGAACACCAAGTTTCACCGTCGATCTTCCGCATCGGAATCACCGATACCTTCAACACACGAGAATCCTCATCAATGAAGCTTCATCAAATAATTTACCTTCATCGGATGGCATCAACAACGCACCTGCAAAAATCAAGAAGATGATGAACGTCCCTACAAAACCAGATTCAGATTACAAGAAGAAAAGGTGAAATCAAAAGAGTATTTGAACGGGACTTTGCATCGAGACGAAATCAAAAACAACAAACACATTTTCTAAATCATGATCTTGAGGCGTCTTCACCCTCGTTCATTAATCGACATCTTCGTCGGTCACAAGGTACAGTTCTCCAGCATTTTGCTTCCTATGTGATGTTTAGGTCATGATTTTGATGATTATTAGACGTATCAGTGAGAGGGTGAGGGTTGTGATGTCGGATTTGTGCAAGACGAAAGGTTAGGTTGTTTTGTCGCGATCTAGGTATGTGATAGAGGGAGACGTTTGAGTTCTGGTTATGAAAAGAGGAGGTTCCATCATCGTGAGAGAGAGATATCACGGTGGTGTTCTTGGCGGCGCAGTGGCCCGGGTTTAGGTTAGAGTTTGAGGAAAAGAGGATGAAGATGAACATAGGGTTTTGAGGGAGAAGCTTTGGTAATCTGAGTTCTCACGTTGTTATTCTTAAGTTATAATATTTTTTGATTTATTTTGATTTTGGAATAAAAGTTCATAACGGTTATTGATTTTCTCTAATCAAAGATTATTAAACCTAATTAATGCACCATTAAAGGAAATTGGAATTTATAAATTACAGTTAATTCTCCACCGTCATTTCAAATTGAGGAGATAAGTCTTGTTTGAGTGGTCCACTCCGGCGGTGACACTTATCACCGTCCGGTAGGACCGCAGGATTTCAATCATGTGCATTACACCTCATGGTAATCATCGTAAACCCTAGTATCTCAGCCTTCCATCATACTCACCAATCCTCAACTTGTGATCGAACGGACAAGAACTCACTCTCAAGTCAACAAAGTTGACTACGGATTATGGCATGGACCCCTGACCAGCCAGCGCATTTGGGCCTACGAACTGCTTTTCGCACCTTCCAATTCTGGCCCATATTTCCTTTTAACTGTAAATTATTATATTTGCACCCCTTTTTCTAGTTCCTAGAATTTTATTTTCTGTTTTAGGATAGTTTCAATTTTAATCCCTAAAAAATACGAAAAATTTATAATAAAATTTTACAAAAATTATAGGAGCTTTCTAACTTATTTTAGAAATTTGCTATGTTTTTACTTTCTGATTTTTGTCAATTTTCAATTTTATTTCGATTTTCCATTCAATTGCTTTTCTATTGAATTCTTACATGAACGCATAATTTTGTACATTTTATTTCTCCCACTTCCTGTATGATTTTGGTCCCATTCTTTTTGCTATGATTAGAGGACTAATAATGGTACCTGGAAATATTTTTTGTGTATTTTTTAGGCCATTTTATCCACTGTTTTGGTAGTGTGGTTTGTATAAAATTATGTAGCACCAACCATGATCTAGGAGGACCTCGTTCCATTACTTTGTTCATACTCGCTTTTTTTTCTTTATGATTTGTATCCTCTTAGGTAGCTTTAATATTTCAAGCTCCACTAACCATAGGTCACCATTAAACTTAACTAACTTAGGGTAAAGTCTAGTTTTCCTTAGAGTTTATCCTTCGCAACTTGAGTCTCACTTCTAATCTTAAAGAAAAATCAAAATACTTAATAAAGGAAAATGTGTACAATACGCCACGAGCCTTAAGCTATACGGGAAATGACTAGTGAAGGTCTCCTTCACTCTTCTAGAATGCTTTATGTAACACCCCAATTTTTATAATTAGTTATTTATTAATTAAATATGTGACTTTGTGACTAATTGATTTAATTAAATGATGTGAGTTAATTTAATTAATTTATTTATTCAGTTCATTTGAAATAATTTAATTATTTGATTGAATTATTTAATTTAGTAGATTTAATTTATTTAGTGGAATAAAATAGATTTAGTATATTTGATTTATTGGGCCAAATGAGTGTGTAAATAGTAAGTGAATGGGTGGGTGGAAAGCCCAATAAGTGAATAAAATGATTATGAGAAAGAGTTAGGGTTTAATAGAAGAGGGAAAGAATAGAAAGAGTAGAGATAGAAGAGGCTAGGAGAGGAAGAAGGGAAGAAAGCTCAAGAACAAGTTAGAGAGTTCAAGAAAATCCAAGGTAAGGGTGAGTTTTCATTAAATTATTGGGATTGTTGGATAATATAAAATGGGTTGAAATGTGGCTAGGTAAAACCCCAAAATCTTTTTATTATTTTGATAAATTTTAGTTTTACTAATAAACTTTGATTGGTGATGAAATTTGATGTTTTGGATTGATATGTTGGTATAGTTTAGAGACCCATTATGATTTGGAAGTGAAATTATATTCAGAATGCACAGTAGCGAAAATTTAGTTTTACAGATTTGAGCGAATACCAATTGATGGCATCGTAGAGTAGTACAGACATAGTTTTGTTTTATTGTTTAAGATTTATATAGATATATATATATATTGATACTGTATATTGGTTTATGGATAGAACTAAATAAGAGTGAGATATTGATTGACATTTATTAATTCTTCTATACCGCCACTTGTCGAGGAAACAAATTTAATGGAAGTAGTATGTATGATGATGATTGCTTGGTCGCATGACATGTGGTGAGAGACAATGAGTTGGATTAATGAAATGGGGTAGTGTGATTCTAAAATTAGCATATTGGCCATTTAATTCATTGCTAGGTAGAAAACAAGTTTTTTATATTGGAGTGAGGGAGTCACTTTTCATTTCCTATGTTACTTTCCTTTTAGCCTAACCACAACATTAATGTATACCATGTGACTAGGTGATGATAATTTATAAATAACAGTAGAATGTCAGGTTTAATTCCTATATTAGTAGGATCCTATAATTAATATGTGATGACATTACTAGTAAATAAGTGTAGTATATTATCTTGCTTCTTGAGACCAACCATAGGCCTCAATAATGAAAAGGTAATGAGTAATATATATATATATATATATATATATATATATATATATATATATATATATATATATATATATATATATATATATATATATATATATATATATATATATATATATATATATATATATATATATATATATATATTAATACGTGAAAACATAGGCAATTATGATATATTGATAGAACAGGTGTTTTTTTTAGTAGTTAGATGGATAGTGAGACAGTCATTATATACCTTATATACTTTGTAGACACCATTTTTTTTAAATAAATAAATGAAGATAATTAGTAGTAGTGTACCTATGTAGTATTAACTTAGAATAAATAAAATATATTATATATAACCCAATTTGATGCCAAGATTTGGATGAAGTGGCATTTTAATTTTTATGATAAGGAGGATGGCATTGGCATGCTTTTAGTAGTGTGGATGGAGTGAGATTTTATTATATACCCTGTATGTCATTTTATGGTAACAAGAGAAGCTAATTAATGATAAGTCCAATAAAAATAATTGCAGTACCAAAGTATTAATTGGTAGAGAAATTGAACAAGTGGGAATACTCTCTGTTGTGACCTCAGGAGTGGTGATAGTAGTAACTAGGATAAATAAAAATGGAGACCGACATGATAAAATATTAGTTAACATTTAATATTGAATATTGAATATTTTAATTGAATAGTAAACATTTATTTAATATGAATATTGCTATTGGATATTAATGTTGAATATTTATTGGATATTGAATTTGATTATTAGTGATGGAGTAAATACCAAATAGTTAATCGGTATCGTGTGTTTGCAAATTGAGATTGAATTGCATTAATACCTTGCGTGTTGTTCGGTAATTGTAGTGACAATATCGGAATGATGAATCTTGTGATTTAAAAATATGTTTGTATGTGCAATTGTGTGATAATTCGAATGTGACGAATTATTGAGATATGCATGAATATTAAGATTAGGGAATTGTCTTAATTGCATATGATTGTTGAAATTGCACATGCATCATTTGTGTCAAGAGACAATGCTTGTTAGTTCTATGGGAGCTAGTGACTTGTCCCAAACCTAGGGAATGGGTTTGAAAGCTTAGGGAATGGGCTTTTTGTGTGTTATCGGTCTAGGGAGCGGACCCGCTTTAAATGTAAAAACCGAAAAATGATAACAAGTGATTGGTACCACATGCATGAGTTGCATTGAGTCTTGCATCGAGTATCATTGTTTTCTTTTATGATTGAATCATGAGATTACGTGGTTTATGTACATTGATGGATTGGTGAATTTGTGAAGTGTGCGTATGGACTTGTGAATAGGGTGATTCTTCGATTGATAACTGATTGATAAACTTTGGAAGTGTGAGAATAAATCGATTATGTTTGAATGCCTTATATTATATATTATCTTATGATTTCAATAATTATATGAATTCTCACCCTTCTGTTGGAATGATGTTTTGTACGACATCGATCAGGTAGCGAAGAGTAGGATTGCTTCTAGATCGAGGTAGCGTTTTGGAGTAGCTTGCTTAGTTTGTTTATTTATATGAGTCGAGTCATGCTCTGATCATGTAACACTGGGGATGTTATTCAATTCATGTTTTCGAGAGATACTTTATGTACTCTAATTATGTTGTTATTGTTATTTGACTATTGTGGATTATTGGTTTGTTAGGCCTAAGTGATGAGTATGAAACTATATTTATGTTTAAATATGATTGAAGTATATCCGTTGCTACATGCTAATATGAAAATTTATCTGAAAAACATGAATTTATTTTCGAGTGTTATTGAGTATGACAGGTGTTAAATGATGTTTTGAATTATGTGTGACGCCCTAATTGAGATGCATGATAAATTACTCTGATTATTTATATATTTTACGCGGGGTTTAGAAGGGTGTTACACTTTACAAACGTTCCATTGGGGGCGACCTTGGAAAGTACTTGCTCCTGTATCATAGTCTTTAGTGTTGTACATACAATAAACACAAAATCAAGACATTTCTTCTAAAAGACAATAAACCGACAAGACATCACGTCTTCTCTTCTCATCTCATACTCTTTGCGAACTAATGCGACTTGCCTCGACAGTTAAAACAGCGATACGGTAAACACCCTCGAGTCAGAGCCGATAACACCTGAGCTAGAGCTATGGCAACGTCATCTAAAAAATCACAAGCAAGTTTCCGCCTTAGTTAGACGAACTACGACGACTCTGATCCTCATTTTCCCGATGAGGTACGTAGGCAGTGGGGTAGGGCCCATTCGAGCACAATCTTTATTTTCCCTACATCTTACCTCCTTCGTTCCAGTCAGCAATTCTTTTCATTCAACAGCATCGTATTTCTCACCCTTTGAAACAGACAAACAAGCGTGGATCCCGTCGGGTACGGCGGACAGATTGGGGTGCTAATACCTTCCCAGTTCGTAACTGACTTCCGGACCCAAATATTTGGTTCGCAAGGCCTCGTCCTTTTCCTTCATCCTTAGGTTTGAGCAATATTACCTTTCCCATTCATCTGGGATAAAAATGTCTGGCTGGAGACTCTACCTTTTCCGCGCCACTTTCGTGTTTGTACTAGGATGAAAATCTCAGGAGCGACAGCTGGCGACTCTGCTGGGGATCGAACCCAGAATCTCTGGTTTCCCCTTTGAGAGTCAATCCTAGCGCTTGTCTGTTTCTGTTTTTCTTTGGGTGTTTATTCGTTTGTTGTTGTTCTTTAGTTTAGCTTTACTATTTTGTTTACCATTCATCGCTTTACTTTATAGCTTTATTTACAGCTTTTTGCACTTTACTTTACTGTTGCATATACTGACATGTATTGTACTGGCTGTTCTGGTTTTCCTTGGCGGGATTGGATTATTGTGAGATAAGCCAAATACCCGGCTTGAGTATACACATAGGATTTAGAGTGGGAAGTCGTGTGGCTTGCGTGGTCTTGAGCACGTGTAGTTTTCACGGGTCCAACACCCAGATCAGGCTCTCTTGGGATATGTTCTATACTGCCTAGGCAGACCATATAATGTTCCCACCTGAGCTACTAACGCCGGGAACCGATCATCGAGGACCTTAGTGGAAACAACCCTCTCCAGTGGTGACAGTGGCGGACCATATTTTGTGGCAAACCCATTCTCACCCGATGACCTTGTTCTCAAATAGGAACCCAGTTAAGGCAACTGGTCGTATGACAATAGCATTGTACTCTTCGGGATGAATGTACTATTGTTTCTCGACTTCAGTGCTTGAAGCCGGGAACTTATGAGGGATGCTTGTTTTCCCGGACTTAGCTGAGACCTCCCTGAGTAGTACATAATGCCAAACCGATTCCCTGATTTGGTCATGAGCCATTTCTCGAAAATGGTGAACGTATTATTGCTGCTCGGCTTTGAGAGTCCGTGATGTTGACCCGTAGTAGCACACCCGTAGGATTGGGAGGGGTTTACAGGTTTGCAGGAACCCTGAACTTCCAACATACCCGCTTTTGCCAGTGTTACTCCATGATATGATCCGGTCCTATATGATACTTGGTTGAGAAGTCTGGAATTTCTGCATAGAGATAACGATATTATGACTCTTTACCAACACTGGGTTATCTGATCCACACCAGCGTCAGACCGCTGATCACATGCCAGTTGCATACATGACATCATGGCATTTTAGCATACATGTTCAGTTAATTCTAAGGATCACATATCTGGATTAAGCCATCAAATTTTTTTTCTGCATTAAAATATGGATCAAAACAGATAGATTCCTTGGAAATAACTAAACATGGCATTTGCATACATCCTTGCATTTTTGACAGGTGTTCATGGACAGATTCTTATCCTGCCTTGGTTTCTCTCCAGAATGGCCAACTTGAATCATGATTGTCAGGGTATGGGCATGGAACAACTCCGAGCGGAGGTGACTGAGATGAAGGCCCAACTGGGGCATTTTATAGTGGACATTCGAGCATTGTCCCAGGATCATAAATTACTGAGAGAAGAATTCAACTTGATGAAGACTCAGATGAAGCTGCTTACGGGAATCATGAATGGTATGTTGAAAAAGGAAAATAGCCATGTGTCTGCTTTTCAAATAGAAGGTCATGTTTCTCCCATCTCTTTGGGATGTCCACTAAATCAAGAGTTGTTAGGTGGATTTCTCTACAATTTGAGTCTCTTCACCAGTAATCACCACTTGGCAGTCGGGAAAAGCCTAAGACAGGAACCAACTCTGTGTTGCCTGATACAAGCGATCTTACATTAATCATTGCCAAAGAAGTGAGCACTTTCTTTCCTTACCAGAGATCTTCTTCAGCTGTTGCGCCTTGGTTTCCAAGAGAAAAACTTCAACATGTTTCGTTTGTAGCTCCTCCATTGGTAGCAACCCGTCATCAACAGGAACAAGAAAGGGTTATTGATCCGATACCCGTGTCTTATGCTGAATTATGCCCACAATTGCTCAAAATGGGGTTGATTGAGTGTCACAAGCTAACTCCTCCTTCTGGTAAACTTCACCAAGGTTGGAATCCCTACGCCTACTGTGTTTTTCACTCCGGAGCTCCTGGACATGATGTTAATGATTGCAAGGCATTTAAACATCAAGTGCAAGAGTTAATTGATGAAGGGGTAATCACTTTTGAACTGACCGGGCCGGAAGTGCCGCAGGATGAAGCATGCAGGGATACAAAAGAGGTGGTCAACTTTCCTTCTTCTAGAATCATTGCTCAGACCAAGTCTTCAAAGGGGTTACATCAACAACCTTCATTCGCTCCTCGGCCGAGTATGAGTAAGAGAGTACAGGGGCATGTCAGATGCTCAAAGCAATGTCAACAACAAAATGTTCAATCACAATCTCAGGGTCAGCAACAACGGGCACAAAGACCATTTCAGGAAAGAACAAGAGCGAGGAACCGCAAACTTGATCCTATCCCATATCCATATGTTGTATTGCTTCCAGAGCTGCTGAAGTTGAACATGGTCGAGCTTCGTACCATGAGACCCCCTCCTCCTGACAATCTACCTCCGAATTTTGATGCTAATGCCAGGTGCGAGTTCCATTCGGGTGCCCAGGGGCACAATATTGAGAAATGTTGGGCTTTTCAGAACAAGGTACAAGACCTAATTGAGTCCAAGGCAATCAATTTTTCTCCCCATCCAAATGCACTCCGAAATCCAATGCCTAATCACGGTGGAGCCGGAATGAACCTTGCAAATGAAAATGTCACAGTTGTTATACCAGATGGTCCGCTCTAAGTTGAAGTCTTCAAATTGATCACTCAGATTTACAAGGGTATCCGCAGAGCAAATAAAGCCAGCAATATTCAAATACTCTCAGTGACGACATTTGTGTGTTTGCCTTTCTTCATTGTTCATTTTCATCCCTATTGAGGGGAACTACGTCGCTCTGATTCTTCATTGATCATGGGTCAATGGAGATACGTAGGCAGAAGATCGTCAGGTCTTTCCGAGCAACCTTATGGGGAAACTTTACTCCCCAGCTTCACTTTTTCCTTCAGACGTCTCGTGTCAGAGTCAGAATAACTAGAATAAGAGGTATGATTGCCATGGTTGGGTATACGACTGCAATTTGAAGATTACAAGTCCGTGAAAGAGCTATTGATCACTGAAAGTATCCAAGACTGACAGGTCCAGACAGAGTCAAGCCTCCTCAACTACGACAATATTCAGTTTCTTTACTGCATTTCCATTTGTAGTTTCTTTTATGTGCTAAACATTTGTCTACATGTATGAAATTTGTTTGCTTTTGAATGTTAGCAATAATAAAACTCACATGTTTTTCTTGAAGTAAATCATTCTCATTCACTTATAACCTTGCATGTTTACATTTTAATACCAATTGTCGTGCTTAAACTCAATGAAGGAGGATGACGAAACAAAGACGCAAGAATCTCTAATTGTGTGCTCTCGAATAAGACCTTGTTGACGATGTACAAGATTTGTTTCAAATCCCTAAAGACTGGAGATATAAGGGAGATATACCCTATCTAACCCCCTTGAGCCTTGAAGTTGGAGTTTCTTCTCGCACGAAAAACCCTCACATGTAACTGTCGTACCTCGAAAAATACGATCCTCGCGAATGCGGTCGCGGCTGGGCTGACTTGAGAGTCGCCACCTAATTTCATTTATTCCCGAAAAGGGAAAGGGAAAATATAGATAAAACCCGGGAAGAAAGGATAAAGACAAGGTCATCGTAACCATTGTCGGGGTTTGGAAGTCGGTTATGCAGGGGGAAGGTATTAGCACCCCCTACATCCATCGTACTCGATGAGAACCTTCTAAGTTGTCACGCGCGAAAGTATGTCTATGCCTAATGAATTACTTGCTAAAAGAGGAAAGGGAATTAAATTTTATTATGCTTTCTTTAGGAGTCGAATTGCACTAAAGACTATGGATAGTTTATTCCGAACCAACAAGCCGAGTGTCTTACGACGGAATAATCGGAGCGAATAACGAAAGCTCGTAATCCTCCTTTCTACCACTTAAGGCTCGTGGCGTACAATTTCTCTCATATTATTAAAGTGTTTTAATACTTAAGACCACTTGACGTTGGATCAAGGGTTTGGATCTAAAGAAACATTTTGGTAGGTCGATTGCGAGGCATAAAGCGATCGCGAAGGGTGAGTGCAAAATGGAGGTTAAAGGTTAAATGGTTACACAAGAACGATTCCTAATACTAAGCTAAGGCGGAGCCGTTGGAGCTCGAATTAAACCGAAAGCGTCGAAATTTAGCTCTTTAACTGTCTTAGAATCGATTCAAAGTTAGAATCATTCTATGAGAAGTCGAGCGTTACTTTTATAATCAAATGATTATTTAAATAAAAGAAATGCGATAAAAATAATAATTAGTCTCATATTGATTTAAATAACATCGATTTGTTGAAATCAAATATTTAAATCGTTTGTTATATCATCGACCATAAAAATAAAATAAAGTCGAAATAATAATAAAATGATAGTTTGGCCTCATATTTAATTTAAATAACGTCGATTTATTTGAAATCGAATATTTAAATATTTATTCATCGTCCGGAATAAAATAAATTGAGATAATGAGAAATAATAAGAAAAATAAAAGTGTGGCCTCAAATTAGGGGATAACCTCGATTTATTAGAAATCGAATATCACCATTTATCATTGGCCGATTAAATAATAAAGTCGATAATGACAATGGATCTAAAATTAATTAGAAACCAATAAAATAATGGAAAGAGGGTCTCATATCAATTTGGACAACGTCGGTAAAATCGAATGTCACAAATCGGATAATAATATCATAGACCAACTAATAAATATAAATAAATCAATAAATTGATAAAATAATAAATGGACAAAAATCGACCTCAAATTGATTTAGACAACGTCGCAAAATGGAATGTCGATAAATCATATTTTTTATCATAGGCCCGAAATAAGAGAGATTAAAATCAAACGATTCACCAATATTTATTTTTTTAAGACATTTTTCTAAATTAGAAAAAGAACTAACCAAGCAAATTACAATAAAAGAAATAGACTATTGATAATAAAATAGAAACTAATTTCTAACAATACTAAATCATAATAAAAATTATAAAAAAAAACTAAAAAAAAAAAAGGGTTGTACGATGGTATCCGTGAGTATCTAGTGAGAAAATAGCCAAGATGGGCTTCCAAAGCACATCACCTCATTAGTTATAAAATAAAATAAATGAAACCTCATTTTCACAAAACAAACTATAATATAATAAATAAATAAATAAATAAAATAAATAAATAAAATTAAAAAAGATAGCCATTTAAAGATTGAAAATAGTGTTAATGTGATTTTAAAGAAAATTGAAGTAAAAAATAAATAAACCAAACCTAAATCAGTATTTCATAACAGTAGAGAAAGAATCAATAAAATAAGTATTAAATGATTTTGGTAAAAAACAAACCCACAATTATAGTCAATTTTTTTTTAAATAATAAAAAAAATCAAAACAATAAATAAGGATTAAATATATACATATATATAAAACACACAACAGTTTTCCGACGATTTCACGTTCTCACCCTCGAATCTCGTTTTCGTGTTGGTTCGATTTGGATTTATGTTTTCACTGTATTCACACGGTGGTTTCCTTGTGTTTTCTGTTTTTTTTTCTTTTTGGATTTGGGATTATGTTGGTGTTTTTGAGTTTCAACGGTTATGGTTTTATGGTGATATGGTTTATGAAGAAGATGAAGATTGGAGAGTTGTCATTGCGGGTTGAGGTTTATTGAAGTAGAGGGTGTTTGTGAAGATTTGAGGTTCTGAGATTTGTTTACTTACTTTGCAGGTTTATTGGATTTGAAGAGGTTATTTTTTGAGTTTATTGAAAGTTTTTTTGTTTTGAAGCTTGAATTTGTATTGGTTTTGACAGAGGAATATTAGTATTTTTCAAGCTTAGAGATGAGAGTGAGAGTGAGGTCTTATTTATAGAGATGAATCAAGGGGTAAAAGAGGTGTCTTGGTGACAAAGATTGGAGATAAGGATGCTAAATTTTGTGAGCTGGTATTTGAAAAAATTTGTTAGGATTTATTTGTGTTGAGTGGAACAAAATCGAAAGTTGTTGTATGGAGGATGTGAAAAATTTGTTTGTTGTTGTATACAGCTGGCGAGTATGAAGAGAAGGTGCATTTGAGAGTGTATTAGTGGTGTAGTGGGTACAAGTTATTTTGCTGCTAATGCTATGTATGACATAAACAATGATACTATAAAAAAAATGATGTCTATAGAAAAAAGATATTTTGTGTGGCAGATATTTGTTTTATGGATTGTGAAAGACAAACTGAGTCTTGAATAATAATAAGTAAATAATAGTGATAACAGTAATAATAATAACAACTATAATAAAAAATAATGATAATAATAATAAAAACCATAATAATAAAATAATAATAGTAATAATAAAATGAAAATAGAAATAGCAAATAACTATAATAATAATAATAATAGTAATAAATGATAAAACTAATAATAATGGTAATGATAATGGAAGTAATAATAATAAAAGTGGAAATAATGAAAATTACAAAAACTAATAATAATAATAATAATGATAATAGTAATAATAATAATAAAAATAATAGATAAAGTAATAATAAAAGGAAAATAAGAAATAATAATAATAAAAATGATTTTTTTTGTAATGGGCTAATGGGTTTATGGAAAATGGTTTTTAATAGAAATAAAAATAGATTTTTTTATTTTTGGATAATGAACTAAGTAATAAAAATAGAATAAAAGAACTTGTGATAAAACAGAGAACTTTGAATTTTTTAGATAAATGCATTTTTGGATTTTTTTAATAAAGGTGAAAACGAAAATAAAACAATATGACAAAATTGAGGTATAATAACATGTGTTACGCTGGCAGAAAATTAAAGAAAGTGATAAAAAAAAATAACTATATGAAATTAATAATAATAATAATAATAATAAATGAGATATTTACAAATGGGGTCTTATAAAATAATGTAACACGTGAAATTTTTGTGATGGTTGTATTGGTTAGGTAGTGGTGTTGAAAAAATAAAAAACTTATAGAGGTGGGGTCTTGGTTGTAGAAAGTGTGAGTTGTGCAATTGAAAATGATAGTATTATTTATAAAAAGTTGATAGAAATCTAATAATAATAAAAAATAATAATAATAATAATAATAATAATAATAATAATAATAATAATAATAATAATAATAATAAATGTATTAATAGTAGAAAAAATGATTTTTTTTGTAGTTTTGTATGAGTAAGGGACTTTTAGGAATGAAAATGGGCCTATGATTTTGATAGAAATAAAAAGAGATTTTTTTGTACACTTTTTGGATAATGACTAAATAAAACCCATAATAATATAAAAAGAACGTAATCAAATTTTAGAAAATAATGAACGCACTTTTTTAGGATTTTTGGAATATATTGGTAGACAGAAAAATAGTACATATTTTTGAATTTCTGAAAAATGATGATACAATAAAATAAAAAGATGCAAGTAGGACAAATTTGGGGTATGACAGATGCCCCTATCGAATTGGCTTAGACCAAGTAAGATGAACCGGCTCGCGTTCAATCTTTCAAGGTATAAGATAATTAGATATTAAACAGACTCCAAATTTGTCCGCAAAAGAAAAATATGCAGTAAATCAATGATTAAAATTGAAAAATGAAGGTGATGCGTAACAAAAACAGGTTGATAGAAAATTAAATGATCGCTTACCACCACCAGGATGATAATCCGACTCCAACACCAAAAGGATGTTGAGAAACAAAAAATTAAACAATCGCTATCATCAAAAGGATGATAATGCGACCCCAAAAATAAAGTTGCTATCACCAAAAGGATGATAAGGCAGCCCCGAAAATAAAGTTGCTATCACCAAAAGGATGATAGGGCAACCCCGAAAATAAAATTGCTATCACCAAAAGGATGATAAGGCGACCCCGACACCAAAAGGATGACGAGTAACAGAAAATTAAATAATCGCTATCACCAAAAGGATGATAATGCGACCCCAAAAATAAAGTTGCTATCACCAAAAGGATGATAAGGCAGCCCCGAAAATAAAGTTGCTATCACCAAAAGGATGATAGGGCAACCCCGAAAATAAAATTGTTATCACCAAAAGGATGATAGGGCAACCCCGAAAATAAAGTCGCTATCACCAAAAGGATGATAAGGCGACCCCGACATCAAAAGGATGACGAGTAACAGAAAATTAAATAATCGCTATCACCAAAAGGATGATAAGGCGACCCCGACACCAAAAGGATGACGAGTAACAGAAAATTAAATAATCGCTATCACCAAAAGGATGATAAGGCGACCCCAACATCAAAAGGATGCTGAGAAATCAGAAAATTAAATAAAATCGCTATCACCAAAAGGATGATAAGGCGACCCCAACATCAAAAGGATGCTGAGAAATCAGAAAATTAAATAAAATCGCTATCACCAAAAGGATGATAAGGCGACCCCAACATCAAAAGGATGCTGAGAAATCAGAAAATTAAATAAAATCGCTATCACCAAAAGGATGATAAGGCGACCCCGACACCAAAAGGATGACGAGTAACAGAAAATTAAATAATTTGGAAGAGAAATATCCACCGGGGACGCCCACTGAATAACACGTAGGCGAATCTTTGGAATCTTCGGCCGACCCTGGATTCTGGCTTCTACTGGGGAAAGGCCTGGAATCTTGGATTGACCCTGGATCCTGAGTTATGCGACTATGCTTGACTGGTTTGAAATGGTATTCCATAAGGATGGAGATACAATGCAAATGTTTATGCACGGAGATATAAATTCGATAATATTGGGGATATGGAAAGCTGATTTTTTTTAGGTATGCACATGATGTACATGCTGTAAATGATTGAAATAAATGATGCTTATGCTGTTAATGATGTATAATGATGCATATGAGCGATTGAAAGTTGCCAGCTTGGTGGACTTTTGGTCTGGTAGTTGCCAATAATGATTGGACTTTGGGTGGGTGGAGGGCTTGATTCCCCGACACTTGATCTTCGACGATGTATGATCAGAAGATGGATCTGAAAGCTCCAAGCTTGGTTATCTGCTGATGAGCGAAGCGACTTAATTAACACATAAAGACTGATTTGCTTTGAACGATTGCCAATGTCTTAGCAAGATCTATTTGTTCAGTTGGGGAGAAGAGATAGGAAGATTTGCTCCTGATCCGCTTGCCCCTGCTCGTAGGGTATCAGAAATAAATCGGGTGGGGAAGCTTTGACAATGGCCACGACATAACCTGCCCCTGATTGAGCCTTTTGAAGGTGACTTTCCCCTGACTGAGCTGATTTTGAAATAAATTGCCCCTGATTGGGCTGTTGAAGATGGTTTTGATTCATGTTGGTATTGATGAAGTTCAAATTTTCTCTTTTGATTGCCTCTTGTTGGAATTGTACTGATGTCAAGCGCTGAATGCAATTAAATTATTCATACACAAATGGTAGTGTTAATGTAAAGTTCATGTAAGTTTTGAAAAAGTCAATTTATTTGAATGATTGTGATAGTGTGACGAATGGACTGTTAGTCCAAACGAAGTGCTGATTTAGAAAGTGTGTAAAAGATGCAGCAAGAATAATGTGCGATGAAGATTAGCAAATATATGGGAGTCAATTTACGCAACCTTGTTGGTAGCATGCTTTAAAATAAACCCTGCCTCAATTAGGACTTTTGAGGGTTGTAACGTGGTCTGGTTAATGGTTTGAGAAACAAAGGATATAAGGCTCAAAGTTTGATTTGTACCCAACCTTTCTTCGTGATATTCTCCAGTCCTACGTTCAGTTAACTCTATATATGCATTTGTTTTGATATTGCAAGAGTGAAGATGAAGCTTTTAAGTTTGCTTGAAAGTGACAGTCGTTTCTTTTGTTAGTGACCCTTTGATTCTTGATTTGGTGGTCACTGATATTTGTTTTGTTTTTGCTGAGGATTTAGGTTCCTCTTTTGATTTTTTTTTCCGACTAAGTCTCCCTTTGGGTGCTCAACTTAGTGTTTTTTCTTTTTCTTCTTTTCTTTTTGTTTGAATATTGTGACTGCCAAGTCATTTGTTGATGGTCCTCTGACGGGATGTCTCATCTTGCGATTTGAAAGTGTAGCTAGGTTAACTAAACAACTACCCTGCCCCGGGTTAAATGTAAGGGTTGTATCCGAAAGAAACTCCTACTTCTAGGCTCGAAGTGGTTGACTAGGGACTAACTCCTTATATCTCCAATGTTTGGGGACTTGAACAAATGCCTGTACATCATTGACAAGGTTTTATCCGAAAGCATACCGCAACAGTTATGGGTATTTCGTTTTCATCATCCTCCCTCAAATATTTGCTAAAGTGAAGTGAGGGAATATTTTTGTGATTTTGTGATAAATGATAAATGATAAATGATGAGCGAATGCGAAATAATTGATTCAAAACATGCATAAACATAACATTAACATAACCAAGTACAAACGATAACAATGTTCAGAGCAAATAGTATTTAAACAAACAGTACAAAACAACAGGAACGCAGAAATTATAAATGGCAATGGCTGCCTTGATTTGAGGAATTGAACTTCTCTTGATTGAATGCTTCAAAATGGGAGACTACTCAGCTTTGGTCTTCAACAACCCCTTCAAATGTCTTCACTTGTTGGCACCGTGTGACGGCATTGGATCGTTCTGGACATTTGGATTTCTCGGTGTGAAGGTGAGATCCTTAGAGTCGATTAAATCTTGGACTTTGTGCTTGAATAACCTGCAGTTGTCAATTGTGTGACCTGGAGCACCCTTGTGATACTCACAACGAGCATTGGCATCATAATTTAGAGCGTTACCAGTTTGAGGTGGCATGTCCTTCAACACAAGAGTTCCTTTTGCCATCATCTGATTAAAGATTTCTCCATATGACATAGGCAAGGGATCAAAGGTTCTTTCAGGCCTTCTTTGCTGATATGGTGGACGCTGTTGAGGAGCACGCTGTTGCTGTTGACCAGGCCGTGGTGGATAAGCCGGTTGCTGGTATGGTCCAGGTGCATATTGTGCATTCGCAACCATTGGAGGTGGACGTGGTTGATGAGCCATCTGAGGCGGAGATAAAGCTTGAAAGGCCTGCTGATAAGGCATTGGAGGATCTGACTGATATGGCATATGAGCATATTGTGCAGCAGCAACATAGGGATACTGATAGTAGGGAACTGGTGCAGGTGCACTCTGTTGAAAATTCCCACTTGCAGCAGAAACGGCATTTGTTTCACCCTTTTTATACCCATTGAAAGGTTTCTTGGCATTGTTTTGGCTGTTAGAACCTCCTTGGATCTTTCCACTCTTCAAGCCTTCTTCGATTCTTTCTCCGACCATTACCATGTCTGAGAAACCAGAAGATACGCTGCTGATCAGCTTCTCGTAGTATTGCCCCTGTAGGGTACCCATGAAGATATCGATCAATTCACGGTCAACCAATGGAGGATGCACTCTGGCGGCTAGCTCTCTCCAGCGTTGGGCGTACTCCTTAAAGGATTCGCTTTCCTTTTGAGACATGCTCTGAAGCTGAGTGCGGTTCGGAGCTAGGTCAGTGTTGTACTTGTACTGCTTTTTGAACGCATCGGATAGATCAAGCCAAGTACGAACATTGTTGCGCTCGAGCTGCATGTACCATTCTAATGACGCTCCAGACAGGCTGTCTTGGAAGCAATGGATCATGAGTTTATCATCTTTGGCATGAGCAGCCATTTTTCTGCAGTACATTCTCAAATGGAGTTCAGGACAGAATAACACGTAGGCGAATCTTTGGAATCTTCGGCCGACCCTGGATTCTGGCTTCTACTGGGGAAAGGCCTGGAATCTTGGATTGACCCTGGATCCTGAGTTATGCGACTATGCTTGACTGGTTTGAAATGGTATTCCATAAGGATGGAGATACAATGCAAATGTTTATGCACGGAGATATAAATTCGATAATATTGGGGATATGGAAAGCTGATTTTTTTTAGGTATGCACATGATGTACATGCTGTAAATGATTGAAATAAATGATGCTTATGCTGTTAATGATGTATAATGATGCATATGAGCGATTGAAAGTTGCCAGCTTGGTGGACTTTTGGTCTGGTAGTTGCCAATAATGATTGGACTTTGGGTGGGTGGAGGGCTTGATTCCCCGACACTTGATCTTCGACGATGTATGATCAGAAGATGGATCTGAAAGCTCCAAGCTTGGTTATCTGCTGATGAGCGAAGCGACTTAATTAACACATAAAGACTGATTTGCTTTGAACGATTGCCAATGTCTTAGCAAGATCTATTTGTTCAGTTGGGGAGAAGAGATAGGAAGATTTGCTCCTGATCCGCTTGCCCCTGCTCGTAGGGTATCAGAAATAAATCGGGTGGGGAAGCTTTGACAATGGCCACGACATGACCTGCCCCTGATTGAGCCTTTTGAAGGTGACTTTCCCCTGACTGAGCTGATTTTGAAATAAATTGCCCCTGATTGGGCTGTTGAAGATGGTTTTGATTCATGTTGGTACTGATGAAGTTCAAATTTTCTCTTTTGATTGCCTCTTGTTGGAATTGTACTGATGTCAAGCGCTGAATGCAATTAAATTATTCATACACAAATGGTAGTGTTAATGTAAAGTTCATGTAAGTTTTGAAAAAGTCAATTTATTTGAATGATTGTGATAGTGTGACGAATGGACTGTTAGTCCAAACGAAGTGCTGATTTAGAAAGTGTGTAAAAGATGCAGCAAGAATAATGTGCGATGAAGATTAGCAAATATATGGGAGTCAATTTACGCAACCTTGTTGGTAGCATGCTTTAAAATAAACCCTGCCTCAATTAGGACTTTTGAGGGTTGTAACGTGGTCTGGTTAATGGTTTGAGAAACAAAGGATATAAGGCTCAAAGTTTGATTTGTACCCAACCTTTCTTCGTGATATTCTCCAGTCCTACGTTCAGTTAACTCTATATATGCATTTGTTTTGATATTGCAAGAGTGAAGATGAAGCTTTTAAGTTTGCTTGAAAGTGACAGTCGTTTCTTTTGTTAGTGACCCTTTGATTCTTGATTTGGTGGTCACTGATATTTGTTTTGTTTTTGCTGAGGATTTAGGTTCCTCTTTTGATTTTTTTTTCCGACTAAGTCTCCCTTTGGGTGCTCAACTTAGTGTTTTTTCTTTTTCTTCTTTTCTTTTTGTTTGAATATTGTGACTGCCAAGTCATTTGTTGATGGTCCTCTGACGGGATGTCTCATCTTGCGATTTGAAAGTGTAGCTAGGTTAACTAAACAACTACCCTGCCCCGGGTTAAATGTAAGGGTTGTATCCGAAAGAAACTCCTACTTCTAGGCTCGAAGTGGTTGACTAGGGACTAACTCCTTATATCTCCAGTGTTTGGGGACTTGAACAAATGCCTGTACATCATTGACAAGGTTTTATCCGAAAGCATACCGCAACAGTTATGGGTATTTCGTTTTCATCATCCTCCCTCAAATATTTGCTAAAGTGAAGTGAGGGAATATTTTTGTGATTTTGTGATAAATGATAAATGATGAGCGAATGCGAAATAATTGATTCAAAACATGCATAAACATAACATTAACATAACCAAGTACAAACGATAACAATGTTCAGAGCAAATAATATTTAAACAAACAGTACAAAACAACAGGAACGCATAAATTATAAATGGCGATGGCTGCCTTGATTTGAGGAATTGAACTTCTCTTGATTGAATGCTTCAAAATGGGAGACTACTCAGCTTTGGTCTTCAACAACCCCTTCAAATGTCTTCACTTGTTGGCACCGTGTGACGACATTGGATCGTTCTGGACATTTGGATTTCTCGGTGTGAAGGTGAGATCCTTAGAGTCGATTAAATCTTGGACTTTGTGCTTGAATAACCTGCAGTTGTCAATTGTGTGACCTGGAGCACCCTTGTGATACTCACAACGAGCATTGGCATCATAATTTAGAGCGTTACCAGTTTGAGGTGGCATGTCCTTCAACACAAGAGTTCCTTTTGCCATCATCTGATTAAAGATTTCTCCATATGACATAGGCAAGGGATCAAAGGTTCTTTCAGGCCTTCTTTGCTGATATGGTGGACGCTGTTGAGGAGCACGCTGTTGCTGTTGACCAGGCCGTGGTGGATAAGCCGGTTGCTGGTATGGTCCAGGTGCATATTGTGCATTCGCAACCATTGGAGGTGGACGTGGTTGATGAGCCATCTGAGGCGGAGATAAAGCTTGAAAGGCCTGCTGATAAGGCATTGGAGGATCTGACTGATATGGCATATGAGCATATTGTGCAGCAGCAACATAGGGATACTGATAGTAGGGAACTGGTGCAGGTGCACTCTGTTGAAAATTCCCACTTGCAGCAGAAACGGCATTTGTTTCACCCTTTTTATACCCATTGAAAGGTTTCTTGGCATTGTTTTGGCTGTTAGAACCTCCTTGGATCTTTCCACTCTTCAAGCCTTCTTCGATTCTTTCTCCGACCATTACCATGTCTGAGAAACCAGAAGATACGCTGCTGATCAGCTTCTCGTAGTATTGCCCCTGTAGGGTACCCATGAAGATATCGATCAATTCACGGTCAACCAATGGAGGATGCACTCTGGCGGCTAGCTCTCTCCAGCGTTGGGCGTACTCCTTAAAGGATTCGCTTTCCTTTTGAGACATGCTCTGAAGCTGAGTGCGGTTCGGAGCTAGGTCAGTGTTGTACTTGTACTGCTTTTTGAACGCATCGGATAGATCAAGCCAAGTACGAACATTGTTGCGCTCGAGTTGCATGTACCATTCTAATGACGCTCCAGACAGGCTGTCTTGGAAGCAATGGATCATGAGTTTATCATCTTTGGCATGAGCAGCCATTTTTCTGCAGTACATTCTCAAATGGAGTTCAGGACAGAATAACACGTAGGCGAATCTTTGGAATCTTCGGCCGACCCTGGATTCTGGCTTCTACTGGGGAAAGGCCTGGAATCTTGGATTGACCCTGGATCCTGAGTTATGCGACTATGCTTGACTGGTTTGAAATGGTATTCCATAAGGATGGAGATACAATGCAAATGTTTATGCACGGAGATATAAATTCGATAATATTGGGGATATGGAAAGCTGATTTTTTTTAGGTATGCACATGATGTACATGCTGTAAATGATTGAAATAAATGATGCTTATGCTGTTAATGATGTATAATGATGCATATGAGCGATTGAAAGTTGCCAGCTTGGTGGACTTTTGGTCTGGTAGTTGCCAATAATGATTGGACTTTGGGTGGGTGGAGGGCTTGATTCCCCGACACTTGATCTTCGACGATGTATGATCAGAAGATGGATCTGAAAGCTCCAAGCTTGGTTATCTGCTGATGAGCGAAGCGACTTAATTAACACATAAAGACTGATTTGCTTTGAACGATTGCCAATGTCTTAGCAAGATCTATTTGTTCAGTTGGGGAGAAGAGATAGGAAGATTTGCTCCTGATCCGCTTGCCCCTGCTCGTAGGGTATCAGAAATAAATCGGGTGGGGAAGCTTTGACAATGGCCACGACATGACCTGCCCCTGATTGAGCCTTTTGAAGGTGACTTTCCCCTGACTGAGCTGATTTTGAAATAAATTGCCCCTGATTGGGCTGTTGAAGATGGTTTTGATTCATGTTGGTACTGATGAAGTTCAAATTTTCTCTTTTGATTGCCTCTTGTTGGAATTGTACTGATGTCAAGCGCTGAATGCAATTAAATTATTCATACACAAATGGTAGTGTTAATGTAAAGTTCATGTAAGTTTTGAAAAAGTCAATTTATTTGAATGATTGTGATAGTGTGACGAATGGACTGTTAGTCCAAACGAAGTGCTGATTTAGAAAGTGTGTAAAAGATGCAGCAAGAATAATGTGCGATGAAGATTAGCAAATATATGGGAGTCAATTTACGCAACCTTGTTGGTAGCATGCTTTAAAATAAACCCTGCCTCAATTAGGACTTTTGAGGGTTGTAACGTGGTCTGGTTAATGGTTTGAGAAACAAAGGATATAAGGCTCAAAGTTTGATTTGTACCCAACCTTTCTTCGTGATATTCTCCAGTCCTACGTTCAGTTAACTCTATATATGCATTTGTTTTGATATTGCAAGAGTGAAGATGAAGCTTTTAAGTTTGCTTGAAAGTGACAGTCGTTTCTTTTGTTAGTGACCCTTTGATTCTTGATTTGGTGGTCACTGATATTTGTTTTGTTTTTGCTGAGGATTTAGGTTCCTCTTTTGATTTTTTTTTCCGACTAAGTCTCCCTTTGGGTGCTCAACTTAGTGTTTTTTCTTTTTCTTCTTTTCTTTTTGTTTGAATATTGTGACTGCCAAGTCATTTGTTGATGGTCCTCTGACGGGATGTCTCATCTTGCGATTTGAAAGTGTAGCTAGGTTAACTAAACAACTACCCTGCCCCGGGTTAAATGTAAGGGTTGTATCCGAAAGAAACTCCTACTTCTAGGCTCGAAGTGGTTGACTAGGGACTAACTCCTTATATCTCCAGTGTTTGGGGACTTGAACAAATGCCTGTACATCATTGACAAGGTTTTATCCGAAAGCATACCGCAACAGTTATGGGTATTTCGTTTTCATCATCCTCCCTCAAATATTTGCTAAAGTGAAGTGAGGGAATATTTTTGTGATTTTGTGATAAATGATAAATGATGAGCGAATGCGAAATAATTGATTCAAAACATGCATAAACATAACATTAACATAACCAAGTACAAACGATAACAATGTTCAGAGCAAATAATATTTAAACAAACAGTACAAAACAACAGGAACGCATAAATTATAAATGGCGATGGCTGCCTTGATTTGAGGAATTGAACTTCTCTTGATTGAATGCTTCAAAATGGGAGACTACTCAGCTTTGGTCTTCAACAACCCCTTCAAATGTCTTCACTTGTTGGCACCGTGTGACGGCATTGGATCGTTCTGGACATTTGGATTTCTCGGTGTGAAGGTGAGATCCTTAGAGTCGATTAAATCTTGGACTTTGTGCTTGAATAACCTGCAGTTGTCAATTGTGTGACCTGGAGCACCCTTGTGATACTCACAACGAGCATTGGCATCATAATTTAGAGCGTTACCAGTTTGAGGTGGCATGTCCTTCAACACAAGAGTTCCTTTTGCCATCATCTGATTAAAGATTTCTCCATATGACATAGGCAAGGGATCAAAGGTTCTTTCAGGCCTTCTTTGCTGATATGGTGGACGCTGTTGAGGAGCACGCTGTTGCTGTTGACCAGGCCGTGGTGGATAAGCCGGTTGCTGGTATGGTCCAGGTGCATATTGTGCATTCGCAACCATTGGAGGTGGACGTGGTTGATGAGCCATCTGAGGCGGAGATAAAGCTTGAAAGGCCTGCTGATAAGGCATTGGAGGAACTGACTGATATGGCATATGAGCATATTGTGCAGCAGCAACATAGGGATACTGATAGTAGGGAACTGGTGCAGGTGCACTCTGTTGAAAATTCCCACTTGCAGCAGAAACGGCATTTGTTTCACCCTTTTTATACCCATTGAAAGGTTTCTTGGCATTGTTTTGGCTGTTAGAACCTCCTTGGATCTTTCCACTCTTCAAGCCTTCTTCGATTCTTTCTCCGACCATTACCATGTCTGAGAAACCAGAAGATACGCTGCTGATCAGCTTCTCGTAGTATTGCCCCTGTAGGGTACCCATGAAGATATCGATCAATTCACGGTCAACCAATGGAGGATGCACTCTGGCGGCTAGCTCTCTCCAGCGTTGGGCGTACTCCTTAAAGGATTCGCTTTCCTTTTGAGACATGCTCTGAAGCTGAGTGCGGTTCGGAGCTAGGTCAGTGTTGTACTTGTACTGCTTTTTGAACGCATCGGATAGATCAAGCCAAGTACGAACATTGTTGCGCTCGAGCTGCATGTACCATTCTAATGACGCTCCAGACAGGCTGTCTTGGAAGCAATGGATCATGAGTTTATCATCTTTGGCATGAGCAGCCATTTTTATGCAGTACATTCTCAAATGGAGTTCAGGACAGCTGAGGCCTTTATATTTTTCAAACTCCGGCAGTTTGAACTTAGTAGGGATCACAACATCTGGAACTAAGCACATGTCTGAGGCACTCAGAGAAGTTGAGTTGTGTCCTTCCATGATTCGGAGTTTTTCAGCTAACTCGCGGCATATCTTCATAGCTTCAGACTCTTGAGCAACCTGAGGATTGGTGATTGGAACAGCCGTATGCATCTCATACTCAACTTGATGGTTTTCTTCAGTTTGAGGAAACTGGACTTGAGTTGGAATAGGTTGAGCTTGAGGAATGTTACCAACAGTGACACCAGAAGCAGGTATTGGTTGGGAAGTGACCTCTTCAACAGCAGGAGTGAAGCCTGGAGGCAAACCATAGACCAAAGGATTTGGAACTGGGACTGAAGGCATTGCTCGCGAGGTAGATCCTTGCACTTGAGCATTGTTCATTGCGGCAGCAGCTTCGCGACGTTCTTCCATTCTGGCCAAAGATTGCAAAGTCTCATAAATCTGGTCAATCTTGCCCTTGACCGAGTCAATCTCTTCCCTCATGGTAGCTTGTTCTTCTTGAATCACGTCCATTAGTCTTCTAGTGTTTGCTCGAGTTAGGTACGGTCGTCTAGCTCGATACGGGCGTCGGGAAACCAGCTTGATTTACTGAAGATGGAGGAACATGAAAATAAGTTTTCAGTTTTGAAATGAAATGCAAGATGAATAAATAATGCAAATGAGATGATATGCAATGTTAGAATCCAGGATCACAAGAACAAGGTCTCACGAGTCCAAGGTACAGATGGAGGATACTCTGATCAGGAACTCACTGGGTAGACTCTAGGATTTTAGGGATCCCAAAGTTATCAATTCATATGGCTGTTCATCACACGCGCCATAAGCATGACGGTTGATTGACTCCGCCATATGAATCTATTTTGGGTGAGATCTTCGTATCGACAACCCACGAGAGCAGATTTTCTCGGGAGTCCATACTACGTGATCACCGACACTAGGTTTAAAACAAAGTCCTGGAGTTATGGAACTTTCTCAACTGTTTGATGCACGTGTCAATTTCATACATTCTTGACAGTCAATCAACTCCATTGAGTAAGTCTATTCCAAGTGAGGTTTTCGTATCGAGCCACGCGAGGGCGAACCCTGGTGCCCAATACTACGCAACCATCAACCGATGTTTTTAACCAAAAGGTTCTAAAGGTCCTCAGAGTCGACGACTTTAATGAAAACAACTGAGCACACACGCCAAAAGCTTGACGGTTGTCAGTATTTCCATTAAAATCTACTCCGAGTGAGGTTTTCGTATCGACAACCCACGAGAGAGGTTCTCTCGGGAGCCCATACTACACAACCTCGCTAACTTAAGTTTGTACTCGAAATCCCGGGCATAGAGCTTTTCCCTCAAATTTCTTTTGCAAAGTATCGATCCAAATTATAGTACCAAGGAGCCACAATATATATAAGATGGAGTGCGATAAAGAAAGCGATAAAAATAAACAAGCAAGGCATAAAAGCAAACATCCAAACAAACGCGAGAACCTAGACTAGGCTAGACTCGCATAGGGGTGAACCAGTCCCCAGCAGAGTCGCCAGCTGTCGTACCTCGAAAAATACGATCCTCGCAAATGCGGTCGCGGCTGGGCTGACTTGAGAGTCGCCACCTAATTTCATTTATTCCCGAAAAGGGAAAGGGAAAATATAGATAAAACCCGGGAAGAAAGGATAAAGACAAGGTCATCGTAACCATTGTCGGGGTTCGGAAGTCGGTTATGCAGGGGGAAGGTATTAGCACCCCCTACATCCATCGTACTCGATGGGAACCTTCTAAGTTGTCACGCACGAAAGTATGTCTATGCCTAATGAATTACTTGCTAAAAGAGGAAAGGGAATTAAATTTTATTATGCTTTCTTTAGGAGTCGAATTGCACTAAAGACTATGGATAGTTTATCCGAACCAACAAGCCGAGTGTCTTACGACGGAATAATCGGAGCGAATAACGAAAGCTCGTAATCCTCCTTTCTACCACTTAAGGCTCGTGGCGTACAATTTCTCTCATATTATTAAAGTGTTTTAATACTTAAGACCACTTGACGTTGGATCAAGGGTTTGGATCTAAAGAAACATTTTGGTAGGTCGATTGCGAGGCATAAAGCGATCGCGAAGGGTGAGTGCAAAATGGAGGTTAAAGGTTAAATGGTTACACAAGAACGATTCCTAATACTAAGCTAAGGCGGAGCCGTTGGAGCTCGAATTAAACCGAAAGCGTCGAAATTTAGCTCTTTAACTGTCTTAGAATCGATTCAAAGTTAGAATCATTCTATGAGAAGTCGAGCGTTACTTTTATAATCAAATGATTATTTAAATAAAAGAAATGCGATAAAAATAATAATTAGTCTCATATTGATTTAAATAACATCGATTTGTTGAAATCAAATATTTAAATCGTTTGTTATATCATCGACCATAAAAATAAAATAAAGTCGAAATAATAATAAAATGATAGTTTGGCCTCATATTTAATTTAAATAACGTCGATTTATTTGAAATCGAATATTTAAATATTTATTCATCGGCCGAAATAAAATAAATTGAGATAATGAGAAATAATAAGAAAAATAAAAGTGTGGCCTCAAATTAGGGGATAACGTCGATTTATTAGAAATCGAATATCACCATTTATCATTGGCCGATTAAATAATAAAGTCGATAATGACAATGGATCTAAAATTAATTAGAAACCAATAAAATAATGGAAAGAGGGTCTCATATCAATTTGGACAACGTCGGTAAAATCGAATGTCACAAATCGGATAATAATATCATAGACCAACTAATAAATATAAACAAATCAATAAATTGATAAAATAATAAATGGACAAAAATCGGCCTCAAATTGATTTAGACAACGTCGCAAAATGGAATGTCGATAAATCATATTTTTTATCATAGGCCCGAAATAAGAGAGATTAAAATCAAACGATTCACCAATATTTATTTTTTTAAGACATTTTTCTAAATTAGAAAAAGAACTAACCAAGCAAATTACAATAAAAGAAATAGACTATTGATAATAAAATAGAAACTAATTTCTAACAATACTAAATCATAATAAAAATTATAAAAAAAAAAACCAAAAAAAAAATAGGGGGTTGTACGATGGTATCCGTGAGTATCTAGTGAGAAAATAGCCAAGATGGGCTTCCAAAGCACATCACCTCATTAGTTATAAAATAAAATAAATGAAACCTCATTTTCACAAAACAAACTATAATATAATAAATAAATAAATAAATAAAATAAATAAATAAAATTAAAAAAGATAGCCATTTAAAGATTGAAAATAGTGTTAATGTGATTTTAAAGAAAATTGAAGTAAAAAATAAATAAACCAAACCTAAATCAGTATTTCATAACAGTAGAGAAAGAATCAATAAAATAAGTATTAAATGATTTTGGTAAAAAACAAACCCACAATTATAGTCAATTTTTTTTAAATAATAAAAAAAATCAAAACAATAAATAAGGATTAAATATATACATATATATAAAACACACAACAGTTTTTATTTTATTTTAAAAAAGCTATTAACAGGGTAAAGAAAATCATAACACGAAGAACAAACTCACTACCTCACGTTGTCTCCCTCACAGTTTCTCCGACGATTTCACGTTCTCACCCTCGAATCTCGTTTTCGTGTTGGTTCGATTTGGATTTATGTTTTCACGGTATTCACACGGTGGTTTCCTTGTGTTTTCTGTTTTTTTTTCTTTTTGGATTTGGGATTATGTTGGTGTTTTTGAGTTTCAACGGTTATGGTTTTATGGTGATATGGTTTATGAAGAAGATGAAGATTGGAGAGTTGTCATTGCGGGTTGAGGTTTATTGAAGTAGAGGGTGTTTGTGAAGATTTGAGGTTCTGAGATTTGTTTACTTACTTTGCAGGTTTATTGGATTTGAAGAGGTTATTTTTTGAGTTTATTGAAAGTTTTTTTGTTTTGAAGCTTGAATTTGTATTGGTTTTGACAGAGGAATATTAGTATTTTTCAAGCTTAGAGATGAGAGTGAGAGTGAGGTCTTATTTATAGAGATGAATCAAGGGGTAAAAGAGGTGTTTTGGTGACAAAGATTGGAGATAAGGATGCTAAATTTTGTGAGCTGGTATTTGAAAAAATTTGTTAGGATTTATTTGTGTTGAGTGGAACAAAATCGAAAGTTGTTGTATGGAGGATGTGAAAAATTTGTTTGTTGTTGTATACAGCTGGCGAGTATGAAGAGAAGGTGCATTTGAGAGTGTATTAGTGGTGTAGTGGGTACAAGTTATTTTGCTGCTAATGCTATGTATGACATAAACAATGATACTATAAAAAAAATGATGTCTATAGAAAAAAGATATTTTGTGTGGCAGATATTTGTTTTATGGATTGTGAAAGACAAACTGAGTCTTGAATAATAATAAGTAAATAATAGTGATAACAGTAATAATAATAACAACTATAATAAAAAATAATGATAATAATAATAAAAACCATAATAATAAAATAATAATAGTAATAATAAAATGAAAATAGAAATAGCAAATAACTATAATAATAATAATAATAGTAATAAATGATAAAACTAATAATAATGGTAATGATAATGGAAGTAATAATAATAAAAGTGGAAATAATGAAAATTACAAAAACTAATAATAATAATAATAATGATAATAGTAATAATAATAATAAAAATAATAGATAAAGTAATAATAAAAGGAAAATAAGAAATAATAATAATAAAAATGATTTTTTTTGTAATGGGCTAATGGGTTTATGGAAAATGGTTTTTAATAGAAATAAAAATAGATTTTTTTATTTTTGGATAATGAACTAAGTAATAAAAATAGAATAAAAGAACTTGTGATAAAACAGAGAACTTTGAATTTTTTAGATAAATGCATTTTTGGATTTTTTTAATAAAGGTGAAAACGAAAATAAAACAATATGACAAAATTGAGGTATAATAACATGTGTTACGCTGACAGAAAATTAAAGAAAGTGATAAAAAAAATAACTATATGAAATTAATAATAATAATAATAATAAATGAGATATTTACAAATGGGGTCTTATAAAATAATGTAACACGTGAAATTTTTGTGATGGTTGTATTGGTTAGGTAGTGGTGTTGAAAAAATAAAAAACTTATGGAGGTGGGGTCTTGGTTGTAGAAAGTGTGAGTTGTGCAATTGAAAATGATAGTATTATTTATAAAAAGTTGATAGAAATCTAATAATAATAATAAAAAATAATAATAATAATAATAATAATAATAATAATAATAATAATAATAAATGTATTAATAGTAGAAAAAATGATTTTTTTTGTAGTTTTGTATGAGTAAGGGACTTTTAGGAATGAAAATGGGCCTATGATTTTGATAGAAATAAAAAGAGATTTTTTTGTACACTTTTTGGATAATGACTAAATAAAACCCATAATAATATAAAAAGAACGTAATCAAATTTTAGAAAATAATGAACGCACTTTTTTAGGATTTTTGGAATATATTGGTAGACAGAAAAATAGTACATATTTTTGAATTTCTGAAAAATGATGATACAATAAAATAAAAAGATGCAAGTAGGACAAATTTGGGGTATGACAGTAACCCGGGGGCAGGGTAGATGTCAGCTAGTCGGACTAAGCGTTCAGGCTTTCATAAAGGAGTGTATTTGAGGATCCATTACATTCTACTATGCTAATCAAGAGGTCCAAAGACCAGAATCCACAATGGTTATCCAAATCAAGAGGTCCAAAGACTGGAAGCCACAATGGTTATCCTTCATCGACCAAAGAATGAGGCAGTCACAACCCTCACAAAGCAATCAAGACAAACAGTGTCACACAATTTGATAAAAAAATGAAAAAAGCCCGCTAAGTCGAGACTTGAAAACAAGCGACTTAGGAGAAAGTTAGGGCATCCCGCTGGACTTCACAATCAAAGATTCACAAGAATCAGTCCAGGCAAAAGTTAGGGATAAGCAAAAGAATGAAAGACGAAAAATACAAAGAGGATTACATAAGAAAGATCCTTGAGCAAGAACAAAGTCATGTGATACGAACACGGAAGACAAAAGGGGTGACTAACTTCAAACAATAACCTGATTGGTGCTTGAACCGATAGCAGTAATGGTTCCTCAACCGCCATGAAACCCTTATGAAAGGTGAGCGCTTGTGAATATTAGATGAACTTAGGAATGAAGGACATCACGAAGAGGGGCGGGTGTCGCTCCCACCAAATGACACCCAGTCAGAGAGGGTACAGACGCGAACGGTCGGCGAAAGAGAGAGAACACACAAGGGTGAACTGAAAATAAAAGAGTCTCCAGCTAGGCATTTTTATCCCGAAGGAAAGGTAATGCTGCATAAACCTAAGAAAAGATGGATAAGACGGCCGCGAACCAGAGAAACTGAGAAAGGGGGTTGGTTACAACCTGGGAATGTATTAGCACCCAGATTGTCCGCCGTACTCGACGGGATCCACGTTTGAAAGATTTGTGTTTTAAAGGGGTAGTGTCAGTGCTTTTTGTGTGCAAGAAGCTGGAAAAGAATGCAGGTGTCAGTGCAAAAGAAATGTGAAGTGAAATAAAGGAGTGTCAGTGTAAGGAAATACATGCAATGCTCAAGACTATGAGGCTTAAAGAATAAGGCTGGAAGAAGGGGGAATATACAGAGACTTTTGTTCGATAACCGTTAAGTTATGCCTACGTATCCTCTCGTGCAATGAGGAAGTCAGAACACCGTAGTTCGACTCAGAGACTGAAAGATAAATTGATTGATGAACTGCTTACTTGTCTATGCTCAAGTGTATAACCTGTCTGGCTCAGGTGCAAATTGTATTGCATTAGACGAAAGAAGCAAGTTCTCGTTTGTGAGTGAATGAGGTGAGAAAAGAATCCCGAAGGAGACAATTATTGTTTGTTTTTGGTATTTTCAATCTTTTATTGCTTTTTGGAGTTTGTCATAAGAAAATGAGCTTAAGCCTAAACCAAGGGTTAGTAAACTCATCACATCATCCCTCTGATTAGGGGTAATGAGAATACCTTAAGTATGAAGTAAATACCTCACACTTAATCACCAAGTTGTAGGGTTAAGATCATTAACCTACTCTTAGGAACAAGTACAATGTTAGCGACCCACGGCGGGTAACTAGTCACAGCGAGGAAACCGGCGTCCCACTGCTTTTGTACCTCTTCTTTTATCTTCATTGCCATATCTGGGCGAGTACGGCGCAACTTCTGTTTTACTGGCGGACAGTCTTCTTTCAGAGGCAGCTTGTGCATAACAATGTTGGTGTCCAACCCTGGCATATCCTGATAAGACCATGCAAAAACATCCACATACTCCCGAAGCATGTCAATTAGTTGCTCTTTTACTGACTCTTGCAGGAAGGCCCCGATCTTAACCTCTTTCAAGTCTTCTTCTGTACCAAGATTAATCGTCTCAACTTCCTCCTGATGAGGAGTGATAACCTTCTCCTCTTGTCTCAACAGCCTGGCTAGCTCTTCAGGTAGCTCATAATCTTCTTCAACCCCTTCATTGGCTTGATTAATCGGATTGTCAAAGTCATACGAAGTCATAGCAGTGTTGTTGTCGGTGCAGTCTGGAAGGAATTTTCTGCAAGGGTTTAGATTTGTTTATTTTAGTGATCAGTTTTATCTTATTTAGAAAAAGTGAAAATGAAGTCATTTATTTTGAAAAAAATTGCCATTTTATTTTTGTACAAAAAGTGAAAAATGAAAAACAGTGAGCGGAAAAGAAAAGACTCATTTGCAAAAGATGTCCTGATATTCATTAATTGATCTTTGCACAAAATACAAGATGGCCCGATTACAAAATGAGTCCTGACATCTTGGGCAAGATGCAGGACTTGATGCATGCTTTAAAAACAGGAAATAATAATTACTCTGCAGGAGCAACTCTTATAATTTCCTGGGAAGAACAGTTTGAGACATGGTTCCCCGGGATCCTTGGACGTATCCAGCTTTCCAGGTTGCGCTCGTCTTCTGACTCATCTTCCAAACTATTCACAACATCTGGGGTGAGCATCCCCCCGCTGACAAACTTGGGCTCCTTTGCAGCCTCTGGTTGATCTTGTCGAGTTGGTTTGTAACCCAACCCAAATCGGTCTTCTTTTTCTCCACGGGCAGCAGCTTGCCCCAGCCTTGGGCGGTACCTTCCTCAACAACCTTCCGGGCTTGCTGATATGATGTAATGGAGGTCCCAAGCACAACAGATGTTTCATTGATATTCAGGGCCTCAAACCCCTGACTCATGGTTTCATGGATCTCCCCATCCATTTCAATGTATTTGAAAGTAGCCAGCTGGCTAACGAAAATATCCTCCTACCCACAAATGGTAATGACTTGGCCTTCCCACTCGAATTTTAACTTCTGGTGAATGGTTGATGTCACGGCGCCAGCGGCGTGTATCCATGGTCTACCCAATAGATAGCTGTAGGCAGGCTGTATATCCATCACAAAGAAGGTCGTTTTGAAAACTTGTGGGCCAATCATTATAGGCAACTCTATCTCTCCTAGAACCGATCTCTTAGAACCGTCAAAGGCCCTTACTACCAAGTTGCTTGGGCGTAGTGCCAATCCATCATGTTCCAGCTTTACAAGGGCTTTCTTGGGCAGAACATTGGGGGATGACCCTTGTCGCTCCCACCTGATGACACTGGGCCAAGAGGGGTACAGACGCGAACGGTCGGCGAAAAGAGAGAAGGAAATGAATAGAGTCGCCAGCTAGGCATTTTTATCCCGAAGGAAAGGTAATGCTGCATAAAGCTGAGGAAAGATGGATAAGACGGTTGCGAACCAAAGAAACTGAGAAAGGGGGTTGGTTACAACCTGGAAAGGTATTAGCACCCAGATTGTCCGTCGTACTCGACGGGATCCACGCTTGAAAGATTTGTGTTTTAAAGGGGTAGTGTCAGTGCTATTCTGTGTGCAAAAGCTGGAAAAGAATGCAAGTGTCAGTGCGAAAGAAATGTGAAGTGAAATAAAAGAAGGGTCAGTGTAAGAACAAGAGTGAAGCTCAAGACTTTGAGGCTTAAAAGAATAATACTGGAAGAGGGGGGAATATACAGAGACTTTTGTTCGATAACTGTTAAGTTATGCCTAAGTATCCTCTCGTGCAATGAGGAAGTCAGAACACCGTAGTTCGACTCAAAGAGACTGAAAGATAAATTGACTTGTGAACTGCTTACTTGTCTATGCTCAAGTGTATGACCTGTCTGGCTCAGGTGCAAACTGTCTTGCATTAGACGGAAGAAGCAAGTTCTCGTTTGTGAGTGAATGAGATGAGAAAAGAATCCCGGAAGAGATGATTATTGTTTTTTTTTGTGTTTTCAATCTTTTATTGATTTTTGAGTTTGTCATAAGAAAATGAGCTTAAGCCTAAACCAAGGGTTAGTAAACTCATCACATCCTCCCTCTGATTAGGGGTAATGAGAATACATTAAGTATGAAGTAAACACCTCACACTCAGTTATCATGATGCAGAATTAAGATCATTAACCTACTTGCATTTATTTAGATGTTTTTTGGAGTTTTTTGTTTAGTGTTAAGTAATGAGTTTAAGCCATAATCAAAGATTTAATGGACTCGTTACACCATCCTAATAGAAGGATAATAGATAAGAACATTTAAGCAGAGGAAGGCTCCTCAACTTAATCCATGATTAGGGATTAACCTCATGACAAAACAAAGCCTTTATTAAATGGATTTTAGTTAATGGTATGATTAAGAAATGAATTTTATGATTTGTAAGACATCTTGAGGAGGACTTGTCCATTAACACTAGGGTTAGTCCTTCTTAACCAATTAAGGAAGAATTAGAACCCTAATGCAAAGCCCAAGTTACAAGCTTGATGTCTTAGTGATTATTAGATGGATTGATTAAAGGATTTAAACACATTAAGGGTTTAACACTTAGGATTAAAGTTATACACTCCATCCTAATAGAAGGATGCAGGCATAAGCTTAATCACAAAGCCTTAAAACCTTTAAGGTTTAGTCCTTGATTATGAGATGAGAAGAGAAGACTCAAAGATGACACAAAGGTAAAACTAAATGGGGGACTAATCAAACCCTAATTATGATCATACTTGGGTGTTCCTAGGGTTTATGAGGCTTGCAAGAGATCTTCAAGAAGCACCACCAAGAAAGAAGCTGATGAAAGGAGGAAGAAACAGAAGGAGCAAGTCAACTTACTTCACTTAAGAAGATAAGTTGCTTGAAGAAAGAAAGTGAGAAGGAGACATGAATGAGCAAGCTCACTCTAATACACAAGTAAAATGCAGAAATGATGCATAAGAGAGATGAGAAGAGATTATGAGAAGTGAAGGCAAATTCACTTCTCAATGACTTACCACCTGAAAAGTTAGTAACAAGAAATGAAATGAAATGAAAATGAGATGAAATGCAATGATGTACACCAAAGTCAGAAGCATAAACATGATGTTAATGATGCTAAGAGATGATGCAAACACATGTCAAGAGTTGTGGATGATCATACAAGGATGAGGATGCAAATGAAGCATGCTTTGAACCATGAAAGTTCATGAAAGTTTATGAAATGGGATGAACATATAACATGGCAAAGGAATGATGCAATGATCAAAAATGGTTCTAATATGTCCTAAGATGTCTCATATGCCATGTTGATGCATAAAATGTCATGGAAAGTTCTTGAATGCAAGCAAATGAGGGATGAATGCAAATGAAGGCAAGAATTAGGGTTTATGCATAACATGTAACACAAAATTCAAAATCATAAGCAAATGACATGATAAAAACTTGGAAATGGGATCAAAGGAACCCTAACCCTACACAAGTTCACTGCCCAAAGGGGAAGACCTAACTCTCAACCTAATGGAAGTTATGATTTTCTCAAGTCAACTAGGGTTTCAAGGTACCTCAAATGGAAAAAAGAACATCAAATTGAAAATGAAGGATAAATTCAGACCAATTTTACCCTAGAAACTACATGCTATGAAGAATGCAATGCAAGAAGAACCATCATCAAACTCTTCATGGTTAGGCAGAATGAATTTTTCTATGTTAGGACCAAAATATTGCCTTTAAATAACTTTAATTCCAATGAAAATTATCAAGGTAGGTCAAGAACCAAAAATAAATTTGTTTGAAGAGTTGGACAATGTTTCTAAATGTATCAAAATGTAATGTGAATTTTTTGGTGATTTTTAAATACCTAAATGCATTTTTAATAAATTAATTTCCATTAACTAATTAAAAATAAACATTTAAATTATTTAAAAATAATTTTTGATGCAAAAAATAAAAATAAAAATATTTTTGGGTTCTGAAAATTAATAAAAGATTTGATAAAAATTTTCAGAATTTTTTAATGCATTTTGCTATTTTTAATAATTCGTGGAAGTTAAATACAAATAAAATGAAATAAAATTAATAAAAGGGAAAAGTATGCAGATCCAATGGCTGGAATTCAAACCTGGGGGGAAATGTTTGACTGCGCGCGCAATCTGAGGGTCAGGATTGACTCTGGTCAAATTATTTTCTTAATCCTAAATTAAACTAATTAAAATGAATTAAGAGTTAATTGTGGAATCTGAGCCATTCATTTCCTAAACTAAACACGATCCAAAGGCCCACAATGCACCTGGAGACTAAACCCTAATTAGGGTTAATTACTTTCAGGTGACCGGAGGGAAGCTCCGGTCATCTTCTCCGGCAGGGCAAAAACCCTAGCTTCTTCTACAGGCCACCCCAACTTAAATTAACTGCCCATAAATGATCCCCCAACCAAACTAAACCTAAATCCACCATCAAACACCATTTATCAAGCATGAACAAAGAGAATCGAAGCCACTCATTTTCACGGGTAAAATTTTAGAAGGGCACAAAATGCTTATTTTCACACCATTTTCGAATCTAAAAACATCAGAGTGATCCCCATGACATGTATTTTCATTTTATAATAAAAAAATCTAAGCTCTGAAAAGTTTTATTTTTGAAGCTACCTGAGGTGATGAACTGCAAATATGTGCTTCCAGAGCCTCCCCTTCAAGCAAAGAGTCTCCTCCGATCCTCCTGAAGCTAGTGGAATGCTTCAAAACCCTTGATGTTGGCTAGTTTGAAAGTCCCAACTCTGATGTAGCAGAAATGGAAGGTTAGGTATGTGATGTTTCAAGCTGTTTTAATGGTGGATTTTGGTTCTATGGGAGATGTGTGACTCATTGGTGAAGGAAAAATGGAGGTTTGATGGCTGTGTGAAGAGTTTCGAAGAGGAGAAGTTTTTGAAATTTTTTGAGAATACTGGATTGTGGGAGGTTGCAGGCTTGTGTGTGGTGTGTTTTGGAAGGCTTGAGGTCCACATATGAGGCTCTGATTGGGCAGAGAGTTGGTGGTGGCACAGTGTGATTGGCATGGGAAAAAATGCAAAAAGTCAAGATCTTGTGTACTATGGGTATGGCTCGGGTCAGAGGAGATCTTAGGGCTTGTCCTGCCTCAGCTTGACTCAAGGAAGGCCTTTGGATCTGATTTTGTGAGCTGGATGGTCTTGATCAAGAGTTTCCAAGGTTCTTGCATATTTCCCTCTTTGAGTTTTCTTATGAACCAAGGCAAAGAATCTTGTGATTTCTTGGGCAAAATGCAGCAACATGAGCCATATGAAGTTGCTAGAATGATTTGAGATCAATTAGTGTTCAATTCAAGCATGAAAAGTTCCTTTTGCAAAGATTCAATTTTGAGGTTTCATGAGAAAAATGCCTTATGTAACTTGTAATTCAAGGCATAGAAATGATAAATTCTTGGGCAAATCTGAATTATGAGCCATGAATTATTTTTGTGTGATGATTATAAGTCATTTTGAAGTCATAGAAATGCTTGGCATATGAATTTGCAAGTTTCCCTATTTGGTGCAAAAGTGGAAATTTAGTGATTTTGTCCAACTTTGACAAGCCATAACTTTTGATTCAAAATGAATTAGAATGAGTTCTTGTACTTTTTGAAAATGGGAAGATCCAATCTACAACTTTCATGACCAAAGATTTTTCATTTGAAGCATTTTTGAATCAAAAAGAGGAGGTTGAAAAACTTTCCCAAAATGGCAAGTTTTCATTATAAGTCACTTTCCCAAAAAGGCAACTTTGGAAATGGCTTGAAATCCTTCAATTTTGTGAACTTCTAACATCTTCTATGATCAAATAAAGATCATACACATTCAAAATGATGGAGAAACCCCTTTGGTTGGGTCATTGGGGGCCTCAGATGCCCTGATTTTGCACTGACTTGCTCAAGAAGTCATCTTGTGATCAGATGCCTTCCCCATTGAATTTCTTCATGAAAATTGATATGCATTATCCACCAATACGTCAATGTGAGGTAGAGGGAAGTCATCTTTCGGGCTGGCTCTGTTCAAATCCCGGTAATCCACACATATTCTCACCTTGCCGTCTTTCTTAGGCACAGGTACAATATTAGCAACCCACGGCGGATAGCTAGTTACAGCAAGGAAACCGGCGTCCCACTGTTTTTGCACCTCTTCTTTTATCTTCATGGCCATATCTGGGCGAGTACGGCGCAACTTCTGTTTTACTGGTGGGCAGTCTTCTTTCAGAGGTAGCTTGTGCATGACAATGTCGGTGTCCAACCCTGGCATATCCTGATAAGACCAAGCGAAAACATCCACATATTCCCGGAGCATGTCAATCAGTTGCTCTTTTACCGAATCCTATAGGCAGACCCCGATCTTGACTTCTTTCACGTCTTCTTCTGTACCAAGATTAACCGTCTCAACCTCCTCCTGATGAGGAGTGATAACCTTCTCCTCTTGCCTTAACAACCTAGCTAGTTCTTCAGGTAGCTCATAATCTTCTTCAACCCCTTCGTCAACTTGATTGATTGGATTGTCGAAGTCATACAAAGTCATAGCAGTGTTGTTGTCGGTGCAGTCTGGAGGGCACTTTCTGCAAGGGTTTAGATTTGTTCATTTTAGTGATCGGTTTTATCTTATTTAGAAAAAGTGAAAATGAAGTTATTATTTTGAAAAACATTGCCATTTTATTTTTGTACAAAAAGTGAAAAATGAAAAACAGTGAGCGGAAAAGAAAAAGACTCATTTGCAAAAGATGTCCTAATATTCATTAATTGATCTTTGCACAAAACACAAGATGGCCCGATTACAAAATGAGTCCTGACATCTTGGGCAAGATGCAAGACTTGATGCATGCTTTAAAATACAGGAAATAATAATTACTCTGCAGGAGTAACTCTTATAATTTCCTGGGAAGACCAGTTAAGGACTTGGCTCCCCGGGATCCTTGGACGTATCCAGCTCTCCAGGTTGCGGTCGCTTTCCTCCTCGTCTTCCAAATTGTTCACAGCATCCGGGGTGAGCATTCCCCTGCTGACAAACTTGGGCTCCTTTGCAGCCTCTGATTGATCTTGTTGAGTTGGTCTGTAACCCAACCCAAATCGGTCTTCTTTCTTCTCCTACGGGCAGCAACTTGCCCCAGCCTTGGGCGGTACCTTCCTCAACAACCTTCCGGGCTTGCTGGTACGATGTTATGGAAGTTCCCAGTACAGCAGATGCTTCATTAATGTTCAAGGCCTCGAACCCTTGGCTCATGGTTTCATGGATCTCCCCGTCCATTTCAATGTACTTATACGTAGCCAGCTGGCTAACAAATATGTCCTCCTCCCCACAGATGGTGATGATTTGGCCTTCCCACTTGAATTTTAACTTCTGGTGAAGGGTAGACGTAACAGCGCCAGCGGTGTGGATCCATGGTCTACCCAACAAACAGCTGTAGGCCGGCTGTATGTCCATCACAAAGAAGGTAGTTTTGAAGGTCTGCGGGCCAATCAACACAGGCATATCAATCTCCCCAAGCACTGATCTTTTAGAGCCATCAAATGCTCTCACCACCAAATTACTCGGACGCAATGCCAAGCCATCATTCTCCAGCTTCACTAAGGCTTTCTTTGGTAGAACATTGAGTGATGACCCAATGTCCACCAGTACATGAGATAGAACAGCACCCTTGCATTCCAAGGTGATATGCAAAGCCTTGTTATGGTTGCGTCCCTTTGTTGTTAAATCAGCATTGGTAAAGCCCAGTCCATGACTGGTGTTGACATTTGCAACCACGGTTTCTAGCTGATTAACAGTAATCTCCTCCGGCACGTATGCTGCGTGCAGGACTTTCAACAGTGCGTTCCTGTGAGCTTCGGAGCACATCAACAGTGATAATATGGAGATTTTGGAGGGAGTTTGGTGAAGCTGGTCCACCACCTTGTAATCACTCCTTTTTATGATTCTCATGAACTCGTCTACATCTTGTTCAAAAGATGTCTTCTGAGTTTCTTTGACAGTTGGCTCTTCAGATACCACACTCTTTCCTTTTGCTTTGGCAGCAGCTTCTGCTTCAACATTAGGTCTTTGTGTTTGTGAGGAAAAAAGGCGCCCGCTTCTGGTGAAGCCTCCGCCTCCCCCAACATTATCAACTTGTGGAGAAGAGGTTGATGAATCCAGAGTGATTTTCTCCCCGTTGCAGTAAAGGTCAGAGCCATAATGCCAGGGTATGGCATTACTGCTTTCATAAGGAACTGGTCCAGGCACCGTAATGGTGACCGAACTGATTGCTACAGAGGAGGGTATTGCAATGGTGTGAGGATCATAGTAAATTGTGACTGGTGATCTGGCAGGAGGTGCCACTGTTTGTTGTTGGAAATTGCTGTTGGGAGGAACATTTGATGGATCATAGTAGATTGTAACTGTTGAAACATCTTCGTTAATTTTTGCTGGCGTTGTAGAAGATTCTTCTAATAACATGGATGCTGATGTTGTAGAAGAAAGGGTTGTGACATTTGATTTGTTGAAGTGATAGACAGAGCCATTGCTGATGATATTGATGAATCGGTAGGAATGATTGTTGCTGCTGTTGTAGAAGAATCGGGAATTGTTGTTAAAGGAATTGCTGGATTTGTAGGCGCCGTTGTTGAAATCTGAAGGATACCATCCTTGATAAGACCGTCTAAGCCGTCTCTCAACCTTTCACACCCATTGACTGCAATGTTGCAATACCCACAACCGAGCTCACACCCAGGGAACACTTGGCACTCTAAAAGCTGAGCTTTAATTTCGACCAAAGGTGTTCGAATTTGTGCAACACTAGTGATCAAGGTAGATGGTTTGTCTTCCTCAATGGCATTAATCCTCGGCCCGCCATGATTAGGCATAGGATTTTTGTTGACATTCGGAGGAGGTGCAAAGTTGAGGGCTTTAGAATCCACCAGATCTTGGACTTTCATTTGTAAGGCCCTGCATTTTTCAGTATTGTGACCAGGTGCATTGGAGTGGAAAGCACAGCTGGCTTTGATATCATAATTCCTTGGGAGATTGAGGGGATCTGGTGACGCCAACATCCTTAACTCAACCAAGTTAAGCTTCAGGAGTTGTGGCAATAAGGCAACATAAGGCATAGGGATGGGGTCAATCACCCTGTTTGCCTGTGATGGTCTTTGTTGGAAGGGTCGCTGTTGTTGATTGCTATTGCTGTTGTTGTAGGTTCTCTGTTGCGGATACTGAACTTGTTGTTGATAATGTGGTTGTTGTTGAGGATATGCTGACTGTTGAGGAATCAGAGCTGGAATGGTGACTGATGCCACTGACCGGTGTACATACTGAGGTCTACCCCTGCTTGTATGAATGGAATTGGTCTCACCGGCTCTTCGGGGTCCCACAAAAGGCTTCCTGGGATTACTGGATGAACTTGCACCACTGTCAGAAATCTTGCCCATTTTTAATAGACTTTCAATCCTTTCGCCAGCTATGACGACATCAGCAAAGCTGGTAGAGGAAAAGGCAGCCAGTCTATCAATATATGTTCCTTGCAGAGTATTCATGAATATGTCGGCCATTTCTCTTTCCGACATGGGTGGTTGGACAGCAGCAGCAAGCTGTCTCCACCTTTGGGCATATTCCCTGAAGCTTTCTCTGGAAGATTGAGACATTCCCATCAAGAGGGTCCTGTTAGGAGCCATGTCCAGATTGTATTGATATTGACTGATGAAGGCTTCAGCTAAGTCCTTCCAGCATCTAATGGTAGCTCTGGTCAAGTGCGAATACCACTCTCTTGAAGCCCCAGTCAGACTGTCTTCAAAGTAGAACATCCACAGCTTCTCATCCATAGTATAAGCTTTAAGTCTTCCCAGGAAAGACTGTAAGTGAGTTTGTGGACAAGAGGTTCCATTGTATCTCTCAAAGCATGGGGGTTTGAATTTGTGGGGAATTCTCACCCCATCCACTAGTCCCATGTCCATTACATCGAAGCCTAAGGAATTCTGAGACTCTAGAGATCTCAATTTCTCAGCAATTTCATCTAACCTCCTGTCATAGACTTCATCTCCCGCTCTCATAACAGTAAACTTCTCTTCTTGGGGATCTTCCTGCAAGACTCTCCCCCCAGCAGTGTTACCTTGCACATTCCGTGGGATATTAGCTTCTGGATCCAGATGAGGTCCAAATACAGGTGGATAAATACGAGGCTGACCCCTTTCATTGTTGCTAGTTCCTCCTGTCCCAAGATGAGGCTCCTCAGGAGTTTGTCTTTCCATCAACTCTCTTAATCTTTCTTGACTCTGGGCCAAGCCAGTCATTACAGCCATGAATTGAGACATCTGATTCCTCATTTCTACACTCTCATTAGCCATCTGGTTTCTGACCTCAGTCAGATCCTGCTGTACTTGATCCATTTGAATACCAGGAAGGTTGTTGCGAGTAGGGTACCGGTGCGTGCGGTTGACAGGGAACACTCGGCGACGAGCAATGTTTCCTAAGATCACAATAGAGTTAGAAACAAATAATAACAAAAACTATAAAACAAGACAAGGTTAGTATGCAATGCAGTATGCTTATTTGTTTTTCCAAGGTATCCGGCTTGGTTCTTGGTTTTGACCTTTCCAGACCTCGAGGAAGATGCTTGATGTTGCTGAGAAAAGAAACCCAATGAAAGCAAACTAATATATTACAAATGATGAACAAATACATAGTTTGTTTTACAACACCTTCCCCTGGAGGGTTAAAATACGAAAAGAGAAAAGTACATCAAATGAAAATGAACAACAAGCAAAGAAGTCAAACATTCAGTCCAAACTCATCCTCTTTGACCTCCTTCAGGAGTGCCTCAGTCACTGGACCAGCCGGGTGCTCTGTAATGGTCCTTATGAGGAGGTTCCTGGTGGCAATGGCAGTGGTCAGCTTCTTGTGCCTATCCTGGTCCTTTGATCTCTTCAATCCTGCTCTGAGCTTCAACTCTGAAATCTCTTTCGGGGCTGCCAACAAAGCTTCCTGCTGCTTCTTTTCATTGGCCTCCAACTGCTCAATCTTAGCTTGAGTTTTCTGGTCTTCCTGTGTCCGGGCTTCAGTGATTCTGACCCACCTAGCCTGGCTCTTTTGCAGATAAAGCGCAGTCCTAGCCTTCTGAAACTTGTCTTCTTTACAGGAATTCTTCAGTATTTGTTCCCCAACCCTTGCTTTCCTGATATAGTCCTCTGTCTTCTCAATTTTGGCAAGATGCTCCACCCTAAGCTTTTCCAACCTCTCAATGTCCAGACGACCATCACTCCTTTCCCAAAGGGTCTTCTTTAAAGCTTGAGATAGGTTCTCATTTCTTTCCTTCAGCTTCTCAAATTCTTCCAGGCTGACAGTTGCTGCAGGTTGTACTGTTGAGGGTCTAGGTATGTCCTCTAAGGTGAAAGGCATTCCAGTAATCTGAGCTCTAGTACGGGACCAATCATAGTACTGAGCTGAAGCAACATTATTACACCTCCCTAAAATAGCCATCCCTTTTGTCTGGACGTTTTCCCAAGCCTAAGATGCTTGTTTGACAGCAGCTGAGTTAGGCTTCACTTCACAATACAGGGTCTCAGCTAAATCTTGCACTCTAGGAGGGTGAACCAAAGCATAGCCCAGTTGTCTCTTAAACAGCAAAGGATTGTAGTTGATGCAACCCTTTACTCCTATCAGAGGCACATTTGGGTATTGCCCACAGCTGGTGATAATGTCTTTGCCTTTGGTGCTCTGGGTGCACCACCTAATATCATCTGAAGTCAAAGCAATGAGCCTCTTAGCCCAATTCTTCTGCTGGTGAGGATTCAAGAAGGCATCTGTTTTAGGTAGATGTCTGAGCAGCCAGGTGTGAAACAAAGGAGCACAACATCTCATCAACTTCCCCCTTTGTTTCTCATTCCTCTGATGAATGGAGTAATAGAAATCTCCCAACAATGTGGGTACTGGGTTCTTCAGAAGAAACAGGTGAATGGCATTCTTGCTGACAAATTTGGGCTCATCTGCAAACAGTATAACCCCATATATGCTGAGGGCTAACAGTGCACAAACTGCCCTCCATTCTCCCAATGAAACCTTCAGAATGGCCTGAGAAATCAAGAAGTCCAAGTGAAGACCAGGGATTCCAGCTTTTGTTGTCATGCTTTATTCAATCAAGGCAGGCTCCTGGTACAGTGCTTTTGCTACTTCTCCATTGCTGGGAAAAGTCATTTCTGGGTTGAAAGGGAGTCCACCCCTGATAGGTACTCCAGTCAATGAGGAAAACTCTTCCAGTAGAGGCCCTAACTGAAAGTCTGAGAATGTGAAGCATCTCAAAGGAGGGTCATAAAACTGCAAGCATGTGTGGATCATGCTCCTCTGAGAAGGGTCCAGGTCCATAACCATATCCAGGATACCTCCATAGTGTTCCCTGAACAATGGGATGTGGTCAGGAGTGATAAGTGACTGGACCTGCCTGATGCCAGTCAGCACAGGCTCAAAAAAATGGTAGGATATGTTGCTCTTCCTGGGAGTAGTCATAAATGCTGAAGAGGAGGAAGATAGGTGCTGATGAAGATCAAGACTGATACTGGAGATGAGCCACTGACAGGCTGATGCTGGTGATGATGAGAATAACTGAAGCAGATAACTGATGAAGCAGAGGTCTATGTAGAAGAAGGGGTCAAAACAAAACCAGATATAATGTGGCTACCCTGAAAAACAAATAAACAAATGTTAAATGATGCAAATGATAACATATGCAAATGATATGCAAGGGTTTATGATCAAGCTGGATCTGATTATCTGTCTTGATATAATCCCATATATGTTCAGAGAAGGTCCAGATGAAGGTTCAGAAATCCAGTAACCAGGGTAGGGGACTCAAATAAAGAGTCACATGTCCAGGGTTAAATCACAAGAACTGTCCAAAATGAGGTACTCTTAAACAAAACAAGTAACAGGGTATGATGTGGCCAATGGTACCTGCAAACCTGTAAACAACCCAACCCCCTCACAGGTAATGTTCTAAAACAAGGATCCTCAGACTTGGATCAGTTATGAGAAGTGTAAACACTTCTAACCCGGAGGTACAATGTTTACAATAACCATAAAAGATCCTCCTCTAATTCACCTCGGTTTCTGAAGGTCATAATAAAGGTCATCCAGACTTAGCAGGCTTCCCAGATAGCCCTAGCACTACAGGAAATCTGTAGCACAGAGTTCTCAAGAAGAAACCCACATCTGAATCGTGTTTCATATTCCCGCACCAGACCGAAATGGAATGGGAAATAACATGAACCACTCTAGCCTAGGTGTCACTCAGGTCCCAGGTATAGGACCTTAATCACTCAATGAAACCCCCACCCACCAAAACAGCAAACCAGATCCAACAATGACAGTATGACAGTATGATGTATAAAACTGTAAAGAAAGCAATAAACAAGACTGTACATAAAGCAATAAAATAAATACATAAACACAAATAGCACATAACACCCCAGTAAACACAAGTCAAACAAGCGCTAGGAGGAACCCACAAAAAGAACCAAAAGCCCTGGTTACAGTATAAGGTTCCCCAGCAGAGTCGCCAAGCTGTCGCTCCCACCTGATGACACAAGGCCAAGAGGGGTACAGACGCGAACGGTCGGTGAAAAGAGATAAGGAAATGAATAGAGTCGCCAGCTAGGCATTTTTATCTCGAAGGAAAGGTAATGCTGCATAAAGCAGAGGAAAGATGGATAAGACGGTTGCGAACCAAAGAAACTGAGAAAGGGGGTTGGTTACAACCTGGGAAGGTATTAGCACCCAGATTGTCCATCGTACTCGACGGGATCCACGCTTGAAATATTTGTGTTTTAAAGGGGTAGTGTCAGTGCTATTTTGTGTGCAAAAGCTAGAAAAGAATGCAAGTGTCAGTGCAAAAGAAATGTGAAGTGAAATAAAAGAAGGGTCAGTGTAAGAACAAGAGTGAAGCTCAAGACTTTGAGGCCTAAAAGAATAATACTGGAAGAGGGGGGAATATACAGAGACTTTTGTTCGATAACTGTTAAGTTATGCCTACGTATCCTCTCGTGAAATGACGAAGTCAGAACATCGTAGTTCGACTCAAAGAGACTGAAAGATAAATTGACTTGTGAACTGCTTACTTGTCTATGCTCAAGTGTATGACCTGTCTGGCTCAGGTGCAAACTGTCTTGCATTAGACGGAAGAAGCAAGTTCTCGTTTGTGAGTGAATGAGATGAGAAAAGAATCCCGGAGGAGACGATTATTGTTTTTTTTTGTGTTTTCAATCTTTTATTGATTTTTGAGTTTGTCATAAGAAAACGAGCTTAAGCCTAAACCAAGGGTTAGTAAACTCATCACATCCTCCCTCTGATTAGGGGTAATGAGAATACATTAAGTATGAAGTAAACACCTCACACTCAGTTATCATGATGCATGATTAAGATCATTAACCTACTTGCATTTATTTAGATGTTTTTTGGAGTTTTTTTTTTTAGTGTTAAGTAATGAATTTAAGCCATAATCAAAGATTTAATGGACTCGTTACACCATCCTAATAGAAGGATAATAGATGAGAACATTTAAGCAGAGGAAGGCTCCTCAACTTAATCCATGATTAGGGATTAACCTCATGACAAAAAAAAGCCTTTATTAAATGGATTTTAGTTAATGGTATGATTAAGAAATGAATTTTATGATTTGTAAGACAACTTGAGGAGGACTTGTCCATTAACACTAGGGTTAGTCCTTCTTAACCAATTAAGGAAGTTTTAGAACCCTAATGCAAGGCACAAGTTACAAGATTGATGTCTTAGTGATTATTAGATGGATTGGTTAAAGGATTTAAACACATTAAGGGTTTAACACTTAGGATTAAAGTTATACACTCCATCCTAATAGAAGGATGCAGGCATAAGCTTAATCACAAAGCCTTAAAACCTTTAAGGTTTAGTCCTTGATTATGAGATGAGAAGAGAAGACTCAAAGATGACACAAAGGTAAAACTAAATGGGGGACTAATCAAACCCTAATTATGATCATACTTGGGTGTTCCTAGGGTTTATGAGTCTTGCAAGAGATCTTCAAGAAGCACCACCAAGAAAGAAGCAGATGAAAGGAGGAAGAAACAGAAGGAGCAAGTCAACTTACTTCACTTAAGAAGATAAGTTTCTTGAAGAAAGAAAGTGAGAAGGAGACATGAATGAGAAAGCTCACTCTAATACACAAGTAAAATGCAGAAATGATGCATAAGAGAGATGAGAAGAGATTATGAGAAGTGAAGGCAAATTCACTTCTCAATGACTTACCACCTGAAAAGTTAGTAACAAGAAATGAAATGAAATGAAAATGAGATGAAATGCAATGATGTACACCAAAGTCAGAAGCATAAACATGATGTTAATGATGCTAAGAGATGATGCAAACACATGTCAAGAGTTGTGGATGATCATACAAGGATGAGGATGCAAATGAAGCATGCTTTGAACCATGAAAGTTCATGAAAGTTTATGAAATGGGATGAACATATAACATGGCAAAGGAATGATGCAATGATCAAACATGGTTCTAATATGTCCTAAGATGTCTCATATGCCATGTGGATGCATAAAATGTCATGGAAAGTTCTTGAATGCAAGCAAATGAGGGATGAATGCAAATGAAGGCAAGAATTAGGGTTTATGCATAACATGTAACACAAAATTCAAAATCAGAAGCAAATGACATGATAAAAAATTGGAAATGGGATCAAAGGAACCCTAACCCTACTCAAGTTCACTTCCCAAAAGGAAAACCTAACTCTCAACCTAATGGAAGTTATGATTTTCTCAAGTCAACTAGGGTTTCAAGGTACCTCAAAAGGAAAAAAGCACATCAAATTGAAAATGAAGGATAAATTCAGACCAATTTTACCCTATAAACTACATGCTATGAAGAATTCAATGCAAGAAAAACCATCATCAAACTCTTCATGGTTAGGCAAAATGAATTTTTCTAAGTTAGGACCAAAATATTGCCTTTAAATAACTTTAATTCCAATGAAAATTATCAAGGTAGGTCAAGAACCAAAAATAAATTTGTTTGAAGAGTTGGACAATGTTTCTAAATGTATCAAAATGTAATGTGAATTTTTTGGTGATTTTTAAATACCTAAATGCATTTTTAATTAATTAATTTCCATTAACTAATTAAAAATAAACATTTAAATGATTTAAAAATAATTTTTGATGCAAAAAATAAAAATAAAAATATTTTTGGGTTCTGAAAATTAATAAAAGATTTGATAAAAATTTTCAGAATTTTTTAATGCATTTTGCTATTTTTAATAATTCGTGGAAGTTAAATACAAATAAAATGAAATAAAATTAATAAAAGGGAAAAGTATGCAGATCCAATGGCTGGAATTCAAACCTGGGGGGAAATGTTTGACTGCGCGCGCAATCTGAGGGTCAGGATTGACTCTGGTCAAATTATTTTCTTAATCCTAAATTAAACTAATTAAAATGAATTAAGAGTTAATTGTGGAATCTGAGCCATTCATTTCCTAAACTAAACACGATCCAAAGGCCCACAATGCACCTGGAGACTAAACCCTAATTAGGGTTAATTACTTTCAGGTGACCGGAGGGAAGCTCCGGTCATCTTCTCCGGCAGGGCAAAAACCCTAGCTTCTTCTACAGGCCACCCCAACTTAAATTAACTGCCCATAAATGATCCCCCAACCAAACTAAACCTAAATCCACCATCAAACACCATTTATCAAGCATGAACAAAGAGAATCAAAGCCACTCATTTTCACGGGTAAAATTTTAGAAGGGCACAAAATGCTTATTTTCACACCATTTTCGAATCTAAAAACATCAGAGTGATCCCCATGACATGTATTTTCATTTTATAACAAAAAATCTAAGCTCTGAAAAGTTTTATTTTTGAAGCTACCTGAGGTGATGAACTGCAAATATGTGCTTCCAGAGCCTCCCCTTCAAGCAAAGAGTCTCCTCTGATCCTCCTGAAGCTAGTGGAATGCTTCAAAACCCTTGATGTTGGCTAGTTTGAAAGTCCCAACTCTGGTGTAGCAGAAATGGAAGGTTAGGTATGTGATGTTTCAAGCTGTTTTAATGGTGGATTTTGGTTCTATGGGAGATGTGTGACTCATTGGTGAAGGAAAAATGGAGGTTTGATGGCTGTGTGAAGAGTTTCGAAGAGGAGAAGTTTTTGACAATTTTTGAGAATGCTAGATTGTGGGAGGTTGCAGGCTTGTGTGTGGTGTGTTTTGGAAGGCTTGAGGTCCACATATGAGGCTCTGATTGGGCAGAGAGTTGGTGGTGGCACAGTGTGATTGGCATGGGAAAAAAATGAAAAAAGTCAAGATCTTGTGTACTATGGGTATGGCTCAGGTCAGAGGAGATCTTAGGGCTTGTCCTGCCTCAGCTTGAGTCAAGGAAGGCCTTTGGATCTGATTTTGTGAGCTGGATGGTCTTGATCAAGAGTTTCCAAGGTTCTTGCATATTTCCCTCTTTGAGTTTTCTTATGAACCAAGGCAAAGAATCTTGTGATTTCTTGGGCAAAATGTAGCAACATGAGCCATATGATGTTGCTAGAATGATTTGAGATCAATTAGTGTTCAATTCAAGCATGAAAAGTTCCTTTTGCAAAGATTCAATTTTGAAGTTTCATGAGAAAAATGCCTTATGTAACTTGTAATTCAAGGCATAGAAATGATAAATTCTTGGGCAAATCTGAATTATGAGCCATGAATTATGTTTGTGTGATGATTAGAAGTCATTTTGAAGTCATAGAAGTGCTTGGCATATGAATTTGCAAGTTTCCCTCTTTGGTGCAAAAATGGAAATTTAGTGATTTTGTTCAACTTTGACAAGCCATAACTTTTGATTCAAAATGAATTAGAATGAGTTCTTTTACTTTTTGAAAATGGGAAGATCCAATCTACAACTTTCATGACCAAAGATTTTTCATTTGAAGCATTTTTGAATCAAAAAGAGGAGGTTGAAAAACTTTCCCAAAATGGCAAGTTTTCATTATAAGTCACTTTCCCAAAAAGGAAACTTTGGAAATGGCTTGAAATCCTTCAATTTTGTGAACTTCTAACATCTTCTATGACCAAATAAAGATCATACACATTCAAAATGATGGAGAAACCCCTTTGGATGATAGAATATGATGCTTGAACATACATGGAACCTCTTAAGATGATTGAAGGCCTTTGGAGTGGCTCTGATGGCTCAGGGATTGCCTAGATCACAAACCCTAGATGCAGATGACTTAGAATCAATGCAGTGAAGCAAAAATGCAATATGAGATGATATGATTGAACTTATGCAAATGGAAAGATCATAAGCCATGGTGAAATGAGTGAGGGCATGGAAGTCATACTTTGTAGCTGGCACAAGTGGCTGAAGAGATTTGATCCATTTTGCAATTTTGGGGAAGTTTGGCCCCTTTTGAATTACTTGAAGTTCAAGGCATGAAAATTGGGGTTTCTTTGTGCAATTCTGATTTTTAGGTCATGTGTGATGTTTGTGTAATGCTTATCAGTCAATTAGAGGTCACATTTGGCTTTGGCAAGTGTTTTTGCAAACTTCCCTCTTTGGTGCATAAGTGAAATTTAGTGATTTTTCCCAACTTTGACAAACCATAACTTGAGTTCTAAAATGAATTGGAATGAGTTCTTGTACTTTTTGAAAATGGGAGGATCCAATCTACAACTTTCATGACCAAGGATTTTTCATTTGAAGCATTTTTGAATCAAAAAGAGGGGGTTGAAAAACTTTCCCAAAATGGCAAGTTTTCATTACAAGTCACTTTCCCAAAATGGCAACTTTGCCAATGGCTTGAAATTCTTCAATTTTGTGAACTTCTAACTTCTTCTAAGATTAAATAAAGATCATATACACCCAAAATGATGGAGAAGAGCCTCTGGTTGGATGATTGGGGGCCTCAGATACCCTGATTTTGCACTGACTTGTTCAAGAAGTCATCTATTGATCAGATGCCTTCCCCATTGAATTTCTTCATGAAAATTGGTATGTATGATCCTTATAACATATAGAGACCAATATAAACAAGAATGACCAAAAAATTTGGAGTTATGGCCTTTAAAACCAAAACCCTAATTTTAGGTCATCTGTGCAGTTAAACCTGGCTTTGCTTCCATGCCTTCATCAGTTCTTGTGATTTTTGAATTCCTTGATCTTTGGAGGATATGTTTATGATGATTGAACATACATGGATCCTCTTGAGATGATTGAAGACCTTTGGAGTGGCTCAGATAGCTCAGGGATTGCTCAAATCACAAACCCTAGATGCAGATGACTTGGAACCAATGCAATGAAGCAAAAAAATGTAATATGAGATGATATAATTGAACTTATGCAAATTAAAAGAATCACAAGCCATGGTGAACTGAGTGAGGGCAAATTTGGGGTGTTTACAATGGGCACAAATAAACTTCGAGCCTATATCCTTTGTTTCTATAACCGTGAACCAGGCCACGATACAACCCTTAAAAGTCCTAACTGAAACAGGGTTAATTTGAGAGCGTACTACTTTGCGATCGCGTTCCTGACTCCTATGAGTTATGCTAAAAGACATTTGTTGGTATTGCATGTACATACTTTCATTCAAAAAATAATGTCGTATCTTAACCAGTGATTCGCTCACAAAGGTTTGCGACACCTTTTCAATAAAGACTTCAAGCTTAACATGTGTGTTGCATTAGAATTTTCATTCAAGAAAAAACATTTTTTGCTTGCATACATTTGTGTGGCATCATAATTGGTTCACATGGGGAAATTCAGTCCAGAAGCTTAAGCTTGCCAAGTTGAGAAGTCTAAAACTTCTGAAAGACAGTCACGTCGAGGTGCACTTTTCCAAGAAAGCTTCATTAAATAAAGGACTTTCCCAACCAATCATGGCAAAAGCTAGCCAATTCGGGGCAGTTACGTCGAGCAATCTCTTCAAAATTCAGCCAAACTGGGGCAATCACTTCGAGATTCAAATCTCTCCAAGAGAAAAAATTAGTCAGTCAAGTACAAAACCATTCGAATACTCGTACTGGGGAAGGCTACACCAGTAGCACATGAATTCATGTATTTCCGGCAACCAGCTAATCGGTTCTCTTCCCCACAGAGGTTCAGAAGATTCAGGTAGACAGAGATGTGAGCAACTCTTTAGTTTTGTATGATAGTAAATTTTATGCTTTTGTGCTTATTAACATACACTTTGTATTGAATTGATATTGCAAGCTTAAAAAACTACCTTATCCATGTATGCATTGATACATGAGTTTTTGTATCAACACATGTCTTGATTTAAACAAAAAAATTTGACTTTTGCTTCTGTATGTATCGATTCATTCGCAAGATGTATCGATACATAATTTCCTTGAAGTTCTGAATTAAGTCAAATGCATCGATACATTCTCAATATGCATCGATACATGCTGTAGGTATGCGTCTGTGATATCTGCTATGTATCGATACATTCGCAACATGCATTGATACATGCTATAGATATGATTCTGGAATATCTGCTATGTATCGATACATTCGCAACATGCATCGATACATTATGTCTTCATTTCTCTGTTTCTTTTGCATTGGTTCAGTATGTATCGATTCATCCCATTATGTATTGATACATAACAATGTAAAAACCATCATGTATCGATACATTCGCACTTTGTATCGATGCATTAATCTGTTTCTACTATAACAGACATTGTCAAGTATATATATGTTTTTGTTAGTGCAGATAAACACAGGGACAAATCGAAAGTGAATTCAAGGTCAAGAAAATTGAAGAACACAATCAAGAAAAGAAGTTTTTGGGTGTGCATTCAATTGTGAGCAGGGTTGAAACCTAAGAGAAAATTCATCTTCATCATCTTCTCAATTACTTTGATTCAAGAACATCAACACATAATCATTGCTGTTATGTGAATTAGAGGATCAAGAGATAACGTTCAGCGGAACGATCGATGATCTAGCTGAGTTGAAGAGTGAAAGAAGGTTTCAAGGAAAAACCATCTGGTTTGTCCTTCAAGAACGGGTGTGTTCTTGAAGGTTTGTCAGTCACGTTTACAAAACAGATTCAGCCGCAGCGTAAGGTTTGGAAATTGGGAGATTTCGCAAATAGATCGTGGAACCGGTGAATTGTTTGTATTACTTGCAAGGGAATCTTGATTTGGCTCAGATCAAGTGAAGGTTCATACAATAGGAAGATCTAGGTGTATAGATTTCTGGTTTTTATATGGCAACCTTGTAAACGACGATTTCAGCAATATCGATATAAAAGTTCTCTATTTCGGTTTGAAATTAAGAGGGAGACGTACCCAGACGCGAGGACGAACGTGGGGAACTTCCTTACCAAATCTCTGTGTATTGTATTCCTTCTCCATCTCTATTTACGTTTTTAATCAGTTTTGATTCATTGGAAATAGTTTTTGTGATAGGTGCATTCAATACTTTTACAGCTTGTGTGTTTAAGTCTTTAACATCTCAATTGCAAATCCAACACTTTATCACATGTCCGGTTTTCTAGTGGCTGGTCCAGAATAGACATAAGTCGATTAAGGACCGTGTTTTTCCGCTAATCTTTAAAAACTCTGAAAAATCTTTTAAAACCTTGTTAACAAGGAGGTGATCCATTCACCCCCCTCTAGATCACTAGCCACAAATTCTAACAAGTGGTATCAGAGCACCGGTTCGCTGGTGCTTTGTGGCTACCTGTAATGATATGGATTCTGAACCAAAGGGGGCGTATAATAGAGCTCCTGTTTTCAATGGTGAAAATTATGGCTACTGGAAAGACTGCATGCGAGTTCACATAAATTCTGTGGATAGGCGCGTATGGACTGCCATTCAAAATAGTCTTTTTCAAATCACCATGATGAATGAGGCAGGCGCCATAGTACCTAAACCAGAAGATGATTGGGATGAGAAAGATGAGAAAAAGTGGTCAAGTGATTGGAGAGCTCGAAATATGCTAATTTCAGCGCTTAGTGCTGATGAGTATTATCGAGTATCCCATTGCTCGACAGCTAAAGAAATGTGGGACGCTTTAGAAATTGCACATGAAGGTACAACTGAAGTAAAACAGTCCCGTATTAACACACTTAATCAAGAGTTCGAACTCTTTTGCATGAAACAAGGAGAATCTATCCCCGACATGCAAAAGAGATTTGTTCATCTCATCAATCATTTGAATGCACTTGGAAAACCTGTTTCCAATGAAATTGCTACTAATAAAATTCTGAGATGTCTTAGCAAGGAATGACAACCTAAAGTAACAGCTATCAAGGAAGCCAACGATCTAACGACACTCTCAATGACTACTTTGTTTGAAAAGCTGGAGGAACATCAGCAAGAACTAGAAAGTCTAGAAAAGTTTGAGAACAAGAGTAAAAAGGGAAAGGAGAAGAATAAAGACAAAGAGGGTGAGAAGAGGCCTATAGCTCTTGTGGCTTCTAACTCAAAGTCCTCACAAAAGGAGCTAAGCAACAATTAGTCAAGTAGTGATGAAGACTCCGGTGACGAAGAAATGAGACTTTTTGTTAGGAGATATAATAGATTCATTCGAAAGAATGGAATCAAGCATTCCGACAAAAATCTCATAAAGTTTAGAAGACAATCTATAGATTCAAAACAGGAAGAGATTAAGAAGAATAGAGAAAGAGGGTCTTGTTTTAATTGTGGTAAGTCCGAACATTATAAGACGGATTGTCCTTTGAAGAAAAAGGATAAAGGAAAAGCTCCACCAAAAAGGTACAATAAGCAAAGAAGAGCTTACATTGCTTGGGAAAGTGATAGTGATTCATCAAGTACACAAGGATCAAGTGATAGCGATGAAACCGTAAATTTGTGTCTTATGGCTCACACCAAAAATCAGTCCCACCACAAGAAGAAAATTGATGATAAAAGGGTAAAACAAGCTTACTATAACAATTTCTCTTCTATGTCCTTTTCTGAATTGAAAATAGCTTTTGAAAAACTGCATAATGAAGCTATAGAAGCGTTTAAAAGATTATCTTCTGATAAACAAATTTTTTCATACTTGGAAGGTAAAGTACTCCATGCTGAAAAAGATCTAGAGTACTTGAAAGCTAGCATTGCAGAAAATTCAAAAGCTATTGATATTGATGGTTGTAGTAAAATGAGTTATTGTGAAGCTTGTCACATTTGGCAACAAGAGGTCATTTCTCTTAAGGTCAAATTGGAAAAAGCTTTACAACCTAAGATTACTTATGCCATTGACACTAGGTTGTTTAAAAAGTCATTAAATCCACCATATGCAAGATACTCTTTTATTCCAAAGGATTTAAGGACCAAACATAAACAACAACATTGTCGTAGTGTATGTCATTATTGTTGTCATGCTGGCCATACCATTGAAAAATGAAAATTTAGAAGATTCCTAGTGCCTAAAGGTATTTATCAATGGAAGCCTAAAGACAACCATGTTACCACTTACCCACTTAAACCCAATAAAAATTGGGTACCTACCTCTCTCTTTTGATATTGTAGGATGAGTGTCTTGCATCCGTGGAAAGAAGATGGTTTCTGGACATCGGGTGTTCAAGGCACATGACGGGTGACATATCACTTTTTATTGACTTCAAAGCAAAGAAGAAGGGGTATGTCACTTATGGAGACAATAACAAAGGAGCTATACTTGGCAAAGGTAGTGTAGGTAATCCCTCTACCACTACTATTTCTGATGTACATCTTGTAGAGGGACTTAAACACAATTTGTTGAGTATAAGTCAATTATGCGACAAAGGTTATAAAGTTTCTTTCACAAAAACTTGTTGCAAAATTGAACATACTGAACATAATGTTGTGTTTAAAGGTGTAAGAGTAAACAACATATATATGCTTAATCTTTTGGATGTACCTTTAACAAGCACTAAATGTCTAGTTGCCTTAAATGATGATTCATGGTTATGGCATAGACGCTTAGAGCATGTTAATTTCGATTTGCTTAATAAGGTTATATCTAAGGATCTAGTAGTAGGTCTTCCAAAAATAAAATTTTCAAAAGACCACCTATGTGATGCTTGCCAAATGGGAAAACAAACAAGGGTCTCCTTTAAATCTAAAAACATAATTTCAACTTCAAGACCCCTTGAGCTTCTCCATATGGACCTCTTTGGACCATCTAGGACAAAGAGCTTAGGTGGAAACTATTATGGTTTCGTAATAGTAGATGACTACTCTAGATTCACTTGGACTATATTCCTTCATAGCAAAGATGAAACTTTTTCTGCTTGTAAAAGTTTTGCAAAACTTTCCCAAAACAAAATGAATTCTAAAATAGTTACAATTCGAAGCGATCATGGAGGTGAATTTCAAAACCATCTCTTTGATAAGTATTGTGACAAGTATGACATTGAGCACAACTTTTCAGCTCCTCGAACTCCACAACAAAACGGTGTTGTGGAGCGCAAAAATCGAGTTTTAGAGGAATTGGCAAGAACAATGCTCAATGAGGGTGGATTACCAAAATATTTTTGGGCTGATGCAATTAGCACAACTTGTTATGTTCTGAACAGGATTTTAATTCGTCCTATTTTGGTTAAAACCCCTAATGAAATTTTAAAAGGTAGAAAGCTAAACTTGTCTCACATTCACGTGTTCGGTTGTAAGTGTTTTGTTTTAAATAATGGTAAGGAAAACCTTGGGAAGTTTGATGCCAAAGCTGATGAAGGTATTTTCCTTGGATACTCTCAATCAAGTAAAACATATAGAGTGTATAATAGGCGTTTACTTTCTGTTGAAGAATCTGTCCATGTTTCTTTTGATGAGTCTTATCCAAAAAATGTCGGAAAAGGTATCTCTTTTGATGATGCAGGTGTATCTACAGAAGACATACTCAAAAAAGCTGTTACGGAAATTGATCAATCTGAAACTGCTGAAAATGAGAAGGAGGAAGATACTAGTCATGAAAAAGATAAAGAGGAAGGAACATCTGAAGTGAATGAACTTCCACCAGCTTGGAAATCCTCTAAAGACCACCCTATAGACAATATATTGGGAGATATTTCAAAGGGAGTGTTGACTCGTTCTAAGATAAGTAACTTTTGTTCTCACTTCGCTTTTGTATCACAAGTAGAGCCTAAAAATGCTAAAGAGGCCTTGATTGATGAATTTTGGCTAATGGCCATGCAAGAAGAGCTTAATCAATTTAAAAGAAATGACGTTTGGGAACTTGTCCCTCGTCCGCGAGATCATCATATCATAGGAACTAAATGGGTGTTTAGGAATAAACTTGATGAAAACGGAGTGATAACTAGGAACAAGGCACGCTTGGTAGCACAAGGGTATAACCAAGAGGAGGGCATAGATTATGAGGAGACTTATGCTCCAGTGGCTCACCTTGAAGCTATACGTCTCTTGCTTGCTTATGCGTGTTCTATGAATTTCAAGCTTTACCAAATGGACGTAAAGAGTGCGTTTTTAAATGGTGTCATAAATGAAGAAGTATATGTTTCACAACCTCCCGGTTTTGAAAATTCTAAATATATAGATCATGTTTACAAATTAAAGCGTGCTTTATATGGTCTTAAGCAAGCACCTCGTGTGTGGTACGAAAGACTTAGAAAATTTCTAATTGATCATGGATATTCTAGAGGTAAAGTGGATAATACACTCTTCATTAGACATAAAGGAAAGCACATTCTTTTAGTTCAAGTTTATGTAGACGATATAATTTTTGGTTCAACTAACATACACTTGGTCGAAGAGTTTTCTAATGTTATGCAGGGTAAGTTTGAGATGAGTCTTATGGGGGAGTTGAACTACTTCTTAGGCCTCCAAATAGCAACTCGATGAAGGTACAACAGTATGTCAAACAAAATACTGCAGAGAACTGCTCAAGCGCTTTGGAATGAATAATTCAAAATCCTTCGACACTCCCATGCCTACCAACAGAAACTTGGACAAAAATGAACATGGTAAGTGTGTTGATGTCAAAAGGTATAGAGGTATGATTGGGTCTCTCTTGTATCTCACTTCTTCTAGACCAGAAATCATGTTTAGTGTTTGTATGTGTGCACGATATCAATCAAATCGTAAGGAATCTCACTTAAAATCAGTCAAGCGTATATTTAGGTATCTTCATGGAACACCTAAATATGGGCTTTGGTATTCCAAAGGGAGCGATTGCAGCTTAGTAGGTTACTCTGATTCTGATTTTGCTGGATGCAAATCAGATAGGAAAAGTACTAGTGGTACATGTCATCTATTTTCAAATTCTTTAATAAGTTGGCATAACAAAAAGCAAGTATCCGTGGCGTTGTCTACTGCAGAGGCTGAGTATGTTGCATCCGGTAGCTGTTGCGCTCAAATTTTGTGGCTAAGACAACAACTACAAGATTTTGATATTAAACTTAAACGTATTCCAATAAAGTGTGACAACACTAGTGCCATTAATCTCACTAAGAATCCTCTTTTACACTCACGCACCAAACATATAGAGATTAGACATCACTTCCTTCGCGATCATGTTGAAAAAGGAGATATTGTTTTTGAGCATGTTCATACTAAAAATCAACTTGCTGACATTTTCACTAAACCATTGGAAACTGATCCATTCTTCAACATTCGTCGTGAATTAGGGATTCTTGATCTCTCCGCATTGGTGTCTTAAGTTTGTTTGATCTAGTTTATATTTATCTCATCGTGTTTACTGAGATTTGAATGTAAACTTCACTCATACTTCATGAGATTACTACGACGGAGGTAATATTGTTCCTCTCTGCATCTTGTTGATATTGTGTGATAAATGTATGTTTGAGCAATTATTTCTCGCTTATATGTACTTCTTTACATATGATTGTTTAAGCATTAAAAATTAGTTTGTAAAGTATTCTTAAGCATCATTAAAATGTTATGATTCACTCTGCATTAATTTTTTTCATAAGTCTCATGTATTGATACATAAGGTATATGTATCGATGCATATCCATTTTGCGTCGATACATGTTAAATTTCTTTTAAAATTGTCAAAATTGTTACAGTATGTATCGATACATTCGTGGTTTGTATCAATACATAATAACTTGAAAATCCAAAATTTTGCAACATGAATCGATGCATACGGTTATGTATCGATGCATACTGATATAAAATCCTTTTCTTTTTTTTTTGTATCGACACATCAGCATCAGTTATTGCAAAATTCATATCTCTATTTTATCTCCTTCTTCATCCCATTTGCATCATTAACGGTTAAATAAATTTAACACCACAAAACCCTTTTTCTTCCAAAACCCTAACTTCATAATCATGCCTCCAAGAATCATGCTTCCTAGAGCAAAAGGTAGAGGTAAAGGGAAAGAACCTGTTGAGGCTTCACACCAAGCTCCTACTGCTCCAGATATTCCTCCCACTGGGTCATCCATTCTCCATCCTGCCATTGCTGAAGAGTTTGAGGATTCCTTCAAGACAAGGTTAGTCATGAAACCCCATGTCTTCAATACTCAAGATGTGCGTACTCTATACTTAAATGAAGTTGCTGATTTGATTGACGCACAAAAACATGGGTCTTTTTTAACTGTTAATGATGACTATCATGAGGACTTCATTCGTGCCTTTTATGCGGGTGTGCAATCTGGTAAATGGTACATGTTCAAGTGCTCTATTGGAACAAGGACTTATTATTTTGAGGCTGGTGATTGGAACAAGGTGTTCCAAATGCCATCCCCGACGCCTGAGTTGTAGATGTGGCATGATCAGAAATTTGAAACTAAGTTTAATCTGAAGGAATATTGTGAATCTATTTCAAAACTGCAAAGGCCTCTAGGTGTTGATGAGCATTTAACTTCTGGAATGATTAAGAGTGTCCCCAGAATTCTGCATTGGATTCTCTCGCATATTTTACGTCCGAGGTCTGGTGGGCACTCTAGATTGGATAAGCCAGACATACATCTCTTGTATATTCTGCAGAAGAAGATTCCGTTGAATTGGCCCAATTATTTTGTGAAGCGTATTTTTCTTACACGGAATAGTTCGAAGAACATCACTCTTGCTTATGCCGCACAGATTATGAGGATCATTAAGTTCTGGAAGGTGGTCATACCCCCTGTTCCTTTCTTATCTTCATCTACTGTTCAAGAATTCAATAATGCTACTCTTTCTCATATGGGATATAGGTGGGACACAGAGCGTCGATGCTATTACTTCTTTGAATGCAGCTATAGAACCAGAATTTATAACTTTGATACACCTTCTGAACAGATTTTTGTTGAAGAACAAAGAGATGAAAATATGGAGGATGTAAATGAAGAAAATCCCCCTGAAGCAAATGTCAACACTGCTTGGGGTGAGTGGGTGCCACAAAGGTGGTCTCCTACTAACTATGAACCGGTTCCTCCATCTGTTCCACCAACATCATCTACTACTCCTCCTGCATATCTAACTCAAATGTTTGAGCAAATGGAAATTGCCAATAATGCCCGACATGAAGAAGCCCGTGCGTGGCATGTACAACAAATGGAGTGGCACAAATAGCACCGAGAGTGGCATGATGAACACACTAGGATGTATCATAACCAACACTCATGGCACACAGACTTGGTCAAGTGGCATCAAGTTTTCTACAATGAGATGTCCGGTTTCATGGATGATTGTCGTGCACATCCGGGTATTATGGACAGATTTAGAAGCACCGAGGTTCAGAATCGGTTCAGGCATTACAACTTCATGGGGCAAAATCCTGATGAGATGCCTCCTCCACCTCCTCCTCCAAATTTCAGAGATCCCGATAGAGATGATGCAGAGTCCTGTGGTGGCTATAATCCTCACTAAGGCTGCATTTCATAATTGCATTACATAATTTTTTTCCCTTGATGCTTAAGTTTCTTTTGATTTTATGTTTAATCATTGTATGCGTTTGGTTTGCTTTTGTAATTCTTAACTCTACTAGTCCAATTAAATGCCTATGCTTGTTTGTTGTTTACGATTAATTGGTTTTCCCGTTATGTTTCACTCTTTGTGAGTGATTTATTCATGATTAACTTATATATATCTTCTTATTGCTGAATATTGCTTCACCTATACAATTTTTTTTGATGTTGACAAAGGGGGAGAAAGGCTTGAGTATGAAAAATGACAGCATGCACAAACTCAGGGGGAGTGGTTCTCACACTTCTGCAAAAATTTGCCATCATAAAAAAGGGGGAGTTTGTGAGCAACTCTTTAGTTTTGTATGATAGTAAATTTTATGCTTTTGTGCTTATTAACATGCACTTTGTATTGAATTGACATTGCAAGCTTAAAAAACTACCTTATCCATGTATGCATTGATACATGAGTTTTTGTATCAACACATGTCTTGTTTTAAACAAAAAATTGACTTTTGCTTCTGCATGTATCGATTCATTCGCAAGATGTATCGATACATAATTTCCTTGAAGTTCTGAATTAAGTCAAATGCATCGATACATTCTCAATATGCATCGATACATGTTGTAGGTATGCGTCTGTGATATATGCTATGTATCGATACATTCGCAACATGCATCAATACATGCTGTAGATATGATTCTGGAATATCTGCTATGTATCGATACATTCACAACATCATCGATACATTATGTCTTCATTTCTCTGTTTCTTTTGAATTGGTTCAGTATGTATCGATTCATCCCATTATGTATTGATACATAACAATGTAAAAACCATCATGTATCGATACATTCGCACTTCGTATCGATGCATTAATCTGTTTCTACTCTAACAGACTTTGTCAAGTATATATATGTTTCTGTTAGTGCAGATAAACACAGGGACAAATCGAAAGTGAATTCAAGGTCAAGAAAATTGAAGAACACAATCAAGAAAAGAAGTTTTTGGGTGTGCATTCAATTGTGAGCAGGGTTGAAACCTAAGAGAAAATTCATCTTCATCATCTTCTCAATTACTTTGATTCAAGAACATCAACACATAATTATTGCTGTTCTGTGAATTAGAGGATCAAGAGATAACGTTCAGCGGAACGATCGATGATCTAGCTGAGTTGAAGAGTGAAAGAAGGTTTCAAGGAATAACCATCTGGTTTTTCCTTCAAGAACGGGTGTGTTCTTGAAGGTTTGTCAGTCACGTTTACAAAACAGATTCAACCGCAGCGTAAGGTTTGGAAATTGGGAGATTTCGCAAATAGATCGTGGAACCGGTGAATTGTTTGTATTACTTGCAAGGGAATCTTGATTTGGCTCAGATCAAGTGAAGGTTCATACAATAGGAAGATCTAGGTGTATAGATTTCTGGTTTTTGTATAGCAACCTTGTAAACGACGATTTCAGCAATATCGATATAAAAGTTCTCAATTTCGGTTTGAAATTGAGAGTGAGACGTACCCACACGCGAGGACGAACGTGGGGAACTTCCTTACCAAATCTCTGTGTATTGTATTCCTTCTCCATCTCTATTTACGTTTTTAATCAATTTTGATTCATTGGAAATAGTTTTTGTGATAGGTGCATTCAATACTTTTACAGCTTGTGTGTTTAAGTCTTTAACATCTCAATTGCAAATCCAGCACTTTATCACATGTCCGGTTTTCTAGTGGCTGGTCAAGAATAGACGAAAGTCGATTAGGGACCGTGTTTTTCCGCTAATCTTTAAAAACTCTGAAAAATCTTTTAAAACCTTGTTAACAAGGAGGTGATCCATTCACCCCCCCTCTAGATCACTAGCCACAACATCTAACAAGAAAGTTCTCCTCAGTAGAGCATTAACAAAACCCTTCCCCAACTAAGTCGGAAGGTCGTCGATCTCCCATCAGTCTTATGGGTGATATTTGATCCCCAATAGTCGTGGTATCCCCGAGCAGGTGCCTCAAATCTAAAGTCCAATTTATTTTTGGCAAAGTTGATGATTCGGGACAGATGAATTATCCACGCTCTTCTCCAACAGAGATGTTATCCCCGTAGGACTTCTTGAGATCGAATTCGCGATCATTGCATTCTCAGCAGAATCAACAGGGACTTATTACTTCCGCATCAGGAACTCCCTTTGCACTCACACCAGTTCATTGACAATACTCAAGACATAACATCTCCAGTGTCATGGGGCATCATGCCATACAGTTCAACATATGCGTACCCAGCATAATCCAAGTTTGATATCTTGCAAAAGTCCAACCGCAGACTGGCCAAAGTCTATCTTCGGGTGGCAAATTCTTAAAGTCCCCCATAGTGGGAAGAAGTCTCCCGCAGTGAACAAAAGTCCAGCCGCAGACTGGCCAAAGTCCATCTTCGGGTGGCAAATTTCTAAAGTCCCCCGCAGTGGGCAGAATTCTCCCGCAGTGAGCAAAAGTCCAGCCGTAGACTGGCCAAAGTCCATCTTCGGGTGGTAAATTTCTGAAGTCCCCCGCAGTGGGCAAAGGTCTCCCGCAGTGAGCAGAAGTCCAACCGCAGATTGGCAAAAGTCCATCCTTAGGGTGGCAAAGTATCTTAAAATTCGATCGCAAATTGGAAGGTCCACCCGCAGCGTGAAAAGTCGTTAGTCGTCTGACTCCATCTGATAATATATCATTAAGACATTATTGCAGCCTATCAATGTTCACTAGTAGCGTGGCAAGTCAGTAGCCATCTGACATCACTCAAAAGGCCTCCCATAATAATTATCTCCAAGCAGAGTTCATTCGGTTGCGTTTATTTCCCTTTTCTTCTGCCACAGAGTGCAAATTTTCTGGTTGTTTCTGGTATTCAATCCCTGCATACCTCAAATGTCTGAAAGCAACTGCCATCATCCATTCGCGTCAATAGTGATTGAATAGGGGCAGCTGTAACACCCCAAAATTTGCCCTCATATTTATTACCTCTAATGGCCTTATGCTTCACATTCATTTGCATTCTCCATTAGGTCATAACATCACAATTATGAATTTCATTGGCTCCCATGGCATGGGATCTAATCATTCCCCTGTGATATGGATTTTCTATTCAAATGTGATTTGTCAAGCTATTACACTTGAGATTAGGGAAAAGGTTGAGTTTCTAATATCGTGAGTATTTTACTAGTAAAGTATCATATTCCAAGATTTTCTCAAGAGGTCAAAAGATTAAAGTTTCATCATGGGTTATTTGGGACTGACAAGAAATTAGGGTTTTGTTGGCTTTCAACATCCCAAAGTTATTCTCTTCCTCAGTATGCATCAGTTGAGATCATTGGGCCGAGGTTTTAAGACAAGGCAATCTTAGCCTCACATCTTTCCATATTTCAAGGCTTACCATCATCCATCATTGAGGTCAAAGAACTTTATGGGTCGCTTACAAATTAATTCGAGTGCGTCATTTCCAAGCAATTCAGGGAACATGGTCTGAGGTGTTGATTTTGGAATTCATCATGGCATCAAGTTTTGGTTCAAATAATGTGACTCAAACTAAAGGTGGAAAATTTGGAAAGCATCATTCAAGTTCAAATTCGAGTCCATTCGAAAGCTCGATGTCCATTTCAGATACGGGTCATTACCATTGTCATATCTATTCGTTGGTTCAATTAATTTCGTTTACTCCTCCAAATCATAATACATTCCATTAAAATCGTTTAAGCCATATTTCTCCATAAAAATCCTTGCGTTCATTTTTTTCCAAAAACCATATTCATGTATTTGTTGGACCAAGTTTCATTCCATGTCTCTTATAGATTTGTGTCATGTCCATTTGTTCAAAGTCTTTATCTGTCATTCAAGTGATTTCTTCTCATTTTATCTAATTTTTTATCTATACCAATCTATCCATAAAGCCATATTTTGAAACCATTTTCTTTTACCACCGGTACAATACCAATTTAAGTCCATGATGAATTCTAACTTCCCTTTTGTCAAAACCAGAATACAAGTTTGGTCAAGGGTCATGATATTTCATTACTTGATTTTACCTCTACCTCTACGTTGAGACACCAAAATCCATTAATTATGAAGTCATTGGTCACCGATTACTAATATGAGTAATGCTCTTTTCACGGATACCCATGAACAAGTTGCCAACGATAATTATGCAGCTGCATATTGGTCCTTCTAAACTAATTGCAGCTACCGACAAAAGAACTTAATGGACTTAATGCACATATGTTTTCTTCACAGAATTATTCACTATGTTCGTTACTTTTGTTCTTCATACAAAAGGAGAATAAGAAAATACATGAAAAATATACTTATTCAATTAGAATAAATGATAGCAGAAGAAGAACTCTAAAAAATAAAGTGGAAACAATTTTTCTTCCTCCCAGAGTTCTCGAAAACAATCTTTACTCTTCAAATTAGGGTTTTGCGTTTGAATGAATATAAATGATTTCTAAAAACGTGGATCAATTCCAAATGACCTCTGGACCTTGCTTGCACTCTTAATTTAATGAAATCATGTTGTTTTGATGGTGTTCCAATTTCGCAGGTTTCCTGTATGTAAAAATTCGCAGGAAAATTCATAGTTAATTTTGTAGCTAAACCCGCAGGTACCAAGGTTGAAGATGAAGACCATCTGGCGCGAAAAATTAATTCAAAAAAAGTCACTTAAAATATAATGTTGTGGTTCTGATTGTGTATCACATTGAGCGTGTGGCTCAGTTGGTTTTGACTTAATGTTGTTAGACTTAATATATAATTGATTGTTGTGGATTAACTACCAGTTGCGCCCTCCCGGCTGGATGGTAAGTACGCTGCGTGTTATGAGAAGGTCCTGGGTTCGAATCCCCCCAGGCCTTTTGTGATATTTTCTTTTGCTTTGTCATGATTTTCTCCAGGATAACAACAAAACCAAATGGAGTTCTTTCCTTAACACCTGCGCGCGCATAGCCCAGTGGCTGGTGTATTGGTCTAGGCGTTGTGAAAGCTCAGGGGCTGGGTTCGAATCCCAGCCCAGGTAAGTTTTTTCAATTTATTTTGTTTATCTTATTTTATTTGTTTATAATATAATTAAATAAGTTTGAATAATAAATTAAAATGTTAATAGCTTTATTTTCTTTTCTACAATTTAGAACTCATCTTTTTAAATTAAATCTTATTAAAATTTTTTTGTTTATTTTTTGTAAATTATTAATATTGTATAACTTTGTATAGTTATTAATTAATTCTAATTTATTTTTCTAAAAAACATATAAACCCTAATTTTCTAAAATCCTAAAATATTTTGTAAAAACCTAATTAATTTTTTATAAACCCTAATAATACTTTTAAACCCTAATTATTTCATGTGAATGTTAATTATGTCCATATTTTTATTATTTGATATAATTCTTTTATATAGATAATTTTAGAAAATTAATTAAAACTTCATAATTTAATTTTGTAAATATAATAATATGATTATTTAATTATAATTAACCTTATTTTCATAATATGTATATATTTTACAATTTGTTTATAATTTAATTCTTGTATGTAAATAATTTTTTTAGTATATGCTTAAAAATAATTAAAATTTGCTAATTTAATTTTGTAAATATAATTTATTTTCATAATATGTTTATAATTAATCTAATTTTTTTTATAACTTGTATGTAATTTAAAACTTTATAATAATTAGTATGTGATTGTTTATTTTTTCTTCTTACTCTTAAAAAATAATTGTTTATAAGAAAAATTGAACTTTTAATTATTATGCTAATATTCTTGTTTATTTTATTATTAATGCTATTTATTTCCATGTGATATTTATTTTATTATTACTAACCTCATTTATATATTGTGATTTATTATTATTATTATTACTAACCTCATTTATATATTGTGATTTATTATTATTATTATTACTAACCCCATTTATATATTGTGATTTATTATTATTATTGTTGCTAACCCCATTATTTATTATTAGTTATTTTGCTTATTTATTTAATTTGCTAATTATTATTATTATGTAATTGTCTCCTTTATGTAATATTTTAATAGTAATATTTAATATTTATTTTAAATGCTATGGTTAGTAAAATAGGGAGTGAAATATGTTTGTATTTAAAATTAATTTAGATCATTAATTTAAAAAAAGATAAATATTTAAAATTGCACACTCACACACGTAAGTCGATCTTTGATCGCCCTCTCACTTTCTAAGGGTTATCTCTCATGTTGCCTAAACAAAAGGTCAAGTAGGGTGTATAAAGCAAAGTCCCTTATTTTGTATCATCTAGTCCCTTAAACAGATAAAAAGATCAAGTCCCTTCGAATGTTGCCTTCGTAATGATCTTGTCCCTTCCGAATAAAGATGATAAGTCCCTTCGAATTGCTTATACACCCCACAGTTGCCTAAATAACAGATGTCCCTTCACTTGTCCCATTACATCCAAGGTAATGACTACCTATTCCTTAATAATAGGTATAGTCTTACCATTTAAAGGATATTTAAGAACAGAAAAGACTTAACTTAGGGTAGGTTCCTCTTATGTACTTGCTCACTTTCCAAAATATTTCAAAACACTTTACATTTTCAAACAAATTTTCAAAACAAAGTCTTTATATATATCCGAACATGGATCATTATAAAGTACTTAAGAAAATTTTTAATCACACACTACACTTTCAAAAAAATTTTAAAGTGAGCTAAGTAACTAAGAGCCCATGGATAACCATGGATGTAAAGGGTGCTAACACCTTCCCTTTACATAACCTACCCCCCGAACCCAAAAAATCTTTTTAAAAGGCCTTTCCTGTTCTTTTATGCCTTTCCTTTGGATAAAATAAAAGTCGCTGGCGACTCTTGCTATCCGCAACATAACTAAAGTCAGTTCTCCCACCGTGTTACAGAACTGGCGACTCTGCTGGGGACTTAATAAAAGAGGGGTACCCTTAGGAATTAGATCACTTTATAATTGTTTGCCTTGTTTGCTTTATACTTATCTGTTGGGGTGCTCTTATGTGTGAAAGATCCTAACCCGGATCTAGTGTACCTTAGGTAAATGGCAATAGACCAAGGAAACTGTACGGCGTATACCGATATGGTTGATCTGGTGGCCATAGTTAGTGTGACTTCTTGGTTGGTGCTTATGTTCCTTAAGTCAAGTTGAGGATAATATGAGGCTGTCATATGTTGTCAATACACTAACTAACTTTTAGAACCCTAGTTATCCCATCTTGGCCTTTAGAAAGTAGTGAGATAACCGGCTTTGGTGAAGACTGAAGTTGGTTGATACTCGATACTATGCTCATTGAGATTCTAAACTTGGAGGGTTTTGGTTGGCAAGTAAGTTGCCTACTGAACAACCACCCTTGTGAAGGATCAATGATATTGAGATCCCTTAGAACCTGGTTACTTTTGTAGGACAGGATGAACCAACTAACTTCAGGGGAGGGTACTTACCTTTAAACCTCATGCAAGCCTTTAAACCTAGGGCTATGGTGTGGCTTGTTTGTGTGTGCCACATGTTTGTGATTGAGCATAACATCATGACATCATCATGCATCATAAGCATAGCATTTTCACTAACCATTTCAAGGACCAAAGGATTTATCTTTGTTCTTTGTTGCAGGTCATGGCTTCTGCTCGTAGAAACACTATCAGGATCAACTTTGTAGGGATACCTGCTAAGCTTAAAGAGTTGGTTTCTCAAGTGTCTGAACACTCCCATTTCATCAAGAGACATGGTCACCTACTGGATCTAGTCACCTCAGGATTCAATGAAGACATGATGAGTGTTCTGTTTCAGTTCTTTGACCCTAAGCACCATTGCTTTACATTCCCCGACTATCAGTTGGTTCCTACAATGGAAGAGTTCTCTAAACTTATGGGTATACCTGTTCTTGATCAAAGACCCTTCACAGGCTTGGAGGAAGAGCTTAAACCAGAGGTTATTGCTGCAGCTCTACATCTGAAGAAGTCAGACATTGTTCTAGAAACGAGAAGCGGAGTTAAGGGTATTCTTGCTAAGGTGTTGATAGAGAAGGCTCAAGTGTTCTTGAAAGCTATGAGTTATGATGCTTTTGAGGAGATCTTAGCCTTGTTGATTTACGGCTTAGTGTTGTTCCCCAATCCTGATCAGTTCATAGATGTTCATGCCATCAACATATTTCTGAGTCACAATCTAGTGCCTACATTGCTTGGAGACATCCTACATTCTCTTCATACCCGTACTACAAGGGCAAGAGGAACTTTGATGTGTTGCATACCTTTGCTATCTAGGTGGTTTATTTCTCACCTTCCTCGCTCAGTGATGAAGAATGAACAAGGGTTCAGGTGGTCCAAGAGGATTATGTCACTTTCTCATTCAGATATTCATTGGTGCTCTAGATCTATGGAGAACGTTACTATCATTGACCGCTGTGGGGAGTTTCCTAATGTGCCACTTCTAGGCATAAGAGGAGGCATTACTTACAACCCATCCTTAGCTTTACGACAGTTTGGTTACGCTCGGAGTGATGGTCCATATGACATGTTGATTCAGGGTATTGTGTTTGACTACGACAACGATCCTCAAGGTTACCGTCAGAGATTCATACGAGCATGGGGAAAAGTGAACAAGGTTGACAGCAAGACTTTGAAGCCTAAGTACACTATTCCTATGGAAGCTTATCTCAGATGGGTGCGATCTCGTGCTCAGACTCTCATGATGCCATATCCTGCTATCCTGCCAGTTACCATGGAACCTGTTGCTGAAGGAGATACTTCTTATACTATCCTTCACCCAGACATGCCTACTGACATGGAAGATTTACAGAGGTCCTGGATCCAGTTGAAGGAGCAAAGGGATACCTTCGAGGCTCATTACAAAGCAAGCCAAGAAAGAATCCTAGAACTAACAAAGCAACTTCACGAGGAACGAAATCTCAACTCATACCTCAACACAAAGAGGAAGCGTCCATGGGAGACTTAAAACCCCATCTCTTGTATTTATTACATTTCATTTTCTGTAAGCCCAAGAGGCAAAAAAAATTAATTACTAATAAAAGTTTACCTTCTTGTTTGTTTAAGCAAATTTAAATCCCGCGGTCCTTGAAAACATTGCATATACATTCACATATCATATTATTGCATCACAGGTTTATTGTGCACATGTTTCTTATCTTCTCGCTGTTTATTTCAGCAATGGCTCTTGAACAAACAATTAAGGATCTCCAGGCACAAAATGCACAGTTCCAAGAGCTGATCCTGAACTTGTCCAAGGGGCAGGATGAATTGAAGACACTGCTGGCCAAGAAGACTAAGAAGACTAGAAGATCAGGGGGCCTGATTAACATGGGAAGAAGGTTCAGAGGTCCTGTCAAGACCAAAGAACAAGTTGAAGATTATGAGTTTGAAGAGTCTGATAAAGAGGGAGGCAGTCTCCACAATACAATGGGGGACTCTGATTCTGAAGCTAATTACTATCATGAGCCTAATGAAGATAAGTTCAAGATGCTGGTGGATAGAATGGATGCTATGGAGTTGCAAAAGTCTTCTGGGCTGGATTTTGAAGACCTGAGTTTGATATCTGGGGTAGTCATACCCATTGGTTTCAAGGTTCCTACTTTTGTTGTTTATGATGGTGTCTCTTGTCCCAAGCTGCATCTGAGGTCTTATGTCCGGAGAATCCAACCCTATATTGCTGATAAGAAGTTGTGGATCCATTTCTTCCAAGAAAGCTTATCTGGAGCTCAATTGGAATGGTATTATCAGTTGGAAAGTGTCAACATCCGTGATTGGAATGATCTTGCTGAAGCCTTCTATAAGCAATATCAATACAATGCTGATCTAGCCCCTACTCGCATGCAACTACAAAGCATGTCTATGGGTGCTAAAGAGAACTTCAAGGAGTATGCTCAGAAATAGAGAGACTTGGATGGAAGAGTGCAACCACCTCTAACTGACAGGGAGTTAGTTGATATGTTCATGTGTACGTTGAATGGTCCTTTTTACAGTCATCTCATTGGAAGCTCATCATCTGGCTTCACTGAGTTGATAATGACAGGAGAGCGCGTAGAAAGTGGTATAAGGAGCGGCAAGATTCAAGTGGGTGCTTCTTCATCAGGTGCTGCAAAGAAGCCTCCCAGTGGGAAGAAAGAGTCAAATGCTGTTTATGGTCAACCTGATCGTAATAGAAGACATCAGTCCGTAAGTGCAGTTCATATCTCCATTCCAACTCCTGCAACAACAGAGCCACCACAGGAAAATCAACAGAGGGCTAAAAGGCAGTTTACTAAGATCAACATGTCAATGGCCCAAGCCTTGCAACACTTATTGAAGGCTGAACTTATCACTCTGAAAGATGCTCCTCAGAATCCTAATGTTACCTCTCCCAGGTACAATCCTAATGCACGATGTGCATATCATTCGAACTGTCAGGGACATGATACCAATAGTTGCTGGGTATTGAAAAACAAAATTCAAGATATGATTGAGGCTGGAGAAATTGAGTTTGACCCTCCGGGTACTCCAAATGTGATTACTTCTCCCATGCCAAATCATGAGAAGATTGTCAATGCCATTGAAGAAGATTCACATATTTCCTCAGTTGCATATTTGACTACACCATTGTCTGTTATCAAGAAGAAGTTAGTACAAGTTGGGTTCTTTCCAGGTTGTCGTGAAGATTGTGTCTATTGTGCTTATAAGCCGGATAGTTGCTGGAGGTTGAAGGATGGAATTCAACGTCTCATGAATAATTACACCATAGTATTTGAGAGGACACCACCTTCTGTGGAGAGTATGGTGGATCATATAACTAAAAGTGCGAAAGTTGAAGAGGTGGATATGGTTGATAAAGTACCGGTAAGGATTACTTCCAAGGGACCTGTCAAAATCACTCATAAGGGTCCAATTAAGATTACTGCTGAAGGCCCTGTGAAGATTGTTGCTGAAGCTAGAGTGGCTCCTATGATCATTACCACTCCTGGTCCTATTCCGTATACTTCTGATAAAGCTGTGCCTTGGCATTATGGGTCTGATGTTTATATCCATGGTGTTAAGCAGGAACCCTTAGCTGATATGCCTGCTGATGTTGATAATATTGCTGGATCTAGTAAGATCACACGAAGCGGAAGAGTTTTCTCTCCTCCAATTACCTCCAAGAATGCAGTTACTCCAGCTGCTACCTCCACCACTGATGCTCGGGGCAAAGGTCCTGTTATTGAACCTATACCTACTGATGTGCCAGCTGCTGAGGATCTCTCTAAGCAGATGGAAGAAGTATTGAAAATCATTCGCAAGAGTGATTATGACATTGTTGATCAATTGGGGCATACTCCCTCCAATATTTCTATGCTGTCTTTATTGTTGTGCTCTGAGGCTCATGCCAAGGCCCTGATTAAATTTCTGAAGACTGCTCACGTACCAAATGAGATTTCTGTAGACCAGTTCGAAAATTGTGTGGCACACTTGACTTATGATAATGGGTTAGGTTTCTACGATACTGATTTGACTCCGGCCAAGATAGATCATAACAGGGCTCTACATATCTCTATTGAATGTAGGGGCACTACCCTGTCACATGTATTAATAGACAATGGTTCCTCTCTGAATGTGTTGCCCAAAGAAGTTCTGAATAAGCTGAGTCCTGAAGATGCTGTGCTGAAGCCCAGTAACATAGTGGTGAAGGCTTTTGATGGCTCGAGAAGAGTGGTGCATGGAGAAATTGATCTCCCAATCAAAGTTGGTTCTCAGGTTTTCAATACTACGTTTTATGTAATGGATATTCGCCCGTCGTATTCTTGTTTGCTTGGGCGTCCCTGGATCCATGGGGCAGGTGCTGTAACTTCTACCTTACATCAGAAGCTGAGATATCCAGTAGGAGGAAAGGTTGTTACTGTTTACGGAGAGGAAGGGTATATGATTAGCCATGTGAACACCTTTAAGTATCTTGAAGTGGAAGGTGAATACGTTGAAACTCCGTGTCAGACATTTGAAGTGGTTCCTTGGATTGTTAATGATTATGAAGCTCCTCCTGCTGTCAAGAAAGTTCTTGTGGTCACCAGAGTACCTCCTACAATGGCCTCCCTTAAAGATGCTAGAGCTGTGATGGATGAAGGTGGTTGTACTATTTGGGGTCAGCTTCCTGATATTCCGTACAAGTCTGACAAATTTGGTTTGGGTTTCACTGCAGAGTCCCAGAAGGCTGTTCGTCGTGCTCGTGCTGTTCGTATCACCAATCAGGGGATTATGAAAGATCAGATTAATGCTGTGGGTGACTATGATGAAGACTACAATTTGGATGCTTGGATTTTTCCTACTGTGGGTGCTGGGCTCAATAATTGGAAAGCTGAAGATGTTATTCCTATCTCCTTTAGTCAGGAGTAAATACTATAACTGTGTTATTGCTTTTTAAGTTTGTAATTTCTTGAACAATTGAACTCTTAAGCCTTGTGCCTTACCCGGGGCACAATGGTGTGCTTGTTACGGGATGTCATTTCATTTGCATACCTCATTCAATAAAAATCAGTGGACGTTTCATTTTCGTAAATATTGTGTTCCTTGTCTTTCTTTTCTTTTCTTTTTGTTTTATCAGCTATGTGTTCTTACACACACCCACATCACTAAAATGCAGATCCTCATCCACTCTGGATCCTGTTGATAACAGTTCTACTATTGCCAATTATAATTTCGAGAATCCGATCTATCAAGCTGAAGACGGAAATGAGGACGATTGTGAAGTACCTGTAGAGCTTTCTAGGTTGTTACAACAAGAAGAGAAAGCTATACAACCACATGAAGAGCCAGTCGAAGTTGTGAATTTGGGAACTAAAGAAAACAGGAAAGAAGTCAAGATAGGGGCTGAATTAGAGGATAGTGTCAAGAGCAGATTGATTCAGATGTTAAGTGACTATGTGGAGATCTTTGCTTGGTCTTATGAAGATATGCCAGGGTTGGATACAGACATTGTGGTTCACCGTTTACCAGTAAAAGAAGACTGTCGTCCAAAGAAGTAGAAGGTTCGTCGCATGCGTCCTGAAATGTCAGAGAAGATTAAGGCAGAGGTAATGAAACAGTTTGATGCAGGGTTCTTAGCAGTGACTTCTTATCCTCAATGGGTTGCAAATGTGGTACCGGTACCTAAGAAAGATGGTAAGGTACGTATGTGTGTAGACTACGAGGTGCACGAAGGATCTTTTGGTACCCATGCTGGAGGGCATGCAATGGCTAAAAAGTTGTTAAGATCAGGCTACTACTGGATCACGATGGATGTGGACTGTTGTGCTTATGCCAGGAAATGCCATAAATTCCAGATTTATGCAGATAAAGTGCATGTACCTCCAAATCCTTTGAATGTAATGTCTTCACCTTGGCCCTTCGCCATGTGGGGCCTTGATATGATTGGCAAGATTGAACCGACTGCTTCAAATGGCCATAAATTCATCCTAGTAGCCATTGACTACTTCACCAAGTGGGTTGAGGCAGCTTCATATGCAAATGTCACCAGGCAAGTGGTAGCCCGATTCCTGAAGAGAGACATCATCTGTCCGTATGGAGTACCCGAGCGAATCATTACTGATAATGGTTCCAACTTGAATAACAAAATGATGGCAGAACTATGTCGGGACTTCAAGATCCAACACCATAATTCTTCTCCTTACAGGCCAAAGATGAATGGCGCTGTAGAGGCTGCTAACAAGAATATCAAGAAGATTGTGTAGAAGATGGTGGTCACCTATAAAGACTGGCATGAAATGCGACCATTTGCTTTGCATGGGTACCGTACGTCAATCAGAACGTCCACTGGGGCAACACCGTATCAGCTTGTTTATGGTATGGAGGCAGTCCTACCTGTTGAAGTTGAATTGCCTTCCTTGCGGGTACTAATGGATGTTAAGCTGAATGAAGCAGAATGAGTCCGATCCCGATACGAACAACTGAATCTGACTGAAGAGAAGAGATTAGATGCAATCTTCCAGGGGCAGCTATATCAGAAAAGAATGAAGAAAGCCTTCGATCAGAAAGTCAGGCTTCGGGAATACCAAGTAGGAGATCTTGTGCTGAAAAGGCTCCTCCCTCCTCATACAGACCACAGGGGCAAGTGGACTCCGAATTACGATGGTCCGTTCATAGTAAAGAAAGTCTTCTCTGGTGGAGCATTGATGCTCAGTACTATGGATGGTGAAGACTTCCTGTCCCATGTGAATTCAGATGCAGTTAAAAAATACTTCACATAAAATGACCCGCTGGACATAAAAACAGAATGTAAGTCCAGGCAAAAATAGGGCATCCCGGCGAGTCAAAAACAGAATAAAAAGACTCGGGCAAAAATAAGGGAAAATAAATAAATAAAATGTACACCCATTGAGTTGAAAAGACGCATTGGACAACTCAGGAAAAAATGGGTATCCCGGTGGATTGAAAACCCGAAAGGGCGATCCACGCAAAATAAGGGAATAAGCGAACAACTGCATTCCGAATTCATTTATATCACTTACAACATGGCAAGCTTCGAAGGGTTAAAACGTCGGTCAGAATCAGCTTTCTTCAAAAAGCGGGATGAGAAGAACGTCATTGTCATACAAGTCATAGAAAGAGGGAAGCTCATGAAAGCGTCATCAACATTGCCAGCACCTTCTTGTTTCTCAATTTGTAACAATCTCCTCATTTCAGGGGATCTGTTTCTTTGACTGTATCTTGCCAATTCAGGGCACACAAATTAATAAAATCAGATTTTCAGTCATATTTTGTCTCGTACATTTTATTTTCATTTACAAAATGTCCGATGTCCTTAAGATGTTGATTGCATAAGTACAGATGCGTCTTTTCTAAATTACATGCTTATAGGAAATATATTTGCTCCCGGGAGTGTCTAAACTCTTATGATGGAATCCAGTAAGGGATACCTCGGGATACTTGTACGATCCTTTGTCATGACAGGATTGCAGGTAGTCAAAGCGCAACATGGGGCATGAAAGCTTCTCCTCAGCAAGCTGCCAAATCACTATTTACTCAGCACATCTCCCAAATAGCATCAGAGATGCCTTCTCCCCAGCTGAGTTGCCAGGCTTCAATCATCTTCAGCAGAATCACAAAAATCTCTAGGAAGGTCGTTCAGTGATCATTCCTCCTTAGCCAAGTGTTAGACAGGGAACCTTCTCCCCGCAGAGCTCCAGCCTCTATCCAGAAGAGAAATGTCTGAAGATCTCACAACAAAGTGACAAAAGCATCCACAGACCCCAGATGGGCTCCTCATCATTAAGATAGGTCTTCCAGTGACCTGTTTCCCCAAGCAGAATCATACATCTTATCAAGATCTGCCAATGATCTCATCCCCAGCTGGGACTTTCTTCCAAAGCAGATTAGTCAGGAATCTTCACCGCAACGGGATCCGAATCCCGGATCGCTATCTTTTGCATAATCATAGCATTCACATCATATTTCCCCTTAGAGCGTAGCATTCCGTCTAATACGGAGCATTACGATAAAAATCAAACATATTGCATAATCATAAGCCATGCTTTGAACAAATACCTGTATATACCAACATTCCATCAGCAGTATACAAATACCCCTCAAATTCCCCAGCAGAATGCCAAAGCATCCTCTTTGCACTCTTAAATACATATACATGTTCCTTTTGGCACTCGTCCGTGTCATCATTCCCTAGTAAAGTCGCCCGAACATCCCCTACAAATAGATACTTATACATTACAAATGCTTCTTGACACTCGTCGGTGCCATATCCCCAGCAGAAAGTCAAAGCGTCCCCTTTTCACTCACAAATACATATTTACATATGTCTACACACTTCCCTGACACCCGTTTGTGTCTACCATTCCCCAGAGGAGTTCCCAGCAAATCCTTAACAAATTTCCTTTCTATCTGACATTCGTCCTATGTCATGATACTTTTCGGCAGCCGTACCCTGCTAGGTGATCGTCCTTCACCTTTTGATGATCGTCCTTCATCACCCCCCGGCGGAGTCTCCATTATTGGAACCCTTTTCTATCCGACATTCGTCCTATGTCGTGATGTTTTTAGCAGCCGTACCCTGCTAGGTGATCGTCCTTCACCTTTTTGATGATCGTCCTTCATCATTTTACCCAATGGTCATCCCCATCGTTGATTCTGTTATCTGACATTCGTCCTATGTCATGCTAAACCCCGAGAGTAGTCGTACCCTGCTAGGTGATCGTCCTTCACCTCTTGATGATCGTACTTCATCATGCTTACCCGATGGCCGTCCCCATAGTCGACCTTTTCTATCCGACATTCGTCCTATGTCGTGATGCTTTTGGTAACCGTACTTTGCCAGGTGATCGTCCTTCGCCTTGGATGACCGTCCCTCATCCTTATCCCCAACAGAGTAGCCGTCCCCTGCTAGGTGATCGTCCTTCACCTTTGATGACCGTACCTCATCATTTATTTCATTTATTTTATTAACCCGATGGTCGTCCCCATCATTGACTTTATCTATAATCCCCAAAGAGTCTTGTTTCTTTCCTTAATGGTCATCCCCATCAGGATCTCTTTATTTCCCCAGCATGTCGGTTGTCCCCGTCATTGCTTTATCTCCAGCAGTCGTCCTCTGCCCGACGGTCGTCCTCCGTTACCCGCACTTTATAATCATACTTTACTTCCTTTTACAATCTACATCCCTTTTCTTCTTCATTCAGTGAGTGCAAATTTTGGACTGTCTTTGGTATTTAACCACAAGTTATCTTGTTTGCCTGATAAGTCGTCGCTTACATCCTACACAACTAACTCATGTTTGAATAGGGGTAGCTGTAAACACCCCAAATTTTCCCTCACTCATTTCACCATGGCTTATGATCTTTTCATTTGCATAAGTTCAATCATATCATCTCATATTGCATTTTTTCTTCACTGCATTGGTTCAAAGTCATCTGCATCTAGGGTTTGTGGTCTGAGAAATCCCTGAGCCATCTGAGCCACTCCAAAGGTCATCAATCATCTCAAGAGGGTCCATGTATGTTCAAGCATCATATTATATCCCCCCAAGATCAAGGAAGTCAGAAAATCACAAGAACTGAGAAAGGCATGGAAGCAGCGCCAAGCTTGACTACACAGATGACCTAAAATTAGGGTTTTGGTTTCAGAGGCCATAACTCCAAATTTTTTTGTCATTCTTGTTTCTATTGGTCTCTATATGTTATAAGGATCATACACACCAATTTTCATGAAGAAATTCAATGGGGAAGGCATCTGATCAATAGGTGACTTCTTGAGCAAGTCAGTGCAAAATCAGGGCATCTGAGGCCCCCAATCATCCAACCAAAGGGTCTTCTCCATCATTTTGGGTGTATATGATCTTTATTTGATCTTATAAGAAGTTGGAAGTTCACATAATTGAAGAATTTAAAGCCATTTGCAAAGTTACCATTTTGGGAATGTGACTTGTATTGCAAACTTGCCATTTTGGGAAAGTTTTTCAACCTCCTCTTTTTGATTCAAAAATGCTTCAAATGAAAAATTCTTGGTCATGAAAGTTGTAGATTGGATCATTCCCTTTTCATAAAGTACAAGAACTTGATCTAATTCATTTTAGAACTCAAGTTATGGCCTTGCAAACTTGGGAAAACTCACATAAATTTCACTTTTACACCAAAGAGGGAAGTTTGCAAATTCTCATGCCAAGCTTTTATGTGACCTAAAACACACTTCTACATGTCTTAAAATCATAATGCATTGCCTAAGGATCAGAATTGGCCCAAGAATCATTTCATTCCATGCCTTGAACATCAAGAAATTCAAAAGGGGCCAAACTTCATGAAAATTGCAAAAGGGCACATAACCTTTCACAAGCTTGCTGAATCACCTCAATTTCAAATCTATGGCTCTCCTTGATCTATGCTGAGCCAGGACAAGCCAAAAGCTAGCTGCAAAACCAGCCCATACCTCAAGTACAAAACTTTTGGCATTTTGGCAACTTGCCCATACCAATCACCATAGGCCACCACCCACTCTCTGACCTATCACAACTTGTTATGTGGATCAAACACAGCTCATAACACACAATATTGCAGCCTAACACTTCAAAATCCTCAGCATGCACAAAATCACTCTAACTTGCAAAAGCTTTCGAAACTCATAGCTCAGCCAACAAATCTTCAAACTTTTTCCACCATTCAACTTCACATCCATCATTGATCATTTCCCACCCTTCATCTTGCCTTGAAACACCTCAAATCAAAAACACGATTTTCACATTTCTAGAACTGAGTTTCAGCCAGCTTCACATAGAGGCCATATAAACTCCAACCAAGCACTACAAGCTCTTCAGGAGGATCATTGAAGCCAATTTGAAGCAAAGAAGCAGCCAGCCAGTGCCATTTTTGAAAGCTTCAGTTCAGGTATCACCAAGAACATTTTTTCCAGAAATCATTTTTTATGCCATAGAAATATTGCTTATGATTCACTGATCATGCTGTGCTTGTTGGTTTTAAAAGTGATTAAGTTTTGAGCCTGAACCATGTCTCTGAAAGTTTGACCTGAAAACTTGATTGATTCGAATCTTGTTTATGTTGAAAGATAAATGAATTTTCATGCTTGATTCTTGCTTAGGGTGATTAGAAGTTGTGATCTAGAGCTTTAGAGGGTTTAAAATTGCCTAGGGAAGAAGTTAGGTTTTGAATTGGCCGGAGAAGATGACCGGAACACTGTTCCGGTCACCTGAAAGTCATTAGGGTTCAGATTAGGGTTTAATTGCGTAATTAGGGAAGTTTGAATATCAGCCATTCAGATGCGCGCGCTGGTCAATTCCCGCGTCCCTGGTTTAAACCACAGCCCCTGGATCTGTTGACTTCTCATTTAAATCAATTTAATTTTCATTTTATTTGCATTTTCTTTATCATTTTATTAAAAATAGCAAAACTCATCTAAAATTTTTTATTTATTGCATCATAGTTCTAAATATTTTTCTCATTCTGAAAATAATTTTTATTTATTTTTTTTGCATAAAATTTGTATTTTTAAAATATTTAAATGTTTATTTTAATTAGTTAATGGAAATCAATTAATTAAAATACCATTTAAGTTTCTAAAAATCACCAAAAAAATCACATTGCATCATGACACATTTAGAGACATTATAAAACCATTAATACAAATTTCTTTTTGGTTCTTGATCCATTTTGACATTTTTCTTTTGATTTAGGGTTCTTAAAAATCAATATTTTGACCCTAACTTGAAAAAATATTTTCTGCCTAACCATGAAGAGTTTGATAATGGTTCTTTTTGCATTGCATTCCACATATCATGTAGTTTCTAGGATAAAATTGGCATGAATTTATCTTTCATTTTGGATTTGTTTTGCATTTTTCCTTGTGAGGTACCTTAAAACCCTAGCAAACTTAGAAAAATCACAACTTCCTTAGGGTTAAGGGTTAGGTCTCCTCCTTTGGGGTGTGGTATCATATGGGGTTAGGGTACCTTTGATCCTATTTTCATTTTTTTATCTTATGATTTGCTTCTGATTTTGAATTTTGCATTGCATCTTGTACATAAACCCTAGTTTTTGCCTTCATTTGCATTCATCTTTCATATGTTTGCATACATGAACTTGCCATGAAATTTTGTGTATCTACATGACTTCTAAGACATCTTAGGGAATATTAGAAACATGTTTGAACATTGCATCATCCATTTTCCATGTATTGCATCCATTGCCTTTCATAAGCTTTCATGCTTCCTTCCATGTCTCATTTGCATTCTCATCTCTTGTATGAACATCCATATCACTTGGCATGCTTTCATACCATCTCATAAAATCATTTGCATCATGATTTTGCTTCTGATTTTGGTTTGCATCTTTGCATTTCATCTCATTTTCATTTCATTTCATGTCTTGTTGCTAACTTTTCAGGTGGTAAGTGTTGGAGAAGTGAATTTGCCTTCACCTCTCATAATCTCTTCTCATCTCTTTTATGCATTCATTGCTGCTTTATCCTTTGTATTGGAGTGAGATTGCTTGCTCATTCCTTCTCCCCCTTCTTCCTTCAAGCAACTTGTCTTCTTAAGTGAAGCAAGTTGTCTTGCTTCTTGCTGCTTCTTTTCATTTCATCTGCTTATTCCTGGGTGGCTTATCTGAAGATCTTCTTGCAAGCCTCATTAACCATAGGAACATCCAAGCATGATCACAATTAGGGTTTGATTAGTCCCCCCATTAGTTTTACCTTTGTGTCATCTTTGAGTCTTCTCTTCTCATCTCTTAATCAAGGACTAAACCCTAAAGGTTTTAAGGCTTTGTGATTAAGGTTATACCTGTATCCTTCTATTAGGATGGAGTGTATAACTTTAATCCTAAGTGTTAAACCCTTGATGTGTTTAATTCCTTTAATCAATCCATTTAATAATCACTAAGACATCAAGCTTGTAACTTGGGCCTTGCATTAGGGTTCTAATTCTTCCTTAATTGGTTAAGAAGGACTAACCCTAGTGTTAATGGACAAGTCCCCCTCAAGTTGTCTTACAAACCCTAAGATTAACTTCTTAATCCTACCATTAGCTAAAATCCACTTTAATAAAGGTTTTTTTTTTCATGAGGTTAATCCCTAATCATGGATTAAGTTGAAGAGCCTTCCTCAGCTTAAATGTTCTCATCTATTATCCTTCTATTAGGATGGTGTAATGGGTCCATTAAATCCTTGATTATGGCTTAAACTCATTACTTAACACTAAACAAAAACAACAAAAACATCTAAATAAATGCAAGTAGGTTAATGATATTAATCCTACATCATGGTGATTAAGTGTGAGGTGCTTACTTCATACTTAAGGTATTCTCATTACCCCTAATCAGAGGGAGGATGTGATAAATTTACTAACCCTTGGTTTAGGCTCAAGCTCATTTTCTTATGACAAACTCAAAAGACAATAAAAGATTGAAAACACAAAAACAAACAATAATCGTCTCCTTCGGGATTCTTTTCTCACCTCATTCACTCACAAACGAGAAATCGCTTCTTCCGTCTAATGCAAGACAGTTTGCACCTGAGCCAGACAGGTCATACACTTGAGCATAGACAAGTAAGCAATTCATAAGTCAATTTACCTTTCAGTCTTTTTGAGTCGAACTACGGTGTTCTGACTTCCTCATTGCACGAGAGGATACGTAGGCATAACTTAACAGTTATCGAACAAAAGTCTCTGTATATTCCCCCATCTTCCAGCATTATTCTTTAAGCCTCGTAGTCTTGAGCTTTACACTCTTTCCTCACACTGACACTCTTTCATTTCACTTCACATTTCTTTTACACTGACACTTGCATTCTTTTCCAGCTTTTATACACAAATAGCACTGACACTACCCCTTAAACACAAATCTTTTAAGCGTGGATCCCGTCGAGTACGACGGACAATCTGGGTGTTAATACCTTCCCAGGTTGTAACCAACCCCCTTTCTCAGTCTCTCTGGTTCGCAACCGTCTTATCCATCCTTTCTTAGGTTTATGCAACATTACCTTTCCCTCGGGATAAAAATGCCTAGCTGGCGACTCTTTTCATTCTTCTCCTTTCGCCGACCGTTCGCGTCTGTACCCCTCTTGGCCCGGTGTCATTTTGGTGGGAGTGACAGCTTGGAGACTCTGCTGGGGACCCTTATATTGCAACCAAGGCTTCTGGTTCTTTTTGTGGGTTCCTCCTAGCGCTTGTTTGATTTGTGTTTACTGGGGTGTTATGTGCTATGTGTGTTTATTTATTTTGCTTTATGTACAACTTTATTTATTGCTTTCTTTACATTTGTTTGCATATTTCATACTGTCATTTGTCACTGTGCTGGATCTGGTTTGCTGTTTTGGTGGGTGGGGTTTCATTGAGAGTTTTAAGGTCCTATACCTGGGACCTGAGTGACACCTAGGCTAGAGTGGTTCATGTTCTTTCCCATTCCATTTTGGTCTGGTGCGGGAATATGAAACACGGTTCAGATGTGGGTTTCTTCTTGAGAACTCTGTGCTACAGATTTCCTGTAGTGCTAGGGCTATCTGGGAAGCCTGCTAAGTCTGGATGACCTTTATTATGACCTTCAGAAGCTGAGGTGAATTAGAGGAGGATCTTTTATGGTTATTGTAAACACTGTACCTCCGGGTTAGAAGTGTTTACACTTCTCATAACTGATCCAAGTCTGAGGATCCTTGTTCTAGAACATTACCTGTGAGGGGGTTGGGTTGTTTACAGGTTTGCAAGAACCCTTGGCCACATCATACCCTGTTACTGTCTTGTTTAAGAGTACTCCACTTTGGACAGTTCTTATGATTAACCCCAGACATGTGACTCTTTATTTGAGTCCCCCAACCTGGTTACTGGATTTCTAAGCCTCCATCTGGACTTTTGAACATACATGGGCCTTATATCAAGACAGATAATCAGATCCAGCTTGATCAAAAACCCTTGCATATCATTTGCATATATCATCATTGCATCATTTGACATTTGTTTATTTTCTTTTCAGGGTTTCCATTTCATTGTATCTTGGTTTTGGTTTTGACCCCTTCTTCTGCATAGACCTCTGCTTCAGCTGTCTTCATCAGTTATCTGCTTCAGTTATCTCCACCCTCACCAGCACCAGTCTGTCAGTGGTCCACCTTCAGTACTTCAGTCTGTGATCTTCATCAGCACTTATTTTCAGCTTCTTCAGCAGCATTCATGGCTACTCCCAGGAAGAGCAACATATCCTATCACTTCTTCGAGCCTGTATTGACCGGTATCAGGCAGGTCCAGTCACTCATCACCCCTGATCATATCCCACTGTTTAGAGAACACTATGGGGGTATCCTGGATATGGTTATGGACCTTGATCCTTCTCAGAGGAGCATGATCCACACATGCTTGTAGTTTTATGACCCACCACTAAGATGCTTCACATTTCCAGACTTCCAATTAGGGCCTCTATTGGAAGAGTTTTCTTTATTGATTGGAGTACCTATCAGAGGTGGAATCCCTTTCAACCCAAAGATGACTGCTCCTAGAAATGAAGAAATAGCAAGGGCACTGTACTTGGAGCCTGCCCTGATTGAGCAAAGTATGACAACAAAGGCTGGGATTCCTGGTTTGCATTTGGACTTCTTGATTTCTCAGGCCATCCTGAAGGCCTCATTGGGAGAGTGGAGGGCAGTTTGTGTACTATTGGCCCTCAGCATATATGGGGCTATACTGTTTGCAGATGAGCCCAAATTTGTCAGTAAGAATGCCATCCATCTGTTTCTTCTGAAGAACCCAGTACCCACATTGCTAGGAGATTTTTACTACTCCATTCATCAGAGGAATGAGAAACAAAGGGGGAAGTTGGTAAGATGTTGTGCTCCTTTTTCTTACACCTGGCTGCTCAGACACCTGCCTAAGTCAGATACCTTCTTGAACCCACATCAGCAGAAAAATTGGGCCAAGAGGCTCATTGCATTGACTTCAGATGATGTCAGATGGTGCACCTAGAGCACCAAAGGCAAGGACATTATCACCAGTTGTGGACAGTACCCAAATGTGCCTCTGATATGAGTGAAGGGCTGCATCAACTACAATCCTTTACTATTTAAGAGACAACTGGGTTATGCCTTGGTTCACCCTCCTAGAGGACATGATTTAGCAATGACCCTGTATTATGAAGTGCAACCTAATTCAGCTGTTGTCAGACAAGAATCCTGGGCTTGGGACAACATCCAGACAAAAGGAGTAGCTATTCTTGGAAGATGTAACAATCTTGCTTCAGCTCAGTACTATGAATGGTCCCGTACTAGAGCTCAGATTACCAGAATGCCTTTCACCTTGGAAGACATGCCTGGACCATCTACAGTACAGCCTGCAGCAACAGTTAGCCTGGAAGAATTCGAAAAGTTGAAGGAAAGGAATGAGCAGCTGTCTCAAGCCTTGAAGAAGACTCTTTGGGAAAGAAGTGATGGTCATCTGGATATTGAGAGATTCGAGAAGCTCAGGGTGGAGCATCTTGCCAAAATTGAGAAGATAGAGGAATACATAAGGAAAGCAAGGGCTGGGGAACAAATATTGAAGAATGCCTGTAAGGAGGCCAAGATTCAGAAAGCTAGGGCTGAGAACTATATGCAAGAGAGTCAGGCTAGGTGGGTCAGGATCACTGAAGCCTGTACACAAGAAGACCAGAAGACCCAAGCCAAGATTGAACAGCTAGAGGCCAGTGAGAAGAAGCAGCAAGAAGCTTTGTTGGCAGCTCAGAGGGAGATTTCAGAGTTGAAGCTCAGAGCAGGATTGAAGAGATCAAAGGACCAGGACAAGCATAAAAAGCCGACTACTGCCATTGCTACCAGGAACCTCCTCATTAGGACCATCACAGAATACCCAGCTGGTCCAGTGACTGAGGCACTCCTGAAGGAGAACAGAGAAGATGATTATGGATTGGATGTCTGATTCCTCTTTGCTTGTTGTTCTTTCCTGTTGATGTACTTTTCCTTTTGTTGTATTTTGACCCTCCATGGGCATGTGTTGTAAAACACACTATGTATTGTTCATCATGTGTAATATATTTTAGTTTGAGCTTTCATTTGGGTTTTCTCAACAACATCAAGCATCTTCCTCGAGGTCTGGAAAGGTCAAAACCAAGAACCAAACCGGATACCTTGGAAAACAAATAAGCATACTGCATTGCATACTAACTTTGTTTTTGTTTTGTAGGTTTTTGTTATTATTGTTTCTAACTTTGTTGTGATCTTAGGAAACATTGCTCGTTGCCGAGTGTTCCCTGTCAACCGCACGCACCGGTACCCGACTCGTAACAACCTTCCCGGCATTCAAATGGACCAAGTACAACAGGATATGACTGAGGTCAGAAATCAGATGGCCAATGAGAGAGTGGAAATGAGAAATCAGATGTCTTAGTTTATGGCAGTGATGACTGGCCTAGCCCAGAGTCAAGAAAGGTTAAGAGAGCTAGTGGAAAGTCAAACTCCTGAAGAGCCTCATCTGGGAACAGGGGGAACTAGCAACAATGAACGGGGCCAGCCTCGTATTGACCCACTAGTATATGGACCCCATCTGGATCCAGAAGTTAACATCCTGAGGAATGGTCAAGGTAATGCTATTGGGGGCCAAATCTTGCAGGAGGATCCCCAGGGAGAACAATTTACTGTCATAGGGGTTGGAGATGAGGTATACGGCAGAAGATTGGACGAGATTGCTGAAAAGTTAAGATCTTTGGAATCTCAGAATTCTTTGGGCTTCGATGTGATGGACATGGGCCTAGTAGATGGAGTGAGAATTCCCCACAAATTCAAACCCACATGCTTTGAAAAGTACAATGGTACCTCCTGTCCTCGCACTCATCTGCAGTCTTTCTTGGGAAGGCTCAAAGCTTATACTATGGATGAAAAGTTGTGGATGTTCTACTTTGAGGACAGTCTGACTGGAGCTTCGAGAGAATGGTATTCACATTTGTCTAGGGCCACCATAAGATGCTGGAAGGATTTGGCCGAAGCTTTCATCTGTCAATATCAATACAACCTGGACATGGCTCCCAATATAACTCTTCTAATGGGCATGTCTCAATCTTCTAGAGAGAGCTTCCGGGAGTATGCTCAAAGATGGAGACAGCTTGCTGCTGCTGCCAACCACCCATGTCAAAAAGGGAAATGGCTGACATGTTCATGAATACATTGCAAGGGACTTATATTGATAGGCTGGCTGCTTTCTCCTCTACCAGTTTTGCTGACGTAGTCATAGCTGGTGAGAGAATTGAAAGTGTCTTAAAGATGGGAAAAATCTCCGACAGTGGTGCAAGTTCCTCCAGCAATCCTAGAAAACCTTTTGCGGGACCCCAGAGGGCAGGTGAGACAAATTCCATTCATGCAAGCAGGGGCAGGCCTCAATATGCTCACCGGTCAGTAGCAGCTGTTACCATCCTAGCTCCGATTCCACAACAATCATCATATCCTCAACAACAACAATCACAGTATCAACAACAAGTTCATTATCCGCAACAAAGGTCGTACAACAACAACAATGGCAACCAACCGCAGCGTCCTTTCCAACAAAGGTCATCACAAGCAAACAGGGTGATTGAACCAATCCCGATGCCGTATGCCGCACTCTTACCACAACTCCTGAAGCTCAACCTAGTTGAGTTAAAGACGTTGGCACCTCATGATCCTCTCAATATGCCAAAGAACTATGATGTAAATGCCCGGTGTGCATTCCACTCAAACGCACCGGGGCATAATTGTAAACACCCCAAATTTTCCCTCACTCATTTCACCATGGCTTGTGATTATTTTCATTTGCATAAGCTCAATCATATCATCTCATATTGCATTTTTACTTCACTACATTGGTTCTAAGTCATCTGCACCTAGGGTTTGTGATCTGATCAATTCTTGAGCTATCTGTGCCACTCCAAAGGTCTTCAATCATATCAAGAGGGTCCATGTATGTTCAAGCATCATATTATATCCTCCCAAGGTCAAGGAAGTCAAAGAATCACAAGAACTGGGAAAGGCATAGAAGCAGAGTCAGGCTTAACTTCACAGATGACCCAAAATTAGGGTTTTGGTTTCAGAGGCCATAACTACAATTTTTTTGGTTATTCTTGTTTCTATTGGTCTTTATATGTTATAAGGATCATACATACCAATTTTCATGAATAAATTCAATGGGGAAGGCATCTGATCATTAGATGACTTCTTGAGCAAGTCAGTGCAAAAACAGGGCATCTGAGGCCCCCAATCACCCAACCAAAGAGTCTTCTCCATCATTTTGGGTGTATATGATCTTTATTTGATCTTATAAGAAGTTAGAAGTTCACAAAATTGAAGAATTTCAAGCCATTTGCAAAGTTTCCATTTTGGGAAAGTGACTTGTAATGAAAACTTGCCATTTTGGGAAAGTTTTTCAACCTCCTCTTTTTGATTCAAAAATGCTTCAAATGAAAATTTCTTGGTCATGAAAGTTGTAGATTGGATCCTCCCATTTTCAAAAAGTACAAGAACTTGACTTAATTCATCATAGAACTCAAGTTATGGTCTTGCAAAGTTGGGAAAAATCACTTAAAATTCACTTTTGCACCAAAGAGGCATTTTGCAAAATGGCATGATAAAGCATTCTAAAGGTTTCTAATGTGCATAAACACTTCACAACATGTCAAATGGACCTCTAAGGATCAAATTGGTGCTTTGAACCATTCCATTTCATGCCTTAAACTTCAAGAAATTCAAAAGGGGCCAAAGTTGTACAAAATTGCAAAATTATCCAAATCTCTTCATCCACTTGAGCCAGCTCACTAAATCATTTTTCATGGACCTCCTTGAAGTTGGATGACTCGAGCCATGCCCCTAAACTAGCCTTCCATGAGCCCATACCCCAAGTACACCAACTTTTGACATTTTGGCAACTTGCCCATACCAATCAACATAGGACAACACCCACTCTCTAACCTATCACATTTTATTATGTGGATCAAAACCAAGCAAAAACACACAACATTGCAGCCAAACACTTGAGAATACATAGCACACTCAAAAATCCCCAAATTTGCAAAAGCCTTCGAATCTCTTAACTCAACCATCAAACCTTCAAACTTTTTCCACCATTCAACTCCATAAACATCACTGATCATTTCCCACCCTTCATTTTGCCCTAAAACACTCAGAATCAAAAACACGATTTTGACATTTCATGAACTGAACTTCTGCCAACTTCCTCTTGAGGCCATTTAAACTCCAACCAAGCATCACAAGCTCTTGGGGGGAATCAGTGGAGTGGATTTGAGGCAAAGAACTGGCCAGAAAGCTCTTGTTTCGAAAGCTCAGCTTCAGGTAGCCATGGCGTTTATTTTTCCAGAATTCTTATTTTATGTTATAGAATGATTCTACATGCTTCACTGATCACCATGATGCCTTTACTTTTGAGAATAGTTGAGAATTAAGCATTTCATAAGCTTCTGAAATTTTTTCCATGTTTTTCGTTTTGCTTTGATTCGTGCTTTTGATGATGAACAAATGATTTTTGGTGGTTGATTCTTGTTGGGGTTGAGGAGAGGATCATTTCTGGAGCTTTAGGGGTCTTGGGGTTGCGTATTGAGGGAGATTGAGTGAGGGGCTAGCCGGAGAAGATGACCGGAACACTGTTCCGGTCACCTGAAAGTAATTAGGGTTCAGATTAGGGTTAATGACATAATTAGCGTAGTTTGAATTTGGGCCGTCCATTTGCGCGCGCTGGTCAATTCCCTCCCCTTTTGATTTGAATCTGGGCCTTTAGATTTGCTGACTTTCATTTTAATTCATTTTAATTTCATTTTAATTACATTTCTTTCTACATTTTATTTAAAATAGTAAAACATTTCTAAAACATTTCATTTTTTGCATCATACCTTAAAATATTTTTCTCATTCTGAAAATAATTTTTATTTTATTTTTTGCATAAATTTCGTATTTTTAAAATATTTAAATGTTTATTTTAATTAATTAATGAGAATTAATTAATTAAAATACCATTTAGGTTTCTAAAAATCACCAAAAAAATCACATTGCATCTTGATACATTTAGAAACATTATCAAACCCTTTAAACAAAATTCTTTTAGGTTCTTGACCTACTTTGACATTTTTCTTTGGATTTAGGGTCTTTAAAAGTCAATATTTTTGCCCTAACTTAGAAAAATCCCTTCTGCCTAACCATGAGGAGTTTGATGATGGTTCTTTTTGCATTGCATTCCTAATATTATGTACTTTCTAGGATAAATTTGGTTTGAATTTTTCTCTCATTTTCAATTTGTTGTGCATTTTCCGTTTTGAAGTGCCTTAAAACCCAAGCTAACTTGAGAAAATCATAACTTCCATTAGGTTAAGATTTAGGTCTCCTCCTTTGGGCAGTGAACTTGTGTGGGATTAGGGTTCCTTTGATTCCATTTTCAATTTTTTATCATGTCATTTGCTTCTGGTTTTGATTTTTGTATTGCATGTTATATATAAACCCTAATTTTTGTCTTCATTTGCATCCATCTTCCATATGCTTGCATACATGAACTTTCCATGACATTTTGTGCACTCACATGATTCCTAAGACATATTAGACACATTAGAATCATGATAAGTCATTTCTTCATCCATTTGCCATGTTATGCCTCCATTGCATTTCATAAGTTTTCATGAACTTTTAAGGTTCAAAACATGCTTCATTTGCATCCTCATCCTTGTATGATCATCCACAACTCTTGACATGCGTTTGCATTATATCTTAGCATCATTGACATCATGTTTATGCTTCTAGTTTTGGTTTTCATCATTGCATTCATTTCATGTTCACTTCATTTCATGTCTTTTTGCTAACTTTTCAGGTGGTAAGTGCTTGAGAAGTGAATTTGCCTTCACTTCTCATAATCTTTTCTCATCTCTCTTATGCATCATTGCTGCATTTTGTATTTGTAGTAGAGTGAGCTTTCTCATTCATGTTCCCTCCCCTCTTTCTTTCTTCAAGCAACTTGTTTTCTTAAGTGGAGCAAGTTGTCTTGTTCTTTTTGCTTCTCCTTCCTTCATTCTGTTTCTTCCTTGGTGGTTTCTTTCTTGAAGATCTTTTGCAATCCTCATAAACCCTAGGAACATCCAAGTATGATCACAATTAGGGTTTGATTAGTCCCCCATTTAGTTTTACCTTTGTGTCATCTTTGTGTCTTCTCTTCCCATCTCATAATCAGGGACTAAACTTTAAAGGTTTTAAGGCTTTGTGATTAAGGTTATGCCTGTATCCTTCTATTAGGATGGAGTGTATAACTTTAATCCTAAGTGTTAAACCCTTAATGTGTTTAAATCCTTAATCAATTCACCTAATAATCACTAAGACATCAAGCTTGTAGCTTGGGCCTTGCATTAGGGTTCTAATTCTTCCTTAATTGGTTAAGAAGGACTAACCCTAGTGTTAATGGACAAGTATCCCTCATGTTGTCTTACAAATTCTAAAACCCACTTCTTAATCTTATCATTAATTAAAATCCACTCTAATAAATGTCTTGTTTTGTCATGAGGTTAATCCCAAACCATGGATTAAGTTGAGGAGCCTTCCTCAGCTTAAATGTTCTCATCTATTATCCTTCTATTAGGATGGTGTAATGGGTCCATTAAATCCTTGATTATGGCTTAAACTCATTACTTAACACTAAAACAAAAATCTCCAAAAACATCTAAATAAATGCAAGTAGGTTAATGATCTTAATCCTACATCATGGTGGCTAAGTGTGAGGTGTTTACTTCATACTTAAGGTATACTCATTACCCCTAAGCAGAGGGAAGATGTGATGAGTTTATTAACCCTTGGTTTAGGCTTAAGCTTATTAACTTATGTCAAACACAAAAAGCAATAAAAGATTTAAAACATCAAAAACAAACAATAATCGTCTCCTCCGGGATTCTTTTCTCACCTCATTCACTCACAAACGAGAACTTGCTTCTTCCGTCTAATGCAAGACAGTTTGCACCTGAGCCAGACAGGTCATACACTAGAGCATAAACAAGTAAGCAGTTCACAAGTCAATTTATCTTTCAGTCTCTTTGAGTCAAACTACGGTGTTCTGACTTCCTCAATGCACGAGAGGATACGTAGGCATAACTTAACAGTTATCGAACAAAAGTCTCTGTATATTCCCCCTCCTTCCAGCATCATTCTTTAAGCCTCATAATCTTGAGCTTCATATTCTTTTCTTACACTGACACTCCTTCCATTCACTTCACATTTCTTTTGCACTGACACTTACATTCTTTTCCAGCTTTTGACACACAAAATAGCACTGACACTACCCCTTTAAAACACAAATCTTTCAAGCGTGGATCCCGTCGAGTACGACGGACAATCTGGGTGCTAATACCTTCCCAGGTTGTAACCAACCCCCTTTCTCAGTTTCTCTGGTTCGCGACCGTCTTATCCATATCTTTCTAGGTTTATGCAGCATTACCTTTCCTTCGGGATAAAAATGCCTAGATGGCGACTCTTTTCTTTCCAGTTCACCCTTGTGTGTTCTCTCCTTTTGCCAACCGTTCGTGTCTGTACCCCTCTTGGCCCGGTGTCATTTGGTGGGATCGACAACTTGGCAACTCTGCTGGGGACCCTTATATTGCAACCGGGGCTTCTGGTTCTTTTTGTGGGTTCCTCCTAGCGCTTGTTTGATTTGTGTTTACTGGGGTGTTATGTGCTATTGTGTGTTTATTTGTTTTTGCTTTATTTACTACTATATGTACAGTTATTTATTGCTTTCTTTACAGTTTTATACATCATACTGTCATACTGTCATCTGCTGGATCTAGTTTGTTGTTTTGGTAGGTGGGGTTCCATTGAGAGTTTAAGGTCCTATACCTGGGACCTGAGTGACACCTAGGCTAGAGTGGTTCATGTTCTTTCCCATTCCATTTCGGTCTGGTGCGGGAATATGAAACACGGTTCAGATGTGGGTTTCTTCTTGAGAACTCTGTGCTACAGATTTCCTGTAGTGCTAGGGCTATCTGGGAAGCCTGCTAAGTCTGGATGACCTTTATTATGACCTTCAGAAACTGAGGTGAATTAGAGGAGGATCTTTTATGGTTATTGTAAACACTGTACCTCCGAGTTAGAAATGTTTACACTTCTCATAATTGATCCAAGTCTGAGGATCCTTGTTCTAGAACACTACCTGTGAGGGGGTTGGGCTGTTTACAGGTTTGAAGGTACCCTTGGCCACATCAATACACTATTACTATTTTGTTTAAGAGTCCCTCATTTTGGACAATTCTTGTGATTAAACCCTGGACATGTGACTCTTTATTTGAGTCCCCCACCTTGGTTTCTGGATTTCTAAGCCTTCATCTGGACCTTTGAACATACATGGGCCTATATCAAGACAGATAATCAGATCCGGCTTTATCACAAACCCTTGCATATCATTTGCATATATCATCATTGCATCATTTAACATTTGTTTATTTGTTTTTCAGGGTATCCATATCATATCTAGTTTGGTTTTGACCCCTTCTTCTGCATAGACCTTTGCTTCATCAGTTATCTGCTTCAGCTATCTTCATCATCACCAACATCAGCCTGTCAGTGGCTCATTTCCAGCATCAGTCTATGATCTTCATCAACACTTACCTTCAGTTTCTTCAGCAGCACTCATGACTACTCCCAGGAAGAGCAACATATCCTATCACTTCTTTGAGCCTGTATTGACTGGAATCAAGAAGGTCCAATCACTCATCACACCTGACCATATCCCATTATTTAGAGAGCACTATGGAGGTATCTTGGATATGGTTATGGACCTGGACCCTTCTCAGAGGAGCATGATCCACACATGCTTGCAGTTTTATGACCCTCTGAGATGTTTCACATTCCCAGACTTTCAGTTAGGGCCTCTGCTGGAAGAGTTTTCTTCATTGATTGGAGTATCTATCAAGAGTGGAATCCCTTTCAACCCAGAAATGCCAGCTCCCAGAAATTAAAAGATAGCAAAGGCACTGTACCTGGAGCCTGCCTTGATTGAGCAAAGTATGACCACAAAAGCTGGGATCCCTGGTTTGCATTTGGACTTCTTGATTTCTCAGGCCATCCTGAAAGCTTCCTTGGGAGAGTGGAGGGCAGTCTGTGCACTGTTAGCCCTCAGCATATATGGGGTTATATTGTTTGTAGATGAGCCCAAATTTGTCAGTAAGAATTCCATCCATTTGTTTCTTCTGAAGAACCCAGTGCCCACATTGCTAGGAGATTTTTACTACTCCATTCATCAGAGGAATGAGAAACAAAGGGGGAAGTTGGTAAGATGTTATGCTCCTTTGTTTTACACCTGGCTTCTCAGACACCTGCCTAAGTCAGATGCCTTCCTGAATCCCCACCAACAGAAGAATTGGGCCAAGAGGCTCATTGCCTTGACTTCAGATGATATTAGATGGTGCACCCAGAGCACCAAAGGCAAGGACATTATCACCAGCTGTGGACAATACCCAAATGTGCCTCTGATAGGAGTAAAGGGTTGCATCAACTACAATCCTTTGCTGTTTAAGAGGCAACTGGGCTATGCTTTGGTTCACCCTCCCAGAGGACAAGATTTAGCCGAGACCCTGTATTGTGAAGTGAAACCTAATTCAGCTGCTGTCAGACAAGCATCCTGGGCTTGGGACAACATCCAGACAAAGGGGGTAGTTATCCTTGGAAGATGTAATAATGTTGCTTCAGCTCAGTATTTAGATTGGTCCTGTACTAGAGCTCAAATTACCAGAATTCCTTTCATCTTGGAAGACATGCCTGGACCATCCACAGTACAACCAGCAGCAACTGTCAGCCTAGAAGAATTTGAGAAGCTGAAGGAAAGGAATGATAACCTATCTCAAGCCTTGAAGAAGACTCTCTGGGAAAGAAGTGATGGTCGTCTAGATATTGAGAGATTGGAGAAGCTTAAGGTGGAGCATATTACCAAAATTGAGAAGACAGAGGACTATATCAGGAAAGCGAGAGCCGGAGAACAAATATTGAAGAATGCCTGTAAAGAGGCCAAAATTCAGAAGGCTAGGATTGAGCTCTATCTGCAAGAGAGTCAGGCTAGGTGGGTCAGAATCACTGAAGCCCGTACACAAGAAGACCAAAAGACTCAAGCCAAGATTGAACAGCTAGAGGCCAATGAGAAGAAGCAGCAGGAAGCTTTGTTGGCAGCCCAGAAGGAGATTTCAGAGTTGAAGCTCAGAGCAGGATTGAAGATATCAAAGGACCAGGACAGGCATAAGAAGCTGACCACTGCCATTGCTACTAGGAACCTCCTCATTAGGACCATTACAGAGCATCCAGCTGGTCCAGTGACTGAGGCACTCCGGAAGGAGGTCAGAGAGGATGAATTTGGACTGGATGTCTGATTCTTTGTTTGTTGTTGTTTCCATTTGATGTACTTTTCTCTTTTGTTGTATTTTGACACTCCATGGGCATGTGTTGTAGAACAGACTATGTACTATTCCCCGCTTGTAATATATTTTAGTCTGTTTCCATTTGGGCTTTTCTCCCAACAACATCAAGCATCTTCCTCGAGGTCTGGAAAGGTCAAAACCAAGAACCAAACCGGATACCTTGGAAAACAAATAAGCATACTACATTGCATACTAACTTTGTTTTGTTTTGTAGGTTTTATTATCATTATTGTTTCTAACTTTGTTGTGACTTCAGGAAACATTGCTCGTCGCCGAGTGTTCCCTGTCAACCGCACGAACCGGTACCCGACTCGTAACAACCTTCCCGGTATTCAAATGGAACAAGTACAGCAAGATCTGACTGATGTCAGAAATCAGATGGCTAATGAGAGAGTAGAGATGAGAAATCAGATGTCTCAGTTCATGGCAGTGATGACTAGCTTAGCCCAGAGTCAGGAAAGGCTAAGAGAACTGGTGGAAAGACAAACTCCTGAAGAGGCTCATCTTGGGACAGGAGGAACTAGCAACAATGAGCGGGGCCAGCCTCGTATTGACCCACAAGTATTTGGACCTCATGTGGATCCAGAAGTTAATATCCCGATAAATGTGCAAGGTAATACTGCTGGGGGGAGAATCTTGCAAGAGGACCCTCAGGAAGAACAGTTTACTGTTATGGGGGCTGGAGATGAAGTATATGACAGGAGGTTGGACAAAATTGCTGAGAAGTTGAGATCTTTGGATTCTCAGAATTCTTTGGGCTTCGATGTGATGGACATGGGGATAGTGGATGGGGTGAGAATTCCCCACAAATTCAAACCCCCATGCTTTGAGAAATACAATGGTACCTCCTGTCCTCGCACTCACCTGCAGTCTTTCCTGGGAAGACTCAAAGCTTACACTATGGATGAAAAGCTGTGGATGTTCTACTTTAAAGACAGTCTGACTGGGGCTTCGAGAGAGTGTTATTCACACCTATCTAGGGCCACCATTAGATGCTGGAAGGACTTAGCTGAAGCCTTCATCAGGCAATATCAGTACAACCTGGACATGGCTCCCAACAAGACCCTTCTGATGGGAATGTCACAATCTTCTAGAGAGAGCTTTAGAGAATATGCCCAAAGGTGAAGACAGCTTGCTGCTGCTGTCCAACCAACCATGTCAGAGAGGGAAATGGCTGACATGTTCATGAATACATTGCAAGGGACCTATATTGACAGATTGGCTGCCTTCTCCTCTACCAGTTTTGCTGATGTGGTCATAGCTGGTGAGAGGATTGAAAGCCTCTTAAAGATGGGCAAAATTTCTGACAGTGGTGCAAGTTCATCCATTATTCCCAGGAAGCCTTTTGTGGGACCCCGAAGAGTTGGTGAGACAAATTCCATTCATGCAAGCAGGGGCAGGCCTCAGTATGTGCACCGGTCAGTAGCAGCAGTTACTATTCCAGCTCCGATTCCTCAACAATCAGCATATCCTCAACAACAACAACCGCAGTATCAACAACAAGTTCATTATCCGCAACAAAGAACCTACAACAACAGCAATAACCAACAACAGCGTCCTTTCCAACAAAGACCATCACAAGCTAACAGGGTGATTGACCCAAACCCAATGCCGTATGCTGCACTCTTGCCACAGCTCCTAAAGCTTAACCTAGTTGAGTTAAGGACATTGGCACCTCCAGATCCCACCAATATGCCAAGGAATTATGATGCAAATGCCAGGTGTGCATTTCACTCAAGCACACCGGGGCATAATACTGAAAAATGCAGGGCCCTACAGATGAAAGTCCAAGATCTAGTGGACTCAAAAGCTCTCAACTCTGCACCTCCTCCGAATGTCACAAGAAATCCAATGCCTAGTCACAACGGGCCTAGGATTAATGCTATTGAAGAGGGCAAACTATCTACCTTAATCACTAGTGTTGCACAAATTCGAACACCTTTGGTTGAAATCAAAGCTCAGCTGTTAGAATGCCAAGTATTCCCCGGGTGTGAGCTCGGCTGTGGATATTGTAATATTGCAGTCAATGGGTGCGAAAGGCTGAGAAACGACATAGAAGGTCTTATTAAGGATGGCATCCTTCAGATTACGACAACAGCTACTACAACTCCAACAATTCCTTCATCAACAATCACAAATACTCCTACAACGTCAGCAACCATTGTTCCAACGGATTCTACTACAACTCCAACAACTCCTCAATCAACCACTTCAACGGATGCAAGTTCAATCACCATTCATACTACAACTTAAACACCCATCCAGTCAACAGTACCTTCTACAACATCAGCAGCAATTAATGAAAGTGTCTCAACGGTTACAATATACTACGATCCTGCAAATGTTCCTGCCAATAACTCACCAAGTGCTACTACTGTCAGAACACCAGTTACCATATACTATGATCCACACACCATTGTGGTCCCTTCTGCAGTTGCTATCAGTCCGGTCACTATCATAGTACCTGGGCCAGTTCCTTACGAAAGCAATAATGCAATCCCTTGGCATTATGGCTCAGATCTATACTGCGAGGGGCAGAAAATCACTTTATAATCATCAAATTCTTCACCTCAAATAGACAATGTGGGGGAGGCGGAGGCTTCACTAGAAGCGGACGTCTTTTTGCCTCGCAAATACCAAGACTCGTTGCCGAAGCAGAAGCTGCTGCTAAGGCAAAAGGGAAGAGCATGGTGCAAGAAGAACCAGTTGCTAAAGAAGCTTTGAAGACTCCTTTTGATCAAGAGGTTGATGAATTCATGAGAATAATAAAGAAAAGTGATTACAAGGTGGTGGACCAGCTTCACCAAACGCCTTCCAAGATCTCCATATTATCATTGCTAATGTGCTCCGAGGCTCATCGGAACGCACTATTAAAAGTCCTGCACGCAGCTTATGTGCCGGAGGAGATTACTGTCAATCAGTTAGAGGCTGTGGTTGGAAATGTCAACGCTAGTCATGGACTAGGATTTACCAACACTGATCTGACAACGGAAGGTCGCAATCACAACAAGGCTATGCACATTACCTTGGAATGTAAGGGTGCAGTTCTTTCTCACGTACTGGTAGACACAGGGTCATCCCTCAATATCCTACCCAAGAAAGCCCTTGTGAAGCTAGAATATGACGGATTGGCACTACGCCCAAGTAACTTGGTAGTAAGAGCCTTTGACGGTTCTAAAAGATCAGTTCTGGGAGAGATAGAATTACCAATAATGATTGGCCCAAAAGTTTTCAAAATGACCTTCTTTGTGATGGATATATAGCCTGCCTACATCTGTCTATTGGGTAGACCATGGATACACGCCGCTGGCGCCGTGACATCAACCCTTCACCAGAAGTTAAAATTCGAGTGGGAAGGCCAAGTCATTACTATTTGTGGGGAGGAGGATATTTTTGTTAGCCAGCTGGCTACTTTCAAATACATTGAAATGGATGGAGAGATCCATGAAACCATGAGTCAGGGATTTGAGGCCTTGAATATCAATGAAATATCTGCTGTGCTAGGGACTTCCATTACATCATATCAACAAGCCCGGAAGGTTGTTGAGGAAGGTACCGCCCAAGGCTGGGGCAAGCTGCTGCCCGTGGAGAAGAAAGAAGACCGATTCGGGTTGGGTTACATACCAACTCGACAAGGTCAACCAGAGGCTGCGAGGGAGCCCAAGTTTGTTAGCGGGGGGATGCTCACCCCGGATGCTATGAATAGCTTGGAAGATGAGTCAGAAGACGAGCGCAACCTGGAAAGCTGGATACGTCCAAGGATCCCGGGGAACCATGTCTCAAACTGGTCTTCTTAGGAAATTATAAGAGTTACTCCTGCAGAGTAATTATTATTTACTGTGTTTTAAAGCATGCATCAAGTCCTGTATCTTGCCCAAGATGTCAGGACACATTTTGTAATCGGGCCATCTTGTATTTTGTGCAAAGATCAATTAATGAATATCAGGACATCTTTTGCAAATGAGTCTTTTCTTTTCCGCTCACTGTTTTTCATTTTTTCAATTTTTGTACAAAATAAAATGGCAATGTTTTTCAAAAAAAAAAATAATAACTTCATTTCCACTTTTTCTAAGCAAGATAAAACTGATCACTAAAATGAACCAATCTAAACCCTTGCAGAGAGTGCCCTCCAGACTGCACCGACAACAACACTGCTATGACTTCGTATGACTTCGACAATCCGATTTTCAAGCTGATGAAGGGGTTGAAGAAGATTATGAGCTTCCTGAAGAGCTAGCTAGGTTGTTGAGACAAGAGGAGAAGGTTATCACTCCTCATCAGGAGGAAGTCGAAACGGTTAATCTTGGTATGGAAGAAGACGTGAAAGAAGTTAAGATCGGGGCTTGCCTGCAAGATTCAGTGAAAGATAACTGATTGACATGCTCCGGGAGTATGTGGATGTTTTTGCTTGGTCTTATCAAGATATGCCTGGGTTGGACACCGACATTGTTATGCACAAGCTGCCTCTGAAAGAAGACTGTCCGCCAGTAAAACAGAAGTTGCGCCGTACTCGCCCGGATATGTCAATGAAGATTAAGGAAGAAGTACAAAAATAGTGGGACGCCGGTTTCCTTGCTGTAACTAGTTACCCGCCGTGGGTTGCTAACATTGTACCAGTGCCTAAGAAGGATGGTAAAGTGAGGATGTGTGTGGACTACCGGGATCTGAACAGAGCTACCCCAAAAAATAACTTCCTTTTACCTCACATTGATGTATTGGTCGACAATACGGCTCAGTTCTCGGTGTTCTCCTTCATGGATGGATTTTCAGGATATAATCAGATCAAGATGTCACCTGAAGACATGAAGAAAACAACTTTCATCACACCCTGGGGCACATTCGGTTATAAGGTGATGCCATTCGAAATGAAGAATGCTGGTGCCACTTATCAACGGGCTATGGTAACATTATTCCATGACATGATCCACAAAGAAATTGAATGTTATGTGGATGACATGATTGCCAAGTCCCTCACAGAAGAAGACCACCAGGTGAATCTGTTGAAGCTATTCAAACGTCTGAGGAAGTACCAATTGAAGTTAAACCCCAACAAGTGCACATTCAGGGTGCGATCCGGTAAGCTGCTGGGATTTATCGTAAGTGAGAAAGGGATTCAAGTTGACCCCGACAAAGTCAAAGCCATTGAAGAAATGCCTGCACCGAAGATAGAGAAAGAAGTTCGAGGGTTCCTAGGTAGATTGAACTACATTTCAAGGTTCATATCTCACCTTACAGCAACCTGTGAACCCTTATTCAAGTTGTTAAGAAAAGAACAAACGGTCAGGTGGAACGAAGACTGCCAGAGGGCTTTTGACAAGATCAAGGAATACTTACAAGAGCCTCTAATCCTCATGCCTCCAGTGGAAGGAAGACCTCTAATCATGTACTTGACAGTATTAGAAGAGTAAATGGGGTGTGTGCTGGGACAACATGACGAGTCTGGTCGAAAAGAGAATGCAATATACTACCTAAGCAAAAAGTTTACCGACTGTGAACAACGTTATTCACTGCTCGAGAAAACTTGTTGTGCTTTAGCGTGGGCTGCTCGCCGACTAAGGCAGTATATGTTGACCCACACTACTTTATTGATCTCAAAGATGGACCCAGTCAAGTACATTTTTGAGAAGCCAGCGCTTACCGGACGGGTTGCAAGATGGCAAATGATTCTCACAGAATATGAAATTCAGTACACATCTCAAAAAGCCATCAAAGGCAGTGTATTGTCTGATTATCTTGCCGAGCAACCCATTGATGATTACCAACCTATGAGATTTGACTTCCCTGATGAAGACATCATGTTCATAAGAGCAAAAGATCATGAAGAGCCTATTCACACTAAAGGGCCTGACCCAAAAGAAGAATGGACAATGATGTTTGATGGGGCTGTTAATATGAATGGTCGTGGTGTTGGTGTAGTACTCATTACACCTAAGGGAGTTCACATGCCTTTCTTGGCAAAACTCACCTTTAACTGCACTAACAACGAAGATGAATACGAAGCTTGTATTATGGGTCTTGAGGAAGCCATTGACCTCAGGATCAAGACCTTAACTATATTCGGAGATTCAGCTCTGGTAATCAATCAAACCAATGGCAAATGGTATACTAACCAAGAGCATCTGATTCCTTACTGGGATTATACAAGGAGATTACTAACATTCTTCACAACAGTCAAGCTTGAGTATATCCCTCGAGATGAAAATCAGTTTGCAGATGCTCTGGCTACCATTTCATCCATGATCAAAGTTCAAGCTGCCAACTTTGTACCTCGGATTTCAGTGTCCAGACTTGACAGACCAGCATATGTATTCTCAGCAGACCTTGCTAAAGATGACAAGCCTTGGTTCTACGACATCAAATGCTTCTTGGAGGATCAAACATACCCACCTGGGGCATCTTCCAATGATAAGAAGACATTAAGAAGGCTAGCTGGTAGTTTTTTCCTGAATGCTGATGGTACAAGAGAAACTTTGATATGGTACTTCTCAGATGTGTTGATAGGGCAGAAGCAGACTTATTGATGCACGAGGTGCACGAAGGATCTTTTGGTACCCATGCTGGAGGGCATGCAATGGCTAAAACGTTGTTAAGATCAGGCTACTACAGGATCACGATGGATGTGGACTGTTGTGCTTATGCCAGGAAATGCCATAAATGCCAGATTTATGCAGATAAAGTGCATGTACCTCCAAATCCTTTGAATGTAATGTCTTTACCTTGGCCCTTCGCCATGTGGGGCATTGATATGATTGGCAAGATTGAACCGACTGCTTCAAATGGCCACAGATTTATCCTGGTAGCCATTGACTATTTTAGCAAGTGGGTCGAAGCAGCTTCTTATGAAAATGTTACAAGGCAAGTGGTAGCCAGATTCCTGAAGAGAGATATCATCTGTCGGTATGGGGTGCCCGAGCGAATCATTACTGATAATGGTTCCAACTTGAATAACAAAATGATGGCAAAACTGTGCCGAGACTTCAAGATCCATTACCACAATTCTTCTCCTTACAGGCCAAAGATGAATGGCGCTGTGGAGGTAGCTAACAAGAATATTAAGAAGATTGTACAGAAGATGGTGGTCACCTACAAAGACTGGCATGAAATGCTACCATTTGCCTTGCATGGGTACCGTTCATCGATCAGAACATCCACTGGGGCAACACCGTATCAGCTTGTGTATGGTATGGAGGCAGTCCTACCTGTTGAAGTTGAATTACCCTCCTTACGGGTACTGATGGATGTTAAGATAAACGAAGCAGAATGGGTCCGGTCCCGGTACGAACAACTAAGTCTGATCGAAGAAAAGAGATTGGCTGCAATTTGTCATGTGCAGTTGTATCAGAAAAGAATGAAGAAAGATTTTGATCAGAAAGTCAGGCTTCGAGAGTACCAAGTAGGAGATCTTGTGCTAAAAAGACTCCTTCCTCCTCATACAGACCACAGGGGCAAGTGGACTCCGAATTATGATGGTTCGTTCATAGTAAAGAAAGTTTTCTCTGGTGGAGCACTGATGCTCAGTACTATGGATGGTGAAGACTTCATGTCCCCTGTGAATTCAGATGTAGTTAAAAAATACTTCGCATAAAATGACCCGCTGGACATAAAAACAGAATGTAAGTCCAGACAAAAATAGGGCATCCCGGCGAGTCAAAAACAGAATAAAAGACTCGGGCAAAAATAAGGGAAATAAATAAAAAATATACACCCTCTGAGTTGAAAAGCCACATTGGACAACTCAGGCAAAAATGGGTATCCCGGTGGATTGAAAACCCAAAAGGGCGATCCACGCAAAATAAGGGAATAAGCGAACAACTGCATTCTGAATTCGTCTGTATCACCCACAACACGACAAGCTTCGAAAGGTGAAAGCATCAGTCAGAATCAACCTTCTTCAGAAAGCAAGATGAGAAGGACGTCAATGTTATACAAGTCATAGCAGAAGGGAAGCGCTGAAGCGTTATCAACATTGCCAGTACCTTTTTATTTCTCAATTTGTAACAATCTCCTCATTTCAGGGGATCTGTTTCTTTGATTGTACTTGCCAATTCAAGGCACCCCAAATTAATAAAATCAGATTTTCAGTCATATTTCGTATCGTACATCTCATTTTCATTTGCAAAAATGTCCGATGTCCTTTGATTGCATAAATACGGATTCGTCTTTTCTAAATTTATGCTTATAGGAAATATAGTTGCTCCCGGGAGTGTCTAAACTCCTATTATAGGAAATATAGTTGCTCCCGGGAGACCTCGGGATACTTGTACGTTTCTTTGTCAATACAGGATTGCAGGTATTCAAAGTACGACATGGGGCATGAGAGCTTTTCCCCAGCAAGCTGTCAAAACATTACTTCCTCAACATATCTTCCAAACAGCATCAGTAAATGTTCATTTCCCCATATGAGTTGTCAAGCACCCTCATCTCTAGCTATCTCCCCACGGAGTTCCAACCTCTGTCCAGGAGAGCGATGTCTAAAGATCTCACAACAAAGTGACGAAGGCTTCCACATGCCCCAGTTGGGCTCCTCATTATCCATCAGTGACTTATTCCCCCAAACAGAGTCGTATATATCAGATCTACCAACGATCTCATGCCCGGCTGAGATATCACTGCAAGCAGATCAGCCAGGGGTCTTCACGACGGCGGGTTCTGAATCCTGGATCGGTATCTTTTGCATAATCATAGCATTCGCATCGTATTCTCCCCCCAGAGCGTAGCATTCCGCCTAAAACGGAGCATTACGGCAAAAGTCAAACATATTGCATAGTCACAAGCCATGATTGAATCAATCCCCTGTGAATACTGACATACCATCAACAGCATACAGGATACCACTCAAAATGCCCAAGCAGAATGCCAAAGCAATTTCTTTGCATTTCTCAAATATAGATACATGTGTCGCTCCCGATAGATGGGAATGGCCCAAATAAAGGTACAGACGCGAACGGTCGGCGAAAGAGAACAATGAGAACACACAGCAGTAAACTCACTGGAGATGAAAAGAGTCGCCAGCTAGGCATTTTTATCCCGGAGGAAAGGCAATGCTGCATAGACCTGGAAAGATATGGATAAGATGGTCGCGAACCAGAGAGACTGAGAAAGGGGGTTGGTTACAACCTGGGAAGGTATTAGAACCCAGATTGTCCGCCGTACTCGGCGGGATCCACGCTTAAAAGATTTGTGTTTTAAAGGGGTAGTGTTAGTGCAATTTATGCATAAAGAGCTGGAAAAGGATGTACATGTGTCAGTGTAAAAGAAGTGTAAAGTGTAATATATACAGTGTCAGTGTGAGGAAAGAGTATGCTCATGATCATGAGGCTTAAAGAATAATTGCTGGAAGGAGGGGGAATATACAGAGACTTTTGTTCGATAACTGTTAAGTTATGCCTACGTATCCTCTCGTGCAATGAGGAAGTCAGAACACCGTAGTTCGACCCAAAGAGACTGAAAGATGAATTGACTTGTGAACTGCTTACTTGTCTATGCTCAAGTGTATGACCTGTCTGGCTCAGGTGCAAACTGTCTTGCATTAGACGGAAGAAGCGAGTTTTCGTTTGTGAATGAAGATGATGAGAAAAGAATCCCGAAGGAGACGATTATTGTTTGTTTTTGAGTTTTCAGTCTTTTATTACTTTTGAAAGTTTGTCATAAGTTAACGAGCTTAAGCCTAAACCAATGGATTTAGTAAACTCATCACATCTTCCCTCTGATTAGGGGTAATGAGAATACCTTAAGTGTGAAGTCAGCTTCTCACACTTAATCACCTTTGATGTAGGATTAAGATCATTAACCTACTTGTGATTATTTAGATGTTTTTGTGATTTTTGTTTAGTGTTGAGTAATGAGGTTAAGCCATAATCAAGGATTAAACAGACTCATTACACCATCCTAATAGAAGGATAATAGATGAGAATGTTTAAGCTGAGGAAAGCTCCTCAACTTAATCCATGATTAGGGATTAAACTCATGACAAAACAAGCCTTTGGTTAAGTGGGTTTTAGTTAATGATAAGATGATGAAGTGATTTTTAGAGTTTGTAAGACAACTTGAGGGGGACTTGTCCATTAACACTAGGGTTAGTCCTTCTTAACCAATTAAGGAAGAATTAGAACCCTAATGCAAGGCCCAAGTTACAAGTGTGATGTCTTGATGATTATTATGTGAATTGATTAAAGTATTTAAACACATTAAGGGTTTAACACTTAGGATTAAAGTTATACACTCCATCCTAATAGAAGGATGCAGGCATAAGCTTAATCACAAAGCCTTAAAGCCATTAGGGTTTAGTCCCTGATTATGAGATGAGGAGAAGACTCAAAGAGACACAAAGGTAAAAACTAAGTAGGGAGACTAATCAAAACCCTAATCATTGTCATGCTTGGTTGTTCCTAAGGTTTGTGAGGTTAACAAGAAAGATCTTCAATGGAACCACCAGGAAGCAGATGAAAGGATCAGGAGAAGCAAAGTAACTTGCTTCATTTAAGAAGACAAGTCACTTAAGGAAAGAAAGTAAGAAGAAGAATGAGCAAGCTCAATCTCAAACACAAAGTAAAATTCAGCAATGATGCATAAGAGAGATGAAAAGAAAATGGTGAGAAGTGAAGGCAAATTCACTTCCCAAGGTTACTTACCACCTGAAAAGTTAGAAAAGAAATGCAATGCAATGCAAAGTGAAATGAAATGGCATGATGTAAACCAAAACCAGAAGCACATACATAATGTTAATGATGCTATGGGATGATGCAAACATGAATCAAGACATGGGAATGATCACATGAACAAATGGATGCAAATGGAGTAAGCTTAGAACCATGAACATACATGAAAAGTTATGAAGTGCAAATGGCATACAACATGGAAAATACATGATAAAATGATCAAACATGATTTCAATATGTCTTAAGATGTCAAATTAACCAAATGGGTGCACAAAATGCTATGGCAAGTCATGTTATGCAAGCAAATGCAAGATGGATGCATATGGAAGTCCAAATTAGGGTTTATGATCAATGCATCAAACACAAACCAAAATCAGAAGCAAACATCAATATAAAAAAATTGAAAATGCACTCAAAGCAAACATAAACCTATACTAACCCACTGCCCAAAGGAGAAGTTCCAACTCTTAACCTACTTCAAGTTATGATTTTCCTAAGTTTTCTAGGGTTTTAGGGTTCCTTAACAAGAAAATTGACAAACAAATGGAAAATGAAAGATCAAATCATGCCAATTTAATCTCACAAACTACATGATATGCTAAACACAATGCAAAAAGAATCAAAGTCCAACCCTCAATGGTTAGGCAGAAATGATTTTTGGAAGTTTGGATCAAAATAATGCTTTGAAAATGAATTAATTCCATGGAAAATTCTCAAAATGCATCAAGATAAAAAAAGAAATTTTGTTTGAGGGTTGGACAATGTTTCTAAATGGTTTTAAATGTTTCATGAATTTTTTGGTGATTTTTAAATACCTAAAAGTATTTTTAATTAATTAATTCTTATTAACTAATTAAAAATAAACTTTTAAATATTTAAAAATATTTTTTGGATGCAAAAAATAAAAATAAAAATATTTTTGGTTTCTGAAATTTAATAAAAGCTTATATAAAAAATTTCAGAATTTTTGAATAACTTTTGCTATTTTTAATAAATTGTACAAATTAAATGAAATATTATGAAAAATGAAATGAAATAAAGCTGAAAAAAAGAAAAGTAATCCAATCTGATGGTCCAGATTCAAACATACACGCGCACGAATTAACCTGGCGCCACATCCTACGGCTCAAATTCAAATTCCACTAATTAATGATTAAGCCCTAATCCCAGCCCTAATGACTTTCAGATGACCGGAACAGTGGTTCCGGTCATCTTCTCCGACGAGTCCAAATGCTAAATCACTCTACACGTAATGAAAATGAAAACTAACTATCCATTTAGGCCCCTGATGACATATTGATGCTTAGAAGGAGTTTGTGTTGGCTGGTTTGGAAGTTTGAACAAGTTCTGTTCAAGCTCAGGTGAGGATCGTATTTCTGATTCTTTGAGTTTCAGGCTGCTTTGAAGGTTGGTTTGGGTTCAGTGAAGCATGGTGGGAAGGTTTGTGAAGTTTGTTTATGAGTTTGTGGCCTGAGGAGAGTGTTTCGAATGCTTTTTCTCAAGGGAGTGAAAATGAGAATGTTGTCTTATGGATGGTTTCAGGCTTGCTTGTTATGTGCTTTGGCTTGCATTTGATTTACATAAACAAATCCCATTGGTCAGATGACATGACATGTCCTTTTGTGATAGGTATGGGTGCTTTTGCAAAATGTCAACTTTTGTGTAAGAGAAGCATGGGTCATGTTCTAGCCAAGTACAAGGAAGGTGTGCTGCGCAGCATGTAGTGTGGAAAGGCCTAGGTTTGATCAGCAAACTAGCCAGCAAGTGGATGAGAAGTTATCATGACTTTTGCAACTTGCCTTGCCTTTGGTTTTCATGAAAGAAACTTGATCCATGGGCCATAAAACATGTGGTTCTTTGGGTGCAATCTGACTTTTTAATGTTGTGTGATCATGTTGAGTGGATTAGAAGCCCATTTGATGACTTAATTGGCCTTGAGAAGTGAATTTGCAACTTTGCCTCTTTGGTGCATGACTTGAAATTTAGTGATTTTTGCCAACTTTGGCAAACCATAACTTTTGATCCAAAATGAATTAGGTCATGTTCTTGTACTTTTTGAAAAGGGAAAGATCTATTCTACAACTTTCATGACCAAATTTTTTCCATTGGAAGCTTTTTTTGAATCAAAAAGTAAGGGTTGAAAAAGTTGCCTAAAATGACATTTCCATTAAAAGTCAACCTTGTCCAAAAAGTCAACTTTGCAAAAGACTTGAAATTCTTGAATTTTGTGAACTTCTAACATCTTCCATGATCAAATAAAGATCATATACACTCAAAATGATGAAGAACACCCTTTGGTTGGGTCATTGGGGGCCTCAGATGCCCTGATTTTGCACTGACTTGCTTGAAAAGTCAACTCTTGATCAGATGACTTCCCCAAGGAATTTCTTCATGAAAATTGATATGCATACTACCTATACCATATAGAGACCAATAGAAACAATAATGACCAAAAAATTTGGAGTTATGGCCTCTGAAACCAAAACCCTAATTTTAGGTCATCTGTGCAGTCAAACCTGGCTCTGCTTCCATACCAATCTCAGTTCTTGTGATTTTTTGGCATTCTTGACTTTGAGAAGATATAATATGATGCTTGAACACACACAAACCTCTTTGAAGTGATTGTTGACCTTTGGAGTGGCTCAAGAAGCTCTTGGGTTGCTCAGATCACAAACCCTAGATGCAGATGACTTAGAACCAATGCAGTGGATCAAAATGTGGTATGAGATGTTATGATTGTGTTTATGCATATGAAAATGATCACAAGCCATGGTGAAATGGGTGAGGGCAAATTTGGGGTGTTTACAGCTGCCCCTATTCAAACATGAGTTAGCTGTGCAGGATGTAAGCGACGGCTTAACAGGAAAACAAGATAACTTGTGGTTGAATACCAAAGACAGTCCAAAATTTGCACTCACAGAATGAAGAAGAAAAGGGATATAGATTGTAAAAGAAAATAAAGTATATTGTAAGGTGCGGGCGACGGAGGACGACCGTCGAGCAGAGGACGACTGCTGGGTAAAGAGCAATGACGGGGACGGCCGATATGCTGGAAAAAGTGCGAGAAATGAAGCAATGACGGGGACGGCCGACATGCTGGGGGTAAAAAGAATTATGATGGGGACGGCCATCAAGTAAAGCTATAAGATTCTCTGGGGATTAATAAAAAATGATGGGGACGGCCATCAAGTTCATAAAGTAAAGTAACCAACGATGGGGACGGCCATCGGGCTAAACTGAAAGGAAAAGGGACCACGACGGGGACGGCCGTCGGGTTAAAGAATAAATGAAATAAACAGATGATGAGGTACGGTAATCAAAGGTGAAGGACGATCACCTAGCAGGGGACGGCTGCTCTGTTGGGTTAAGATGAGGGACGGTCATCTAAGGTGGAGGACGACCACCTGGAAGAATACGGCTGCCGAAAATATCGCGACATAGGACGAATGCCGGATAAAAGGTCAACGATGGGGACGGCCATCGGATGAGCATGATGGAGGACGACCATCAAGAGGTGGAGGACGACCACCTAGCAGGGGATGGCTGCTCTCAAGGTTTATCATGACATAGGACGAATGTCAGATAACCAAAATCAACAATGGGGACGACCATTGGATAAAATGATGAAGGACGATCATCAAAAGGTGGAGGACGACCACCTAGCAGGGGACGGCTGCTAAATATCACGACATAGGACGAATGTCGGATAGAAAATCAACGATGGGGACGGCCATCGGACGAGCATGATGGAGGACGACCATCAAGAGGTGGAGGACGACCACCTAGCAGGGTACGGCTGCTCTCAAGGTTTGTCATGACACAGGACGAGTGTCAGATAAAAAAGAACATTTGCTTTGGTAGCGATCTACTGGGGAATAGTAAACACGGACGAGTGTTTATATCCAAGAAATAAAAGTATAAGTGTTTAGATGTTTGTGTATAGATTAAAGATGCGGACGAGCACTCTTAAGACTACGATACGGACGAGTATCGGGTAGAAACAAATACTGACACGTGTTCAAAGATGATGATACGGACGAGTATCAACTGGTTAACAGAGAACACAGACGAGTGTTGAATCTGAAAGGACTCTTCTGGGGAATAGTAGACACAGACGAGTATCTATATTCAAGAAGACAAAAGTGTTTGACGCGTGTATGGATTAAAGATGCGGACGAGCATCCTTAAGACTATGATACGGACGAGTATCAGGTAGAAACAAACGCTTGACGCATGTTCTAAGATGATGGTACGGACGAGTACCAACTGGTTAACAAAGAACAAGGACTAGTGTCGAATCTGTGGGGATATAAATGGTATATACAAGATACGGACGAGTATCTGTATAAGTGTGAGTGGTGTATAGATGAGTGTTTATCTGCTGGGGAGAGTGACACGGACGAGTGTCAAGAAGAGAAGAGTATAGTATAAACGAGTATCTGATACACAAGGTGTTATGTTACTGTACTGGGGAAAATGACACGGACGGATGTCAAGGAAATTATATATATAAGTGTATGTGAGTGCAAAAAGGATGTCTTTGGCTTTCTGCTGGGGATATGACACGGACGGGTGTCAAAAGGTATCTGTAATACGAGTGGTACTAGCGACTTTACTGGGGAGTATTGACACGGACGGGTGCCAAAGAGGGTATATACTGGTGTTTGTGAATGTGAGGCAACTGCTTTTGCTGGGGGAATCTCCGCTGGGGATTTTGGGGGGGAGTTTTCTGTATGTTGATGGATTGTCATTATTCACAAGGTTTCGATTCAGAACACGGCTTATGATTATGCAATATGTTTGATTTTTTGCCGTAATGCTCCGTATTAGACGGAATTCTACGCTTTGTGGGTGAATATGATGCGAATGCTATGATTATGCAAAGATACCAATCCGGGACTCGGATCCCGTGGCTCATGAAGATCTCTGGCCGATCTCTTGAAGATGGGCATCCCAGCTGGGGATGAAATCATTGGTAGATCTGGTGAGATAATATTGCTTGGGGATATAGGTCACTGATAGATCTATCTTTGTAAATGAGAGACCCAGCTGGGGTTTGTAGAAGCTTTCGTCACTCTGTTGTGATTCCTTCATGCGTTGCTCTTCTGGATAGAGGCTGGAGCTCTGTGGGGAGATGGTTCCCTGACTTTTGTATTTTGCTGAGGATGAAATGGCAACTCGGCTGGGGAGAAAGAGGGATTACTGAAAGATTTCCCTAGAGATTCTGTTGAGGAGGGCTTTTTGACTCAACCGGGGATATGGGCGTCTTCTGGCACTGCCCTGTTGGAGAGGTGATGCCTGGCAACTCTGATGGGGAGAATCCACAAGTGGCAACTTGGCTGGGGAGAAAACACTTTGAGTGTTGAGACTGAGTGAGTACTGATTTTCCAGCTTGCTGGAGTGAAGCTTTCATGCCCCAAGTTGCATTCTGGATACCTGCAATCCTGCAAAGATATAGAAACGCACTAGTAATCCCGAGGTATCCCTTATCGGATTCCGTCATAGGAGTTTAGACACTTCTGAGAGTAAGTATATTTCCTGCAAGCATGTGACTTTATTTTTGTTTTTGAAGATAAACATCTGTATTTATGCAATCAGTTTTTCTTAAAACATCAGACATTTTTTTGCAAATAAAAATGTACAAGACGAACCATGACTGAAAAATCTGATTTTATTAATTCAAATGCCCTGAATTGGCAAGATACAGTCAAGGAAACATATCTCCTAAAATGAGGGGATTGTTATAAATTGAGAAACAAAAAGTGTTGGCAATGTTGACGACGCTTTAAGGAGCTCCCCTTTGCTATGACTCGTATGACATTTGACGTTCTTCTCGTCTTGCTTTCTGAAGAAGGCTGATTCTGAAAGAAGCTTGATCCATCTGAAGCTTACCAAGTTGTAAGTGATACAGACGAATTCAGAGTGCAGTTGTTCGCCTATTCCCTTATTTTGCATGGATCGCCCTTTCGGGTTTTCAATCCATCGGGATACCCATTTTTGCCTGAGCTGTCCAATGCGGCTTTTCAACTCAGCGGGTGTACATATTTTTTTGTTTATTTTCCCTTATTTTTGCCCGAGTCTTTTATTCTGTTTCTGACTCGCCGGGATGCCCTATTTTTTCCTGGACTTACATTCTGTTTTTGTGTCCAGCAGGTCATTTTTTTATGCGAAGTATTTTTTAACTGCATCTGAATTCACAGGGGACGGGAAATCTTCACCATCCATGGTGCTGAGCATCAGTGCTCCACCAGAGAAAACTTTCTTTACTACGAATGGTCCTTCATAGTTTGGAGTCCACTTGCCCCTGTGGTCTGTATGAGGAGGGAGGATTCTTTTCAGCACAAGATCTCCTACTTGGTACTCCCGGTGCCTGACTTTCTGATCGAAGGCTTTCTTCATTCTCTTCTGATATAACTGCCCATGACAGATTGCAGCCAATCTTTTCTCTTCGATCAGACTCAGTTGTTCGTATCGGGCCCGAACCCATTCTGCTTCACTCAGTTTAACATCCATCAGTACCCGTAGAGAGGGTAATTCAACTTCAACCGGTAAGACTGCTTCCATACCATACACAAGTTGATACGGTGTTGCCCCGGTGGATGTTCTGATTGACGTGCGGTACCCATGCAAGGCAAACGGTAGCATTTCATGCCAATCTTTATAAGTGACCACCATCTTCTGCACAATCTTCTTGATATTTTTATTTGCTGCCTCAACAGCGCCATTCATCTTTGGCCTGTAAGGAGAAGAATTGTGATGTTGAATTTTGAAATCCCGGCATAGCTCTGCCATCATCTTATTGTTCAAGTTGGAACCATTATCAGTAATGATTCGCTCGGGAACTCCGTATCGACAGATGATATCTCTCTTCATAAATCTGGCTACCACTTGTCTTGTAACGTTGGCATAGGAAGCTGCTTCGACCCACTTAGTGAAATAATCAATGGCAACCAAGATGAATCTGTGGCCATTCGAAGCAGTTGGCTCAATCTTGCCAATCATGTCAATTCCCCACATAGCAAAGGGCCAAGGTGAAGACATCACATTCAAAGGATTGGGAGGCACATGCACCTTATCCGCATAAATCTGGAATTTATGGCATTTTCTGGCATAGGCACAACAGTCGGCATCCATTGTGATCCAATAATACCCTGATCTTAGCAACTTCTTGGCCATTGCATGCCCTCCAGCATGGGTACCAAAGGATCCTTCGTGCACTTCATGCATTAACAAATTTGCTTCTGTCCTGTCGACGCATCTGAGGAGTACCATATCAAAGTTCCTCTTGTATAGGGAGCCATCAGTATTCAGGAAGAAGCTGCCAGCAAGCCTTCTTAGTGTCTTCTTATCATTGGAAGATGCCCCAGGTGGGTACGTTTGATCCTCCAGGAAGCACTTAATGTCATGGAACCAAGGCTTATCATCTTTGACAATGTCTGCGGCAAACACATATGCTGGCCTGTCAAGTCTGGACACTGGAATCTGAGGTACAAAGTGGGTAGCTTGAACTTTGATCATCGACGAAATGGTGTCCAGAGCATCTGCAAATTGATTTTCGTCCCGAGGATTATACTCAAGCTTGACCGTTGTAAAGAAAGTCAATAACCTCCTTGTATAATCCCTGTAAGGTACCAGATGATCTTGGTGGGTGTACCATTTGCCGTTGGTTTGATTGATTACCAGAGCTGAATCTCCGAATACGGTCAACGTCTTGATCCTGAGGTCAATGGCTTCCTCGAGACCCATAATGCAAGCTTCGTATTCAGCTTCGTTGTTAGTGCATTTGAAAGTGAGTTTTGCCGAGAAAGGCATGTGAACTCCTTTAGGTGTAATGAGTACTGCACCAACACCACGACCATTCATATTAAAAGCCCCATCAAACATCATAGTCCATTCTTCTTCCGGGTCGGGCCCTTCAGTGTGAATAGGCTCTTCATGATCTTTTGCTTTTATGAACATTATGTCTTCATCAGGGAAGTCAAATCTCATAGGCTGGTAATCATCAATGGGTTGCTCAGCAAGATATTCAGACAATACACTGCCCTTGATGGCTTTCTGAGAAGTGTACTGGATGTCATATTCTGTAAGAATCATTTGCCATCTTGCAACCCGTCCGGTAAGTGCTGGCTTCTCAAAAATATACTTGACTGGGTCCATATTTGAGATCAATAAAGTAGTGTGGGTCAACATATACTGTCTCAGTCGGCGAGCAGCCCACGCTAAAGCATAGCAAGTTTTCTCGAGCAGTGAATAACGTTGTTCACAGTCGGTAAACTTTTTGCTTAGGTAGTATATTGCATACTCTTTTCGACCAGACTCGTCCTGCTGGCCCAGCACACACCCCATTGACTCTTCTAATACTGTCAAGTACATGATCAGAGGTCTTCCTTCAACTGGAGGCATAAGGATTGAAGGCTCTTGTAAGTATTCCTTGATCTTGTCAAAAGCCTTCTGGCAGTCTTCGTTCCACCTGACCGTCTGTTCTTTTCTTAACAATTTGAAGAAGGGTTTGCAGGTTGCTGTAAGGTGAGATATGAACCGTGAAATGTAGTTCAATCGACCTAAGAACCCTCGAACTTCTTTTTCTGTCTTCGGTGCAGGCATCTCTTGAATGGCTTTGACTTTATCAGGGTCAACTTCAAATGTGCACTTATTGGGGTTCAACTTCAGTTGGTACCTCCTCAGACGCTTGAATAGCTTCAGCAGATTTACCAGGTGATCTTCTTCAGTAAGGGACTTGGCAATCATGTCATCCACATAACATTCGATTTCCTTATGGATCATATCGTGGAATAATGTCACCATAGCCCGTTGATATGTTGCACCAGCATTCTTCAGTCCAAATGGCATTACCTTGTAACAGAACGTGCCCCAAGGTGTGATGAAGGTTGTCTTCTCCATGTCTTCAGGTGACATCTTGATCTGATTGTACCCCGAAAATCCGTCCATGAAGGAGAATACCGAGAACTGAGACGTATTATCCACCAATACGTCAATGTGAGGTAATGGGAAATCATCTTTCGGGCTGGCTCTATTCAGATCCCGGTAGTCGACACACATCCTTACTTTACCGTCTTTCTTGGGCACAGGTACTATGTTAGCAACCCACGGTGGATAGCTAGTCACGGCAAGGAACCCGGCGTCCCATTGCTTTTGTACCTCTTCTTTGATTTTCATTGCCATGTCTGGGCGAGTCCGGCGCAGTTTCTGTTTAACCGGCGGGCATTCCTCTCTTAAAGGCAGCTTGTGCACAACAATGTCGGTGTCCAACCCTGGCATATCTTGATAAGACCAAGCAAACACGTCCACATATTCTTGAAGCAGGTCAATTAGTTGTCTCTTTACTGAGTCTTGTAAGCAGGCCCCGATTTTAACTTCTTTCACGTCTTCATCTGTACCAAGATTGATCGTCTCAACCTCCTCCTGATGAGGAGTGATAACCCTTTCCTCTTGTCTCAACAATCTGGCTAGCTCTTCAGGAAGCTCATATTCTTCTTCAACCCCTTCATCAGCTTGATTGATTGGATTGTCAAAGTCATACAAAGTCATAGCCGTGCTGTTGTCGGTGCTGTCTGGAAGGCACTCTCTGCAAGGGTTCAGTTTGTTCATTTTAGTGATTTGATTTTAATCTTGTTTAGAAAAGTGAAATAAAGTTGTCATTTTGAAAACATTGCCATTTATTTTTTGTACAAAAAGAAAAATGGAAAAAACAGTGAGCGGAAAAGAAAGAGACTCATTTGCAAAAGATGTCTGATATTTCATTGATTAATCTTGTTGCACAAAAATTATAGATGGCCCGATTACAAAATGAGTCTTGTCATCTTGGGCAAGATGCAAGACTTGATGCATGCTTAAAATATACAGGAAATAATAATTACTCTGCATGAGTAAATCTTATGATTTCCTGGGAAGACCAGTTTGAGATACTGCTCCCCGGGATCTTTGGACGGATCCAACTCTCCAGGTTGCGGTCGCTTTCATCCTCGTCTTCCAAATTGTTGACAGCATCGGGGGTGAGCATCCCCCCACTAACAAAGTTGTGCTCCTTAGCAGCCTCTGCTAGATCTTGTTGAGTTGGTTTGTAACCCAACCCAAATCTATCCTCTTTCTTCTCCACAGGTAACAGCTTGCCCCAGCCTTGGGCAGTTCCTTCTTCAACAACCTTCCGGGCTTGTTGGTATGATGTCATTGAGGTTCCAGGTACGGCAGATGTTTCATTTATGTTCAAGGCCTCAAACCCTTGACTCATCGTTTCGTGGATCTCCCCATCCATCTCAATGTATTTGTAGGTAGCCAGGTGGCTAACAAAAATATCTTCCTCTCCACAGATAGTAACAACTTGACCCTCCCACTCGAATTTTAACTTCTGGTGAAGGGTTGAGGTCACGGCGCCAGCGGTGTGAATCCATGGCCTACCCAATAGACAGCTGTAGGCAGGCTGTATATCCATCACGTAGAAGGTCGTTTTGAAAGTTTGTGGGCCAATCGTTATAGGCAACTCAATTTCTCCCAGAACTGATCTCTTAGAACCGTCAAAGGCTCTCACTACTAAGTTGCTGGGACGTAATGCCAATCCATCATACTCTAGCTTCACAAGGGCTTTTTTAGGTAAGACATTGAGGGATGATCCTGTGTCTACCAGCACATGGGAAAGAATTGCACCTTTACATTCCATGGTAATGTGCAAAGCCTTGTTATGATTGCGGCCTTCCGTAGTCAAATCAGTGTTGGTGAACCCTAGTCTATGACTAGCATTAACATTTCCAACCACAGCTTCCAACTGATTGACGGTGATCTCTTCTGGCACATAAGCTGTGTGCAAGACTTTTAGTAGTGCGTTCCGATGAGCCTCGGAGCACATAAGCAATGATAGAATAGAGATCTTGGAAGGCGTCTGGTGAAGCTGGTCCACTATTCTGTAATCACTTTTCTTGATGATTCTCATGAATTCATCAACTTCTTGATCAAAAGGTGTTTTCAAAGCTTCTTTAACAATCTGCTCTTCTTGCACCAAGCTTTTCCCTTTTGCCTTGGCAGCAGCTTCTGCTTCGGCAGTGGGTCTTTGAAATTTTGGAGCAAAGAGACGTCCGCTTCGAGTGAAGCCTCTGCCTCCTCCCACATTATCTATTTGTGGTGAAGAAGTTGTTGATTCAAGAGTTATTTTCCGTCCTTCGCGGTATAGATCAGAGCCGTAATGCCAAGGGATGGCATTACTGCTTTCATAAGGTACTGGTCCAGGCACTGTGATAGTGACTGGACTGATGGCAGCTGCAGAAGGGACCATGATAGTCTGTGGATCATAATATATTATGACTGGTGCTCTGATAGGAGTGGCATTTTGTGAGTTGTAGGCAGAATCATTTTCAGGATCATAATAAATTGTAACCGTTGAGACATTTGCTGCTGAAGTTGTAGGAGACATTGTTGGGAGGATGGGTGTTGTTGTTGTAGGAGATTCTGAATGAAGGGGAGCTGAAGTTGTAGAAGGGAGGTTTGTTGATATCTGGTCAGCTGAAGTGACAGATGATGCATTTGTTGATGAAATTGAGGAGTTGTTTGGAACGATGGTTGTCGTATTTGTAGAAGATTCGGGAACTGTAGTTAAGGAGATTGCTGGATTGGTAGGAATTGACGTTGTGATTTGAAGCAGGCCACTCTGGATGAGACCATCTATTCCATCTCTCAAGTTATCACAACCATTCACCGAAATTTTGCAATAAGCACACCCTAGCTCACATCCCGGGAATATTTGACATTCAAGGAGTTGAGCTTTAATCTCTACCAACGGTGTCTGAATCTGACCCACACTGGTTATCAAGTAAGACGGCTTGTCTTCTTCAATAGCATTGATTATGGGACCTCCGTGGTTTGGCATAGGGTTCTTGTTAACATTTGGTGGTGGTGCGAAGTTTAGAGCCTTAGAATCCACCAAGTCCTGTACCTTCATGTGCAAAGCTCTGCACTTTTCTGTACTATGGCCATGTGCGTTTGAATGGAAAGCACATCTGGCGTTGGAGTCATAATTTCTGGGTAGACTTGCAGGATCTGGAGGTGCCAACGTCCTTAGCTCAACCAGGTTGAGTTTCAGGAGTTGTGGCAGCAATGTGGCATATGGCATAGGGATCAGATCGATCACCCTATTGGCCTGAGAAGGTCTCTGTTGGAACGGTCTTTGCTGATTGTTGTTGTTGGTGCTGTTGTAGTTTCTCTGAGGAGGATACTGAGTTTGTTGCTGATAACTTTGTTGCTGTGGTTGATGAGCTGGTTGTGGATGAATTGGAGCGGGAATGGTGACTGCTGCCACAGACCTGTGAACATGTTGGGGTCTGCCCCTGTTAGCATGGATAGCATTGGTCTCGCTAGTTCTTCTTGGGCTTGCAAAAGGCTTCCTTGTGTTGCTGGATGAGCTGGCACCGTTGTCAGAAATTTTTCCCATCTTTAACAGGCTCTCAATTCTCTCTCCAGCTATAACGACATCTGCAAAGCTGGTAGAAGAGAAAGTAGCCAGCCTGTCAATGTATGTTCCTTGGAGGGTGTTCATAAACATATCTTCCATCTCCCTCGCTGACATAGGTGGCTGGACAGCAGCAGCCAACTGTCTCCATCTCTGGGCGTACTCGCGGAAGCTTTCCCTGGATAACTGTGACATCCCCATCAGGAGGGTCCTGTTGGGTGCCATATCCAAGTTATTCTGGTATTGTCTAATGAAGGCCTCTGCCAAGTCCTTCCAACACCTGATGGTGGCTCTGGTCAGATGGGAGTACCATTCCCTTAAAGCTCCCGTTAAGCTATCCTCAAAATAAAACATCCATAGCTTCTCGTCCATGGTGTATGCCTTCAACCTCCCCAGAAAGGATTGTAAGTGGGTCCGTGGGCAGGAGGTCCCATTGTACTTTTCAAAACAAGGAGGCTTAAACTTATGGGGAATCCTGACCCCGTCCACTAAGCCCATGTCCATAACATCAAAACCCAAAGAGTTTTGGGACTCCAAGGATCTTAATTTTTCAGCAATTTCATCCAGCCTTCTGTCATAGGCTTCCTCCCCAGCTCCCATCACTGTGAACTGATCTTCCTGGGGGTCTTCTTGCAGTACCCTGCCTGCAGTGGCAGTCCCTTGCACATTAGCAGGAATGTTGATTTCTGGGTGAAGGTGGGGTCCAAATACAGGGGGATTGACATGAGGTTGGACCCTCTCATTGTTGCTTGTCCCAGCAGTCCCTGGGTGGGGATCTTCCTGATTCTGCCTTTCTACCATTGCTCTTAATCTCTCTTGGCTCTGAGCCATGTTGTTCATCACCTCCATAAATTGTGTCATCTGAGCCCTCATTTCCAATCTTTCATTGGCCATTTGGTTCCTGACCTCTGTAAGGTCCTGCTGTACTTGGTCCATCTGTATGCCCGGAAGATTGTTACGGGTTGGATATCTGTGTGGACGGTTGAGTGGGAACACCCGTCGGCGAGCAATAGTTCCTGAAATCATAACAGAGTTAGCAACAAACGAAACAAACCTACAAAACAGACAAAGGTCAGTATGCAATGCAGTATGCTTATTTGTTTCCAAGGTATCCGGCTTGGCACTTGGTTTTGACCTTTCCAGACCCTTGAAGATGCTGTGGATGTTGCTTTGAAGGAAACTCAGATGGAACAAACTGATACATATATTACAAAAGCAAATGATACATAGTTTGTTCTTTACAAAACATGCCCCGAGGGGTCAAAATACAACATAAGAAAATAAAAGTACATGAAATGAAAGCAACAACAAGCAAAAGTCAGACACCAAGACCAAACTCATCCTCCTGAACTTCCTTGAGAAACGCTTCAGTCACAGGATCAGCTGGACGCTCTGTGAGGTTCCTGATAAGGAGATTCCTGGTAGTAACAGCTGCAATTAGCTTCTTGTGCTGACTCTGGTCCTTTGACCTCTTCACTCCAGCTCTGATCTTCAATTCTGATATTTCTCTCTGGGCTGCTGCCAGGGCTTCCTGTTGCTCTCTTGCACTAGCTTCCAACTGCTCAATCTTGTCCTGAGTCCTCTTATCTTCCAGAGTACGAGCTTCGGTGATCCTGACCCACCTAGCTTGGCTCTCCTTCAGATACAAATCAGTCCTGGCTTTCTGGAACTGGGCTTCCTTGCAGGCATTTTTCAAGATCTGTTCTCCAGCCCTAGACTTCTTGATGTAATCCTCAGATTTCTCAATTCTGGCTAGATGCTCCACTTTCAACTTTTCCAACCTTTCAATATCCAACCTACCATCACTCCTCTCCCAGAGGGTCTTCTGTAGAGCCTGAGTCAACTTCTCATTTCTTTCCTTCAAACTCTCAAACTCCTCTAAGCTGACAGTGGTAGGAGGTGGTGCTGAGGATGGCCCAGGCATATCCTCCATGGTGAAGGGCATCCCAGAAAATTGAGCCCTGGCATGGGACCACTCATAGTACTGTGCTGATGCCACATTGTTGCACTTCCCCAAAATGGTTACTCCTTTAGTTTGAATATTGTCCCAGGCCCAGGCTGCTTGCCTGACAATGGCCATATTAGGCTTGTTCTCACAGTAAAGAGTCTCAGCCAGATCTTGTACCTTAGGAGTGCGGACCAATGCATAGCCCAGTTGTCTTTTGAATAGCAGAGGGTTGTAGTTGATGCAACCCTTAACTCCTATCAGGGGTACATTGGGAAACTGCCCACAACTGGTGATGATGTCCCTGCCTTTTGTGCTTTGAGTGCACCATCTGATATCAGCTGAGGTCAAAGCAGTGAGTCTTCTAGCCCAGTTTCTTTGCTGGTGAGGGTTCAAGAATGCATTAGTCTTTTGGCAAGTGCTTGAGCAGCCAAGTATGGAACAAGGGAGGACAACATCTCACTAATCTTCCTCTCTGCTTTTCATTCCTCTGGTGTACTGAGTAGTAGAAATCTCCCAGTAAGGTGGGCACTGGGTTCCTCAGGATGAAAAGATGGATTGCATTCTTACTAACAAACTTAGGCTCATCTGCAAATAATATGATCCCATATATGCTTAGGGCTAATAAGGCACAGACTGCCTTCCACTCTCCCAAAGAAGCTTTTAGGGTAGCTTGAGAGATCAAGAAATCCAGATGCAGACCAGAGATTCCAGCCTTGGTAGTCATATTTTGCCCAATCAGGACTGGTTCCAGATACAAGGCCTTTGCCACCTCTTCATTACTAGGAAAAACCATTTCAGGGTTGAAGGGGACTCCACCCCTGATAGGTATACCAACCAATGATGAATACTCCTCTAATAAAGGGCCCAACTGAAAATCCTGAAAAGTGAAACACCTCAGAGGGGGATCATAGAACTTCAAGCAAGTATGAATCAGGCTCCTCTGTGAAGGGTCCAAATCCATAACCACATCAAGTATGCCTCCATAGTGTTCTCTGAATAGTGGTACATGGTCTGGAGTAATCAGGGTCTGAATCTTCCTGATGTCAACTAGCTCAGGATGAAAGAAGTGGTAGGAGATATTACTCTTCTTAGGTGCCATGTTGTTGGAGACAGGTGCTGATGATAACACTGAAAAATGGGCCACTGACTGGCTGGTGCAGGTGACTGAAGCAGGTAGATGATAGCTGAAGCAGATGCTGATGAAGATAGGTCTATGCTGATGATGGGGTCAAAACCAAGCCAAAAATAAGGTGGATACCCTGAAAAACAAATAAGCAAATGTTAAAATGATGCAATGATGATGTATGCAAATGATATGCAAGGGTTTGTGACTGAGCTGGATCTGATCATGTGCTCTGATATAAGTCCAGGTATGTTCAAGAAATCCAGATGGAGGTTCATAAGTCCAGTAACCCAGGTGGGGGACTCAAATAAAGAGTCACATGTCTAGGGTTAAAATCACAAGAACTGTTCCAAAATTGAGTACTCTTAATCAAACAAAGTAACAGGGTATGCTGAGGTCAAGGGTACCTGCAAACCTGTAAACAGCCCAACCCCCTCACAGGTGGTGTTCTAAAACAAGGATCCTCAGACTTGGATCAGTTATGAGAAGTGTAAACACTTCTAACCCGGAGGTACAGTGTTTACAATAACCATAAAATTTCCTCCTCTAATTCACCCCAGTTTCTGAAGGTCAATACTAAAGGTCATCCAGACTTAGCAGGCTTCCCAGATAGCCCTAGTATTGCAGGAAATCTGCAACACAGAGTTCTCAAGAAGAAACCCATATCTGAACCGTGTTTCATATTCCCGCACCAGACCGAGATGGAATGGGAAAGAATATGAACCACTCTAGCCTAGGTGTCACTCAGGTCCCAGGTATAGGACCTTAACTCTCAATAGAACCCCACCCACCAAAGCAACAAAAAGATCCAGCCAGCACAGTATGACAGTATGATATATGTAAAGCTATAAAGAAAGCAGTAAAACAACTGTACATAAAGCAAATAAACAAAAACAAATATACAAGCACATATAGCACATAACACCCCAGTAAACACAAATCAATCAAGCGCTAGGAGGAACCCACAAAAAGAACCAGAAGCCCTGGTTACAGTATAAGGGTCCCCAGCAGAGTCGCCAAGCTATCGCTCCCGATAGATTGGAATGGCCCAAATAAAGGTACAGACGCGAACGGTCGGCGAAAGAGAACAATGAGAACACACAGCAGTGAACTCACTGGAGATGAAAAGAGTCGCCAGCTAGGCATTTTTATCCCGGAGGAAAGGCAATGCTGCATAGACCTGGAAAGATATGGATAAGACGGTCGCGAACCAGAGAGACTGAGAAAGGGGGTTGGTTACAACCTGGGAAGGTATTAGCACCCAGATTGTCCGCCGTACTCGGCGGGATCCACGCTTAAAAGATTTGTGTTTTAAAGGGGTAGTGTCAGTGCAATTTGTGCATAAAGAGCTGGAAAAGGATGTACAGGTGTCAGTGTAAAAGAAGTGTAAAGTGTAATATATACAGTGTTAGTGTGAGGAAAGAGTATGCTCATGATCATGAGGCTTAAAGAATAATTGCTGGAAGGAGGGGGAATATACAGAGACTTTTGTTCGATAACTGTTAAGTTATGCCTACGTATCCTCTCGTGCAATGAGGAAGTCAGAATACCGTAGTTCGACCCAAAGAGACTGAAAGATGAATTGACTTGTGAACTGCTTACTTGTCTATGCTCAAGTGTATGACCTGTCTGGCTCAGGTGCAAACTGTCTTGCATTAGACGGAAGAAGCGAGTTTTCGTTTGTGAATGAAGATGATGAGAAAAGAATCCCGAAGGAGACGATTATTGTTTGTTTTTGAGTTTTCAGTCTTTTATTACTTTTGAAAGTTTGTCATAAGTTAACGAGCTTAAGCCTAAACCAATGGATTTAGTAAACTCATCACATCTTCCCTCTGATTAGGGGTAATGAGAATACCTTAAGTGTGAAGTCAGCTTCTCACACTTAATCACATTTGATGTAGGATTAAGATCATTAACCTACTTGTGATTATTTAGATGTTTTTGTGATTTTTGTTTAGTGTTGAGTAATGAGGTTAAGCCATAATCAAGGATTAAACAGACTCATTACACCATCCTAATAGAAGGATAATAGATGAGAATGTTTAAGCTGAGGAAAGCTCCTCAACTTAATCCATGATTAGGGATTAAACTCATGACAAAACAAGCCTTTGGTTAAGTGGGTTTTAGTTAATGATAAGATGATGAAGTGATTTTTAGAGTTTGTAAGACAACTTGAGGGGGACTTGTCCATTAACACTAGGGTTAGTCCTTCTTAACCAATTAAGGAAGAATTAGAACCCTAATTCAAGGCCCAAGTTACAAGTGTGATGTCTTGATGATTATTATGTGAATTGATTAAAGGATTTAAACACATTAAGGGTTTAACACTTAGGATTAAAGTTATACACTCCATCCTAATAGAAGGATGCAGGCATAAGCTTAATCACAAAGCCTTAAAGCCATTAGGGTTTAGTCCCTGATTATGAGATGAGGAGAAGACTCAAAGAGACACAAAGGTAAAAACTAAGTAGGGAGACTAATCAAAACCCTAATCATTGTCATGCTTGGTTGTTCCTAAGGTTTGTGAGGTTAACAAGAAAGATCTTCAATGGAACCACCAGGAAGTAGATGAAAGGATCAGGAGAAGCAAAGTAACTTGCTTCATTTAAGAAGACAAGTCACTTGAGGAAAGAAAGTAAGAAGAAGAATGAGCAAGCTCAATATCAAACACAAAGTAAAATGCAGCAATGATGCATAAGAGAGATGAAAAGAAAATGGTGAGAAGTGAAGGCAAATTCACTTCCCAAGGTTACTTACCACCTGAAAAGTTAGAAAAGAAATGCAATGCAATGCAAAGTGAAATGAAATGGCATGATGTAAACCAAAACCAGAAGCACATACATGATGTTAATGATGCTCTGGGATGATGCAAACATGAATCAAGACATGGGAATGATCACATGAACAAATGGATGCAAATGGAGTAAGCTTAGAACCATGAACATACATGAAAAGTTATGAAGTGCAAATGGCATACAACATGGCAAATACATGATGCAATGATCAAAAATGCTTTCAATATGTCTTAAGATGTCAAATGAACCAAATGGGTGCACAAAATGCTATGGCAAGTCATGTTATGCAAGCAAATGCAAGATGGATGCATATGGAAGTCCAAATTAGGGTTTATGATCAATGCATCAAACACAAACCAAAATCAGAAGCAAACATCAATATAAAAAAATTGAAAATGCACTCAAAGCAAACCTAAACCTATACTAACCCACTGCCCAAAGGAGAAGTTCCAACTCTTAACCTACTTCAAGTTATGATTTTCCTAAGTTTTCAAGGGTTTTAGGGTTCCTTAACAAGAAAAATGCCAAACAAATGGAAAATGAAAGATCAAATCATGCCAATTTAATCTCACAAACTACATGATATGCTAAACACAATGCAAAAAGAATCAAAGTCCTGTTGGATTTATTAATTCAGCGTCACCCTTAGGGATTCGATGGGCTTAACATCCCAACCCATGGCGCTTAATAGGCGCAGCCCCTTGAAAGACTCTATACTATAAGGAAATAAAGTTGCGCCTTCACTAACAGCAATTGCTTTTAGTGCAGTGGTAAGCGCTTGATCCTACAAGTGGTATCAGAGCCAGGTCATGGGTTCGAATCCCCCCGGCTGACACTGGGGGGGAGATTGTTGGATTTATTAATTCAGCGTCACCCTTAGGGATTCGATGGGCTTAACATCCCAACCCATGGCGCTTAATAGGCGCAGCCCCTTGAAAGACTCTATACTATAAGGAAATAAAGTTGCGCCTTCACTAACAGCAATTGCTTTTAGTGCAGTGGTAAGCGCTTGATCCTACAAGTCCAACCCTCAATGGTTAGGCAGAAATGATTTTTGGAAGTTTGGATCAAAATAATGCTTTGAAAATGAATTAATTCCATTGAAAATTCTCAAAATGCATCAAGATCAAAAAAGAAATTTGGTTTGAGGGTTGGACAATGTTTCTAAATGGTTTTAAATGTTTCATGAATTTTTTGGTGATTTTTAAATACCTAAAAGTATTTTTAATTAATTAATTCTTATTAACTAATTAAAAATAAACTTTTAAATATTTAAAAATATTTTTTGGATGCAAAAAATAAAAATAAAAATATTTTTGGTTTCTGAAATTTAATAAAAGCTTATATAAAAAATTTCAGAATTTTTGAATAACTTTTGCTATTTTTAATAAATTGTACAAATTAAATGAAATATTATGAAAAATAAAATGAAATTAAGCTGAAAAAAAGAAAAGTAATCCAATCTGATGGTCCAGATTCAAACATACACGCGCGCGAATTGACCTGGCGCCACATCCTACGGCTCAAATTCAAATTCCACTAATTAATGATTAAGCCCTAATCCCAGCCCTAATGACTTTCAGATGACCGGAACAGTGGTTCCGGTCATCTTCTCCGGCGAGTCCAAATGCTAAATCACTCTACACGCAATGAAAATGAAAACTAACTATCCAGAAATCATCCCCACCCAAAAACGAATCAAACCCCTCACTCAAACATCATTTATCATTCATAAACAGAGAGAATCAAATCAAACAATTTCTAGGGCAAAAATTTCAAACAAAGCATACATCCTGGTTTCTCAACCATTTTCAAAAATAATCACATATTCATGACCAGGGGAGTGTATAGAAGCTATTTAGAACTTAAAATCATGCTTCTGGAAAAAAAGTTCATGAAGCTACCTGAGTTTGAAGCTCTTCAGTTTGCAACTTTCTGACCTCTTTCTTTTGCGCAATCCACTCCTTTTAGGCCCCTGATGACATATTGATGCTTAGAAGGAGTTTGTGTTGGCTGGTTTGGAAGTTTGAACAAGTTCTGTTCAAGCTCAGGTGAGGATCGTATTTCTGATTCTTTGAGTTTCAGGCTGCTTTGAAGGTTGGTTTGGGTTCAGTGAAGCATGGTGGGAAGGTTTGTGAAGTTTGTTTATGAGTTTGTGGCCTGAGGAGAGTGTTTCGAATGCTTTTTCTCAAGGGAGTGAAAATGAGAATGTTGTCTTATGTCTGGTTTCAGGCTTGCTTGTTATGTGCTTTGGCTTGCATTTGATTTACATACACAAATCCCATTGGTCAGATGACATGACATGTCCTTTTGTGATAGGTATGGGTTCTTTTGCAAAATGTCAACTTTTGTGTAAGAGAAGCATGGGTCATGTTCTAGCCAAGTACAAGGAAGGTGTGCTGCGCAGCATGTAGTGTGGAAAGGCCTAGGTTTGATCAGCAAACTAGCCAGCAAGTGGATGAGAAGTTATCATGACTTTTGCAACTTGCCTTGCCTTTGGTTTTCATGAAAGAAACTTGATCCATGGGCCATAAAACATGTGGTTCTTTGGGTGCAATCTGACTTTTGAATGTCGTGTGATCATGTTGAGTGGATTAGAAGCCCATTTGATGACTTAATTGGCCTTGAGAAGTGAATTTGCAACTTTGCCTCTTTGGTGCATGACTTGAAATTTAGTGATTTTTGCCAACTTTGGCAAACCATAACTTTTGATCCAAAATGAATTAGGTCATGTTCTTGTACTTTTTGAAAAGGGAAAGATCTATTCTACAACTTTCATGACCAAAGTTTTTCCATTTGAAGCTTTTTTTGAATCAAAAAGTAAGGGTTGAAAAGGTTGCCTAAAATGACATTTCCATTAAAAGTCAACCTTGTCCAAAAAGTCAACTTTGCAAAAGACTTGAAATTCTTGAATTTTGTGAACTTCTAACATCTTCCATGATCAAATAAAGATCATATACACTCAAAATGATGAAGAACACCCTTTGGTTGGGTCATTGGGGGCCTCAGATGCCCTGATTTTGCACTGACTTGCTTGAAAAGTCAACTCTTGATCAGTTGACTTCCCCAAGGAATTTATTCATGAAAATTGATATGCATACTCCCTATACCATATAGAGACCAATATAAACAAGAATGACCAAAAAATTTGGAGTTATGGCCTCTGAAACCAAAACCCTAATTTTAGGTCATCTATGCAGTCAAACCTGGCTCTGCTTCCATACCAATCTCAGTTCTTGTGATTTTTTGGCATTATTGACTTTGAGAAGATATAATATGATGCTTGAACACACACAAACCTATTTGAAGTGATTGTTGACTTTTGGAGTGGCTCAAGAAGCTCTTGGGTTGCTCAGATCACAAACCCTAGATGCAGATGACTTAGAACCAATGCAGTGGATCAAAATGTGGTATGAGATGTTATGATTGTGTTTATGCATATGAAAATGATCACAAGCCATGGTGAAATGGGTGAGGTCAAATTTGGGGTGTTTACAACATGCTCCTTTTGGCACTCGTCCGTGTCATCATTCCCCAGTAAAGTCGCCCGAGCATTCTCTACAAACATATACATCTATATACACTCCATCGACACCCGTCCGTGTCTCCATTCCTCAGCATGGTCGCCAAAACACTTATTGTAAATCAAACACTTGTTTATAATACACTTCTTCCGACAGCCGTTCGTGTCATCTTATCCCCACAAATCGTCAGAATATCTTTTATACTTATGAGTTCATGACTTATACATTCTCTCTTTGATACTCATCTGTATCATGCTCTCCCCAGCAGGGTGAACACTCGTATGTGTCTCACTCATGCTTACTTTTTACTCATACAGATACTCATCTGTATCTTGTATACACCACTTATCTTCCTCAGATTCGACATTCGTCCGTGTTCTTTGTTAACCAGTTGGTACTCGTCCGTACCATCATCTCTGAACATGCGTCAGCGTTTGTTTCTACCGATACTCGTCCGTATCGTAGTCTTAAGGATGCTCGTCCGCATCTTTAATCTATATACCTTGTCAAACACTTATACCTTTTCTTTCTTAATTTTAGACACTCGTCTGTGTCTACCATTCCCCAGAGGAATCCCCAACAAATCCCAATAAATTACTCCTTTCTATCTGACATCCGTCCTATGTCATGATACTTTTCGACAGCCATACCCTGCCAGGTGATCGTCCTTCACCTTTTGATGATCGTCCTTCATCATCCCCCATCGGAGTCTCCATTATTAGAACCCTTTTTTATCCGACATTCATCCTATGTCGTGATATCTCTAGCAGCCGTCCCCTGCTAGGTGATCGTCCTTCACCTCTTGATGATCGTCCTTCATCATGCTTATCCGATGGCCGTCCCCATCGCCTACCTTTTCTATCCGACATTCGTCCTATGTCGTGATGTTTTTGGCAACCGAACCTTTCCATGTGATCGTCCTTCACCTTAGATGATCGTCCCTCATCTTATCCCCAACAGAGCAGTCGTCCCCTGCTAGGTGATCGTCCTTCACCTCTGGTGACCGTCCCTCACCATTTTTTCTCAATCTGATGGTCGTCCCCATCATTGCCTCTACCTTTAATCCCCGGAGAGTCTTATTTCTTTGCCTGATGGTCGTCCCCATCATAATCTCTTCATTTCCCCAGCATGTCGGCCGTCCCCGTCATTGCTTCATCCCCAGCAATCGTCCTCTTCCCGACGGTCGTCCTCCATCGCCCGCACTTTATGATCATACTTTACTTCCTTTTACAATCTATATCCCTTTTCTTCTTCATTCAATGAGTGTAAATTTTGGACTGTCTTTGGTATTCAACCACAAGTTATCTTGTTCGTATAATAAGCTGTCGCTTACATCCTACACAGCTAACTCATGTTTGAATAGGGGCAGCTGTAAACACCCCAAATTTTCCCTCACTCATTTCACCATGGCTTTTGATTCTTTTTCATTTGCATAAGCTCAATCATATCATCTCATATTGCATTTTTACTTCACTACATTGGTTCTAAGTCATCTGCACCTAGGGTTTATGATCTGATCAATTCCTGAGCTATATGAGCCACTCCAAAGATCTTCAATCATCTCAAGAGGGTCCATGTATGTTCAAGCATCATATTATATCCTCCAAAGGTCAAGGAAGTCAAATAATCACAAGAGCTGGGAAAGGCATAGAAGCAGAGCATGGCTTAACTTCGCAGATGACCTAAAATTAGGGTTTTGGTTTCAGAGGCCATAACTCCAATTTTTTGGTCATTCTTGTTTCTATTGGTCTTTATATGTTATAAGGATCATACATACCAATTTTCATGAAGAAATTCAATGGGGAAGGCATCTGATCATTAGATGACTTCTTGAGCAAGTCAGTGCAAAAACAGGGCATCTGAGGCCCCCAATCACCCAACCAAAGAGTCTTCTCCATCATTTTGGGTGTATATGATCTTTATTTGATCTTAGAAGAAGTTAGAAGTTCACAAAATTGAAGAATTTCAAGCCATTTGCAAAGTTGCCATTTTGGGAAAGTGACTTGTAATGAAAACTTGCCATTTTGGGAAAGTTTTTCAACCTCCTCTTTTTGATTAAAAAATGCTTCAAATGAAAATTTCTTGGTCATGAAAGTTGTATATTGGATCCTCCCATTTTCAAAAAGTACAAGAACTTGACTTAATTCATCATAGAACTCAAGTTATGGTCTTGCAAAGTTGGGAAAAATCACTTAAAATTCACTTTTGCACGAAAGAGGCATTTTGCAAAATGGCATGATAAAGCATTCTAAAGGTTTCTAATGTGCATAAACACTTCACAACATGTCAAATGGACCTCTAAGGATCAGATTGGTGCTTTGAACCATTCTATTTCATGCCTTAAACTTCAAGAAATTCAAAAGGGGCCAAAGTTGTACAAAATTGCAAAATGATCCAAATCTCTTCATCCACTTGAGCCAGCTCACTAAATCATTTTTCATGGACCTCCTTGAAGTTGGATGACTCGAGCCATGCCCCTAAACCAGCCTGCCATGAGCCCATACCCCAAGTACACCAACTTTTGACATTTTGGCAACTTGCCCATACCAATCAACATAGGGCAACATTGCAGCCAAACACTTGAGAATACACAGCACACTCAAAAATCCCCAAATTTGCAAAAGCCTTCGAATCTCTTAACTCAACCATCAAACCTTCAAACTTTTTCCACCATTCAACTCCATAAACATCACTGATCAATTCCCACCATTCATTTTGCCCTAAAACACTCAGAATCAAAAACACGATTTTAACATTTCATGAACTGAACTTCTCCCAACTTCCTCTTGAGGCCATTTAAACTCCAACCAAGCATCACAAGCTCTTGGGGGGAATTAGTGGAGTGGATTTGAGGCAAAGAACTAGCCAGAAAGCTCTTGTTTCGAAAGCTCAGCTTCAGGTAGCCATGGCATTTATTTTTCCAGAACTCTTATTTTATGTTATAGAATGATTCTACATGCTTCACTGATCACCATGATGCCTTTACTTTTGAGAATAGTTGAGAATTAAGCATTTCATAAGCTTCTGAAATTTTTGCCATGTTTTCCGTTTTGCTTTGATTCGTGCTTTTGATGATGAACAAATGATTTTTGGTGGTTGATTCTTGTTGGGGTTGAGGAGAGGATCATTTATGGAGCTTTAGGGGTCTTGGGGTTGCGTATTGAGGGAGATTGAGTGAGGGGCTAGCCGGAGAAGATGACCGGAACACTGTTCTGGTCACCTGAAAGTAATTAGGGTTCAGATTAGGGTTAATGACATAATTAGCGTAGTTTGAATTTGGGCTGTCCATTTGCGCGCGCTGGTCAATTCCCTCCCCTTTTGATTTGAATCTGGGCCTTTAGATTTGCTGACTTTCATTTTAATTCATTTTAATTTCATTTTAATTACATTTCTTTCTACATTTTATTTAAAATAGTAAAACATTTCTAAAAAATTTCATTTTTTGCATCATACCTTAAAATATTTTTCTCATTCTGAAAATAATTTTTATTTTATTTTTTGCATAAATTTCGTATTTTTAAAATATTTAAATGTTTATTTTAATTAATTAATGAGAATTAATTAATTAAAATACCATTTAGGTTTCTAAAAATCACCAAAAAAATCACATTGCATCTTGATACATTTAGAAACATTATCAAACCCTTCAAACAAATATCTTTTTGGTTCTTGACCTACTTTGACATTTTCTTTGGATTTAGGGTCTTTAAAAGTCAATATTTTTGCCCTAACTTAGAAAAATCCGTTCTTCCTAACAATGAGGAGTTTGATGATGGTTCTTTTTGCATTGCATTCCTCATATCATGTAATTTCTAGGATAAATTTGGTTTGAATTTTTCTCTCATTTTCAATTTTTTGTGCATTTTCCCTTTTGAAGTGCCTTAAAACCCAAGCTAACTTGAGAAAATCATAACTTCCATTAGGTTAAGATTTAGGTCTCCTCCTTTGGGAAGTGAACTTGTGTGGGATTAGGGTTCCTTTGATTCCATTTTCAATTTTTTATCATGTCATTTGCTTCTAGTTTTGATTTTTGTATTGCATGTTATATATAATCCCTAATTTTTGACTTCATTTGCATCCATCTTCCATATGCTTGCATACATGAACTTTCCATGACATTTTGTGCATTCACATGATTCCTAAGACATATTAGGACACATTAGAATCATGATAAGTCATTTCTTCATCCATTTTCCATGTTATGCCTCCATTGCATTTCATAAGTTTTCATGAACTTTTAAGGTTCAAAACATGCTTCATTTGCATCCTCATCCTTGTATGATCATCCACAACTTTTGACATGTGTTTGCATTATCTCTTAGCATCATTGACATCATGTTTATGCTTCTGGTTTTGGTTTGCATCATTGCATTCATTTCATGTTCACTTCATTTCATGTCTTTTTGCTAACTTTTCAGGTGGTAAGTGCTTGAGAAGTGAATTTGCCTTCACTTCTCATAATATTTTCTCAACTCTCTTATGCATCATTGCTGCATTTTGTATTTGTAGTAGAGTGAGATTTCTCATTCATTTTCCCTCCCCTCTTTCTTTCTTCAAGCAACTTATCTTCTTAAGTGGAGCAAGTTGTCTTGTTCTTTTTGCTTCTCCTTCCTTCATTCTGTTTCTTCCTTGGTGGTTTATTTCTTGAAGATCTTTTGAAATCCTCATAAACCCTAGGAACATCCAAGTATGATCACAATTATGGTTTGATTAGTCCCCCATTAAGTTTTACCTTTGTGTCATCTTTGTGTCTTCTCTTCCTGAAATTTTGTGATCAGTTATGAGATGTCCTATGAGATGTCCCAACACTTGACAGATTTAACCAAAACTTAAAGTGCAAGAAAATTAAACAACACAGAAGTTTGTTAACCCAGTTCAGTGTATAACCACACTTACATCTGGAGGCTACCAAGCCAGGAGGAAATCCACTATAAGTAATATTAATTCTAGACTTAAACAACCCAGTTTAATCTTTCACTTAATATCTACCCAATGCAATTTCTACCTAAGACACAACTTAGATATGAGTACCAACTCACTCCCCCTCAATCACACAGTGATCTTGTTTACAAGTTTAATAAAATTGAAAACATTCTTCAAACAGTACAGCTTGATCTTACTTCACAGTTTCAATCAAGTCACAAATGCACTTATGCTTAAAAGCTCATAAAGTGGTACAATTAAACAACCTGCTATTAAAACACAAAACACCCTATTTTGTCTTCTTAAATTCGTACTCAATTCTGTGAGTTTCTGTTGATTAAATAGGTGTTTGTAATTTGGGCTTTCTGTAGGTTAATCCATCCTAAAACACATGCAGCTTCCACCTTGAATTAGGGTTTGTTACTTCCTAGATTCTAGGAGATTTAGTTCTTCTGATTAATCTGAATCCTCATAATAAAACTTCCTACAGATGCGCCTTGTTCTATTTTTTTTTATCCATCCATAATTAATTCCAGATAACTCTCCTTAAATATCTCAGATCAGTTAGTCATTAATTAATTCTGGTAGCAGGTTTGAGATGTCTCAACATCTGTTGGGACATCCTAAAAAACTGAACTTAAGTCATTTACACAATGTCCCAACATCTGGTGTGACATCCTGAAATAAGTTCTTATACTCTATTTGATAATGTCCCAACATCTGATAGGACATTCTGAACTGAATTCAATATTTCTTGTTGGTCAAAAATTCTGCCAATTCTAAACATCTACAAACTCCCCCTTTGGCTAATTTTTGGCTAACATCTTTTCTGGTTATCAGAGTGCAGCAGAAGTTCTTTTATCAGAGTATAACATTACTTTTCTGTTGAATCATATTTGAGATTACTCCCCCTCAAACATACATGTATCCAGGTTACAACAGAAATATTTTATTAACACACAATGATTCAGTTCAGAAACAAACAGTCAGAAACAAACAAAAGTTTTTCATTCATAGCTAAACAGCATCATACATTGTTGTTGTTCTCCCCCTTGTTAGACACAAATTTGGGGCCAAAGTCACTAATTCTGAATTACAATGCAGCTGTCATACAATTTTCCTCACATACAATTATTCACTCAGACTCCTCACATTCAGTTTCTTCATCATCCTCAGTTTCTTCATCAGAAGCAGCCTTTTGATCACCTTCACTCTCCAGCCTTTGGATAATCTCCTCAAGCTTCTGCTTTCTTGCTTCAAGTTCTTTGCAAGTGCTCTTCAGTTCAGCAATCAATGCAGCCTTGGAGATTGGAGTCTTTGCATTTGAAGGACCTGCAGATGTCCCAGAGGGTGCTTCAACATCTGCTGCATGATGACTCAGGAACAGTTTGTAGTGAAAGGCCAGAGGGCTTTCTCTTTTGCAAACTGTGTCCTTCTCAGTGAGGATCCCAGGGTACTGATTTAGCACTATACCACACAGCAAGGAAGGAAAAGCTATTGGCAGCTTTGTTGCAGATGAGCTAGCATGCTTCAAAGTCTGATAAAAAATGTAGGCTCCATAATCCAGCTTAGTCTGAGTGCCCACAGCATAAATAAACCTGCCCAAGCCAGTGGATATTGAAGATGTGTGATTGGTAGGCACCCAGTTTGCTGTACCAATCCTGTTTAGCATGGCATATTTCCTTGTCAGCATGCTCACTGAGAGCTTTCCTTTAACTGGCCAAGCCTTGACCTGGTTTGCAGTGATAACCTTGCAGACTTGGTTATCAGTCTTCCCTAGTTCATTTGGACCATCAGATTCTCTTCCAAGGAATTGGTTGATGATCTGAGGAGAGAACTCTACACACCTGCCTCTAACAAAAACTTTTCTAAATTCAGCAGACTTACCATTGGCACAATCTTCCTGAAGATTGACTATGAATTCTTTGACAAGTAGCTCATAGCAGGGAGATAGGTTGGAGACTATTTTGAAGAGACCAGCATCAGATATGAGATCAATTAATTCAGTGCACTCAAGTGCATTAATGTTCAGCTCTCTTTCAAGTGCTACCCTTCTTTGGTACACAAACTTCCATCTGTTTACACTTGAAACATGATGAAATGAGATGTTGTCCAAGGGAGCTTCTGGAACAGCAGTTGATGCCCTAGAGGGTGCTGGTTTCTTCTTTGGAGGAGATGTTGGGACATCTGCTTCAACATCTGAGTCTGAAGGAGTGACAACTTTCCTCTTTTGTGTTTGGACTTTGCTCCATTGTTTTGTAGGACCAAAGACAGTTTTGGCTTTGTCTTTCTTTGGGGTAGCTTGCTTCTTCTCAGGAATTGCATGTCCTGCTTGCATCTTTTCTTTCCTAGTCCCGAGCCTTTTGGCTATGCTAGGTCTTACAGAGGCAATAAACTCTGTATCAGAATCCTGCTCTAGGTTCACCACAGAAGGAGATTGAGCAGTCTCCTCTTCAGCCGGTGGATCAGCAGAGATGTGCTCTTCAGTAGAGGCCTTGGTTTGGTCCTCAGATGTTTCTTCCTCACTATCATTTGAGGCCTTTTTCTGGTCCTCAGATATTTCAACAGCAGCATCAGATGAGGTCTTTTGCTGATCCTCAGATGTTTCAACATCTATTGGGACATCCTGTTGAGCAGGAGTGTCCTTTGCAGCCTGAGTTTGTTGATCTTCTTGAGGGGCAGGCATGGTGTTCAGAGGGATAGAAATGCCACTTACCACTCTTTGCTCAGATAGGATCTTGGTTACCAACTCCTTTATGGAAGCATCCACATATTCAGAAGATTTTTGAGGTATGTTTGCTGGTGAAGGAATGCCTTTGGATTTGCTACAGACTTGATCTTTTGCTCTTTTTGGAGTTCTTGGCTTTTTAGCATGAGGAACACTTCCTCTGATTTCGTCCAATGGGGTTGACTCCATGGGTACCACAGAAATGGGGGTTGCATGAACCACATCTTCTTTGTTGAGAATTTCTTCAGGAATGTTAGGGTTTAGACATTTTCAAAGAAGATGGATGAAGAGTTTTAGGGTTGATGATTTCTGAAGAACAACTAGATAATGCAATTCGCTTTTGATAGTATGAGGAGAATATGGATAGCTGAATGCAAGCTGTTATTATATAAGTAGCCGTTACATTGAAAATTATTAGGAATGGAATACCCAAGGTTCTTGACCAGACTGGTGTTGCCATCTGGTGCTTATGCCACACAATGTCATATGACATGTTGGCACATCTCCATAACTGCTAAATCTCACATAAGCAGATTCCCAATTTGCCCCTTAAGTTCTCAAACTGTGTAGCATCCAATGCTTTGGTAAAGATATCAGCCAACTGTAGATTTGTAGCTACATGTTCCAATGAAATCACTTTTTCTTCTACAAGATCTCTGATGAAATGATGTCTGATATCAATATGCTTGGTTCTGCTATGTTGGATAGGATTCTTTGATATGTTAATTGCACTTAAGTTGTCACAGTACAATGTCATGACATCTTGTGGGACATTGTACTCAGTGAGCATTTGCTTCATCCAAACCAACTGAGAACAACTGCTTCCAGCTGCTATATATTCAGCCTCAGTTGTAGATAAGGATACACAATTTTGTTTCTTACTGAACCAAGAAATCAAATTGTTTCCTAGAAAGAAGCATCCTCCTGAAGTGTTTTTTCTGTCATCAGCACTTCCAGCCCAATCAGCATCACAGAAGCCAGTGAGAATTGGTTTACATCCATGAAAATACATTATGCCATAGTCACTAGTACCATTAACATATTTCAGAATTCTCTTGACTTGATTAAGATGACTGACTTTTGGATCAGCTTGATATCTTGCACATACACCTACTGCAAATGCTATGTCTGGTCTGCTAGCAGTCAGATATAACAAGCTTCCAATCATGCTTCTGTATATGCTTTGATCTACATTCTCACCCTTTTCATCTTTAGTCAGCTTTAAATGTGTGGGTGCTGGAGTTCTCTTATGAGTAGCATTTTCCATTACAAATTTTTTGACTATGTTCTTGGCATACTTGCTTTGGGAAATGAACATGGAGTCTTCCAATTGCTTTATTTGCAGTCCAAGAAAGTAGGTTAATTCTCCTACTAGGCTCATTTCAAATTCAGATTCCATCTGGTTGACAAAATGTTTGACCATCCTGTCAGACATCCCACCAAAGACAATGTCATCTACATATATTTGAGCAATCATGACATTTCCTTCTTCATCTTTAACAAACAAGGTTTTGTCAATTCCTCCTTTCCTGTACCCTTGCTTGACAAGAAAAGTAGTCAGCCTTTCATACCATGCTCTTGGAGCTTGCTTCAGACCATAAAGAGCCTTCTTTAGTTTGTATACATGATTTGGACACCTTGGATCAACAAATCCTTTAGGCTGTTCTACATATACCTCTTCATTAAGATAACCATTTAAAAAGGCACTTTTCACATCCATTTGAAATAGCTTGAACTTTAAGATACAAGCAATTCCCAAAAGTAGTCTGATTGATTCAAGCCTTGCTACTGGTGCAAAGGTTTCATCAAAGTCTACTCCTTAAATTTGTGTGTATCCTTGAGCTACAAGTCTATCTTTGTTCTTTGTAACAACTCCTTGTTCATTTGACTTGTTCTTATACACCCATTTTGTTCCAATCATATTTATGTCATCAGGCCTAGGAACAAGATTCCACACTTCATTCCTTGTGAATTGACCTAATTCCTCTTGCATAGCACAAATCCAGTATTCATCAGTAAGAGCTTCCTTGATGTTTTTAGGTTCTATTTTAGAAACAAAACAGGAACCTGAAATCACTTCTCTTGATCTAGTGCTTACACCTCTGTTGGGATCACCAATTATCAAATCTTTGGGATGATCCTTCTGTATTCTGATGGAGGGAGGTTTGCTGGATTTTCTGTCCTTGCATCAGTTTGAGTGAAGTCATAATGATCACTCTTTTCTTCAGCTTCAATCTTGATATCAGCAGATGTTCCAACATCTTCTGGGACATCTGTAGGAGCATCATCAATTATCAGATTTATAGACTCCATGATAACCTTGGTTCTAGAATTAAATACTATATATGCTCTGCTGTTTATAGAGTATCCAAGAAAAATCCCTTCATCACTTTTAGGATCCATTTTTCTTCTTTGCTCCCTATCTGCCAGAATATAACAGTTACTTCCAAACACATGGAAGTACTTAACTGTGGGTTTTCTGCCCTTCCAGACTTCATAGATTGTGGACAAAGTTCCTTTCCTTAGAGTAACTCTGTTGTGGATGTAACAAGCTGTGTTCATAGCTTCAGCCCAGAAGAACAAAGGTAACTTTTTAGCATGGATCATAGCTCTTGCTGATTCTTGAATAGTTCTATTCTTCCTCTCAACAATCCCATTCTGTTGAGGAGTGATTGGTGAAGAATATTCATGATTGATTCCTTCTGAAGAGCAGAAATCTAAGAACTTTTGGTTCTCAAATTCTTTATCATGATCACTTCTTATTCTGATCACACAGCTGGCTTTTTCCCTTTGTATTCTTTGGCATAAGTCTTTGAATACATCAAATACATCAGACTTTTCCTTGATAAAATTTATCCATGTATACCTTGAAAAGTCATCAACCACCACATAGGCATACCTCGTGCCACCAAGGCTTTCAACCTGCATAGGTCCCATAAGATCCATATGCAATAGTTCCAAAACTTTGGAAGTTGTCAAATGTTGGAGCTTTGGATGGGACATCTTGGTTTGCTTGCCTATTTGACATTCACCACATATTTTGCCATCATCAATCTTCAGTTTAGGAATACCTCTTACAGCATCCATAGATATTATCTTCTTTATGCCTCTGAAATGAAGATGACCTAGTCTTTGGTGCCATAATTTCACTTCTTCTTCTTTAGCTAAAGAGCACGTTGAAGTGAGACTGAAGTCTTGAGATTCCCACATGTAACAGTTGTCTTTAGATCTGGCTCCTCTCATGACAACCTCTTGTTCTTTTTTAGTCACTATGCATTCAGTTTTGGTAAAGTTTACACTGTACCCTTGATCACATAATTGACTTATGCTGATCAGGTTAGTAGTTAAACTTTTAACTAGCAGCACATCATCTAGTCTTGGAACATCTTGACAGTCCAAGGTTCCAACTCCCTTGATTTCTCCTTTAGCTCCATCTCCAAAGGTTACATATCTGGATGAATGTGACTTTAAGTTTACTAGCAGATTCTTCAATCCAGTCATGTGTCTTGAACATCCACTGTCAAAGTACCAGTCTTCTTTAGTTGATACTCTTAGTGATGTATGTGCTATATATGCAACACTTTTCTTTGACCATTTGAGTTGAGATTTCTTTTGATGCCTCTGCCCTGTGTATTGTTCATCAGTAGATCTCCAAGATTGATTGTTGATCTTGTTCTTGGGTATGTAGCTTTGATCAGCCTGAATGCTAGCTTTTTGTCTCCATACCTTCTTGATGACCTCTGTCTTCTGCTTAGGAGGTTGCTGATTTCTTTGATGTCTATGCAGCACTTTCTTGGTAACTTCTATTTTCTGCTTAGAAGGTTGCTGATACATCTGATTTGGGTATCCATGCAGTTTATAACAATGAGGTTTGATATGTCCAAATCTTCCACAATGATGACATCTCCATCTTTGATACTTCTTCTTCATTTTGTTCTTTTCAGAATGTTGAGACATCTGTTGGAACATTATGTTTGACTTTGTGTTCTTTTCCTGATGTTGAAGCATCTGTTGGGACATCTTGTTTGACTGTATGGATTTTGAAGTAGTTTTGCTAGAGCTAGCTTCATCTTTATGTACTCTGTTAAATCCTAGTCCACTTTTATCCCCTGAATGCTTATTGTTGTTGAGAATAACATCCAGTGTACTTGAGCTGCTGTTCAGCATTCTAACAGATTTGGACATGTGTTCCAACTTGGAGTTGAGAAGACTTACTTCACTTTTCAAGGTGTCAATGATCTCTTGATCACTTGCTTTTTCATCTTCTAGTGCCTCATTCTGCTTCTTTAGCTTTATAACCTCACTGCATATTTCAGTGCTTCTTTTGTATAGATCTTTGTATGCTTGCTCAAGTTCTTCAAAAGTAAGCTCCCCATCACTGGATTCACTTTCAGATTCATATAATCCAGCTAGAGCAGTGATATGCTTAGCTGATTCTTCTTCTGAATCACCTCCTGAGTCTTCATCAGACCAGGTTACAGAGAGTCCTTTCTTTTGCCTTTTTAAGTAGGTAGGGCATTCATTCCTGATGTGTCTATATCCTTCACATCCATGGCATTTAATTCCTTTTTCTTAACTGGTCTTTTCATCATAATTTGATCTTCTGTTAGCATCATAAGATCTTTTGTTCTCATAAGAGTTTGTGTATCTTCCACTGGGTTTGGATTTGCCTTCCATTCCTCTGAGAATCTTTTTGAATTGTCTTCCAAGCATAGCAATGTTGTCTGATAAGCTTTCACCAGTTTCTGATTTATCATCTTCTTCTTCATCAGTATTTGTCACCAAGGCTATGCTTTTGTTCTTCTTTACATTTGTGTCATTCATTCCCATCTCAAATGTTTGAAGGGAACCAATGAGCTCTTCAACTTTCATTGTGCATATGTCTTGAGCTTCTTCTATTGCAGTGACTTTCATGTCAAATCTTTTTGGCAAAGATCTGAGAATCTTTCTTACAAGCTTTTCATCAGTCATCTTTTCTCCCAAGGCTCCAGAAGTATTTGCTATATCTAAGATGTTCATGTAGAATTCATGAATTGACTCATCTTCCTTCATTCTCAAGTTTTTAAACTTGGTGGTGAGAAGTTGAAGTCTTGACATTTTTACCTTTGATGTTCCTTCATGAGTTGTTTTGAGAGTGTCCCAAACATCTTTGGCCAGCTCACAGTGATGCACAAGTCTAAAGATGTTTCTATCAATGCCATTGAATAAAGCATTTAAGGCCTTGGAGTTGCCTAGTGCTGAATCTTCTTCCTCCTTACTCCATTCTTCTTCAGGTTTCAACACTTTTGATCCATCTTTGGTGTCTTGAACAGGATGTTCCCATCCAGTGTTGACTGCTCTCCAGGCCCTGTTGTCAAGTGATCTTAAGAATGCAATCATTCTTGGCTTCCAGTAGTCATAATTAGAACCATCCAGTATAGGTGGTCTATTTACTGATCCTATATCTCTGTCCATGTTTCCAGAATTTGTATTCCCTAGATCTCACCCAGTATAAACAGGAAGGGTGCCTGCTCTGATGCCAATTGAAATTCTGTGATCAGTTATGAGATGTCCTATGAGATGTCCCAACACTTGACAGATTTAACCAAAACTTAAAGTGCAAGAAAATTAAACAGCACAGAAGTTTGTTAACCCAGTTCAGTGTATAACCACACTTACATCTGGAGGCTACCAAGCCAGGAGGAAATCCACTATAAGTAATATTAATTCTAGACTTAAACAACCCAGTTTAATCTTTCACTTAATATCTACCCAATGCAATTTCTACCTAAGACACAACTTAGATATGAGTACCAACTCACTCCCCCTCAATCACACAGTGATCTTGTTTACAAGTTTAATAAAATTGAAGACATTCTTCAAAAAATACAGCTTGATCTTACTTCACAGTTTCAATCAAGTCACAAATGCACTTATGCTTAAAAGCTCATAAAGTGGTACAATTAAACAACCTGCTATTAAAACACAAAACACCCTATTTTGTCTTCTTAAATTCGTACTCAATTCTGTGAGTTTCTGTTGATTAAATAGGTGTTTGTAATTTGGGCTTTCTGTAGGTTAATCCAGTCCTAAAACACATGCAGCTTCCACCTTGAATTAGGGTTTGTTACTTCCTAGATTCTAGGAGATTTAGTTCTTCTGATTAATCTGAATCCTCATAATAAAACTTCCTACAGATGCGCCTTGTTCTGTTTTTTTTTATCCATCCATAATTAATTCCAGATAACTCTCCTTAAATATCTCATATCAGTTAGTCATTAATTAATTCTGGTAGCAGGTTTGAGATGTCTCAACATCTGTTGGGACATCCTGAAAAACTGAACTTAAGTCATTTACACAATGTCCCAACATCTGGTGTGACATCCTGAAATAAGTTCTTATACTCTGTTTGATAATGTCCCAACATCTGATAGGACATTCTGAACTGAATTCAATATTTCTTGTTGGTCAAAAATTCTGCCAATTCTAAACCTCTACACTTCCCATCTCATAATCAGGGACTAAACTTTAAAGGTTTTAAGGCTTTGTGATTAAGGTTATGCCTGTATCCTTCTATTAGGATGGAGTGTATAACTTTAATCCTAAGTGTTAAACCCTTAATGTGTTTAAATCCTTAATCAATTCACCTAATAATCACTAAGACATCAAGCTTGTAACTTGGGCCTTGCATTAGGGTTCTAATTCTTCCTTAATTGGTTAAGAAAGACTAACCCTAGTGTTAATGGACAAGTCCCACTCAAGTTGTATTACAAATCCTAAAACCCACTTCTTAATCTTACCATTAATTAAAATCCACTCTAATAAAGGTCTTGTTTTGTCATGAGGTTAATCCCTAACCATGGATTAAGTTGAGGAGCCTTCCTCAACTTAAATGTTCTCATCTATTATCCTTCTATTAGGATGGTGTAATGGGTCCATTAAATCCTTGATTATGGCTTAAACTCATTAGTTAACACTAAAACAAAAAACTCCAAAAACATCTAAATAAATGCAAGTAGGTTAATGATCTTAATCCTACATCATGGTGGCTAAGTGTGAGGTGTTTACTTCATACTTAAGGTATACTCATTACCCCTAAGCATAGGGAAGATGTGATGAGTTTATTAACTATTGGTTTAGGCTTAAGCTTATTAACTTATGTCAAACAAAAAAGCAATAAAAGATTGAAAACATCAAAAACAAACAATAATCGTCTCCTCCGGGATTCTTTTCTCACCTCATTCACTCACAAACGAGAACTTGCTTCTTCCGTCTAATGCAAGACAGTTTGCACCTGAGCCAGACAGGTCATACACTTGAGCATAGACAAGTAAGCAGTTCACAAGTCAATTTATCTTTCAGTCTCTTTGAGTCGAACTACGGTGTTCTGACTTCCTCATTGCACGAGAGGATACATAGGCATAACTTAACAGTTATCGAACAAAAGTCTCTGTATATTCCCCCTGCTTCCAGCATCATTCTTTAAGCCTCATAATCTTGAGCTTCATATTCTTTTCTTACACTGACACTCCTTCCATTCACTTCACATTTCTTTTGCACTGACACTTACATTCTTTTCCAGCTTTTGACACACAAAATAGCACTGACACTACCCCTTTAAAACACAAATCTTTCAAGCGTGGATCCCATCGAGTACGGCGGACAATCTTGGTGCTAATACCTTCCCAGGTTGTAACCAACCCCCTTTCTCAGTTTCCTTAGTTCGCGACCGTCTTATCTATATCTTTCTAGGTTTATGCAGCATTACCTTTCCTTCGGGATAAAAATGCCTAGCTGGCGACTCTTTTCTTTCCAGTTCACCCTTGTGTGTTCTCTCCTTTCGCCGACCGTTCGCGTCTGTACCCCTCTTGGCCCGGTGTCATTTGGTGGGAGCGACAATAATACTGAAAAATGCAGGGGCCTGCAGATGAAAGTCCAAGATCTGGTGGACTCAAAAGCTCTCAATTTTGCACCTCCTCCAAACGTCACCAGGCAAGTGGTAGCCCGATTCCTGAAGAGAGACATCATCTGTCGGTATGGAGTACCCGAGCGAATCATTACTGATAATGGTTCCAACTTGAATAACAAAATGATGGCAGAACTATGTCGGGACTTCAAGATCCAACACCACAATTCTTCTCCTTACAGGCCAAAGATGAATGGCGCTGTAGAGGCCGCTAACAAGAATATCAAGAAGATTGTGCAGAAGATGGTGGTCACCTATAAAGACTGGCATGAAATGCTACCATTTGCTTTGCATGGGTACCGTACGTCAATCAGAACGTCCATTGGGGCAACACTGTATCAGCTTGTTTATGGTATGGAGGCAGTCCTACCTATTGAAGTTGAATTGCCTTCCTTGCGGGTACTAATGGATGTTAAGCTGAATGAAGCAGAATGGGTCCGATCCCGATACGAACAACTGAATCTGACTGAAGAGAAGAGATTAGCTGCAATCTGCCTGGGGCAGCTGTATCAGAAAAGAATGAAGAAAGCCATCGATCAGAAAGTCAGGCTTCGGGAATACCAATTAGGAGATCTTGTGCTGAAAAGACTCCTCCCTCCTCATACAGACCACAGGGGCAAGTGGACTCCGAATTACGATGGTCCGTTCATAGTAAATAAAGTCTTCTCTGGTGGAGCATTGATGCTCGGTACTATGGATGGTGAAGACTTCATGTCCCCTGTGAATTCAGATGCAGTTAAAAAATACTTCGCATAAAATGACCCGCTGGACATAAAAACAGAATGTAAGTCCAGGCAAAAATAGGGCATCCCGCTGAGTTGAAAAGCCGCATTGGACAGCTCAGGCAAAAATGGGTATCCCGGTGGATTGAAAACCCGAAAGGGCGATCCACTCAAAATAAGGGAATAAGCGAACAACTGCATTCTGAATTCATCTGTATCACTTACAACATGGCAAGCTTCGAAGGGTTAAAGCGTCGGTCAAAATCACCATTCTTCAAAAAGTGGGATGAGAAGAACGTCATTGTCATACAAGTCATAGCAAGAGGGAAGCTCATGAAAGCGTCATCAACATTGCCAGCACCTTCTTGTTTCTCAATTTGTAACAATCTCCTCATTTCAGGGGATCTGTTTCTTTGACTGTATCTTGCCAATTCAGGGCACACAAATTAATAAAATCAGATTTTCAGTCATATTTCGTCTTATACATTTTATTTTCATTTACAAAATGTCTGATGTCCTTAAGATGTTGATTGCATAAGTACAGATGCGTCTTTTCTAAATTACATGCTTATAGGAAATATATTTGCTCCCGGGAGTGTCTAAACTCTTATGATGGAATCCAGTAAGGGATACCTCGGGATACTTGTACGATCCTTTGTCATGACAGGATTGTAGGTAGTCAAAGCGCAACATGGGGCATGAAAGCTTCTCCTCAGCAAGCTGCCAAATCACTATTTACTCAGCACATCTCCCAAATAGCATCAAAGATGCCTTCTCCCCAGCTGAGTTGCCAGGCTTCAATCATCTTCAGCAGAATCACAAAAATCTCTAGGAAGGTCGTTCAGTGATCATTCCTCCTTAGCCAAGTGTTAGACAGGGAACCTTCTCCCCGCAGAGCTCCAGCCTCTATCCAAAAGAGCAATGTCTGAAGATCTCACAACAAAGTGACAAAAGCATCCACAGACTCCAGCTGGGCTCCTCATCATTAAGATAGGTCTGCCAATGACCTGTTTCCCCAAGCAGAATCATACATCTTATCAAGATCTGCCAATGATCTCATCCCCAGCTGGGACTTTCTTCCAAAGCAGATCAGTCAAGAATCTTCACCGCAACGGGATCCGAATCCTGGATCGGTATCTTTTGCATAATCATAGCATTCGCATCATATTTCCCCTCAGAGTGTAGCATTCCGTCTAATACGGAGCATTACGGCAAAAATCAAACATGTTGCATAATCATAAGCCATGCTTTAAACAAATACCTGTATATACCAATATTCCATCAGCAGTATACAAATACCCCTCAAATTCCCCGGCAGAATGCCAAAGCATCCTCTTTGCACTCTTAAATACAGATACATGTTCCTTTTGGCACTCGTCCGTGTCATCATTCCCCAGTAAAGTCGCCCGAACATCCCCTACAAATAGATACTTATACATTACAAATGCTTCTTGACACTCGTCGGTGTCATATCCCCAGCAGAAAGCCAAAGCGTCCCCTTTGCACTCACAAATACATATTTACATATGTCTACACACTTCCCTGACACCCGTTTGTGTCTACCATTCCCCAGAGGAGTTCCCAGCAAATCCTTAACAAATTTCCTTTCTATCTGACATTCGTCCTATGTCATGATACTTTTCGGCAGCCGTACCCTTCCAGGTGGTCGTCCTTCACCTTTTGATGATCGTCCTTCATCATCCCCCCGGCGGAGTCTCCATTATTGGAACCCTTTTCTATCCGACATTCGTCCTATGTCGTGATGTTTTTAGCAGCCGTACCCTGCTAGCTGATCGACCTTCACCTTTTTGATGATCGTCCTTCATCACTTTACCCGATGGTCATCCCCATCGTTGATTCTGTTATCTGACATTCGTCCTATGTCATGCTAAACCCCGAGAGCAGTCGTACCCTGCTAGGTGATCGTCCTTCACCTCTTGATGATCGTACTTCATCATGCTTACCCGATGGCCGTCCCCATCGTCGACCTTTTCTATCCGACATTCGTCCTATGTCGTGATGCTTTTGGCAACCGTACCTTGCCAGGTGATCGTCCTTCACCTTGGATGACCGTCCCTCATCCTTATCCCCAACAGAGCAGCCATCCCCTGCTAGGTGATCGTCCTTCACCTTTGATGACCGTACCTCATCATTTATTTCATTTATTTTATTAACCCGATGGTCGTCCCCATCATTGACTTTATCTATAATCCCCAGAGAGTCTTGTTTCTTTCCTTAATGGTCGTCCCCATCAGGATCTCTTTATTTCCCCAGCATGTCGGTCGTCCCCGTCATTGCCTTATCTCCAGCAGTCGTCCTCTGCCCGACGGTCGTCCTCCGTCACCCGCACTTTATAATCATACTTTACTTCCTTTTACAATCTATATCCCTTTTCTTCTTCATTCAGTGAGTGCAAATTTTGGACTGTCTTTGGTATTCAACCACAAGTTATCTTGTTTGCCTAATAAGCCGTCGCTTACATCCTACACAACTAACTCATGTTTGAATAGGGGCAGCTGTAAACACCCCAAATTTGCCCTCACTCATTTCACCATGGCTTATGATCTTTTCATTTTCATAAGTTCAATCATATCTTCTCATATTGCATTTTTTCTTCACTGCATTGGTTCAAAGTCATCTGCATCTAGGTTTTGAGGTCTAAGTAATCCCTGAGCCATATGAGCCACTCCAAAGGTCATCAATCATCTCAAGAGGGTCCATGTATGTTCAAGCATCATATTATATCCCCCCAAGATCAAGGAAGTCAGAGAATCACAAGAATTGAGAAAGGCATGGAAGCAGAGCCAAGCTTGACTGCACAGATGACCTAAAATTAGAGTTTTGGTTTCAGAGGCCATAACTCCAAATTTTTTGGTCATTCTTTTTTCTATTGGTCTCTATATGTTATAAGGATCATACACACCAATTTTCATGAAGAAATTCAATGGGGAAGGCATCTGATCAATAGGTGACTTCTTGAGCAAGTCAGTGCAAAATCAGGGCATCTGAGGCCCCCAATCATCCAACCAAAGGGTCTTCTCCATCATTTTGGGTGTATATGATCTTTATTTTATCTTATAAGAAGTTGGAAGTTCACAAAATTGAAGAATTTCAAGCCATTTGCAAAGTTACCATTTTGGGAAAGTGACTTGTATTGCAAACTTGCCATTTTGGGAAAGTTTTTCAACCTCCTCTTTTTGATTCAAAAATGCTTCAAATGAAAACTTCTTGGACATGAAAGTTGTAGATTGGATCATTCCCTTTTCAAAAAGTACAAGAACGTGATCTAATTCATTTTAGAACTCAAGTTATGGTCTTGCAAAGTTGGGAAAAATAACATAAATTTCACTTTTACACCAAAGAGGGAAGTTTGCAAATTCTCATGCCAAGCTTTTTTGTGACCTCAAACACACTTCTACATGTCTTAACATCATAATGCATTGCCTAAGGATCAGAATTGGCCCAAGAATCATTTTATTCCATGCCTTGAACATCAAGAAATTCAAAAGGGGCCAAACTTCATGAAAATTGCAAAAGGGCACATAACCTTTCACAAGCTTGCTGAATCACCTCAATTTCAAATCTATGGCTCTCCTTGATCTATGCTGAGCTAGGACAAGCCAAAAGCCAGCTGCAAAACCAGCCCATACCTCAATTACAAAACTTTTGGCATTTTGGCAACTTGCCCATACCAATCACCATAGGCCACCACCCACTCTCGGACCTATCACAGCTTGTTATGTGGATCAAACACAGCTCATAACACACAACATTGCAGCCTAACACTTCAGAATCCTCAGCATACACAAAATCACTCTAACTTGCAAAACCTTTTGAAACTCATAGCTCAGCCAACAAATCTTCAAACTTTTTCCACCATTCAACTACACATCCATCACTGATCATTTCCCACCCTTCATCTTGCCTTGAAACACCTCAAATCAAAAACACGATTTTCACATTTCTTGAACTGAGTTTCAGCCAGCTTCACATAGAGGCCATATAAACTCTAACCAAGCACTACAAGCTCTTCAGGAGGATCATTGAAGCCAATTTGAAGCAAAGAAGCAGCCAGCCAGTGCCATTTTCGAAAGCTTCAGTTCAGGTATCACCAAGAACATTTTTTCCAGAAATCGTTTTTTATGCCATAGAAATGTTGCTTATGATTCACTGATCATGCTGTGCTTGTTGGTTTTAAAAATGATTAAGTTTTGAGCCTGAACCATGTCTCTGAAAGTTTGACCTGAAAACTTGATTGATTCGAATCTTGTTTATGTTGAAAGATAAATGAATTTTCATGCTTGATTCTTGCTTAGGGTGACTAGAAGTTGTGATCTGGAGCTTTAGAGGGTTTAAAATTGCCTAGGGAAGAAGTTAGGTTTTGAACTGGCCGGAGAAGATGACCGGAACACTGTTCCGGTCACCTGAAAGTCATTAGGGTTCAGATTAGGGTTTAATTGTGTAATTAGGGAAGTTTGAATATCAGCCATTCAGATGCGTGCACTGGTCAATTCCCGCGTCCCTGGTTTAAACCACATCCCTTGGATCTGTTGACTTCTCATTTAAATCAATTTAATTTTCATTTTATTTGCCTTTTCTTTATCATTTTATTAAAAATAGCAAAACTCATCTAAAAAATTTTATTTTTTGCATCATGGTTCTAAATATTTTTCTCATTCTGAAAATAATTTTTATTTAATTTTTTTGCATAAAATTTGTATTTTTAAAATATTTAAATGTTTATTTTAATTAGTTAATGGAAATCAATTAATTAAAATATCATTTAAGTTTATAAAAATCACCAAAAATCACATTGCATCATGACACATTTAGAGACATTATCAAACCATTAATACAAATTTCTTTTTGGTTCTTGATCCATGTTGACATTTTTCTTTTGATTTAGGGTTCTTAAAAATCAATATTTTGACCCTAACTTGAAAAAAATCTTTTCTGCCTAACCATGAAGAGTTTGATAATGGTTCTTTTTTCATTGCATTCCACATATCATGTAGTTTCTAGGATAAAATTGGCATGAATTTATCTTTCATTTTGGATATGTTTTGCATTTTTCCTTGTGAGGTACCTTAAAACCCTAGCAAACTTAGAAAAATCACAACTTCCTTAGGGTTAAGGGTTAGGTCTCCTCCTTTGGGGTGTGGTATCATATTGGGTTAGGGTACCTTTGATCCTATTTTCATTTTTTTATCTTATGATTTGCTTCTGATTTTGAATTTTGCATTGCATCTTGTACATAAACCCTAGTTTTTGCCTTCATTTGCATTCATCTTTCATATGTTTGCATACATGAACTTTCCATGACATTTTGTGAATCTACATGACTTATAAGACATCTTAGGGAATATTAGAAACATTTTTGAACATTGCATCATCCATTTGACATGTATTTCATCCATTGCCTTTCATAAGCTTTCATGAGCTTTCATGCTTCCTTCCATGTCTCATTTGCATTCTCATCTCTTGTATGAACATCCATATCACTTGGCATGCTTTCATACCATCTCATAACATCATTTGCATCATGATTGTGCTTCTGATTTTGGTTTGCATATTTGCATTTCATCTCATTTTCATTTCATTTCATGTCTTGTTGCTAACTTTTCAGGTGGTAAGTGTTGGAGAAGTGAATTTGCCTTCACCTCTCATAATCTCTTCTCATCTCTTTTATGCATTCATTGCTGCATTTATCCTTTGTATTGGAGTGATCTTGCTTGCTCATTCCTTCTCCCCCTTCTTCCTTCAAGCAACTTGTCTTCTTAAGTGAAGCAAGTTGTCTTTCTTCTTGCTGCTTCTTTTCATTTCATCTGCTTCTTCCTGGGTGGCTTATCTGAAGATCTTATTGCAAGCCTCATTAACCATAGGAACATCCAAGCATGATCACAATTAGGGTTTTATTAGTCCCCCCATTAGTTTTACCTTTGTTTCATCTTTGAGTCTTCTCTTCTCATCTCTTAGTCAAGGACTAAACCCTAAAGGTTTTAAGGCTTTGTGATTAAGGTTATGCCTGTATCCTTCTATTAGGATGGAGTGTATAACTTTAATCCTAAGTGTTAAACCCTTGATGTGTTTAATTCCTTTAATCAATCCATTTAATAATCACTAAGACATCAAGCTTGTAACTTGGGCCTTGCATTAGGGTTCTAATTCTTCCTTAATTGGTTAAGAAGGACTAACCCTAGTGTTAATGGACAAGTCCCCCTCAAGTTGTCTTACAAACCATAAAATCCACTTCTTAATCCTACCATTAGCTAAAATCCACTTTAATAAAGGTTTGTTTTGTCATGAGGTTAATCCCTAATCATGGATTAAGTTGAAGAGCCTTCCTCAGCTTAAATGTTCTCATCTATTATCCTTCTATTAGGATGGTGTAATGGGTCCATTAAATCCTTGATTATGGCTTAAACTCATTACTTAACACTAAACAAAAACAACAAAAACATCTAAATAAATGCAAGTAGGTTAATGATCTTAATCCTACATCATGGTGATTAAGTGTGAGGTGCTTACTTCATACTTAAGGTATTCTCATTACCCCTAATCAGAGGGAGGATGTGATAAGTTTACTAACCCTTGGTTTAGGCTCAAGCTCATTTTCTTATGACAAACTCAAAAGGCAATAAAAGATTGAAAACACAAAAACAAACAATAATCGTCTCCTTCGGGATTCTTTTCTCACCTCATTCACTCACAAACGAGAACTCGCTTCTTCCGTCTAATGCAAGACAGTTTGCACCTGAGCCAGACAGGTCATACACTTGAGCATAGAAAAGTAAGCAGTTCACAAGTCAATTTACCTTTCAGTCTCTTTGAGTCGAACTACGGTGTTCTGACTTCCTCATTGCACGAGAGGATACGTAGGCATAACTTAACAGTTATCGAACAAAAGTCTATGTATATTCCCCCCTCTTCCAGCATTATTCTTTAAGCCTCATAGTCTTGAGCTTTACACTCTTTCCTCACACTAACACTCTTTCATTTCATTTCACATTTCTTTTACACTGACACTTGCATTCTTTTCCAGCTTTTGTACACAAATAGCACTGACACTACCCCTTTGAACACAAATCTTTTAAGCGTGGATCCCGTCGAGTACTACGGACAATCTGGGTGCTAATACCTTCCCAGGTTGTAACCAACCCCCTTTCTCAGTCTCTCTGGTTCGTAACCGTCTTATCCATCCTTTCTTAGGTTTATCCAGCATTACCTTTCCCTCGGGATAAAAATGCCTAGCTGGCGACTCTTTTCAATCTTCTCCTTTCGCCGACCGTTCGCGTCTGTACCCCTCTTGGCCCGGTGTCATTTTGGTGGGAGCGACAGTTGTCAATACGAAGACCTCACTTAGAATAGACATTCTCTATGGAGTTGATTGACTGTTAAAAGCTGACATGTGCATCAAACATTTGAGTAAAGTCCATAACTCTGAGGCTTTGTTTAAACCTTGTGTCGATGATTGCGTAGTATAGGCTCCCGAGAAAATTTTCTCTCGTGGGTTGTCGATACGAAAATCTCACCCAAAATAGATTCATATGGGGGAGTCAGTCAACCGTCATGCTTATGGCGCGTGTGATGAACAGCCATATAAATTGACAACGTTGGGGTCCCTAAAACCTTAGAGTCTACCCAGTGAGTTCCTGATCAGAGTATCATCCATCTGTACCTTGGGCTCATGAGACCCTGATCTTGTGATCCTGGATTCTGACATTGCATATCATTTCATTTGCATCAATTCTTGCATTTCATTCCAAAAGCCGGGAACTCATTTCATGTTCCTCCATCTTCAGTAAATCAAGCTGGTTTCCCGACGCTCGTATCGTGCTAGACGCCCGTACCTAACTCGAGCCAATACTAGAAGACTGATGGACGTGATTCAAGAAGAACAATCTGCTATGAGGGAAGAGATTGACTCGGTCAAGAACAAGATTGACCAGATTTACGAGACCATACAAGCTTTGGCTAGGATGCAAGAACGCCGTGAAGCTGCTGCCGCAATGAACAATGCTTTAGTGCAAGGAACTACCTCACGAGCAATGCCTTCAGTTCCCGTTCCAAATCCTTTGGTCTATGGTTTGCCTCCAGGCTTCACTCCTGTTGTTGAAGAGGTCACTTCCCAACCAATACCTGCTTCTGGTGTTACTGTTGGTGCTATTCCTCAAGCTCAACCTTTTCCAACTAAAGTCCAGTTTCCTCATGCTGAAGAGGATCATCAAGTTGAGTATGAGATGCATACTATTGTTCCAATCACCAACCCCCATGTTGTCCAAGAATCCGAAGCTATGAAGATGTGTCGTGAGTTAGCTGAAAAACTCTGAATCATGGAAGGACACAATTCAACTTCTCTGAGTGCCTCAGACATGTGCCTAGTTCCGGATGTTGTGATCCCTGCTAAGTTCAAACTGCCAGAATTCAAGAAATACAAAGGCCTCAGCTGTCCTGAGCTTCATTTGAGAATGTACTGCAGAAAAATGGCCTCTCATGCCAAAGACGCCAGGCTCATGATCCATTGCTTCCAAGACAGCCTGTCTGGAGCATCTCTAGAATGGTACATGCAGCTCGAACGCAACCATGTTTGTACCTGGCTTGATCTATCTGATGCATTCAAAAAGCAATACAAGTACAACACTGACCTTGCTCATAACCGTACTCAACTTCAGAGTATGTCTCAAAAGGAGAGCGAATCCTTTAAGGAGTACGCCCAACGCTGGAGGGAGTTAGCCGCCAGAGAGCATCCACCATTGGTTGACCGTGAATTGATCGACATCTTCATGGGTACCTTACAGGGCCAATACTACGAGAAGCTGATCAGCAGCGTATCTTCTGGATTTTCAGACATGGTGATGATAGGAGAAAGAATTGAAGAGGGTCTGAAAAGTGGAAAGATTCAAGGAGGTTCTAGCAACCAAACCAATGTCAAGAAACCATTCAACGGGTACAAAAAAGGGAGAAACAAATGCCGTTTCTTCTGCAAGGGGGAATCTTCAACAGAGTGCACCTACTTCAATTCCCTACTACCAGTACCCCTATGTTGCTGCTGCACAATATGCTCCAATGCCATATCAGCCAGTTCCTCCAATGCCTTACCAGCCAACTATTCAAGCTCCATTTCCACTTCAGATGGCTTATCAACCACGTCCATATCCTATGGTCGCTGCTGCGCAATATGCACCTGGACCATACCAGCAACCGGCTTATCCACAATGGCCTGGTCAACAACAACAATGTGCTCCTCAACAGCGTCCACCATATCAACAAAGAGGATATGATAGACACATTAATCCCCTGCCTATGACATATTCTGAGATCTTTAATCAGCTGATGGCAAAAGGATCTCTTACTTTGAGAGATATGCCACCTCAGACTGGTAATGCCCGGAACTATGATGCCAATGCTCGCTGTGAGTATCACAAAGGCACTCCAGGTCACACAATCGAGAACTGCCATGCCTTCAAACACATGGTTCAAGATATGATCAACTCTAAGTATCTCACCCTCACTCCGAGAAATGCAAATGTCCAGAACAATCCATTGCCACCGCACGGTGCCAACAAGTGAAGACATTTGAAGGGGTTGTTGAAGACCAAGCTGAGTAGTATCCAACTTTGAAGCATTCAATCAAGAGAAGTTCAATTCCTAAAATCAAGGCAGCCATCGCCATTTATCATTTCCGCATTTCTGTTATTTTGTAATGTTTGTTTAAGTACTATTTGCTCTGAACATTGTTATCTGTACTTGGTTATGTTAATGTTATGTTTATGCATGTTTTGAATCAATCTATTCGCATTTGCTCATTATTTATCATTTATCGCAAAAATCATAAAAATATTTCCTCACTTCACTTTAGCAAGTATTTGAGGGAGGATGATGAAAACGAAATACCCATAACTGTTGCGGTATGCTTTCAGATAAAACCTCGTCTATGATATGCAGGCATTCTTCCAAATCCTCAAACACTGGAGGAATAAGGAGTTAATCCCTAGTCAACCACTTCGATCCTAGAAGTAGGAGTTTCTTTCGGATACAACCCTTACATTTAACCTGGGGCAAGGTAGTTGTTCAGTTAACCTGACTACACCTTCAAATCGCAAGATGAGACATCCCGTCAGAGGATCATCAACAAATGACTTGGCAGTCATAACATTCAAACAAAAAGAAAAGAAAAAACGCTAAGTTGAGCACCCGAAGGGAGACTTAGTCAAAAAAAATCAAAAGAGGAATCCAAATCCTCAACAAAAACAAAACAAATATTAGTGACCACCAAATCAAGAATCAAAGGGTCACCAACAACAAAATAAGATGATTGTCACTTCCAAGCGAACATCAAAGCTTCATCTTCACTCTTGCAAAGTCGAAAACAAATGCATGTGTAGAGTTAACTGAACGTAGGACTGGAGAACATTACGAAGAAGGGGTGGGTACAAATCAAACTTTGAGCCTTATATCCTTTATTTCTCAAACCATTAACCAGACCACGTTACAACCCTCGAAAGTCCTAATTGAGGCGTGATTTATTCTGAAAGCATGCTACCAACAAGGTTGCGTAAAATGACTCCCATATATTTGCTAATATTCAATCTCGATTGCACATTATTCATGCTGCATCTCTTACGCACTTTCTAAATCAGCACCTCGTGTGGACTAACGGTCCATTCGTCACACTATCACAATCATTCAAATAAATTGACTTTTTCAAAACTTACATGAACTTTACATTAACACTACCATTTGTGTATGAATAATTTAATTTCAAATCAGTGTTTGACATCAGTGCAATCCCAATAAGGGGCAATCAAAAGAGAAATTTGAACTTCATTGGTGTCAATATGAATCAAGACTACTTCAACAGCCCAATCAGGGGCAAATCATTCGTAATAATCCAATCAGGGGAAAAATCATCTTCAAACAACTCAATCAGGGGCAGGCGCCTATCAAATCTAGACACTGGGGCAGGTCATGTCATGATCACTCTCAAAGTTTCCCCACCAGAATTATTTAAATACCCTACAGGCAGGGGCAAGCAAGCAAGGAGCAAATCTTCCTATCTCTTTTCCCCAGCCGAACAGGCAGTCCTTGCTAGACGTTGGAAACCATTCGAAGCAAAATCAGTCTTCACGTGTCATTTAATTCGCTCCACGCATCAATAAGTAAACAAACTTGGAGCATTCAGATCCATCTTTTGACCGTACATCGTCGAAGATCGAGTGTCGGGGAATCAGACCCTCCACCCACCCAAAGTCCAATCGTCATTGGCAACTACCAAACCAAGAGTCCACCAAGCTGGCACCTTTCAATCACTCATATGCATCATTAGGCATCATCAACGTCATACGCATCATTTACATTAATCATTTGCAACATGTGCATCATATGCATACCTAATTAGATCAGCTTTTCATATCCCCAACATTTTCAACTTATATCTCAATATATAAGAACTTACATCGTATTTCCATCTTTATGGAATACCATTTCAAAACAAAAAGCATAGTTGCATAATTCAGGATCCAGGATCAACACAAGTTTCCAGTTCTTTCCTCAGCGGAAGTCAGAATCATATCAATCGAAGATTCCAGGCACTTCTTCGGTGGATTCAATGGTTGTATTTAAAATTATCTTGCCTTATCATCCTCTGGTGATAAGTGATTTTATTTTCAGTTTGTTGCCTTATCATCCTCCGTTGATAAGTGTTTTTTATTTTCAGTCATTCGCCTTATCATCCTCTGTTGATAAGTGAGTTTATGTTCGGTTATTCGCCTTATCATCCTCTGGTGATAAGTGATTTTATTTATCAGTCTGTTGCCTTATCATCCTCTATTGATAAGTGATTTTATTTTCAGTCTGTTGCCTTATCATCCTCTGTTGATAAGTGAGTTTATGTTCAGTTATTCGCCTATCATCCTCTGTTGATAGTGATCCTTTATTTTTCTGTCATTCGCCTATCATCCTCTGTTGATAGTGATTCTTTATTTTCTTGTCTTTCGCCTATCATCCTCTATTGATAGTGATTCTTTATTTTCCTGTCTTTCGCCTATCATCCTCTTTTGATAGTGATCCTTTATTTTTCTATCTTTCGCCTTATCATCCTCTGTTAATAAGTGATTTTATTTTCATTTAGTTACCTTATCATCCTCTGGTGATAAGTGATTTTATTTTCAGTCTTTCGCTTTATCATCCTCTGGTGATAAGTGATTTATTTTGTCAATTCGTTTCATGCTGTGTCACCCATCATTTTCAATTTTAATCATCTTTTATTTTCACAATTTCATTTTCTTTTATCGGACAAATTTGGAGTCTGTTTCGTATCTAATTATCTTATACCTTGAAAGTTTGAATGTGAGCCAGTTCATCTTACTCGGTCTAAGCCAATTCGATAGGGGCATCTGTCATACCCCAAATTTGTCCTACTCACACCATTTTATTTTGCTGTCTAAACCATTATTCGAAGAAAAAAATCAAAAAATATGTCACTAGTTTTTATCTTTATTTTCATACCCGATTTTGTCAATTATCTAATTTCGTCAATTTCCAATGTCTTTTTATTTTTTATTTTATAAAAAAAAACAATCACCAAAATCCCAAAAATTGCATTGTATTTCTTTTTAAATAAAAAAATTCAAATTTTTATTTTAAGTTTTTTTTTTTAGTCTATTATTAGAAAATTATAAAAAAGTCTTATCTCATTGTCCTTTTTATACTACTTTAAACCATTTTCATTTTTGTTATTATTACAAAAGTCCGCAAAATTTAAAAATTATCTCATTTAAATTTATTGTCTCTCGTTTTTTCTATTGTTATTATTATTATTATTACTTTAGTTATATTATCATTTATTACTATTTATTTTCATTTTTATTATTCTTATCTATTTTTCATTATTACTTTTTATATTATTATTATTATTATTATCATTATTAATATTAATTCTGTTTTTTTATTATCTTTATTATTATTATTATTATTATTATTATCATTATTATTATTATTGTGTTATCAATGTTTCAAACAAAATAAAAATTAGATTGTTATATGTTTGTTTCTATCAGTATCCACACAAACCACTTGGCCCCACATTTCCACACACCACTATCTTTCCATTCCCTCAACAAAACCGTACAACATCTACACAAAAACCTCAGCAACCCAACGCATTACCACTACAAACAACAACTTTTTTTTTTCAAAATCACAACCTGTAATTTGATCCTTATCTAAAAATATCTGCAGAATCATCCCCTCAATGCCTCCTATATAAACAGACCTCTTTCACTCATTTAGGAAGCTTGGACAACCTTACACAAGCCCTGCAGAAATTAACATACACAAAGCTTCAATCAGAAAAAATAATAAACAAATTCTGCAGATATCATCCAAATACAAACCTTCATATCATTTTCCAAATCTTCATAACCTCCCTCTAACACACCTTTAACAAAACAACCTCACTCGCTATATTTTCTACTCACTTCCCTCTTCAATATCAACTCACCACCGAAACAGAACCGAAAACCGCACACCTCACCCTTCATCACAACACCAACCGTTTCCACCGCCGCTCAACAACATCTCACCATCTCTAGCTCACACAAAAACTTAACCATTGCAAACCTGACACTCCAAAGCTGCACATCTGAAATCGTAAAACACTATGCTGTGTGAGCTTCGTCATGAAATCCGAAAACGTACAAAAATCTGAATCCGATTGAGAATGAGACGAGTTGCTAGCTCAAACTGAAGCATTGCGAGATCGAGGCAGAAAGAAACAGACAAAAAAAACACTTACCGCAACACAATACCTCACAACCACCGCTTGAAACCGTCATTGTCTCCACCAAAACCACCGAAACCTCCATTAACTTGCAAACCTACCATTAATCCTCACATCTGAGCCTGCAAATGCAGTAACGAAAACGAAATCGCAAGCCAAACCGCTGACGGAACCACAACCTTGAAATCTGAGATTAGCGAGAGAGACACCGCGCGAGAAGTTCGAACAGAGTGCGATTGAGAGAGACTCAGATCCGAACAAGAACCGACGAGAGTGACGCGAATAACACAAAGAGTGAACTAAAGCCAAGGCGAGAGAGCTGAGCGAGATACCGAGCGATTGAAATCAAAGGTTGAAGCATTTTTTTTTATTTTTTTTTTTCTGTTTTCTGATTTTTTGAAATAAGTTGTTGTTGTGGGTTGGGTGGAAATCGATTTAGTACTCTCAATACCATTTCCATCATATGCATTCTGCTTTTAATTATTTTAAAATTGTGCATCCGTTTTCAATAGTTTTTTTTTAGTATTTTATCAAAGTGAAGCGTTGGGTTGCTATACAGCTGATCTCAAGCCCATAGTGTTTTTGTTGCACACCCCATGAAACCAGCGGCAAACCCCCCTCCTTCATTTTTTTTTATTTTTTTTTCTGATTTTTATTTTTGCTGTATTTGGGCTCATCCCATAACCTAATTTCCTAAATACACCCCATAAATCCAGCAAATCACCCCCTTTTTTTTAGTTTCTTATTTGTTTTTTTTATTTATTTTATTTTCTGTTTTGTTTTATAGTTTTATGTTTATTTTGTTATCCTTTTAGAAAAATATTTTAATGCTCATATAATCCATTTATATTGTGTTGTTATTATTACGGCCAATGATATGTTAAAAGGTTAAACTTTTTCCGATTTTATTAAGTCGAACGTTTAATCAATATGAGGCCCTCCTTTTAGTTAGTTTTTATTTTATTATTTTATTTTGACAAATAGATTTTAATTTAATTTATTTTATTCATTATACCATTATAAATATTCTTAATATTATCATTTTATTTAATTGTATTTATTATTCTATTTTAATTCAATTTTCGCAATTCAATTCAATTTTATTTATTTATTTCCGCATTTTAATAATGATTTGACTCCTCATAGAACGGTTTCTTTAAATCGGCTCTAAGGCAGTGAACGAACCAAATTTCGACGCGTCCAAAAAAAAGGTCCAACGCCTTCGAATAGTTGTTCCCGAATAAAAAGGCCGAACGCCTTCGAACAGTTCAAAAACACTGCACACACACTTTCTCTTGGGCGAATTACAACGAGACCCCTTTATTTCACGCAATCCCGTGTATTTATCATGTATCCCTCTCCCATTATTTTGTACGCATTTTATTTTTCCGTTTTTATCGATTTAGTTTAGTTCGCGAATCCTTGGTCCAACGCCAAGCGATTTCAATCGCACACTTGCACTTTATTTTTCAGTTATCGTTTTGTTTATTAGGGTCCACCTTACCTTGCGAGCCGAGCGCATTGTGCCTCGCTAAACAAACCACAAAATAAACCTCCATTTGCATTTACCCTCTAAACCTCAGAAAACCAAAATGTTTCGATTAGATCCAAACCCTTGATCCAACGTCAAGCGGTCTTAGGAAATAAAACACATTCTAATAAAACGAGAAGAAATTGTACGCCATGAGCCTTAAGTGGTAGAAAGGAGGATAACGAGCTCTCGTTACTCGCTCCGATTATTTTGACGCAAGACGCTCGTCTTGTTGGACGGAATAAGCTATCCATAGTCTTTAGTGCATTTCAACTCCTAAACCCTTTCATCGAAGAAAGGTAATAAAATCAACAACCGTCACCCTTAGCAGGGCCGAACTACGAGGCTCTGACTTTCCCATTGCACGCGGGAGTACGTAGGCACAAGGATCTCAATCCTTGCCGAGCACCTGGGATCAATCTAACTTATAATTCAAACTCATTTCCCTCTAGCAAGTAATTCGTTTAAGCATAGACATCCTTTCGCGCGTGATAACTTAGATGGTTCCCATCGAGTACGATGGATGTAGGGGGTGCTAATACCTTCCCCCTGCATAATCGACTCCCGAACCCAGGCAATGGTTCCGTTGACCTTTGTCCTTATCTATCTCTTCCCGGGTTATATCTATACCTTTCCTTTCCCTCTTCGGGAATAAATAAAATTAGGTGGCGACTCTTCAGTCTATCCAGCGCGCGACTCCCATCTTTTCGGATCGCGTGAGGTCGTATTTTTCGGGGTGCGACACTCTCCTTGCTATGATCCTATTGCAAGGTGTGCACACCATTCCAATAGTCCTGGACATGACACTAATAACTGTAGGACATTGAAGAATAAGATTCAAGACTTGGTTGATGAAGGAGTCCTCGAGGTTACGCCAGAAGACCAGATTGAATTCTTCCATCGTCCATCAAACATCGAAGCTTCCAGACATTTGGAGTGACAAGTTTAGAGGAAGAGGCTTTGAGAACATTTGAATTTTCATTTTTAATTTCTTTTGTTGGCTTAAATACTTACCATTATGTCAAACTTTAGTTTTCACGTTAATGCATTGCATATGTTTGTTTTGAATTAATCCATTCGTTTCACTATATTTAAACTATGCTTCTTACTTCTCTTTTGTGATATTTAAATATTATTAAAGTTGTAAGCCTTTAGAGGGAGGATGAAAAAGATGATACCATAATTTCATACAATATGCTTTTGAACAGACTATGTGATGATGTGCAGGCATTGTTTTGATTCCTAAAAAGTGGAGATATAAGGAAGTTAATCCTTAGTCAACCCTTTTGAGCATATGGAGTTGGAGTTTTCATTCTCACGCAAATTAAAACCCTTAATCATAACCTGTGGCAGGGTAGTTCCTCGGTTAACTCAATTATGTCAGTTGTCCTTTTTGTACACAACTAATGATGGTTCCCTGTAATCACTAAGTTTGACAGTCAATATCTAGAAAAAAGAAAAGCTCACTAAGTCAAAACCTATTAAGGAGACTTAGTAAAAATTGAGACATCCCACTGACTATAATCTTGAAACATAAGCTTTACTAAAATAATTATTTTTCAAAACTTCAAGACAAACATAAGCCTTTCATTTTGAATATCATTGTTTGCATATAAGTAAGTGTTTGACAACAGAGAAGCTTACATGATGAACATTCAATAAACCAAAGTCCTCCTGACAGACAAAGTTACTTCCTGGGCCTAACTCAGTTGGATCAAAGCCAATGTATACAAGGGGCACGATCACTATCTTCCAATCAAGGGGGCATGCCATGTTATTATCCAATTGATCTGGGGTAGTCATGTCAAGATTCAACGATGCTTAATAGCCATGGGCAGATCTCCTAATCTGAATTTCCAGAAGTAACATTATCGAGTTCACGATGCCAGGGGCATGTTATTTTGGGGCATCTCGTTTATTTCTCTTGAGGTAGTTCTTTTCAAATACTTCCATTATGGGACAAATCATCCTCAGTTAGGGGCAACACTCTCTTTTCAAATCTAATTAGATCAAATTCAGTTGCGAGCTCCTTAACCATTATCTGGGCGTACACGATCCACCGCAGTCTGAAAGCACATTCCTCTCATTACATTTCCTTGATACCGGGTTTCAACAAAAGTCATTGGGGAAATTAATTGTCTATGCAATAGTATCAGATGGTGTAAATATCATGTCTTTGGATTCATTCATTATAATTCCTAGAAAATTACTCGGGGAAGTCGAGAATATCAGAAGTTCTGAATCCATTGATTACTTTGAATGCATATATGCTTTCGAATATGATTGATGTTTACCAAAATGCATAAAATTACAATAATAACATTTACTAAGGACTCTTGGAGATTGGAATCCCCAGGAAGGCTTAGGTCTAACAGATCTCCACAGATCCATCCCCATAGAGTAATCTCTACAGGGTTGTTCCAGCAAAGTATTCCAAGTAGCCTCTTTCCCGAAAAAGCTTGTACTTCCCATCCTACAAAGTTCCAGGCAGGATTCTCTCAAGCCTGATATCCCTAGAAGAGTTAACACTCGGTCATATAAGTCTCTTAGAGGAATGTCCATCCCTTTTATCCCCAATTAGGGTATTAGGAACTTAATCCTTCAATAAAAAGCACGACGATCGATCAACTCTCCTCGAATGCCTTCATTTCCAAACAAAAGTCAAAGAATCCCAAGTACAGTATTCTAAAAGCACATTGAAACAATTTCTTCATATTCCTTAACAGCAGATAGGGATTTATTTTCCCCAACTAACAATTGTTATATGAAGCCACTAATATGCTCCTACTATGTAATTCATCCATACATCATTTACCATATATCACACAGTATACGCATACAAAATACATATAACATTCTCATTCGCATTCAGAACGTCATGCAATACATTACATACATTGTGACACTACATAGAACTAACCTTTCTTTGCTTCAGGTTAATTCCCCAGTAGACGAACATCATCAACTTATTATCCTTCAGATTAATATCTTAGGCTTCTAGAAACCCCCGGGATTAAATTTACCAATATCTTGGGCTGCTATAAACCCCCAGGATCACATTTACCAATATCTTGGGCTGCTATAAACCCCCAGGATTACATCTATCAATGTCTTTGGCTGCAATAGACCCCTAAAACTGCATCTGTCTCTATCTTGGGCTGTTATAAACCCCCAGGATTACATCTATCAACGTCTTAGGCTGCTATAAACCCCTAAGACTACACCTGTATCTATCTTGGGCTGCTAGAAACCCCCAGGATTACATCTCTAAGTGTCTTGGGCTGCTAGAAACCCCCAGGATTATATCTACCAATGTCTTGGGCTGCTAGAAACCCCCATGATTATATCTGTCTCTATCTTGGGCTACTATAAACCCCTCAGGATTATATCTGTCTCTATCTCTGGTTGCTATAAACCGCCAGGATTACATTTACCAATATCTTGGGCTACTAGAAACCCCCAGGATTATGTTTACCAATATCCTGGGTTGATATAAACCCCCAGGATTACATTTACCAATATCTTGGGCTGCTACATCCCCCAGGATCACATCTATCGGCGTCTTGGGATGCTACACCCCACGGGACTACATTTATTAATATTTTGGGCTGTTACTTCCCCCATGATTATGTCTATTGGTGTCTTGAGCTGCTATATCCCTCAGGATTATACCTATCGATATTGTGGGATGCTTTATTCCCCAGCATTATGCGTATCTATATCTTGGATTGCTTTATCCTCCAGGAATTACATTCGAGAAACGTTTTCTCCGGGATCTTCGTCTCTCCACCAGATACTAATTACTCCGAATGGCAACTTTAATCCCATTCAAGCAATACAGTCAACCAACCTTGTTACTTTGCGCACCGGTGAGTGCAAATTTCTGGGCTTTAAGGGTTCAATCCTCTTCCACCTTCAGGTTACGAATGGCGTGTATGCCAATCTAATCCCCCGGGTTTAAGAAGATTGAAAAGGGGCAGCTGTTGTACCCTAAATTTTCCCTCATATCTTTAAGACAATATGTCTCAAGAGGTCTCCTAATGTTCATAAGATTCTCAATTGCTCAAAGGAACACAAGGTTTCATCAGACAGAGCCTCCTCCTAAGCAATAGATCTCAAATTAGGGTTTTGTGTTTCTCAAAGTAAATTGGACTTCCAAAGCCTCAAGTGGACTTCATGTTATCCCTTATACTTCAAAGGAACCTCATGTCAAGTTTCAAGACATGCCCTACAAGTTTGGTCAGTCAGATGCTCAAATAATCAATAATCAGTTAACTTGGGTAAAAAGTAAATTGTGGTCAACATACAGTAAAACTTCAAAAAATTTGGTTGGCATCAAGATTATGAAGTAATATTCATCATTTGATCAAGGTTTGATCATGATTCATCAAGAAAACCTCACATTCATCACAAGGCAAAAGTTGCTAAATTAGGGTTTCTTAAGGAGAAAGTCAACTGAACTTTGACCAAACCTAAATTTCACATACTTCATTATAAATTTCCCAAATAAAGCCTATCTTGAAGAAAATTCAATTCTATACAACTTTTTCTCTCTAAGGCCAAGGCCTGAAATGCTTCATTTAAGAGATATAGGCCAAGACATTACAGGTCCTCTAAAACGTCAACTTTTTCAAAAGCTCATAACTTGAACATGGAAGATAAAATTAACATGGGACCAAAAGGAGTGATCAAAGGACACTTTAAGCTTTCTAAAAAGTCCAAGGGAACATTCATGTGATAAAAATTGAGAAAGTTGGGCATTGTTAAAGTTGAGCAAAATTGAGGAGGTGTATAAGGCAAACAATGACCAAAACATGAGTTTTTAACCAAATGGGCCTATCTTTTCACAATCCAAACTTAATCTTAAGATGATCCACGAGCCCTAAGTCATATCTTTTGATTTTATTTATTTATTTCATATTTTATTGGATATAATTAATTTAAATTCAATTTTAATCAAAATAAATATGGAAAAAAAATCAAGGATTTGATATTTGGACTATTTTAGGATCAAATATTGAAGATATCTCCATAATATATGATCCCAAATTCGTGCACACAAGAGGAGAATGTCATGATAACAAGATATGCACCAAAATAGAAAGTTTTCAATGCCATTCAAAAGTGAATCAACTTGACCCAAACCCATGGAGTTTTCTGACCTAAAATGATCCCTTATATAAACTCATGACCTCCACAACCATAGGGACGAAAATTCTTGCCTCAAAAACCAAAAAAATACTGAAAAAAAGAATTGAAAAACAAAACAGAAGAGAGAAAAGATTGTGCGGCGGATCTCATTTTTCATATGCGGTTTGTCTCATATGTTTACTGTTCGTGTGTTTTGTTTATTCTTTTTATATATTTTTTCGTTTTAAATACTTATATCATATGAATATACATGCATCCTTTGTTTAATTACCTCTATTAACATTTGTTTATTAACATATGGCCTTTTTTTTCTCGTTATATATAATGGTAACATATGTTTTGTAAATACAAATATATATAATATATTGTTAATATATATATATATATATATATATATATATATATATATTTATATATAATATAACTATTTTATTAAATATTTTTATTTTATTTTATAATTTGATTGTGTTGATCTGATCCGGTTGTGATGATCACAATTTTGCGTTAGCAACATCGTTGTTTTTTCTTTTAATTTCTTTCGCTTTATTTTATTTTTAATAAATTTAGATCCGCACGTTTTAATCCTATTGCGATGATCACGTTGAGTGTAGCAAAGTTAATGGTGTATTTTTTATCGGTTTATGTGCGAGGTTCTTTTTATTGTTGTATTTTCATTTTACACGCGTCCTATAACGCCCTGTTTATTAATTAATTATTTAATTAATTATATTCACGCTATTGGTGTTGATTTATGTTGAATTGTCGAAGTTGTTTGTGATAAGTTTCTAAGCTGGTTTGAATTAAGTTGAATGAGTCGATTTAAGTTGCATTTTCGTTCGTTGGATAAAGTTAAATTAATTAAGTTGTGTCTTGATAAGTTGGATTAAGACTTTAGTTAATTAAGTTGTGGGAATCGATATGGAGTATTCTCCCGTTGGTTAGATAAGTTATTTAGGTGCTTGGACCATTTGGTCAAATATTGGAAGTTAATCTAATTAAGTCGGGAGAAAATAATTAGTTGTGAATTATTAATTGATTTTTAGCGTTGTGGTAAATTAAGTTGTTAAGTCGGAAAGTTGAAGAAATAATATTATCAGTGATATTATTGATCATTGGAGCATGCTGGGTATTGGGCTTGGATTTCATCGGAATTAGAAATTAAAGGGGTGCAATGTTTATGCCCAATAGTTGTTTTATTGGATTATTATTAATTTAATAAAAAGGAATAAAAGAATGAGTCAAAAGGGAAAAAGTATCAGCAAGAAGAGGGAATCGTGAAAAATTGGGGGAAACGAGGAAAAAGTCTTAGAGAAGAATAAGGGTTTTAGAGGAGAGAAAATAGCTTGGGAGCAAGGAAGGAGAAAGAAAGATTCATGTTCATATCTCCATTTTGACATTTACGGTACAACCTCCACTAAACAGGTGATAACTTTTTACTCGTAATTCTGATTAAAGCAATTTTTTAATTTCTGGAAAGCTTATGAAATTCCCTTCAATTTGATATATACTTTCGTGTCAATAAGTTCGGTATTGAAGGAGAAAAACACATTTGAAATTTGGAAGTTCATGCTGGAAATTGGTCAAATAGTAGTTACGAGATTGATGGTGATGAAGGCTGAATTTTGGTCAAGATAGGAACTCAATGACAACATGTTTGTATTTCTAATCTCCATGGATAAAAGAGGAGAGGAAAAGGGTCACAGAGGCAAATAAGTTGGAAATTCGATCGGAGATTCTAAACGGCCATCGATAAAGGTAAGGATGGGGTTCTAACTCTCTAATCGGGTTTGTATAATGAAAACACGTGAAATTGGGTTTATGAATTATTACTGTCAATTGTTGTTTTGTGTGGTTGAATAAGCTGTTTTGTTGAATATAATGTTTTGGGTGATATAAGTTGTTTATGTTAATATGTTGAATCATTGTGTTGAATAAACAAATTTGATCAATGTTGTTGAATTAGACACATAATAGTTAATCGGTGTTGTTTGTGAGTAGTTTTGTTGTATTGTTGTGCACTATGATGATATGAGAATTGATACCGAAGGTTGGAAGGATTGATGATATTGTCAAATTTGTCATAGGAGAGTTAATCATGTTGTTGAGTTGATCATAGAAAATTATGGTAGATCAATTTGGTGTAAGTAGTTTGATTGTAGAAAATACAGGAAAGTCCGAGGATTAAACCGAACGAGGAATACAGAGAACGAATGAGAAGAACTAAGAAAACTACGTTGGGACAATCGTCTGGCTATTGTGCCGACCGTCAGCCTTATCTTGCTTGTGACGACCGTCCCACATGTGTGACGACCGTCACGTTTTAGTGACGAGGGTCATGAATGTGTGACAAACGTCACACTGACCTGCTTCATATTTAGTTTTGTTTCTGTGTTGAATTCTTAGTTTGTTGCCTTGCACCTATACCTTTGGTTTCAGAAGCTTTATTCTAATGAGGGAATCACATTTAACTTATAAATAAGTAGCAGTAGGAATATTACTATTTGAAAATAAGTAGTTGTATAATAGTAACATCGATAAGCCAGTAGTAGTGATAGTTATAAATAAATGAAGCATTTGGTAGCAGTAAGGAGTATTTTGGTAGCAGGTTTTGGTAAGTCGACTGCTGACAAGAATTTAGCAGTAGAATATTAGTAGTAGTATTTGTACCTATATGTTTAGAAGAATAATAATAATAATTATGCGGCTGGAATATTTAGGTAGCTATGTGGTAATTAAGTAGCAGGTTTTGGAGGGTAGTTATTGTCGTGAATTTAACATAAGCATAATAATAAGCAAAGTTGTAAGTAGCAATAATAGAGCGGGTTTTGGGTTGTCGAATGATGAGTATTTTGCAGATGACGAAAGTAGAGAGAGAGACGGTAAATTGAGGGAAAGAGAATGTGATTGAAGGAGTGAGCTTGCAATGAAGTTTTTTTCTTTTTATTCTTCTTAGTGTTACCGTGTGCCCAATGACAGTGGTGACAAGTGTATTCACCAACACACTTGTCACCGTCTCAGATATTGATCTTGCATGCCTTCCCCTTTCAGCCTTACCATGTTCTACTCTTGTGGGCTTAGAACGAATTCCTAATCACACCCCCTGTCTGACTAAACCTGGCCCATCTATTTGTTTTTTCTTATTATTTTCACCCTTTTTTTATTTCTCCTTTTTATCTCCTTTTTTTTTATTTCAAAAAAAATAAAACCAAAATAAACATTTTATATTAATTATTTATTTTAAAAAAATTTATTATTTGATTTATTAATTAATTTTGTTTAAATTTAATTTAGTTAGTTAATTAATTATCTTTCGATCAAGTTTATTTGTATAGTGTATGCTTATATTTTCTTGCCCATTATTTAATCGTATGATGATGATGTATGACTTATATAAACTTGTTTGTATTTTCACATTTTCGACTGTAATTTGTTAAGTAAAAAATATATAATAATATAAATACGATCACCACTAAGAATAATCGTTTCAAAAATAATTTAATCGCTTGGTCCAACCCCAAGTAAACACTTTTGAAATACGCCTACATTTCGCACACACATAAGTCGGTCATTTTTATGATCGCCATTTGCACGACTTTATGCGCCACAATATTTATCAAATTTTACACATAATAATACGAAAGAACTGAACTCTGGAGTCTAGTATTTCACGGGTTCTTGAATGGATCATTCCCAAAGCCAGCCCCACGGGACATGATTCATTCGCCCTTTCGTATTAAAAACACCTAATTATTACAAATAAAAATACGAAAGAACTGAATTATGGAGTCTAGTATTCCACATAGTTCTTGAATGGATCATTTCTGAGGCCAGCCCCACGGGACGTGATCCATTCCCTCTTTCGTACTTAAAATACTTAAAACATTTAACTTCCTCGAAAGATGAGACATGATTCATCTCCATAGGAAAGATATTTCTCCTTTTCCCACAAACACAAACAAATCAATTTTCTCAAACAATTTCTCTCAAGGAAGAATGTGGCAATCGCTTGTTGATCATATATCCAAGTTTGAAGCTTCTTCCATCGTCTATTTTCTCCCTTAAATGTTTGTGGCGGAATAGTTGAGATATCTCCATTAAAGATGACGACTTGTCTCTTTCTTTCAAATCCAACTTAAAACCTGCCCAACAAATACAAAAATCATTTTCACATATTAATTAAACGGAGGAACCGAATTCTGGAGTCTAGCATTCCACATAGTTCTTGAATGGATCATTCCTGAGGCCACCCCCATGGGACGTGATTCACTCACCCTCTCGTATTTCAAGACACTTAATTACATATCAAATTACAAAAGAACTGCATTTTGGAGTCTAGCATTCCACGAGTTCTTGAATGAATCATTCCTGAGGCCAGCCCCACGGGACGTGATTTATTCACTCTTTCGTCTTAAAACACCTTCAATAAGATCAAACTCTTTTTCTAAACGAACATTGTTTAAGCTCTTTCTATCTCGCAGACAAGCTAGCGCTTCAGCCTCCTATCGCGAGCAGATAAGCCAACGCTTAGCAGTTAGAAAGCGGTTTAAACAATCATTCATTAAAAAACACCAACAAACTGTAGTTGCACGAACTACGAAGCTCTGAATTTTCCATTGCACAAGGGAATATGTAGGCACAAGGATTTTAATCCTTCGCGAGCACAATAATAAAAAATTAACTATTTTTCCGTCATAAATCACAATAATAAAAAAATTTAATCTTTTCTCCGTCATAAAACACAATAATAAAAAATATTCATTTCCTTTAAAACAAACATTTTAGCAAACCATTTAAAAGACAAAGACATAAATCAACATTCAATCGCATAGTTAGACTAAGAGGTTCCCGTTGAGTACAACGGACATGAGGGGTGCTAATACCTTCCTCTTGCGTAAGTGACTCCCGAACTTAGAATTTGGTTTCGTTTACCATTTCTTATCCTATTTAGGTTGTGTCTATATCTTCCTTTTCTTTAGTTAGAATAAATAGAACTAGGTGGCAACTCAGTTCTTGTTTTTCTACGTCCATCGCGAGGATCGTATTTTTAGAGGTACGACACCTGGGCTGCTATAAACCCCCAGGATTACATCCATCAACGTCTTGGACTGCTATAAACCCCTAAGACTTCATCTGTCTCTATCTTGGGCTACTATTAACCCCCGAGATTACATTTACCAATATATTGGGATGCTAGAAACCCCTAGGATTACATTTACCAATATCTTGGGATGCTATAAACCCCCAGGATTACATTTACCAATATCTTGGGCAGCTACATCCCCAAGGATCACATCTATCGGCGTTTTGGGCTGCTACACCCCCTCGGGACTACATCTATCAATATTTTGGGCTGCTACATCCCACAAGATTATGTATATTGGTGTCTTGAGCTGCTATATCCCTCAGGATTATACCTGTCGATATTGTGGGATGCTCTATTCCCCAGCATTATGTGTATCTACATCTTGGACTACTTTATCCTCTAGGAATTACATTCGAGAAACATTTTCTTCGGGATCTTCGTCTCTCCACCAGATGCTAATTACTCCGAATGGCGTCTTTAAGACCATTCAAGCAATACAATCAACCAACAGTGTTACTTCGACTGCTTTATCCTCTAGGAATTACATTTGAGAAACGTTTTCTCTGGGATATTCGTCTCTCCACCAGATGCTAATTACATTCGAGTGCAAATTTTCGGGCTTTAAGTGTTCAATCCTCTTCCTTCTTCAAGTCACGAATGGCGTGTATGCCAATTTAATCCCTCAGGTTTAAGAAGATTGAACAAGGGCAGCTGTTGTACCCCAAAATTTTCCCTCATATCTTCAATACTATATGTCTCAAGAGGTCTCCTAATGTTCATAAGATTCTCAATTGCTTAATGTCGCTCCCCGGACTTTACGTCCCGGTGCAGACGCGGACTGTCGGTGATGTTGGAGGTTGAGGTTGAATAGAGTCACCAGCTAGGCATTTTTATCCCGAAGGAAAGGTAATGCTGCATAAACCTGGAAGGGTATGGATAAGACGGTTGTGAACCAAAGAAATTGAGAAAGGGGGTTGATTACGACTTGGGAAGGTATTAGCGCCCAGATCATTCGTCGTACTCGACGGGATCCACACTTACTTGATTGTGTTTAAAAGGGGTAGTGTATGTGCTGACTGTGTATAAAAGCTAGGGAGAATGTACAAAGTGTCAGTGCAAAGAAAGGGTGAAATGCTCAAGACTGAGGCTTAGAAAGAATGCTGGAAGGGGGATGACAAAGAGACTTGTGTTCGATAATCGTTAAGTTATGCCTATGTATCCTCTCGTGCAATGAGGAAGTCAGAACACCGTAGTTCGACTCAAAAAGACTGAATGATTTGTTGTGAACTGTTTACTTGTCTATGCTCAAATGTGTGACTCATCTGGCTCGAGTTCTAACTGTCTTGCATTAGACGGAATAAGCAAGTTCTCGTTTTCAGAGTGAATGTGATGAGAATAGAATCCCGAAGGAGACGTTTATTGTTTGTTTTTTGTGTTTTCAGTTTTTTTAATTGTTTTTGGTGTTTTTTATAGGATAATGAGCTTAAGCCTAAATCAAGGGTTTGTAAACTCATTATATCCTCCCTGATTAGGGATAATGAGCCTACTTAAGTGTGAGATAAACATCTCAACTTAATTACCATGATGATATAGGATTAAGATCATTAACCTACTTGTGATTATTAAGATGTTTTTGGGTTTTTGTTTAGTGTTAAGTAATGAGTTTAATCTCTAATCAGGGATTAGTGAACTCATTACACCATCCTAAGAGAATGATGATAGATGAGAACACTTAAGTTGAGAAAGACTCCTCAACTTAATACATGGTTAGGGATTAAATTCATTATATAACAAGCCTTTATTAAGTGTATTTTATTAAATATGAGATGAAGAAGTGAGTTTTATGTTTATAAGACTTATCTTGAGGGGGACTTGTCCATTAAACACTAGGGTTAGTCCCTCTTAACCATAAGGAAGAGATAGAACCCTAATATAAGGCCCAATTTACAAGCTTAAGTCTTGACCATTATTAGGCGTTTTGATTAAGAAGTGTAAACAAATTAAAGGTTTAACATTAAGGATTAAAGTTATACACTCCATCCTAAGATAAGGATGCAGGCATAACTCTAATTCAAAGTCCTAAAGCTTTAAGTGTTTAGCCTCTGATTATGAGATGAGAAGAGAGACTCAAGGAGACTCAAAGGTAAAAGACTAGGGGAGACTATATACAACCCTAAAATTATCATTCTTGGATGTTCCTAAGGTTTGTGAGGCTTAAAGAAAGGTTTTCAGATGGCCACCAAGGAAAAAGAAGCAGATGAAAAGAGAAGGAGAAAGAGAATAGGTTACTTACTTCCTGAAGAAGATAAGTAACCTAAGAGAAAGAGATAGGAGCAAGAGAGCACAAGTGAATTAGATTCACTTCAAATACAAGTAAAGAATGCATATGAAGAGATAAGAAGAGGTGGGATGTGAAGGCAAATCCACATCCCATACAACTTACCATAAGTCCCTGAAATGTTAGTGTGAATGCATAAGATGTAAAGCAAAAGGAAATGAGATGAAAAAAGATGCAAAGACCAAAAACAGAAGTGTAAACATGATGCAAATGTGTAATGAGATGATGCAAAGTCATACATGATGCATATGAATGATCATACAAGAGATGAGATGCAAAGGAAGCATGTTAGAAGCATGAAAACACATGGATACACATGGAATGTAATGAATGCAAAGCATACCAAATGAAGGAATAAATGATCAAGCAATGTTCAAACATGTCTTAAGATGTCATACAAATGCTTGAAATGTCATGGCAAGTTCATATGATTGAGATATGAAAAGATGAATGCAAATGAACATGAGAAATTAGGGTTTTATGAATGTATGAGATGCATATGACCAAAACAGAAGGATACATCATGATAAAAAAATTGAAAATGAAATCAAACAAACCCTAAACACATACAAGATCACTCTCCAAAGGTGAAGGTCAGAAGCTAAACCTAGTGAAAGTTATGAATTTCCTAAGTTAACTAGGTTTTTGGGTGATTCTAAAGGAAAAATGCAAATCAAATTGAAAATGCAATGCAAAATTATGAGATAAATAACCTGGATACTAGATGTAAAGTGTGAAAGAATGCAAAAAGAATCAAGTTCAAACTCATCATGGTTGATCAGAAATGATTTTTTCAAGTTAGGGTTAGAAAAATGTGAATTTTATGAACCCTAATTCAAAGATAATTGTGAAAATATGATAATCTAAAGAGAAATTTGTGTGATTGGTTTGTAAATGTTTTTAAATGTATGAGAATGCTTCATGATTTTTTTGGTGATTTTTAGAAACCTAAATGTATTTTTAATTAATTAAACTCAATTAATTAATTAAATAAAACATTTAAATGATATAAAAATACGTTTTTTAATGCAAAAATTAAAAATAAAAATGTTTTGAGTTAATAAAAATATTTGAAGTGAAAATACAGAAAATGAGATTTTAAAAATGTTTTTTGCTATTTTTAATAAATATGTGAAAGAAATGAAATAAAATGAAATAAAAATTAAGTAAAATGAGAAGTCAGCAAGATCTATGGCCCAGATTCAAACTGGGGGAGACTGCGCGCGCGTTTGAAAGGCTAGGATTGAATATGGCTAATTAAAATTAATTAAATTGATTAATCAGGTTTAGGGCTAAATGAAATGATTTGGGTCATCCGTGTCTTAAACTATTCACACATCCAATGGTCCACATTCAAACTGGCACGCTAACCCTAATTAAAACCCTAATCACTCTCAAGTGACCGGAGAAAGCTCCAGACATCTTCTCCGGTAACCCTTTCACCCTATCTCACTTAAAACCCCATTAAAATGCATCAAACTCTCTAGAATGCATCATTAAACAACATTAAACACAAATCCAGCAACAAAATTCATTTATTTTGCATCAACAACAAGAATCGAAGCAAAACGGAAAACTGGCAAAAATTTCAGAAACTAAATACACACTCAATTCTCAATCATTTTCCATCATTCAAAGTTCATTGTGATCAGGAGAGCATTTAGATTCATTTTATAACTTAAAATAAGAGTTCTGGAAAAATTATTTGAGAGAGTTACCTGAGATGAAGCTTCCCAAACATGAGCTTTCTGACCTCTTCCTTTGTGCAAAACAAGTCCTTTGAGTCCCCTAAGGTTAATGAGATGCTTGGAACAAGCTTGTTTGGCCTATTTTGAATGCTCCAGTTCTGATGAAGCAGAATTCGTGTTTTGGTTATGGAGTGTTTCAGGCCATGGCAAAGGGAGGGAAATGATCCTTAGGTGATTTTGAGTTGATTGGTGAAGAAAGAAACAAAGGTTGATGGTTGTGCAGCGTGATTCTAAGAGATGAAGGTTTCTTGAGCAGTTTGTGATTCTGAGTGTATGAGTGCTTGCAGGCTTCAATGTTGTGTGTTTTTGAGTCCTTAGGGTTTGCATAAGATGTGTTGATTGGCCAGAGAGTTGTTGTGGCACAGGCTGATTGGTATGGCTTGTTTTGCAAAAAAGTCAAAAGTTGGCAACTTGAGGTATGGGCCAGGACATAGGGGATTTCATGGCTTGATCTGCTTCAGTTAAGTTTGAAGATGGCCCTTGGATGGTTTATGATGAACTGCAACACTTGGATTGCAAGATAGCATGTGTTTTGCAATTTCACAACTTTGAAGTTTCTTGGATCACAAGTCATGAAGACCTTAGGTCCAATGCCCAATTATGATCAAGGCAAGTTGTGTTATCATGTAATGATGCTTAGAAGTGGATTAGAGGTCATTAGAAGTCTTGAAACTTGATTTTGCAAAAATCCCTCTTTGGCACATACTTGAAAATTACAAGATTTTTGTCAACTTTGAAACATCATATCTTGAGTTCTAGGATGAATCAAGAGGAGTTCTTGTTCTTTTTGAAAATGGGAAGATCCAATCTACAACTTTCATCTTTAAAGATTTTTCATTTGAAGCATTTTTGATCAAGAAAGAGGAGGTTGAAAATCTTTCCTAAAATGGAAAGTTTCCATTACAAGTCATGTCCAAAAATGGAAAGTTTTCAAATGGATTGAAATTCTTCAATATTGTGAACTTCTAACCACTTCTAAGATCAAATAAAGATCATAGAACCTCAAAATGATGAAGATGACCCTTTGGTACCATTGGTGGTGGCCTCAGATGCCCTGATTTTGACTTTTCTTGCACAACAAGTTACCAGTTGATCAAATGACTCCCACAATGAATTTCTTCATCAAATTTGGTACACATGCTCCTTATAACATATTAAGACCATCAGAATCAAGAATGACCAAAAAGTTTGAGGTTAAGGTTCTCAAACCCAAAACCCTAATTTTAGGTCATCTGTGCAGAAAAACCTAGCCTGCCTGGACCTCTGTGCAATCCTTTGTGACTTTGTGACTTCAAAGAATTCTTGGGGATGTAATAAGATCATAGACCACTCATGGATTCTCTTGGAATGCTTCAAGACCATTGAGATAGCTCAAATCACCTCTTGGATTCATCTGATTACAAACCCTAATTGCAGCTTGTGCAAATGAAATAAACTATGCAGTGAGAGATGATATGATTATGCAATGCAATATGAAAAGATCACAAGCCATAGTGTGAGAAAAAGTGAGGGCAAATTTGGGGTGTTTACAGCTGCCCCTATTCAAGCATGAGTTAGCTGTGCAGGGTGTAAGCGCCTGGCTTAGCAGACAAATAAAATAATTTGTGGTTGAATCCCAAAGACAGTCCGAAATTTGCACTCGCTGGGGTGAAGAAGAAAAGGGATATAAATTGTAACAGGCAGTATAGAATGTATATCAAATGAAAACGATGGAGGACAACCTTCGAGCAGAGGACAACTGCTGGGGATGAAAAACGGTAAGTAGAGCAATGACGGGGAGACCATCATGCTGGGAACAGAGACTACGACGGGGACGACCATCGGGTAAACATGATGAAGGACGGTCATCAAGATAAAATAAAAGACCACGACGGGGATGACCATCAGGTAAAGGAATAAAACTCTATAGGGAATAAAGAAATGAAGAAAACACTGACGGGGATGGCCATCAGGTTAAAGGTTAAGTAAACCGCGATGGGGACGACCATCAGGTAAAAAGAATAAATGAAATAATGATGAGGGACGGTCATCAAGAGGTGAAAGACGATCACCTAGCGGGGGACGGCTGCTATATGTCGCGATAGAAAAGATCAACGATGGGGACGACCATCGGATAAGCATGATGAAGGACGATCATCAAGAGGTGAATGATGATCACCTAGCAGGGGACAACTTCTCTTGGGGATTATCTCGACATAGGACGAATGTCGGATAAAGAGATCAACGATGGGGACGGCCATCAGATAAATGATGAGGGACGGTCATCATAAGGTGAAGGACGACCACCTAGCAGGGGACAGCTGCTAAAAAGATATTGCGACATAAGACAAATGCCAGATAGAAAGTTCCAACAATGGGGATTCCACTAGGGATATGATGAGGGACGGTCATCCAAAGGTGAAGGACGATCACCTAGTAGGGGACAGCTGCTGAAAGTATCGTGACATAGGACGAATGCCGAATAAGAAATTAACGATGGGAACGACCATCGGAAAAATTGATGAGGGACGGTCATCATAAGGTGAAGGACGATCACCTGGAAGGGGACGGATGCCGAAAATACCACGACATAGGATGAATGTCGGATAGAAAGATCGACGATTGGGACGGCCATCGGATAAAATGATGAGGGACAGTCATCAAAAGGTGAAGGACGATCACCTGGCAGGGGACGACTGCCGAAAATACCACGACATAGGACGAATGTCGGATAAAAAAGGATTGTTTTGTTGGTGACTTACTGGGGAATGGCAAACATGGACGAGTGCTTACGCTCTTAAATAAAAGGTATAAGTGTTTGACAGTGTGTATAGACTAAAGATGCGGACGAGCATCCTTAGGACCAAGATACGGACGAGTATCAATAGAAGCAAACGTTGACACATGTTTAAGGATGATGATACGGACGAGTATCAATCGGTTAAGAAAAGAACACTGACGAGTGTTGATATGTCGGGGAGGTGATATATACAAGATACGGACGAGTATCAAAGGATTGTGTATAAGTATGTACAAGTGTTTGACCTACTGGGAAATATGTGCAAGACACAGACGAGTGTCAAAAAGATTGAGCAAGGGACATGGACGAGTGTTTGACTTGCTGGGGAAGTATGACACGGGCGTATGTCAAAGAATATGCACAAGTATCTGTATTAAGAGTGCCAAAAGTATTCAGGCTTTGTGTGCGGGGGATAAGTTTTGTATATTGTTGGTGAAATAATTCTAATGTTTGCAGGTGGTTGGCTCAAACCTAGCTTATGATCATGCAAATGTTTGATTTTTGCCGCAATGCTCTGTTTTAGACGGAATGCTACGTTTTGCGTGTGGAAAATGATGCGAATGTTATGATTATGCAAAAATGAGAGAATTGATCCGAGATCCGGGTCCGACGGGGAGAAAGATCTTTAGGCGATCTGTCTGGAGGGAGAACTCCGCTGGGGAAAGAGATCATTGGCCGATCTGTGGGGAAAGAGGATCACCGAACGATCTTCCCAGGGAACTCTGTAGGGATCTCGGCTGGGGAAGCTTTTGTTGAAAAGACTCATGTTGGGGATGAGGAGGTTTCGGCCACTCCGTTGGGGAAGAGCAGTTCAGACATTGCTCGGGAGATTCTGCTTGGGGAGGAGAGAACTTCTAGGAAGTAATCTGTTGTAATTTCATCGTCCAAGCGACACGCTGGGGATTTAACGAGTTTCCCGAAGGATCCTCTGAGGGGATGGCAATTTCGCAAGGGAATACTCTTGTCAAGTAACCTTGCTGATGAGGTGATTGCTGACTTGGCTGGGGATATAATGCCTGATATGCCCCATGCTGTGAAAGATTGTCTGCCTTGAGTACCTGCAAACTGTTAAACAAACGAGAAGTACAAGTGTCCCGAGATATCCTCAACCGGATTCCGGCATAGGAGTTAGATTTTCCTGAGAGTGCATATTTCCTGCAAGCATTTATTAAAAATGGCTTATATGTTTTCATGCAAGTGTTGTATCATGAACTTTGGACATTTTGCAAACAAAACAAAAATGTACAAAACAAAATGTGATTGAATATTCTGATTTTATTGATTTGTGTATTCCCTGAATAGGCAAGTACAGTGAAGAAGCGAATCCCTTAAATGAGAAGATTGCTGTAAATTGAGAAAATAAAAGTGTTGGCAATGTTGAAGTTGACGCTCCAGTGAGATTCCTTTGCTATGACCTGTATGACCTTGACGTTCTTCTTACCTTGCTTTCTGAATAAGGTTGATTCTGACCGACGCTTTATCCTTTCGAAGTTTGCCATGTTGTGAGTGATACAGACGAATGCAGTTGTTCGCTTATTCCATGATTTTGCGTGGATCGCCCTTTCGGTTTTTCAATCCACCGGGATACCCATTTTTGCCTGAGCTGTCCGATGTGGCTTTTCAACTCAGCGGGTGTACATTTTTTGATTTTCCCTTATTTTTTCCCGAGTCTTTTATTCTGTTTTTATGTCCAGCGGGTCTTTTATGTGAAGTATTTTTTAACTGCACCTGAATTCACAGGAGATAAGAAATCCTCGCCATCCATCGTAGTGAGCATCAGTGCCCCACCAAAGGAAACTTTCTTTACTATGAATAGGCCTTCATAGTTTGGCATCCATTTTCCCCCGTGGTCTGTATGAGGAGGAAGGAGTCTTTTCAGAACAAGCTCTCCCACTTGGTATTCCCGAGGTATAACTTTCTGATCGAAGGCTTTCTTCATTCGCTTTTGATATAACTGCCCATGACAGATGGCTTCTAATCTCTTTTCTTCAATCAGACTCAGTTCATTATATCGAGATCGGACCCATTCAGCTTCGTCCAATTTCACATCCATCATTACCCGTAAGGAGGGTAGTTCAACTTCAACAGGTAGGACATCTTCCATACCATACACGAGCTGATAAGGTGTTGCCCCAATAGATGTTCTGATAGAGGTTCGGTACCCATGCAAGGCAAACAGTAGCATTTCGTGCCAATCTTTGTAGGTGACTACCATCTTTTGCACAATCTTCTTAATATTCTTATTAGCTGCCTCAACAACGCCATTCATCTTTGGCCTGTAAGGAGAAGAGTTGTGATGTTGAATTTTGAAATCCCAGCAAAGTTCTGCCATCATCTTGTTGTTCAAATTGGAACCATTATCAGTAATAAATGGATACCAGGATGAATCTGTGGACATTTGAAGCAGTTGGTTCAATCTTTCCAATCATATCAATGCCCCATATGGCGAAGGGCCAAGGTGAATACATTACATTCAAAGGATTCGGAGGCACATGCACTTTATCTGCATAGATCTGGCATTTGTGGCATTTTCTAGAATAAGCACAACAGTCTCCATCCATTGTGATCCAGTAGTAACCCGATCTTAATAACTTCTTTGCCATTGCATGTCCTCCGGCATGGGTAGCGAAAGAACCCTCATGTACTTCATGCATTAGTAGGCCCGCTTCCTTCTTGTCAACACATCTGAGCAAGACCATGTCGAAGTTTCGCTTGTACAAAGAACCATCAATATTGAGGAAGAAACTGCCGGCTAGCCTTCTTAATGTCTTCTTATCGTTTGACGATGCCCCGGGTGGGTATGTCTGAGTTTCCAAGAAGCATTTAATGTCATGGTACCAAGGCTTGTTATCAGTGACAATGTCCATATAGAATACATATGCCGGTCTATCCAGTCTGGATACTAAAATCCGAGGTATATAATTGGTAGCTTGTACTTTGATCATGGATGAAATGGTAGCCAAAGTGTCTTCAAACTGATTCTCATCTCGAGGGATGTATTCAAGCTTAACTATTGTGAAGAAGGTCAACAATCTCCTCGTATAGTCACATTAGGGAACCAGATGCTCTTGATAAGTGTACCATTTGCTGTTGGTCTAGTTGATTACCAAAGTTGAATCTCCAAATACATTCAAGGTTTTGATCCTGAGGTCAATGGCTTCCTCAAGACCCATGATACAGGCTTCGTATTCAGATTCGTTGTTAGTGCAGTTAAAAGTGAGTTTTGCCGAGAAAGGCATGTGAACTCCTTTTGGTGTAATGAGTATTGCACCAACTCCAGGACCATTTATATTAACTGCCCCGTCAAACATCATAGTCCATGCTCCTTCTGGGTCAGGCCCTTTAGTGTGAATAGGATTTTCATGATCATTTGCTTTCAGGAACATGATGTCTTCATCAGGGAAGTCAAATCTCATAGGCTGGTAATCATCAATGGGTTGATCATCTAGATAGTCAGAAAATACACTGCCCTTGATGGCTTTCTGAGAGGTGTATTGAATGTCATATTCTGTCAGAATCATTTTCCATCTTGCAACCCTTCCGGTAAGTAATGGCTTCTCAAATATGTACTTGACTGGATCCATCTTTGAGATCAATAAGGTAGTGTGGGTCAACATATACTGCCTTAGTCAGCGAGCAGCCCACGCTAAAGCACATCAAGTTTTCTCAAGCAGTGAATAACATTGTTCACAGTCGGTAAACTTTTTGCTTAGGTAGTATATTGCATACTCTTCTCGACCAGATTCGTCATGCTGGCCCAAGACACACCCCATTGACTCTTTTAATACTGTCAGGTACATGATCAGAGGTCTTCTTTCGACTGTAGGCATGAGAATTAGAGGTTGTTGCAGATATTCTTTGATCTTGTCAAAGCTCTCTGACAATTATCGTTCCACCTGACTGTTTGCTCTTTTCTTAACAACTTGAACAAGGGTTCTCAAGTTGCAGTGAGATGAGATATGAACCTTGAGATGTAGTTCAATCTACCTAAGAACCCTCGAACTTCTTTCTCAGTCTTAGGTGCAGGCATTTCCTGAATAGCTTTGACTTTATCGGGATCAACCTCAATTCCTTTTCCACTTATGATAAAACCCACTTACCCGAACGTACCCCGAATGTGCACTTGTTGGGGTTCAACATCAACTAATACGTCCTCAGACGCTTGAACAGCTTCAATAGATTCACCAAATGATCTTCCTCTGTTTGGTACTTGACAATCATATCATCCACATAGCACTCGATTTCCTTATGGATCATATCGTGGAATAATGTTACCATAGCCCGTTGATATGTTGCACCGGCATTCTTCAGACCGAATGTAACACGGTGGGAGAACTGACTTTTAGTCATGTTGCAGATAGTAAGAGTCGCCACCGACTTTTATTTTATCCATAAGGAAAGGACATAAAAGAACAGGAAAGACCTATTTTAAAAGACTTGAGTTCGGGGGGTAGGTTATATAAAGGGAAGGTGTTAGCACCCTTTATATCCACGGTTATCCATGGGCTCTTAGTTACTTAGCTCACTTAAATTGTTTTTGAAATGTGTAGTGTGTGATTAGAAAAATTTCTTTAAGTACTTTGTAATGACCCTCGTATGGGTGTATACAAAGCCTAGTTTAGAAATTGTGAGGTGTAAAAGTAACTTTGAAGGTGTGAGCAAGTAACTACGAGATACCTACCCTAGATTAAGTCTTTCTTATTCTTTTATGTTCTTTCAAAGGGTAAGACTATCCCTACTATTAAGGAGTAGGTAATCATTACCTTGGATGTTTAATAAGGGACATGTGTAGGGTCATCGTATGGTCATAGAAGGCAACAAGTAAGGGTGTCTTTAGCAATTCGTAGGGACTATCATCATTTATTCGAAGGGAAAAGATCTTTATCGTAGGCAACCTCGAAGGGACTTGATCTTTTAAACAGTAGGGACTTGATGATTTTATGAAGGGACTTTTGCTTAAGACACCCCTATATTCGAGGGGTTGACCATATTATTTTAAGGCAACCAAGAGGGATCCCCTAAGAAGTGCAAGATGGCGATCAAAGATCGACTTATGTGTGTGAGTGTTTTGTTTCAAATATTTATCTTATTTAAATTAATTTTCTAAGTTAATTTTAATTACATTTAGGTTATACAAACCCTAAAATTACTAACCACACAATAAAATATTTATAATAAAATAAAGACGGAAAATAAATCTATAAGTATTACATGGCTTTAGCAGATACATAATAATCAAATAAAAATGAATTATAATAATAGACATAATAAAAATAATAAATAAACAATAATAAAATAATAGCAATAATAGTAATGATAATAATAAATAAAGAAATCAAGATTAAAATTTAAAAGAGAAGTTATTTTAGGTTAGACAAAAAATTATAAGATTTTTTTAGAAATTAATTAAGAAAGTATAAGAATTTAAGCAACTTAAAAATAATAAAAACATTGAATTATTTACATAATAATAATAGAAATAAGGGTTAATATATTAATTAGGGTTTAGAAAAATAAATTAGGTTTTTTAGGATTAATAGGAAAATTAGGGTTTTAGAAAATAATTAGAGTTTTTAAGTAATTAAGGTTTTAAATATTTATTTACAAATTATTTTACAAAAATTAATACAATAATAAAAAATATTAGAAAGAATAATTAATATTTATTTACAAAAATATTTTACAATATAATATACTTAAGTTAAAATTAGGGTTTTAAAATGATTATTTAATTATTTTACAATATAAAACCTAATTACCTAAAAATGTAAAATAAAGATTATTTGAGAAAATAAAAAGTTAATTACAAATATATTAAAAAAATAAAATTTTGAATTTTTTAGAGAAAAGGTTAATTTGGTTGATTTTAATAATATATTGATTAATATAAAAATAGAATTAAGAAAAGATAAATAAATTAGAAAAAAAAAACAAAAGTAATGAAAATAGCTAAAAAATAGGACCTGAGAATTGAACCCAGGTCCTTTACCTCAAGGATAGGGTGTCAAAACCATATGGGTGCGCACGTTAGTTGTCATTTGGAGGGCTTATGCAAGTTATATGTGAAAAATCTAGAAAATCAAATGAATTAAAAAAATTGGCCTTCAGCCAGATTCGAACCCACAACCTTCACTCTTTAATTCCAAGCCTTTGCCAATAAGCCACATGGGGTGCGTCTGCTAAAACAATAACAAGATATAATAATATATGAAGCTGGTTAAATGACTGATAAATTGAGAAAAAAGAGGGACTTCGCCCAGGATCGAACACAGGTCCCTTATGTATATACATGTACAACAAAACCACCAGGCCATTTACGCCACTTTGACAGCTATCTGCAAATAATAGTATATAAAATAAGATGAAATTTCAAATTAGGTTTTGGCGCCGTCGTCTTCAACCTCCAGACCTGGGGGATTTCCTGCGAAATTAGTTACAAAATTTGCTGCGAATTTATTTTTGCAGGAAATCCTATATTTTCTCAAGCATCACATAATACGTAAAATTAATCCAAATTAATTGTGTCATTCAATCACCCATGACCTATACAACTCAATCATGTTCTCAAAAGGCTTTTAAATGGCTTAAACTATAAAGCCCCAAATTTGACTTAAGAACCCTAGCCATGGTGGAACGTGATACCTGCATCAAATCTTAAGACCAAATATCCAGAAACAATCTATGAAGCATTATGAACAATAATCAACCATCAAAAATATGTTAAAGTGCATATAATTGTGAAATCGAAAACTTGGTTTTCAAGAACATATGAAGGATCGGTTTCAATGATTTATGAGGTATTGAATGATGATAAAGATTGCTATGAGTTCAGTGAACATCAGGGAATGTATTGAAACCTTTGGAATGCCTTGAAACGATCTTAATGGCCAAAACCGAAAGTTGATTTTTCATTAAAATTGAATTTTATTAGATAAAATCAAAAATAATAAAATATTAAATATTAAAAATCTAAAAAAATAATCAATGGGTCGTGATTGACATTATTGTGAAGATTGGATGACAATTTGGCAGGCCCATTTGGCAAATTTTGGTTTTAAGGCTTCATTTGCTTCATATACCTCCCAAACATTTCCCAACTTTGCAAAGGCACAAATACCTCAATTTTAAGGCTATGAAGGTGTTCTTGGAAATTTTGGAAATATTAAAGAGTCCTCTAACCAACCTCTTTGGTCTCATGTCCATATCTTTTACCATTTTCAAATTATGCCCTTTGGAAGATGTTGACTTTTTGTTAACTTTTAAAATGACCTATAATGTTTCAGCTCATACCTTCTAAATGAAGCATTTTTAGGCTTATCTTGTGATACACAAAGTTGTAGAGAATTCAATTTCCTTCAAAATGAGCTTTGTATGGGAAATTTTTGATGAAGCATGTGAAAGTTATGGTTGGTCAAAGTTCAGTTTACTTTTCCTATGAAAACCCTAATTTAGAAACTCCTGATTCTTGATGATCTGAAATCTCCTTGATGAATCATGATCAAACCTTGATCAAATGATTAATTTTACTTCATAAACTTGATGTTGGCAAAAAATCATGAAGTTTGACTTTTGTTTGACCACAATTGACCTTTGTTTGACATTTTAACCACTTTGACTGATTTTTGCATATCTGATCATCTGACTGAGCAAACCTTTTGGGAAAGCCTTGAAACTTGACATAGGGATTCTTGAAGACATGTAGGATGTTATGAAGCTCACTTTATTCCTTGGAAGTCCATTTATCCTTATGAAATCCAAAACCCTAGTTTAGGATGTATTGCTTAGGAGGAGGCTTTGTCTGAGTGAACTTCCAAGCTTTCTGACTAATTGTGAACCTTATGAACCTCTTGAGATACCTTGGGAACCTTGTGAACCTATTGGGACACCTTGGAACACAATTCCTTGACTAGGGGAGGGCAAATTTTAGGGTGCAACAGTTTCCCCTGTTCAATTTTCTGAAACTTGAGGAGTTAGATTGGCATGTGTGCCATTCGTGACTTGGAAGGTTGAAGGGGATTGAACACAAAAGCCCAAAAATTTGCACTCGCCGGTGTGTAAAGTAATACTGCTGATTGGTTGTATATGCTTGAATGGGCTTAAAGATGCCACTCAGAGGAGATGGAGATGGGCTCATAGAGGCCATCCATAATATCAGGAGGTGATAGTATCAAAAGGTTGTCACTGGATATCAGTACTAGGTCTTCGTATAGGCCGTCTCTGAATCATTCCTGTAACATGGTTTGAGTTGAATGTCAGCACTAGATCTTCGTATTGATCGTCTCTGCATTATCTCTGGGGGAAAAGAATATTCTTCATTAGGTGTCAGTACTTAGATCTTCGTATAGATCGGCTCTGAACCATCTTTAGGAACATACTTTAATTTAAGCATCTGAATCAAATCTTCGTGGCGATCTTTTCTGAATTTCTTTTGATAATATCTTGGGCTAAGTACAAGATCTTCGTATCGATCATTTATGTACCATCCCACAGATAAACTATTGCATAGACCATTAGAAATAAATCTTCGTAGCGATTATCTCTTCTGGAAATATCCCAGATTAGGTAATAGATCTTCGTATAAACCATTTACATACCTTCCCAAGGAAAAAAAGAATATCAGGATTAAATCTTCGTGGAGATTATCCCTGAACTTCTTAAGAAAGAATCTCTTGGATTAAGTGCTAGATCTTCGTATAGATCATTTACACACTATCCCAAAGATAACTGACCATCAGAAACAAATCTTCGTAACGATTATCTCTTCTGGAAACATCCTGGACTAAGTACTAGATCTTCGTATAGACCATTTACATACCCTTCCAAGGACAACTTGAGCATCAGGATTAAGTCTTCGTGGCGATTAACCCTGAATTGCTTCTGGTAATATCTTGGGCTAAGTACAAGATCTTTGTATCGAGCATTTATGTACCATCCCACAGACAAACTGTTGTATAGACCATTAGAAATAAATCTTCGTAGCGATTATCTCTTCTGGAAATATCCCGGATTAGGTAATAGATCTTCGTGTAGACCATTTACATACCTTCCCAAGGACAAAAAGAATATCAGGATTAAATCTTCGTGGCGATTATCCTTGAACTTCTTCTGAAAGAATCTCTTGGATTAAGTGCTAGATCTTCGTATAAATCATTTACACACTATCCCAAAGATAACTGACCATCAGAAACAAATCTTCGTAACGATTATCTCTTATGGAAACATCCTGGATTAAGTATTAGATCTTTGTATAGACCATTTACGTACCCTTCCAAGGACAACTTGAGCATCAGGATTAAGTCTTCGTGGCGATTATCCTGAATTTCTTCTGGTAATATCCTGGACTGAACACTAGGTCTTCGTATAGACCATTTATGTGCCATTTCAAGGACAACTTGTATTGATCATTAGAAATGAATCTTTGTAGCGATTATCTCTGAATTGTTTGATAGTGTTTATCTGCCTGCAACTATCCTGAAAAGAAAAAGTTAGTTTATGCAATATTATTTGATGTATGCATGTATAACATGATGCTCTTAAGTAAGAATGTCATATAGGTTATGGATACGTATGCCATGATATAATGTAAATGATGTATGTATGAATCATGTAGTCTGAAGTGTCTGGGTATCTCTGTATAACAACTGCTGGCTGGGGAAAATAAATCCCAGTTCGTTGCTGAGGAACATGAGGACTTCGTTCCCGTCTTGTTTAATAATATGGTACTCAGAACCTCCCGTCTTCGTTCGTCGTAATTCTTATTGAAGGAATAAGTTCCTGAATACCCTGATTGAGGATAAAAGAGATGGACATAAATCTGGGAGACTTAATTCTTCGGAGGATATGAAACTGCTTGAAGACTTTGTCGAGTGGGAAGTATAAGATATTACTTGAAGAGTTCCGTAAGGATATCCGTAAAGATTAATCTGTGGGGGATGAACCGGCGAAGATTCTTTGAATTCCTACCTCTGTTTGTTCTTAGTAAATAATATCATTGTATTTTATGCATTTCTGGTAAACATCAATCATATTCAAAGGCATATATTCATTCAAATATAATTCAATGGACGTTTCTCGCTTTAGTAAAAGGGGAAAGTAAACCTGGATAAAGAGGGAAAAGTAAAGCTGAACTCGAAAAAAGAATTGTTTCAGCTTTGAGAGTGTATAACCAATTGGATTTAGAGCTCCTGAGATTCTTAACTTTCCTGAATACCTTCCAAGAAATCCTCATAGCTGGATCTGAAGACATGATACCGACACCATCTGATACTACTGGCATAAACAGTTAATTTTCACAATGTCTTCTGCTGAGAATCAATGTAATACAATGGGGTGGACCATATACACTCCGGATATTAGATTTTGGAAAAAAAGAGTTGCCCCTTGGTTGAGGATGAATTGTCCCATAATGGAAGTATCTAAACAGAATGCCCCACAATAATATGCCCCTGGCATCATGAACTCTGTAATGTTACCCTTGGTGATTCATATAGATGAGGAGATCTTCCCCTGTCTACTTAAACATAGTTGAATCTTGTCTTGATTGCCCCAAATGAGTTAGGAAGTATCATGGCCTTCCCCCTTGATTGGAAGATAATGATTATGCCGCTTTGTATACATGGGCTTTGATCCAGGAAGCAACTTTGTTTATCGGAAGGACTTTGGTTTATTGAACATTCATCCTGTAAGTTTCTCTGTTTGTCAAACACTCAGGTATATGCAAACAAATATATTCAAAAATGCAATGCTTATGTCTATCTTGAAGTTTTGAAAAAAAGAGTTATTTTAGAAAAAACAATTTTTGTGAAAACTGTGATATTAACTCAAGTTTTATAATAAGCCCTAAAGGAGTCAGGATACCTTTTTGTAGCAGTACGCTTTTGAACTAACCATGCTTCAGTTAGGACTTTTATAGGGAAACATCATTAGTTGTGTACAACATAAACAATTGGCATAGTTGAGTTAACCGAGTAACTACCCTGCCCCAGGTTATGAATAAGGGTTTTAATTTGCATGAGAATGAAAAACTCCTACTTCATAGGCTCAAAAGGGTTGGCTAGGGATTAACTTCCTTATATCTCCACTGTTTAGGAATTGAAACAATGCATGTACATCGTCAGCATAGTCTGTTCAAAAGCATATTGCATAAGATTATGGTATTGTTTTCTTCATCCTCCCTCTACAGGCTTATAGCTTTATCAAGAGTTAAATATCACAAAATAGAGATATGAAGCATAGTTCAAAATATAGTGAAACGAATGGATTAATTCAAGACAAACATATGCAATGCATTAATGAAAACAAAAGTTTAACATAATAGTAAGTGTTTAAAAAAAATAAAAGAAATTACAAATGAAAGTTCAAATGTTGTCCCATCCAGTTGGCTGAATATCTTCGATTGCAATCTGTGAACTTTTAGGAGCAGTATATTTCACCATGAAATCAAATTTGCCACTTGGATGTCCCAAGGGGCCCCATACCTCAATAGGAGTAGGTAGGCTTTCTTTCTTGCTAGTTTGGGCAACTTGTCTTGAAGCTTCGATGTTTGATGGGCGATAGTAGAATTCAATTTGGCCTTCTGGTGCAACCTCGAGGATTCCTTCGTCAATCAGGTCTTGAATCTTTTTCTTCAATGTCCAACAACTATTAGTATCATGTCCGAGACAGTTGGAGTGATATCCACACCTTGCCTTGGGATTATAGCAAGGAGAGGAAGTATTAGGATTTTGAGGAGGATTTTTCAAGGAAATTAGCATCATCTCCAACAAGCATTGCAGAACTTGCGACATTTGAGTGCTGAATTTGGTAAATTGTCTTCTACATTCCTTGTGTTGAGGTGGATTAACCTTACCAGGTCTTTTTTTCTTCAACTGAAGAACAATCAGTGGAAACCTTTCTCTTACCTTCTTTTATCCTCATCTTCCTTTCAACCAAGTCATCTTGTTTTAACGGAGGTTGACTGGAGATTAGATTCCTGGCTCCATTACTTTGAAGTTTGTGGACTAAGGTTCTTAGCTCTTATTGACCCTGAGCTAAACTTTGAATAAGAGCCACCTGGCCATTCATCTGGAACCTCATTTCTGCCATATCAGCTTGCAATTGTTCCAACTGACCATTCTTGTTATCTTCAGGAATTTTAGAGAGAAGTGCTTTCAACTCTTCTTGCCCCTTGGACAAATTCAGGATCATTTCTTGGAACTGAGCATTCTGAGCCTGGAGATCCTTGACAGTTTGTTCGAGAGCTATTTCTGCTGAAATAAACAGCAAGAAGATAAGATACTTGTTCATAAGAAACCTGTGATGCAATGATATGGTATGTATATGCAATGTTTTCAAGGACCGCAGGATTTAAATTTGTTTAAACAACCAAAAATGAAACTTTTATTAGTAAGCAATAAACTTGTTTTCCTCTTGGGCTTACAATAAAATGAAATAAATACAAATAAGGGGTTTTAAGTCTCCCATGAACGTTTCCTCTTTGTATGGAGGTATGAGCTGAGATTCCGCTCTTCGTGATGTTGTCTTGTCAGCTCCAGGATTCTTTCTTGACTAGCTTTGAAATGAGTCTCAAAAGTATCCCTTTGTTCCTTCAACTGGATCCAGGACCTCTGCAACTCTTCCATGTCAGTGGACATGTCTGGATGAAGGATGATATAAGGAGTATCTCCTTCAGCAACAAGCTCCATGGTAACTGGCAGGATAGCAGGATATGGCATCATAAGAGTCTGAGCATGTGCTCGTACCCATCTGAGATAAGGTTCCATAGGAATGGAGTACTTTGGTTCCAGAGTCTTGTTGTCAACCTTGTTCGCTTTACCCAAAGCTCATATGAACCTTTGACGGTAACCTTGCAGATCGTTGTCGTAGTCGAACACAATACCCTAAATAAGCATGTCATGAGGACCATTACTCCGAGCATAATCAAACTGGCGTAGAGCTAAAGAAGGGTTGTAAGTAATGCCCCATCTTATGCCAAGGAGTGGCACATTAGGGAACTCCCCACAACGGTCAATGATAGTAACATTCTCCATTGATCTAAAGCATCAATGAATGTCTGTATGAGAAAGTGACATGATCCTCTTGGACCACCTTAACCCTTGTTCATTCTTCATCACAGATCGAGGAAGGTGAGAAATAAACCACCTAGACAATAGAGGTATGCAACACATCAGAGTTCCTCGTGCCTTCGTAGTACGGGTATAGAGAGAATGTAAGATGTCTCCAAGTAATGTAGGCACTGGATTGCGACTCAGAAATATGTTGATGGCATGTACGTCTATGAGCTAGTCTGGATTAGGGAACAACACTAGGCCATAAATTAATAAGGCCAAGATCTCCTCAAGGGCATCATAACTCAAAGCCTTCAAGAATACCTGAGCTTTCTCTATCAATACCTTAGCAAGAATACCCTTAACTCCGCTTCTCGTTTCTAGGACAATTTTTGATTTCTTCAAATGTAAGGCTGCAGCAATAACCTCAGGTTTAGGCTCTTTTTCTAAGCATGTGAAAAGTCTTTGATCAAGGATAGGTATACCCAGTAGTTTAGAGAACTCCTCCATTGTGTAAACACCCCAAATTTGCCCTCACCCATTCACACCATGGCTTTTGATCTTTTCATATGCATAAGTTCAATCATAGCATCCCATATTACATTTTGATTCACTGCATTGGTTCAAAGTCATCTGCATCTAGGGTTTATGATCTGAGCAATCCAAGAGCCATTTGAGCCACCCCAAAGGTCATAAATCACTTCAAAGGGGTCCATGTATGTTCAAGCATCATATTGTATCCTCACAAAGTCAAGAAAGTCAAAGAATCACAAGAACTGAGATAGGCATGGAAGCAGAGCCAGGCTTAACTGCACAGATGACCTAGAATTAGGGTTTTGGTTTCAGAGGCCATAACTCCTCTTTTTTTGGTCATTCTTGTTTCTATTGGTCTCCATATGGTATAGGGATCATGCATATCAATTTTCATGAAGAAATTCCATGAGGAAGGCATCTGATCAAGAGTTGACTTCTTGAGCAAGTCAGTGTAAAATCAGGGCATCTGAGGCCCCCAATGACCCAACCAAGGGGTGTTCTTCATCATTTTGAATGTGTATGATCTTTATTTGATCATAGAAGATGATATAAGTTCACAAGATTGAAGAATTTCAAGCCATTTGCAAAGTTGCCTTTTTGGGAAAATGACTTGTAATGGAAACTTGCCATTTTGGGAAACTTTTTCAACCCTTGCTTTTTGATTCAAAAATGCCTCAAATGAGAAAACTTTGGTCATGAAATTTGTAGAATGGATCATTTCCTTTTCAAAAAGTACAAGAACTCAATCTAATTCATTTTGGATCAAAAGTTATGGCTTGTCAAAGTTGGAAAAAATCACATAATTTCAAGTTATGTACCAAAGAGGCAAAGTTGCAAAATCACTTGCCAAGGTAAATTGAGACCTCAAAGTGACTTCTAATCTTTGCACAAACATAAACCAATGCCTAAAAATCAGAATGAATCAAAGGTTTGCCCATTTTCATGCCTTGTGGATCAAGAAACTTCAAAAGGGGCAAAAAGTCACAAAGTTGCAAAACCTATCACAAACCCTAATCCACTTGCTGCATTGCCTCTAATCCTTTTCCATGGCTCTCCCTGATTCAAGCTGCAGCCAAGCCATGCTTTGTACCCTCACTGCCATAGCCCATACCTCTCTTACACAAAACTTGAATTTTTTGCAAAAGACCCATACCAATCAGCCTGTGCCACACCAACTCCTCTGACCTCTCTAGTTGTGATAAGTGGACCAAATACAACATAACACACCACACAACACAAGCTGAAACCTCAGATTGCCATAGTTATCAAAAACTCTCCAACTTGCAAAACCCTTCGAATCTCTCAGCACACTCAACCAATCTCCAAACCAACTTCACCATTGATCTCAAGATGACTCACTGACCACAAACCAACCATTGGAACAGCCAAAAACCTCACATAAACCAAACACGATTTCTGACAAGTTTGCTTGCAATCTCCCAAATCAGCCAAAAGAAATTCCTTCCAAGCATCAAAACTTCATCAGGAGTTCAAGGGGAGTGGTTTGCACAAAGAGAGGAGGTCTGAAAGTCCAGAACTGAGAAAGCTCAAGCTCAGGTACCTCCTTGAAACATTTTTCCAGAACTCTTATTTTTTGTTTCAAAATGATTAAGCATGCTTCACTGATCACACTGAACTTGGAATTATTGAAAATGGTTGAGAAATGAGACTGTATTGCTTGTCTGAAATTTTTTCCATATTTATGTTCTTCTTCGAATCATGGGATTGAATGAAAAGAAATGAGTTTTGAGGGTGGATTCAGGTTCAGGGGGATGAGGGGAGTTGATCTGGAGCTTTAGAGCTCCAGAAATAACCTAGAAGTGAGGTTTTGGTTTTGCTCAGGGGAGGTGTGGCCGGAGAAGACGACCGGAGGTCTTTTCCGGCCACCTGAAAGTCATTAGGGATTTAAATGCGTTTAGGGTTCAGTTTGAATATGGACCATAGATTAGGCTAACTTTGGTTGACTCCCGCGTGTTTGAATGACCAGGATGACTTCACTTAGCCCTAATCCACGTCATTAGTTAATTAATTAGGTTTTTAAATTAATCCTCTCAGTTTGAATTTCAGCCACAAGATCTAGCGCTAGTCAACTCCCGCGCGTCCCATTTAAATCTCAGCCACTGGATCTGTTGACTTCTCATTAAAATTCATTTTAATTTCATTTTTCTTGCATTTTCTTTCTCATTTTATTAAAAATAGTAAAACAAATCACAAAAATCTCATTTTTTGCATGCTGACTTAGAATATTTTTCTCATTTCAAAAATATTTTTATTTTTATTTTTTGCATTAAAAATTATTTTTAAATCATTTAAATGATTATTTTTAATTAGTTAATGAAAATTAATTAATTAAAAATACATTTAGGTATTTAAAAATCACCAAAAAATTCACATTGCATTTAAAAACATTTAGAAACATTGTCCAACTCTCAAACCAAATTTCTTTTTTGTTCTTGATGCCTTTTGATCATTTTCATTGGATTTAATTTCATTTCAAGGCAATATTTTATGTCAAACTTCAAAAATTCCTTTCTGCCTAACCATTGAGAGTTGGAGGATGATTCTTTTTGCATTGCATCTTGCATAGCATGTAGTTTATAGGGTAAAATTGGTTTGAATTGATCTTGCATTTTCAATTTGTTTAGCATTTTTCTTGACAAGGTACTTTAAAACCCTAGCAATCTTAGGAAATTCATAACTTTCATTAGGTTAAGAGTTGGACCCCCTCCTTTGGGCAGTGAGTTTGTATAGGTTTATGGTATCTTTGGTTGCATTTTCAAATTTTTATCATGACATTTGCTTCTGGTTTTGGATTTTTGCTTTGTGTGATGCATATAACCCTAATTGTGCCTTCCCTTGCATCCATCTTGCATTTGCTTGCATCCATTTACTTGCCATGACATTTTGTGCATTCCTTTGATTCATAATACATCTTAGGACATATTAGAACCATGTTTGATCATTGTATCTTTCATTTGCCATGTTGTATGTTCATTACACTTCATAACTTTTCATGTACTTCCATGGTTCAATGCATGTCTCATTTACATCCTTATGCTTGTTTGATCATTCACATGCCTTGCCTTATGTTTGTATCATCTCTTAGCATCATTCACTTCATGATCTTGCTCCTGGTTTTGGTTTCCCTCATTGCATTTCATCTCATTTGCATTGCATTTCGTTTCTTATGCTAACATTTCAGGTGGTAAGTTGTTTGAGAAGTGAATTTGCCTTCACTTCTCATAATCTCTTTTCATCTCTTTCATACTTCCTTTGCTGCATTTTGTATGTGTATTAGAGTGAGCTTGCTCATTCATGTTCATCTCTTACTTTCTTTCTTCAAGCAACTTGTCTTCTTAAGTGAAGCAAGTTGTCTTGCTTCTCTTTGCTTCTTCCTCCTTTCATCTGCTTCTCTCCTTGGTGGTTCCTTGAAGATCTTTCCCCCTTGAGCCTCATAAACCCTAGGACCTCCAAGCATGATAACAATTAGGGTTTGATTAGTCCCCCATTAGTCTTACCTTTGTGTCATCTTTGAGTCTTCTCTTCTCACCTCATAATCAGGGACTAAACCCTAAAGGCTTTAAGGCTTTGTGATTAAGCTTATGCCTGCATCCTTCTATTAGGATGGAGTGTATAACTTTAATCCTAAGTGTTAAACCCTTAATGTGTTTAAATCCTTTAATCAATCCATCATAATAATCACTAAGACACCAAGCTTGTAACTTGGGCCTTGCATTAGGGTTTTAATTCTTCCTTAATTGGTTAAGAAGGACTAATCCTAGTGTTAATGGACAAGTCTCCCTCAAGTTGTCTTACAAACCATAAAAAACACTTCTTCATTCTATCATTAACTAAAATCCACTTAATAAAGGCTTTGTTTTGTCATGAGGTTAATCCCTAATCATGGATTAAGTTGAGGAGTCTTCCTCAACTTAAATGTTCTCATCTATTATCCTTCTATTAGGATGGTGTAATGAGTCCATTAAATCCTTGATTATGGCTTAAACTCATTACTTAACACTAAACAAAAACAACAAAAACATCTAAATAATCACAAGTAGGTTAATGATCTTAATCCTACATCAGGGTGATTAAGTGTGAGATGCTGACTTCACACTTAAGGTATTCTCATTACCCCTAATCAGAGGGAGGATGTGACGAGTTTACTAACCCATTGGTTTAGGCTTAAGCTCATTAACTTATGACAAATCCAAAAACAATAAAAGATTGAAAACACAAAAACAAACAATAATCGTCTCCTCCGAGATTCTTTTCTCTTCTCATTCACTCATAAACGAGAACTCGCTTCTTCCGTCTAATGCAAGACAGTTTGCACCTGAGCCAGACAGGTCATACACTTGAGCATAAACAAGCAAGCAGTTCATCAGTCAATTCATTTTCAGTCTCTTTGGGTCGAACTACGGTGTTCTGACTTCCTCATTGCACGAGAGGATACGTAGGCATAACTTAACAGTTATCGAACAAAAGTCTCTGTATATTCCCCCTCTTTCTAACCTTATTCTTTAAGCCTCATAGTCATGAACATTTCATTCTTATTCTTACACTGACACTTCATTTATACACTATACTCCTTTTACATTGACACTTGCATTCTTTCCAGTTTTTATACACAAATAGCACTGACACTCCCCCTTTAAAACACAAATCTTTTAAGCGTGGATCCCGTCGAGTACGGCGGATAATCTGGGTGCTAATACCTTCCCAGGTTGTAACCAACCCCCTTTCTCAGTCTCTCTGGTTCGCGACCGTATTATCCATATCTTTTCTTAGGTTTATGCAACATTACCTTTCCTTCGGGATAAAAATGCCTAGCTGGCGACTCTATTCATTTCATCTCTTTCGCCGACCGTTCGCGTCTGTACCCCTCTTGACCCTGTGTCATCAGGTGGGAGCGACACATTGTAGGAACCAGCTGATAATCGGGGAATGTGAAACAATGATGTTTAGGTTCAAAGAACTAAAACAGGACACTCAGATTGAGAAAGGGGGTTGGTTACGAACCAGAGAGACTGAGAAAGGGGGTTGGTTACAACCTGGGAAGGTATTAGCACCCAGATTGTCCGCCGTACTCGACGGGATCCACGCTTAAAAGATTTGTGTTTTAAAGGGGTAGTGTCAGTGCAATCTGTGTATACAATAGCTGGAAAAGAATGTACAGGTGTCAGTGTAAGAGAAGTGAAGTGCATAAATGTACAGTGTCAGTGTAAGAACAAGAATAAGATGCTCAAGATCATGAGGCTTAAAGAATGAAACTAGAAGGGGGGGGGGGGATGTACAGAGACTTTTGTTCGATAACCGTTAAGTTATGCCTACGTATCCTCTCGTGCAATGAGGAAGTCAGAACACCGTAGTTCGACCCAAAGAGACTGAAAGATGGATTGACTGATGAACTGCTTGCTTGTCTATGCTCAAGTGTATGACCTGTCTGGCTCAGGTGCTGACTGTCTTGCATTAGACGGGAGAAGCAAGTTCTCGTTTGTGAGTGAATGAGATGAGAAAAGAATCCCAAAGGAGACGATTATTGTTTGTTTTTTGTATTTTCAGTCTTTTATTGCTTTTTGGATTTTTGTCATAAGTTGATGAGCTTAAGTCTAAACCAATGGATTTGGTAAACTCATCACATCTTCCCTCTGATTAGGGGTAATGAGAATGCCTTAAGTGCGAAGTCAGATTCTCACACTTAATCACCTATGGTGTAGGATTAAGGTCATTAACCTACTTGTGATTATTTAGATGTTTTTGGTTTTTTTGTTTAGTGTTGAGTAATGAGGTTAAGCCATAATCAAGGATTAAACAGACTCATTACACCATCCTAAGAGAAGGATAATAGATGAGAATGTTTAAGCTGAGGAAAACTCCTCAACTTAATCCATGATTAGGGATTAAACTCATGACAAAACAAGCCTTTGATTAAGTGGATTTTATTTAATGATATGATGATGAAGTGGATTTTATGATTTGTAAGACAACTTGAGGGGGACTTGTCCATTAACACTAGGGTTAGTCCTTCTTAACCAATTAAGGAAGAATTAGAACCCTAATGCAAGGCCCAAGTTACAAGTATGAAGTCTTAATGATTATTAAGTGAATTGATTAAGAGATTTAAACACATTAAGGGTTTAGCACTTAGGATTAAAGTTATACACTCCATCCTAATAGAAGGATGCAGGCATAAGCTTAATCACAAAGCCTTAAAGCCTTTAGGGTTTGGTCCCTGATTATGAGGTGAGAAGAGATGACTCAAAAGAGACACAAAGGTAAAAACTAAAAGGGGAGACTAATCAAAACCCTAAACATTGTCATGCTTGGTTGTTCCTAAGGTTTGTGAGGTATACAAGAAAGATCTTCAATGGAACCACCAGGAGGCAGATGAAAGGATCAAGAGAAACAAAGCAACTTGCTTCATTCAAGAAGTCAAGTCACTTGAAGAGAGAAAGTAGGAAGAAGAAGAATGAGCAAGCTCACACTCAAACACAAACAGAAATGCAGCAATGGATGCAAGAGAGTGATGAAGATAAAGTTATGAGAAGTGAAGGCAAATTCACTTCTCAAAATCACTTACCACCTGAAAGGTTAGAAAAGAAATGCAATGCAATGCAAAATGGGATGAGATGACATGATGCAAACCAAAACCAGGAGCATGTTTATGATGATAATGATGCTATGAGATGATACAAACATGAAACAAGGCATGGAGATGATCATACAAGTTTATGAATGCAAATGAAGCAAGTTAGGAACCATGAACATACATGAAAAGTTATGAAGTACATATGGCATACAACATGGCTAATACATGATGCAATGATCAAACATGCTTTCAATATGTCTTATGATGTCAAATGACTCACATGGAAGCATGGAATGTCATGGCAAGTCATGTTATGCAAGAGAATGCAAGATGGATGCATATGGAAGCCCAAATTAGGGTTTATGGACAATGCATCAAACAAAAATCAAAATCAGAAGCAAACCCTAAGATAAAAAATTGAAAACACCACACAAAGGACCCTTAATCCTACATTAAACCAATGCCCAAAGGAGAGGTCTCAACTCCTAACCAATCTCAAGTTATGATTTTTACAAGTTTTTTAGGGTTTTAGGGTTCCTAAACAAGAAAATTATCAAACAAATTGAAAGTGAAAGATCAAATCATGGCCATTTAATCTCACAAACTTCATGCCAAACATAATGCAATGCAAAAAGAATCAATGTCCAACTCTTCATGGATAGGCAGAAATGATTTTTTGAACTTTGGATCAAAATAATGCACAAAAATGATTTTAATTCAATGAGAAATTCTTAAAATGCATCAAGATCAAAAAAGAAATTTGGTTTGAAGGTTGGACAATGTTTCTAAATGTCTTAGAACATTTCATGAATTTTTTGGTGATTTTTAAATACCTAAAAGTATTTTTAATAAATTAATTTCCATTAATCAATTAAAAATAAACTTTTAAATATTTAAAAATACTTTTTAAATGCTAAAAATGAAAATAAAAATATTTTTGTGTTTTAAAAATTATTTAAACTCTTGACAAAAAGTTTCATAATTTTTAAAACAATTTTGCTATTTTTAATAAATTATGCAAAACAATTATGAAATAAATGAATTAAACAAAGAAAAAGGGAAAGTCAACTGAATGGAGGGCTGGGATAGCTTCTGGGTTTGAATGGGTTGACTGCGCGCGTCATCTGATGGCCCATATTCAAACTGACTTAAACTCAATTAATTAAATAAATAATAGAGATTAGGGTTTAATGACCACATCTGGACCGTTCACACGCGCGCGAAGTCAACAGAGTCAAGGCATCCAACGCTCCAGATTCAAACTGCCTTAATGACTAGGATTATGCCCTAATGATTTTCAGGTGGCCGGAGAAGACCCCCGGTCGTCTTCTCCGGTGGGAACCCCACCTGAAAATCTCCAAAACTCTCAAAACCTAACCAAAATGAAATCTAAGAACATGGAAATGATCCCCATAACCCACTGAATCAAAACCCTAAGCTAGAAACCATTTATATTCCATTAATCTCATGAATCGAAACAAAGAAGATTTTAGGGCAAAACTTTCAGAAACAAATTAAACTCTCATCTCTCCACCATTTTCAAAACTAAAGGCATCAGAACAATCAGTGAAGCATATAGAACAACTTAAGAACTTAAAAAATGATTTCTGGAAAAAATGTTCTTGAGCTACTTGAGTTTCGAAGCTTTCACCCCAACAACTTTCTGACCTTTCCCTTTGATGCAATCCACTCTACTTGGTCCCCTGATGATCCTTGAATGCTTAGAAGGAGTTTATGTTGGCTGGTTTGAGAGATTAAACAAGTTCTGTTCAAGCTCAGTTGAAAATGGTGATGGTGATTCAGGCTGTTTCATGTCAATGTGAGTGGTTCTTTGTGATCAGGATGATGAGTGGAGAAGGTTTGTGGAGTTTGTTTGGGTGTTTATGGCCTGTGGAGTGAGTTTCGAATGGTTTTGCTTCTGAGAGTGGAAATGGTGGAATGATGTTCTTGCTTGATTCAGGCTTGTGTCTTGTTGGTTTTGGCTCAATGGAACATGGTGAAATGATTGGTGAAACTGGTTTGAATGTTTGTGGTTTGTGCAAAGAGTTTCGAAGGAAAAAGCAAGTGAGGATGATTTTGTGAATGTGATGTTGTGATCTGTTTCAGCCTTGCTTCTTGGGTGTTATGGCCAGCATTTTCCTTGCATAAAGAACTCCCATTGGTCAGGTGATGTGACCTGGCCTGCTGTGATTGGGATGTCTACTTTTGCAAAAAGTCCACTTTGTTGTAAGAGAGGCATGGGCTTGGTTCTAGGCTAGCACAAGTACATGGACTGGCGCAGCATGGCATGGAGAGAAGCTATGGCTGGTTCAGCATCCAAGACATCAAGTTGGTGAGGTGTGATGAGTGGTTTTGCAACTTGATCATTTCTAGCTCACATGTGATTTTCTTGTCCCACAAGCCATAAATCATGAGGAAACCTTGGTCCAATCTGAACTTTAGGACTTACATGATGCTTGTGTAATGGTTTGATGTCAATTAGAAGTCACAAGAATGCTTGGCACATGAAATTGCAAGTTTTCCTTTTGAGGCATAACTTGAAAATTAGTGATTTTTGCCAACTTTGACACACCATAACTTTTGATCCAAAATGAATTAGGTCAAGTTCTTGTACTTTTTGAAAAGGGAAAAATTTATTCTACAACTTTCATGACCAAAGTTTTTCCATTTGAAGCATTTTTGGATCAAAAAGTAAGGTTTGAAAAGTGGCATAAAATGGCATATTCTTGAAAAGTCAACTATGCCCAAAAAAGTCAACTTTGCAAAAACTTCAAATTCTTGAATTTTGTGAACTTCAACCTTCTTCCATGATCAAATAAAGATCATATACACTCAAAATGATGAAGATCACCCCTTGGTTGGGTCATTGGGGGCCTCAGATGCCCTGATTTTACACTGACTTGTCTGAAAAGTCAACTCTTGATCAGATGACTCCCCTATGGAATTTCTTCATGAAAATTGATATGAATACTCCCTATACCATATAGAGACCAATAGAAACAAGAATGATCACAAAAATTGGAGTTATGGCCTCTGAAACCAAAACCCTAATTTTAGGTCAACTGTGCAGTCAAACTTGGCTCTGCTTCCATACCAATCTCAGTTCTTGTGATCCTTTTGCATTTTTGACTTTGAGAGGATGTAATATGATATAAGAACACTCATGGATCCCTTTGAAGTGATTGGTAGCCTTTGGAGTGGCTCAAGAAGCTCTTGGATTGCTCAGATCACAAACCCTAGATGCAGATGACTTAAACTATGCAGTGAATCAAAAATGAGATATGAGATGATATGATTGTGTTTATGCATATGAAATGATCACAAGCCATGGTGAAATGAGTGAGGGCAAATTTGGGGTGTTTACAGCTGCCCCTATTCAAACATGAGTTAGCTGTGCAGGATGTAAGCAACGGCTTAACAGGCAAACAAGATAACTTGTGGTTGAATACCAAAGACAGTCCAAAATTTGCACTCACAGAATGAAGAAGAAAAGGGATATAGATTGTAAAAGAAAAAATAAAGTATATTGTAAAGTGTGGGCGACGGAGGACGAACGTCGAGCAGAGGACGACTGCTGGGTAAAGAGCAATGACGGGGATGGCCGACATGCTGAGAAAAGTATGTGAAGTAAAGCAATGACGGGGACGGCCGACATGCTGGGGATAAAAGATAAAGCCAAGACGGGGACGGCCGACTAGCCGGGGAAAGATAAGATTATGATGGGGACGGCCATCAGGATAAAGCTGTAGAATTCTCTGGGGATCAATGAAACATGACGGGGACGGTCATCAAGTTCATAAAGCAAGGTAACCGACGATGGGGATGGCCATCGGGCTAAAAGAAAAGGAAAAGGGACCACGACGGGGACGGCCATCGGGTTAAAGAATAAATGAAATAAACAGATGATGGGGTACGGCCATCAAAGGTGAAGGACGATCACCTAGCAGGGGACGGCTGCTCTGTTGGGTAATAAAGGAATTATGATGGGGACGGCCATCAAAGGTGGAGGACGACTGCTTGGTAGGGTACGGCTGCCGAAAATATCAACGATGGGGACGGCCATCGGATAAAAGGTCAACGATGGGGACGGCCATCGGACGAGCATGATGGAGGACGACCATCAAGAGGTGGAGGACGACCACCCAGCAGGGGACGGCTGCTCTCAGGGTTTATCATGACATAGGACGAATGTCAGATAACCAAAGATCAACAATGGGGACGGCCATTGGATAAAATGATGAAGGACGATCATCAACGGGTGGAGGACGATCACCTAGCAGGGGACGGCTGCTAAAATCAACGATGGGGACGGCCATCGGATGAGCATGATGGAGGACGACCATCAAGAGGTGGAGGACGACCACCTAGCAGGGTACGGCTGCTCTCAGGGTTTATCATAACACAGGACGAGTGTTAGATAAAAAGAAATATTTGCTCACTTGGCGATCTACTGGGGATATAGTAAACACGGACGAGTGTTTACAACCAAGAAAAGAAAGTATAAGTGTTTAGATGTTTTGTATAGATTAAAGATGCGGACGAGCATCCCTAAGACTACGATACGGACGAGTATCGGGTAGAAACAAATACTGACACACGTTCTGAGATGATGACACGGACGAGTATCAACTGGTTAACAGAGAACACGGACGAGTGTTGAATCTGAAGGGACTCTTCTGGGGAATGGTAGACACAGGCGAGTGTCTAAATTTGAGAAGACAAAAGTGTTTGACACGGTGTATGGATTAAAGATGCGGACGAGCATCCTTAAGACTATGATACGGACGAGTATCATGTAGAAACAAACGCTTGACGCATGTTCTGAGACGATGATACGGACGAGTACCATCTGGTTAACAAAGAACAAGGACCAATGTTGAATCTGTGGGGATATATAAGTATATACAAGATACGGACGAGTATCTGTATAGGTAGTATGAGTATATATAGATGAGTGTTTATCTGCTGGGGAGAGTGACACGGACGAGTGTCGAGAGAGAAAAGTATAATAATATCAACAAGTATATGGGTTGTAAAAATGTAGGCGACTGCGCCGGGGATACGACACGGACGGGTGTCAAGAAAGTGTATATAGGTATATGTGAGTGCAAAAAGGATGTCTTTGGCTTTCTGCTGGGAGATATGACATGGACGGGTGTCAAGGAGTATCTGTAGTGCGGGTGATCTTTTTTGTAAAGAGTGTTCAGGCGACTTTACTGGGGAAAGATGGCACGGACGGGTGTCAAAATGAGTATATACTGGTGTTTGTGGATTGTGAGGCTGCTGCTTTTGCTGGGAAACCTGGTGGGGATTTTTCTGTACATTGATGAGCTGTCATTATTCACAAGTGCTGATTCAAAACATGGCTTATGATTATGCTATGTGTTGGATTTTTACCGTAATGCTCCGTACTAGTCGGAATGCTACGCTTTGTGGGTAAACATGATGCGAATGCTATGATTATGCAAAGATACCAAACCGGGATTCAGATCCCGTTGCTGCGAAGATCTCTGGCCGATCTGCTTGGAATGGACATCCCAGCTGGGGGTGAGATCATTAGTAGATCTGATGATATGATATTTGCTTGGGGATTCGGGTCATTGATAGACCTATCCTTATAAATGAGAGACCCAACTGGGGGTTTGTAGAAGCTTTCTTCACTCTGTTGTGATCTTCTATGCACTGCTCTTCCGGATAGAGGCTGGAACTCTGTGGGGAGATAGCTCTCTGACTTTTGCGCTCGGCCGAGGGCGAGATGGCAGCTCGGTGGGGGAGGAAGAGAGATCATTGAGAGACCTCCCTAGGGATTCTGTTGAAGAGGATCCTTGACTCAGCCGGGGATATAGGTGCCTTCTGCGATACCTTCCCATTCTGATGGGGATAAGTAATAAGTGGCCAACTCAGCTGGGAGGGGTCATGAAAGGCAACTCAGCTGGGGAAAGAGCACTTTGGGTGCTAAAATTGAGTATGGATTTGCCAGCTTGCTGGGATGAAGCTTACATGCCCCAAATTGCATTCTGGATACCTGCAACCCTGAAAAAAGATAGAGAAACGCGCAAGATAATCCCGAGGTATCCTTTACTGGATTCCGTCATAGGAGTTAAGATACTTCTGAGAGTAAGCATATTTCCTGCAAGCATGTTTTTATTTGAAGATAAACATCTGTATTCTTATGCAATCAGTTTTTTCTTTTAAGACATCAGACATTTTTTGCAAATAAAATGTACAAAACGAGACATGACTGAAAATCTGATTTTATTAATTCACATGCCCCGAATTGGCGAGATACAATCAAAGGAACATATCCCCTGAAATGAGGAGATTGTTACAAATTGAGAAACAAAATGTTGGCAGTGTTGATGACGCTTTGAGGAGCTTCCTCTTCACTATGACCCGTATGACTTTTGACGTTTTTCTCATCTTGCTTTTTGAAGAATGTTGATTCTGATTGAAGCTTGATCTTTTCGAAGCTTACCAAGTTGTAGGTGATACAGACGAATTCAGAATGCAGTTGTTCGCTTATTCCCTTATTTTGCATGGATCGCCCTTTCGGGTTTTCAATCCATCGGGATACCCATTTTTGCCTGAGTTGTCCAATGCGGCTTTTCAACTCAGCGGGTGTACATTTTTGTTTATTTTCCCTTATTTTTGCCCGAGTCTTTTATTCTGTTTTTGACTCGCCGGGATGCCCTATTTTTCCTGGACTTACATTCTGTTTTTGTGTCCAACAGGTCATTTTATGCGAAGTATTTTTTAACTGCATCTGAATTTACAGGGGACGGGAAGTCTTCACCATCCATGGTGCTGAGCATCAACGCTCCACCAGAGAAGACTTTCTTCACTACAAATGGTCCTTCATATTTCGGAGTCCATTTGCCCCTGTGGTCTGTATGAGGAGGGAGGATTCTTTTCAGCACAAGATCTCCTACTTGGTACTCTCGGTGCCTGACTTTCTGATCGAAGGCTTTCTTCATTCTTTTCTGATATAACTGCCCATGACAGATTGCAGCCAATCTTTTCTCTTCAATCAGACTCAGTTGCTCGTATCGGGACCTAACCCATTCTGCTTCGTTCAGCTTAACATCCACCAGTACCCGGAGAGAGGGTAATTCAACTTCGACAGGTAGGACTGCTTCCATACCATACACGAGCTGATACGGTGTTGCCCCAGTGGATGTTCTGATTGACGTGCGGTACCCATGCAAGGCAAATGGTAGCATTTCATGCCAGTCTTTGTAAGTGACTACCATCTTCTGCACAATCTTCTTGATATTCTTATTTGCCGCCTCAACAGCGCCGTTCATCTTTGGCCTGTAAGGAGAAGAATTGTGGTGTTGAATCTTGAAGTCCCGGCACAGCTCTGCCATCATTTTGTTGTTTAAATTGGAACCATTATCAGTAATGATTAGCTCGGGAACTCCATATCGACAGATGATATCTCTCTTTAGAAATCTGGCTACCACTTGTCTCGTAACATTCGCATAAGAAGCTGCTTCGACCCACTTGGTGAAATAGTCAATGGCGACCAGGATGAACCTGTGGCCATTTGAAGCAGTTGGCTCGATCCTGCCAATCATATCAATGCCCCACATAGCAAAGGGCCAGGGTGAAGACATTATGTTAAGGGATTGGGAGGCACATGCACCTTATCCGCATAAATCTGGCATTTGTGGTACTTCCTGGCATAGGCACAACAGTTTGCATCCATTGTGATCCAGTAATAACCTGATCTTAACAATTTCTTAGCCATGGAATGCCCTCCTGCATGGGTACCAAAGGATCCTTCGTGCACTTCATGCATCAACAAGTCTGCTTCTGTCTTATCAACACATCTGAGGAGTACCATATCAAAGTTCCTTTTGTATAGAGACCCATCAGTGTTCAGAAAGAAACTACCAGCGAGCCTTCTCAAAGTCTTCTTATCATTGGAAGATGCCCCAGGTGGGTATGTTTGGTCCTCCAAGAAGCACTTAATGTCATGAAACCAAGGCTTATCATCTTTGACAACATCTGCTGCGAATACATATGCTGGTCTGTCAAGTCTGGACACTGAGATCTGAGGTACAGAGTTGGCAGTCTGAACTTTGATCATGGATGAAATGGTGGCAAGAGCATCTGCAAACTGATTCTCGTCCCGAGGGATGTACTCAAGCTTGACTGTTGCGAAGAAAGTCAATAACCTCCTTGTATAATCCCTGTAAGGTATCAGATGATCCTGGTGGGTGTACCATTTTCCATTGGTCTGATTAACTACCAGAGCTGAATCTCCGAATACTGTCAATGTCTTGATCCTGAGGTCAATGGCTTCCTCAAGACCCATAATGCAAGCTTCGTATTCAGCTTCGTTGTTAGTGCAGTTGAAAGTGAGCTTTGCCGAGAAAGGCATGTGAACTCCTTTAGGTGTAATGAGTACTGCACCAACACCACGACCATTCATATTAACAGCCCCATCAAACATCATAGTCCATTCTTCTTCCGGGTCAGGCCCTTCAGTGTGAATGGGCTTTTCATGATCTTTTGCTTTTATGAACATGATGTCTTCATCAGGGAAGTCAAATCTCATAGGCTGGTAGTCATCAATGGGTTGCTCAGCAAGATATTCAGACAATACACTGCCCTTGATGGCTTTTTGAGATGTGTATTGGATGTCATACTCTGTGAGGATCATCTGCCATCTTGCAACCCGTCCGGTAAGTGCTGGCTTCTCGAATATGTACTTGACTGGATCCATCTTTGAGATCAACAAAGTAGTGTGGGTCAACATATACTGTCTCAGTCGGCGAGCAGCCCACGCTAAAGCACAACAAGTTTTCTCGAGCAGTGAATAACGTTGTTCACAGTCGGTAAACTTTTTTCTTAGGTAGTATATTGCATACTCTTTTCGACCAGACTCGTCATGCTGGCCCAACACACACCCCATTGACTCTTCTAATACTGTCAAGTACATGATCAGAGGTCTTCCTTCAACTGGAGGCATAAGGATTGGAGGTTCTTGCAGGTATTCCTTGATCTTGTCAAAAGCCCTCTGGCAGTCGTCGTTCCACCTGACCGTCTGTTCTTTTCTCAGTAGTTTGAACAAGGGTTCACAGGTTGCCGTAAGGTGAGATATGAACCGTGAAATGTAGTTCAATCGACCTAAGAACCCTCGAACTTCTTTCTCAGTTTTCGGTGCAGGCATCTCTTGGATGGCTTTGACTTTATCAGGGTCAACTTCAATCCCTTTCTCACTTACAATAAATCCCAGCAGCTTACCAGATCGCACCCCGAATGTGCACTTGTTGGGGTTCAGCTTTAATTGGTATTTCCTCAGACGCTTGAATAACTTCAGTAGATTCACCAGGTGGTCTTCTTCATTAAGGGACTTGGCAATCATGTCATCCACATAACATTCTATTTCTTTATGAATCATATCGTGGAATAATGTCACCATAGCCCGTTGATACGTTGCGCCAGCATTCTTGAGCCCAAATGGCATTACCTTGTAGCAGAACGTGCCCTAGGGTGTGATGAAGGTTGTCTTCTCCATGTCTTCAGGTGACATTTTGATCTGATTGTATCCTGAAAATCCATCCATGAAGGAGAATACCGAGAACTGAGCCGTATTATCCACCAATACATCAATGTGAGGTAAAGGAAAATCATCTTTCGGGCTGGCTCTGTTCAGATCCCGGTAGTCAACACACATTCTTACTTTGCCGTCTTTCTTAGGCACAGGTACTATGTTAGCGACCCACGGCGGATAGCTAGTCACAGCAAGGAACCCGGCGTCCCATTGCTTTTGTACCTCCTCCTTGATCTTCATTGCCATGTCCGGGCGAGTACGGCGCAGTTTCTGCTTAACTGGCGGGCATTCTTCCCTCAAAGGCAGCTTGTGCACAACAATGTCGGTATCCAATCCTGGCATATCTTGATAAGACCAAGCAAACACATCCACATACTCTTGAAGCAGGTCAATCAGTTGTCTCTTCACTGAGTCTTGTAAGCAGGCCCCGATTTTAACCTCTTTCACGTCTTCATCTGTACCAAGATTAATCACTTCAACCTCCTTCTGATGAGGAGTGATAACCTTTTCCTCCTGTCTTAACAACCTGGCTAGCTCTTCAGGAAGCTCATACTCTTCTTCAACCCCTTCATCGGCTTGATTGATCGGATTGTCAAAGTCATACGAAGTCATAGCCGTGCTGTTGTCGGTGTTGTCTGGAAGGCACACTCTGCAAGGGTTCAGTTGGTTCATTTTAGTGATTTGATTTTAATCTTGCTTGAGAAAAGTGAAATAAAATTATCATTTTGAAAACACTGCCATTTATTTTTGTACAAAAAGAAAAATGGAAAAACAGTGAACGGAAAAAAAGACTCATTTGCAAAAAGATGTCTGATATTTCATTGATTAATCTTGTTTGCACAAAAAGTACAGATGGCCCGATTACAAAATGAGTCTTGTCATCTTGGGCAAGATGCAAGACTTTGATGCATGCTATAAAAATACAGGAAATAATAATTACTCTGCATGAGTAACTTTTATAATTTCCTGGGAAGACCAGTTTGAGATACTGCTCCCCGGGATCTTTGGACGAATCCAGCTTTCTAGGTTGCGCTCTTCTTCCAACTCGTCTTCCAGACAGTTGATATCATCAGGGGTGAGCATCCCCCCACTCACAAAGTTGGGCTCTTTTGCAGCCTCTGCTTGATCTTGTTGAGTTGGTTTGTAACCCAACCCAAATCTGTCCTCTTTCTTCTCCACCGATAACAGTTTGCCCCAGCCTTGGGCGTTTCCCCCCTCAACAACCTTCCGGGCTTGTTGGTATGATGATATTGAAGTACCAGGCACAGCAGATGTTTCATTGACATTCAAGGCTTCGAAACCTTGGCTCATTGTTTCATGGATCTCCCCATCCATCTCAATGTACTTATAGGTAGCCAGGTGGCTGACAAAAATATCCTCCTCTCCACAGATTGTAACGATTTGACCCTCCCACTCATATTTTAACTTCTGGTGAAGGGTAGAGGTCACGGCGCCAGCGGCGTGAATCCATGGCCTACCCAATAGACAGCTGTAGGCAGGCTGTATATCCATCACGTAGAAAGTCGTTTTGAAGGTCTGCGGGCCAATCGTTATGGGCAACTCAATTTCTCCCAGAACCGATCTCTTTGAACCATCAAAGGCTCTCACCACCAGGTTGCTGGGTCTCAATGCCAATCCATCGTATTCTAGCTTCACCAGGGCCTTCTTAGGTAAGACATTGAGGGATGACCCCGTGTCTACCAGCACATGGGAAAGGACAGCACCTTTACATTCCATGGTTATGTGCAAGGCTTTGTTATGGTTGCGGCCTTCCGTTGTCAAATCAGTGTTGGTGAACCCTAGTCCGTGACTAGCATTAACATTTCCAACTACAGCTTCTAGTTGATTGACAGTGATCTCTTCAGGCACGTAAGCTGCGTGCAAGACTTTGAGTAGTGCATTCCGATGGGCTTCGGAGCACATGAGCAATGATAGGATTGAGATCTTGGAAGGCGTCTGATGAAGCTGATCTACTATTTTATAATCACTCTTCTTGATGATTCGCATGAACTCATCAACCTCTTGGTCAAAGGGTGTTTTCAAGGCTTCTTTAACGGTCTGCTCTTCCTGCACCAAGCTTTTTCCTTTTGCTTTAGCAGCAGCTTCTGCTTCGGCAGTGGGTCTCTGAATTTGTGGAGCGAAAAGACGTCCGCTTCGAGTGAAGCCTCCGCCTCCTCCCACATTGTCAATTTGTGGTGCAGGGGTTGATGATTCAAAAGTGATTCTTTGTCCTTCACAGTACAGGTCAGAGCCGTAATGCCACGGGATGGCATTGCTGCTTTCATAAGGTACTGGTCCAGGCACCGTGATAGTGACTGGACTGACTGCAGCTGCGGAAGGAATTGCGATAGTCTGTGGATCATAATAAATTGTGACTGGTGCTCTGATGGGAGCAGCACCTTCTGAGTTGTAGGCGGAGTTGTTTTCAGGATCATAAAATATTGTGACAGTTGAGACATCTTCATGATTTGTTGCTGATGTTGTAGGAGACATTGTTGGAAGGATGGATGTTGTTGTTGTAGGAGTTTCAAAATGAAGTGGTGCTGGAGTTGTAGAAGAAAAATTTGTTGATAACTGATCAGTTGAGATAATAGATGATGTACTTGTTGATGAAGCCGAAGAATTGTCAGGAACAATGGTTGTTGCAGTTGTAGGAGGTTCTGGAGTTGTTGCTGATGAGATTGTTGGATTTGTTGGACATGATGTGGTGATCTGAAGTTGGCCACTCTGAATGAGACCGTCTATGCCATTCCTCAGGTTATCGCACCCATTGGCTGAAATATTGCAGTAAGCACACCCCAACTCACACCCCGGGAACATCTGACATTCGAGGAGCTGAGCCTTAATTTCCACCAACGGTGTCCGGATCTGACCCACACTGGTTATTAAATAAGACGGCTTGTCTTCTTCAATAGCGTTAATCCCGGGACCACCGTGATTTGGCATGGGGTTCTTATTGACATTAGGTGGTGGCGCGAAATTCAGAGCTTTTGAGTCTACCAAGTCTTGTACCTTCATGTGCAAAGCTCTGCACTTTTCTGTACTGTGGCCAGGTGCATTTGAATGGAAGGCACACCTGGCGTTGGAGTCATAATTCCTGGGTAGACTGTTGGGATCTGGAGGTGCCAACGTCCTTAGCTCAACTAGGTTGATTATCAGGAGTTGTGGCAGCAATGTAGCATATGGCATAGGGATCAGATCGATTACCCTGTTGGCTTGAGAAGGCCTCTGTTGGAATGGCCTTTGCTGGTTATTGTTGTTGGTGTTGCTGTTGTTGTAATTTCTCGGAGGATACTGATTCTGTTGATGGTACTGAGGTTGTTGTTGATAGTTTTGTTGCGGAGGTTGATAAACTGGTTGAGGATGAGCTGGAGCGGGAATGGTGACTGCTGCCACTGATCTGTGAACATATGGAGGTCTGCCCCTGTTGGTGTGGATGGCATTGGTCTCGCCAGTTCTTCTCGGGCCCGCAAAAGGCTTTCTTTCATTACTGGATGAGCTTGCACCGTTGTCTGAGATCTTACCCATCTTCAATAGGCTTTCAATTCTCTCCCCGGCTATGACTACATCTACAAAGCTAGTGGAAGAGAAAGCAGCCAGCCTGTCAATATATGTCCCCTGGAGGGTGTTCATAAACATATCTGCCATTTCCCTTTCAGACATAGGTGGTTGAACAGCAGCAGCCAGTTGCCTCCATCTCTGGGCATATTCTCGGAAACTTTCTCTTGACGACTGTGACATTCCCATTAGGAGGGTCCTGTTGGGTGCCATGTCCAGGTTATACTGATACTGTCTGATGAAGGCCTCTGCCAGGTCCTTCCAGCATCTAATGGTTGCCCTTGTCAAGTGAGAGTACCATTCTCTTGACGCTCCAGTTAAGCTATCCTCGAAATAGAACATCCAGAGCTTCTCATCCATAGTATAGGCCTTCAGCCTCCCCAGAAATGATTGTAAATGAGTCCGGGGGCATGAAGTCCCGTTGTATTTCTCAAAACAAGGAGGCTTGAACTTATGGGGAATCCTGACCCCGTCTACCAAGCCCATGTCCATGACGTCGAAACCCAAAGAGTTTTGAGACTCTAAGGACCTCAATTTCTCAGCTATCTCATCCAGCCTTCTATCATAAGCTTCTTCCCCAGCACCCATTACTGTGAATTGATCCTCTTGGGGGTCTTCTTGAAGTACCCTGGCTGCAGTGGCAGTCCCTTGAACATTTGCAGGGATGTTGACCTCAAGATGGAGGTGGGGGCCAAATACAGGGGGATTTACATGAGGTTGGACCCTTTCATTGTTGCTGGTGCCGGCAGTCCCTATATGTGGGTCTTCTTGATTTTGCCTTTCCACCATGGCCCTCAATCTTTCCTGGCTCTGAGCCATGTTGTTCATCACTTCCATAAACTGAGTCATCTGGTTCCTCATTTCTAGCCTTTCGTTCGCCATTTGATTTCTGACCTCAGTAAGGTCCTGCTGCATCTGATCCATTTGAATGCCCGGAAGGTTGCTACGGGTCGGATAACGGTGCAGACGGTTGAGGGGAAATACCCGGCGCCGAGCAATAGTTCCTGAACATCACAACAGAGTTAGTGGCAATAAAACAAAAACCTACAAAACAAACAAAGGGTTAGCATGCAATGCAGTATGCTTATTTGTTTTCAAGGTATCCGGCTTGGCATTCAGTTTTGACCCTTCCAGACCCTTGAAGATGTTGTTGACGTTGCTTTCGAAGTGAAACTTGGATGGAACAAACTAATACATATATTACAAAAGCAAAAATGTACATAGTTTGTTTTACAAATACAAGCCCTCGGAGGGGTCAAAATACATTACAGGAAAATAAAAGTACATGGAATGAAAGCAACAACAAACAAATGGTCAAACACCAAGACCAAACTCATCCTCACGAACTTCCTTGAGAAGTGCTTCGGTCACAGGATCAGCCGGACGCTCCGTGAGATTCCTGATGAGGAGATTCCGGATCGTAACAGCTGCTGTTAGCTTCTTGTGCTGACTTTGGTCCTGTGACCTCTTCACTCCTGCTTTGATCTTCAGCTCTGATATCTCCTTCTGGGCTGCTGCCAAGGCTTCTTGCTGTTCTTTTGCACTAGCTTCCAGTTGCTCCATCTTGTCTTGAACTCTCTTGTCCTCCAGAGTACGAGCCTCGGTGATCCTGACCCACCGAGCTTGACTCTCCTTCAGATACAAGTCTGTCCTTGCTCTCTGGAACTGGGCTTCCTTGCAAGCATTCTTCAGAATTTGTTCTCCAGCTTTAGACTTTTTGATATAATCCCCAGACTTCTCAATCTTAACCAGATGCTCCACTCTCAGCATCTCTAGCCTCTCAATCTCCATCCTACCATCACTCCTCTCCCGGAGAGTCTTCTGCAAAGCCTGAGTTAACTTCTCATTTCTTTCCTTCAAGCTCTCAAACTCCTCCAAACTGATAGTGGCAGGGGGTGGTGCTGAAGATGATTCAGGCATATCTTCTATGGTAAAGGGCATCCCAGAGAATTGAGCCCTGGCACGGGACCATTCATAATATTGTGCTGATGCCAAATTGCTGCACTTCCCCAGAATGGTTATTCCCTTGGTTTGAACATGATCCCAGGCCCAGGCTGCCTGCCTAACAGTAGCCAGATTAGGCTTGTTCTCACAATAAAGAGTCTCAACCAAGTCCTGTGCCTTAGGAGTGTGGACCAGTGCATAGCCCAGTTGTCTTTTGAACAGCAGAGGGTTGTAATTGATACTACCCTTGACTCCTATTAGGGGCACATTGGGAAAATGCCCACAGCTGGTGATGATATCCCTGCCTTTGGTGCTTTGGGTGCACCATCTGATATCGGCTGAAGTTAGTGCAGTGAGTCTCTTAGCCCAGTTTTTCTGCTGACGAGGATTCAAAAATGCATCTGTCCTGGGTAGATGCCTGAGAAGCCAAGTATGGAACAATGGAGCACAACACCTCACTAATCTTCCCCTCTGCTTTTCATTCCTCTGATGCACTGAATAGTAGAGGTCCCCCAACAAAGTGGGCACTGGGTTCTTCAGGATGAAAAGATGGATTGCATTCTTACTAATGAATCGAGGCTCATATGCAAACAATACAATTCCATATATGCTCAGGGCCAATAAAGCACAGATAGCTTTCCACTCTCCTAAAGAGGCTTTCAGGGTAGCTTGAGAGATCAAGAAATCCAGATGGAAGCCAGGGATTCCAGCTTTAGAAGTCATATGTTGTTCAATCAGGACAGGTTCCAGATGCAAAGCCTTTGCTACTTCTCCATTACCAGGAAAGGCCATCTCAGGGTTGAAAGGGATTCCACCCCTGATAGGCATACCAACCAATGATGAGTATTCTTCTAATAGAGGGCCTAGCTGAAAGTCCTGGAAAGTAAAACATCTCAGTGGGGGATCATAGAACTGAATGCAAGTGTGGATCAGGCTTCTCTGTGAAGGGTCCAGATCCATAACCATATCAAGTATATCTCCATAATGTTCCCTGAACAATGGTATGTGATCTGGAGTGATCAGGGTCTGAATCCTCCTGATGTCAGATAGCTCTGGCTAGAAGAAGTGGTAGGTGATGTTACTCTTTTTAGGAGCCATGATGCTGAAGATGAGTAGAGACAGGTGCTGATGATAACACTGAAGAATGAGCCACTGATTGGCTGGTGCAAGTGACTGAGGTAGATAGCTGATAGCTGAAGCAGGTGCTGATGAAGGTAGGTCAATACTGAAGATGGGGTCAAAACCAAAACCAAAGGTGAAAGTGGATACCCTGAAACACAAATAAGCAAATGTCAATATGATGCAATGTTTATGTATGCAAATGATATGCAAGGGTTTGTGACTGAGCTGGATCTGATCAATTGCTCTGATATAGGTCCAAATATGTCCAAGAATTCCAGATGGAGGTCTATAAATCCAGTAACCAAGGTGGGGGACTCAAATAAAGAGCCACATGTCCAAGGTTTTAGAATCACAAGAACTATTCCAACATGAAGTATTCTTAATCAAGTCAAAGTAATAGGGTATTCTGAGGTCAAGGTACCTGCAAACCTGTAAACAGCCCAACCCCCTCACAGGTGGTGTTCTAAAACAAGGATCCCCAGACTTGGATCAGTTATGAGAAGTGTAAACACTTCTAACCCGGAGGTATATAGTTTACAATAACCATAAAAGTTCCTCCTCTAATTCATCTCAGTTTCTGAAGGCCAATACTAAAAGGTCATCCAGACTTAGCAGGCTTCCCAGATAGCCCTAGCATTGCAGGAAATCTGCAACACAGAGTTCTCAAGAAGAAACCCATATCTGAACCGTGTTTCATATTCCCGCACCAGACCGAGATGGAATGGGAAAGAATATGATTCACTCTAGCCTAGGTGTCACTCAGGTCCCAGGTATAGGACCTTAACTCTCAATGGAACACCCACCCACCAAAGCAAACAAACAGATCCAGCCAGACAACATGACAGTATGATATATGTAAAGCACTAAAGAAAGCAGTAAAGCAACTGTACATAAAGCAAAAATACATACAAATACAAGCACAAATAGCACATAACACCCTAGTAAACACAAATCAAACAAGCGCTAGGAGGAACCCACAAAAAGAACCGGAAGCCCTGGTTGCAGTATAAGGGTCCCCAGCAGAGTCGCCAAGCTGTCGCTCCCAAAGATTTGCATCCCGGTACAAGCACGAACGGTCGGCGAAAGGGACAATGAGAACACACAGCCGTGAACTCACTGGAGATGAATAGAGTCGCCAGCTAGGCATTTTTATCCCGGAGGAAAGGTAATGCTGCATAAACCTAGAAAAGATGGATAAGACGGTTGCGAACCAGAGAGACTGAGAAAGGGGGTTGGTTACAACCTGGGAAGGTATTAGCACCCAGATTGTCCGCCGTACTCGACGGGATCCACGCTTAAAAGATTTGTGTTTTAAAGGGGTAGTGTCAGTGCAATCTGTGTATACAATAGCTAGAAAAGAATGTACAGGTGTCAGTGTAAGAGAAGTGAAGTGTATAAATGTACAGTGTCAGTGTAAGAACAAGAATAAGATGCTCAAGATCATGAGGCTTAAAGAATGAAACTGGAAGGGGGGGATGTACAGAGACTTTTGTTCGATAACCGTTAAGTTATGCCTACGTATCCTCTCGTGCAATGAGGAAGTCAGAACACCGTAGTTCGACCCAAAGAGACTGAAAGATGGATTGACTGATGAACTGCTTGCTTGTCTATGCTCAAGTGTATGACCTGTCTGGCTCAGGTGCTGACTGTCTTGCATTAGACGGGAGAAGCAAGTTCTCGTTTGTGAGTGAATGAGATGAGAAAAGAATCCCAAAGGAGACGATTATTGTTTGTTTTTTGTATTTTCAGTCTTTTATTGCTTTTTGGATTTTTGTCATAAGTTGATGAGCTTAAGTCTAAACCAATGGATTTGGTAAACTCATCACATCTTCCCTCTGATTAGGGGTAATGAGAATGCCTTAAGTGCGAAGTCAGATTCTCACACTTAATCACCTATGGTGTAGGATTAAGGTCATTAACCTACTTGTGATTATTTAGATGTTTTTGGTTTTTTTGTTTAGTGTTGAGTAATGAGGTTAAGCCATAATCAAGGATTAAACAGACTCATTACACCATCCTAAGAGAAGGATAATAGATGAGAATGTTTAAGCTGAGGAATACTCCTCAACTTAATCCATGATTAGGGATTAAACTCATGAAAAAACAAGCCTTTGATTAAGTGGATTTTATTTAATGATATGATGATGAAGTGGATTTTATGATTTGTAAGACAACTTGAGGGGGACTTGTCCATTAACACTAGGGTTAGTCCTTCTTAACCAATTAAGGAAGAATTAGAACCCTAATGCAAGGCCCAAGTTACAAGTGTGAAGTCTTGATGATTATTAAGTGAATTGATTAAGAGATTTAAACACATTAAGGGTTTAGCACTTAGGATTAAAGTTATACACTCCATCCTAATAGAAGGATGCAGGCATAAGCTTAATCACAAAGCCTTAAAGCCTTTAGGGTTTGGTCCCTGATTATGAGGTGAGAAGAGATGACTCAAAAGAGACACAAAGGTAAAAACTAAAAGGGGAGACTAATCAAAACCCTAAACATTGTCATGCTTGGTTGTTCCTAAGGTTTGTGAGGTATACAAGAAAGATCTTCAATGGAACCACCAGGAGGCAGATGAAAGGATCAAGAGAAACAAAGCAACTTGCTTCATTCAAGAAGTCAAGTCACTTGAAGAGAGAAAGTAGGAAGAAGAAGAATGAGCAAGCTCACACTCAAACACAAACAGAAATGCAGCAATGGATGCAAGAGAGTGATGAAGATAAAGTTATGAGAAGTGAAGGCAAATTCACTTCTCAAAATCACTTACCACCTGAAAGGTTAGAAAAGAAATGCAATGCAATGCAAAATGGGATGAGATGACATGATGCAAACCAAAACCAGGAGCATGTTTATGATGATAATGATGCTATGAGATGATACAAACATGAAACAAGGCATGGAGATGATCATACAAGTTTATGAATGCAAATGAAGCAAGTTAGGAACCATGAACATACATGAAAAGTTATGAAGTACATATGGCATACAACATGGCTAATACATGATGCAATGATCAAACATGCTTTCAATATGTCTTATGATGTCAAATGACTCACATGGAAGCATGGAATGTCATGGCAAGTCATGTTATGCAAGAGAATGCAAGATGGATGCATATGGAAGCCCAAATTAGGGTTTTTGGACAATGCATCAAACAAAAATCAAAATCAGAAGCAAACCCTAAGATAAAAAATTGAAAACACCACACAAAGGACCCTTAATCCTACATTAAACCAATTCCCAAAGGAGAGGTCTCAACTCCTAACCAATCTCAAGTTATGATTTTTACAAGTTTTTTAGGGTTTTAGGGTTCCTAAACAAGAAAATTATCAAACAAATTGAAAGTGAAAGATCAAATCATGGCCATTTAATATCACAAACTTCATGCCAAACATAATGCAATGCAAAAAGAATCAATGTCCAACTCTTCATGGATAGGCAGAAATGATTTTTTGAACTTTGGATCAAAATAATGCACAAAAATGATTTTAATTCAATGAGAAATTCTTAAAATGCATCAAGATCAAAAGAGAAATTTGGTTTGAAGGTTGGACAATGTTTCTAAATGTCTTAGAACATTTCATGAATTTTTTGGTGATTTTTAAATACCTAAAAGTATTTTTAATAAATTAATTTCCATTAATCAATTAAAAATAAACTTTTAAATATTTAAAAATACTTTTTAAATGCTAAAAATGAAAATAAAAATACTTTTGTGTTTTAAAAATTATTGAAACTCTTGACAAAAAGTTTCATAATTTTTAAAACAATTTTGCTATTTTTAATAAATTATGCAAAACAATTATGAAATAAATGAATTAAACAAAGAAAAAGGGAAAGTCAACTGAATGGAGGGCTGGGATAGCTTCTGGGTTTGAATGGGTTGACTGCGCGCGTCATCTAATGGCCCATATTCAAACTGACTTAAACTCAATTAATTAAATAAATAATAGAGATTAGGGTTTAATGACCACATCTGGACCGTTCACACGCGCGCGAAGTCAACAGAGTCAAGGCATCCAACGCTCCAGATTCAAACTGCCTTAATGACTGGGATTATTCCCTAATGATTTTCAGGTGGCCGGAGAAGACCCCCGGTCGTCTTCTCCGGTGGGAACCCCACCTGAAAATCTCCAAAACTCTCAAAACCTAACCAAAATGAAATCTAAGAACATGGAAATGATCCCCATAACCCACTGAATCAAAACCCTAAGCTAGAAACCATTTATATTCCATTAATCTCATGAATCGAAACAAAGAAGATTTTAGGGCAAAACTTTCAGAAACAAATTAAACTCTCATCTCTCCACCATTTTCAAAACTAAAGGCATCAGAACAATCAGTGAAGCATATAGAACAACTTAAGAACTTAAAAAATGATTTCTGGAAAAAATGTTCTTGAGCTACCTGAGTTTCGAAGCTTTCACCCCAGCAACTTTCTGACCTTTCCCTTTGATGCAATCCACTCTACTTGGTCCCCTGATGATCCTTGAATGCTTAGAAGGAGTTTATGTTGGCTGGTTTGAGAGATTGAACAAGTTATGTTCAAGCTCAGTTTAAAATGGTGATGGTGATTCAGGCTGTTTCATGTCAATGTGAGTGGTTCTTTGTGATCAGGATGATGAGTGGAGAAGGTTTATGGAGTTTGTTTGGGTGTTTATGGCCTGTGGAGTGAGTTTCGAATGGTTTTGCTTCTGAGAGTGGAAATGGTGGAATGGTGTTCTTGCTTGATTCAGGCTTGTGTCTTGTTGTTTTTGGCTCAATGGAACATGGTGAAATGATTGGTGAAACTGGTTTGAATGTTTGTGGTTTGTGCAAAGAGTTTCGAAGGAAAAAGCAAGTGAGGGTGATTTTGTGAATGTGATGTTGTGATCTGTTTCAGCCTTGCTTCTTGGGTGTTATGGCCAGCATTTTCCTTGCATAAAGAACTCCCATTGGTCAGGTGATGTGACCTGGCCTGCTGTGATTGGGATGTCTACTTTTGCAAAAAGTCCACTTTGTTGTAAGAGAGGCATGGGCTTGGTTCTAGGCTAGCACAAGTACATGGACTGGCGCAGCATGGCATGGAGAGAAGCTATGGCTGGTTCAGCATCCAAGACATCAAGTTGGTGAGGTGTGATGAGTGGTTTTGCAACTTGATCATTTCTAGCTCACATGTGATTTTCTTGTCCCACAAGCCATAAATCATGAGGAAACCTTGGTCCAATCTGAACTTTAGGACTTACATGATGCTTGTGTAATGGTTTGATGTCAATTAGAAGTCACAAGAATGCTTGGCACATGAAATTGCAAGTTTTCCTTTTGAGGCATAACTTGAAAATTAGTGATTTTTGCCAACTTTGACACACCATAACTTTTGATCCAAAATGAATTAGGTCAAGTTCTTGTACTTTTTGAAAAGGGAAAAATGTATTCTACAACTTTCATGACCAAAGTTTTTCCATTTGAAGCATTTTTGGATCAAAAAGTAAGGTTTGAAAAGTGGCATAAAATGACATATTCTTGAAAAGTCAACTATGCCCAAAAAGGTCAACTTTGCAAAAACTTCAAATTCTTGAATTTTGTGAACTTCAACCTTCTTCCATGATCAAATAAAGATCATATACACTCAAAATGATGAAGATCACCCCTTGGTTGGGTCATTGGGGGCCTCAGATGCCCTGATTTTACACTGACTTGTCTGAAAAGTCAACTCTTGATCAGATGACTCCCCCATGGAATTTCTTCATGAAAATTGATATGCATACTCCCTATACCATATAGAGACCAATAGAAACAAGAATGATCAAAAAATTTGGAGTTATGGCCTCTGAAACCAAAACCCTAATTTTAGGTCAACTGTGCAGTCAAACTTGGCTCTGCTTCCATACCAATCTCAGTTCTTGTGATCCTTTGTCATTTTTGACTTTGAGAGGATGTAATATGATATAAGAACACTCATGGATCCCTTTGAAGTGATTGGTAGCCTTTGGAGTGGCTCAAGAAGCTCTTGGATTGCTCAGATCACAAACCCTAGATGCAGATGACTTAGAAACTATGTAGTGAATCAAAAATGAGATATGAGATGATATGATTGTGTTTATGCATATGAAATGATCACAAGCCATGGTGAAATGAGTGAGGGCAAATTTGGGGTGTTTACAATCATGTCTTCATCAAATCCTGAAGTAACCAAGTCAAGTAGGTGACCATGCTTCTTGATGAACTGGGATCTTTCAGAAACTTGAGAGACTAATTCCTTAAGCTTAGGAGGTATCCCTACAAAGTTGATCCGAATAGTATTCCTACGAGCAGAAGCCATGACCTGCAACAAAGATAAATCCTTTGGTCCTTGAAATGGTTAGTGAAAATGCTATGCTTATGATGTCATGATGTTATGATGTTATGCTCAATCACAAACATGTGGCACACACAAACAAGTCACACAATAGCCCTAGGTTTGAAGGCTTGCATGAGGTTTAAAGGTAAGTACCCTCCCCTGAAGTTTAGTTGGTTCATCCTGTCCTACAAAAGTAACCAGGTTCTAAGGGATCTCAATATCACTGATCCTTCCCAGGGGTGGTTGTTCAGTAGGCAACTTACTTGCCAACCAAAACCCTCCAAGTTTAGGATCTCAATGAGTGTAGCATCGAGTATCAACCAACTCCAGTCTTCACCAAAGCTGGCTATCTCACTACTTTCTAAAGGCCAAGATGGGATGAATAGGGTTCTAAAAGTCAGTTAGTGTATTGACAACATATGGCAGCCTTATATTATCCTCAACTTACTTAAGGAACATAAGCACCAACCAAGAAGTCACACTAACTATGGCCACCAGATCAACCATATCGGTATACGCCGTACAGTTTCCTTGGTCTATTGCCATTTACCTAAGGTACACAAGATCTGGGTTAGGATCTTTCACACATAAATCCCAACAAGTAATATAAAGAAAACAAGGCAAACAATTTAAGTGATCTAATTCCTAAGGGCACCCCTCTTTTATTAAGTCCTCAGTAGAGTCGCCAGTTCTGTAACACGGTGGGAGAACTGACTTTTAGTCATGTTGCGGATAGCAAGAGTCGCCACCGACTTTTATTTTATCCATAAGGAAAGGACATAAAAGAACAGGAAAGACCTATTTTTAAAGACTTGAGTTCGGGGGGTAGGTTATATAAAGGGAAGGTGTTAGCACCCTTTATATCCATGGTTATCCATGGGCTCTTAGTTACTTAGCTCACTTAAATTGTTTTTGAAATGTGTGATTAGAAAAATTTCTTTAAGTACTTTGTAATGACCCTCGTATGGGTGTATACAAAGCCTAGTTTAGAAATTGTGAGGTGTAAAAGTAACTTTGAAGGTGTGAGCAAGTAACTACGAGATACCTACCCTAGATTAAGTCTTTCTTATTCTTTTATGTTCTTTCAAAGGGTAAGACTATCCCTACTATTAAGGAGTAGGTAGTCATTACCTTAGATGTTTAATAAGGGACATGTGTAGGGTCATCGTATGGTCATAGAAGGCAACAAGCAAGGGTGTAATTAGCAATTCGTAGGGACTATCATCATTTATTCGAAGGGACAATATCTTTATCGTAGGCAACCTCGAAGGGACTTGATCTTTTAAACTGTAGGGACTTGATGATTTTATGAAGGGACTTTTGCTTAAGAAACCCCTATATTCGAGGGACTTATTTTAAGGCAACCAAGAGGGATCCCCTAAGAAGTGCAAGATGGCGATCAAAGATCGACTTATGTGTGTGAGTGTTTTGTTTCAAATATTTATCTTATTTAAATTATTTTTCTAAGTTAATTTTAATTACGTTTAGGTTATACACACCCTAAAATTACTAACCACACAATAAAATATTTATAATAAAATAAAGACGGAAAATAAATCTATAAGTATTACATGGCTTTAGCAGATACATAATAATCAAATAAAAATGAATTATATTAATAGAAATAATAAAAATAATAAATAAACAATAATAAAATAATAGAAATAATGATAATAATAAATAAAGAAATCAAGATTAAAATTTAAAAGAGAAGTTATTTTAGGTTAGACAAAAAATTATAAGTTTTTTTTTTAGAAATTAATTAAGAAAGTATAAGAATTTAAGCAACTTAATAATAATAAAAAACATTGAATTATTTACATAATAATAAAAGAAATAAGGGTTAATATATTAATTAGGGTTTAGAAAAATAAATTAGGTTTTTTAAGATTAATAGGAAAATTAGGGTTTTAGAAAATAATTAGAGTTTTTAAGTAATTAAGGTTTTAAATATTTATTTACAAATTATATAAAAAAAATTAATACTATAATAAAAATTATTAGAAAGAATAATTAATATTTATTTACAAAAATATTTTACAATATAATATACTTAAGTTAAAATTAGGGTTTTAAAATGATTATTTAATTATTTTACAATATAAAACCTCATTACCTAAAAATGTAAAATAAAGATTATTTGAGAAAATAAAAAGTTAAATACAAATATATTAAAAAAATAAAATTTTGAATTTTTTAGAAAAAAGGTTAATTTGGTTGATTTTAATAATATATTGATTAATATAAAAATAGAATTAAGAAAAGATAAATAAATTAGAAAAAAAAACAAAAGTAATGAAAATAGCTAAAAAATAGGACTTGGGAATTGAACCCAGGTCCTTTACCTCAAGGATAGGGTGTCAAAACCATCTGGGTTGCGCACGCTAGTTGTCATTTGGAAGGCTTATGCAAGTTATATGTGAAAAATCTGGAAAATCAAATGAATTAAAAAAATTGACCTTCAGCCAAATTCGAACCCACAACCTTCACTCTTTAATTCCAAGCCTTTGCCAATAAGCCACATGGGGCGCGTCTGCTAAAACAATAACAAGATATAATAATATATGAAGCTGGTTAAATGACTGAAAAATTGAGAAAAAAGAGGGACTTCGCCCAGGATCGAACACAGGCCCCTTATGTATATACATGTACAACAAAACCACCAGGCCATTTACGCCACTTTGACAACTATCTGCAAATAATAGTATATAAAATAAGATGAAATTTTAAATCAGGTTTTGGCGCCGTCGTCTTCAACCTCCAGACCTAGGGAATTTCCTGCGAAATTTGTTACAAAATTTGCTGCGGATTTTTTTTTGCAGGAAATCCTATATTTTCTCAAGCATCACATAATACGTAAAATTAATCCAAATTAATTGTGTCATTCAATCACCTATGACCTACACAACTCAATCATGTTCTCAAAAGGCTTTTAAATGGATTAAACTATAAAGCCCCAAATTTGGCTTAAACTATAAAGCCCCAAATTTGACTTAAGAACCCTAGCCATGGTGGAACGTGATACCTGCATCAAATCTTAAAACCAAATATCCAGAAACAATCTATGAAGCATTATGAACAATAATCAACCATCAAAAACATGTTAAAGTGCATATATATATATATATGTGAAATCGAAAACTTGGTTTTCAAGAACATATGAAGGATCGATTTCAATGATTTATGAGGTTTTGAATGATGATAAAGATTGCTATGAGTTCAGTGAACATCAAGGAATGTATTGAAACCTTTGGAATGCCTTGAAACGATCTTAATGGCCAAAACCGAAAGTTGATTTTTCTTGAAAAATTTGTAATGTGAAAGGTGTTCTTTTCCCTTTGAATTTCATCCTCCTATGCTTGCTGCTTGTTCGTGTATATGTAAGGAACAAAATTAGGTCAAGTTTTGGGCTTTGGATCATGAATTGAGGTTACTTGATGATGAAGGAATTCCATTGTCATAAATGTCACAAAAATCAAATATTTTCTTGTTGATTTTGTCTTGCACGAATTTGTAAGGTATCAATCATCTTTAAAAGTCAAATATTTGATCCCAAAGCAAAGATTGGATTCAAATATTTGATTTTTATATTTTATTTTCATTAAAATTGAATTTTATTAGATAAAATCCAAAATAATAAAATCTAAAATTTAAAAAATCTAAAAAAATAATCAATGGTTCGTGCTTGACATTATTGTGAAGATTGGATGACAATTTGGCAGGCCCATTTGGAAAATTTTGGTTTTAAGGCTTCATTTGCTTCATATACCTCCCAAAAATTTCCCAACTTTGCAAAGGCACAAATCCCTCAATTTTAAGGCTACGAAGGTGTTCTTCGACATTTTAGAAAGCTTAAAGAGTCCTCTAAACCAACCTCTTTGGTCTCATGTCCATATCTTTTACCATTTTCAAATTATGCCCTTTGGAAGATGTTGACGTTTTGTTGACTTTTAAAATGACCTATAATGTTTCAGCTCATACCTTCCAAATGAAGCATTTTTAAGCTTGGCTTGTGATACACAAAGTTGTAGAGAATTCAATTTCCTTCAAAATGAGCTTTGGATGGGAAATTTTTGATGAAGCATGTGAAAGTTATGGCTGGTCAAAGTTCAGTTGACTTTTCTATGAAAACCCTAATTTAGAAACTCCTGATTCTTGATGATCCGAAATCTCCTTGATGAATCATGATCAAACCTTGATCAAATGATTAATTTTACTTCATAAACTTGATGTTGTAAAAAAATCATGAAGTTTGACTATGGTTTGGCCACAATTGACCTCAGTTTGACATTTTAACCACTTTGACTGATTTTTGCATATCTGATCATCTGACTGAGCAAACCTTTTGGGAAAGCCTTGAAACTTGACATAGGGATTCTTGAAGAGATGTAGGATGTTATGAAGCTCACTTGAGGCCTTGGAAGTCCATTTAGCCTGATGATATCCAAAACCCTAGTTTAGGATGTATTGCTTAGGAGGAGGCTTTGTCTGAGGAAACTTCCAAGCTTTCTGACTAATTCTGAACCTTGTGAACCTTGTGAACCTCTTGAGATACCTTGGGAACCTTGTGAACCTATTGGGACACCTTGGCACACAATTCCTTGACTATGGGAGGGCAAATTTTGGGGTGCAACACCGAACGACATTACTTTGTAGAAGAACGTGCCCCAAGGTGTGATGAAGGTTATCTTCTCCATGTCTTTAGGTGACATCTTAATCTGATTGTATCCAGAAAATCCGTCCATGAAAGAAAATACCAATAACTGAGTTGTTGATAACACTAAAATTCACCGTATTTCTGACTCCGATTTCGCATGCATTCTTAGTTTTTATTGTTATTTTGTTATGTTATTACTTTGTTTTTCTTTGTTTTCAGGTTTTCTTTGTAATTGGGGCCTAAATCGAGAAAAGGAGCGAAAAAGGAGTGGAAAAGGACGAAAACCTAGAAATTCAGTGTTTTACACTTACGGCATCCACCGTGCCGGGCGCCATGGGGTCTGCCATGACGTGGCCACGTCTCAAGACCACTCCACAACTGCCAAGACCCATGATCCCCACTCTTTCATTCTCCATTGGCCTCATGGCGGGCGCCATGACCTTGTGGCGGGCGCCACAAGGCAAAAACAGTTCCCTCCACTTTTTAGTGGAGGGGGCATCCTGGTATTTTCCTGCTTTTAGTTTTCCTATAAATAGGACCTTAGATTTTCGTTTTTCTTCATCCAAACATAGAATCTCTTAAGAATATATCAGTTTTAAAGCAGTTATCATTCCACATCGGGATGTTACTGCAATCGAGTGATCGAGTCTGTATACGTCTGTGTGATCGTGTTTTGGAGCACTCTGGGAGGAAGTTAATCTTGCCGCCATTTTAATTCCAGTTCGTATTTTACTTTTCCGCATTGCTTTACTTTATTTATTTCCCGCACTCGCACTTTATTTTATTTATTTCCTGCACTGCTTTACTTTATTTATTTTCCTGCACTCGCACTACTTTTATTTACTTTCCGCACTCGCACTACTTTTATTTATTTCTCGCACTTGCTCTACTTTTATTTACTTTCCACACTCGCACTACTTACTTTTATGAAAAATTATAAAAAGAACTTTTACTTTACCATGTCTAACTAAATCCATAAAGGTTAGAATGTAAGGATCGTAATTGAACCAGTAATCCGTACAATTGTTCGTGGAAACACTTAAGGGCTATTTTATCTTTCAATTTAAGTAATTGTTTTTAACTATTTCAAAAACAGCCAAAAGCGCTTTGTCTAGTTCATTAGGAGTTTTTATATTAAAAAGAAAAGAGATTTTAAAATGATTTTCGGACGCGTTATGAAGTTTGGTTCGTGAGAACCTCTTTTTGCTAAGAAATCCAGGTTAAAATACTTTTCAACTTAGTTAAGATACTATATTTCTTACAAAATAGGTTTACTACTCTAACGCAGTACGCACCTTTTTATCCGTGACAATAGGAGGGGTTTATTAGAGAGTACAACACGGTTCTGAATACGCGAAAGCGACAGTTCCTGTTAAATTAGTTCTTTTCAAAGCAGAAAACATTGCCCATAAGTAGTTCTATTAACAAGTACCGGATTATCAATTGATTGCGTGAATTACATTCAAGCCTGTCTTTTATTAATTGTTTAAAATTATTATTTTATTTACCATTGTGCACTCCTTAAAACCCTTATATTCAGTTGCCTTAGATACACACCATAACAACAGGTATGATAGATTGACACTTAGTCTCTGTGGATTCGACAATCTTTTATATTACTCTGATGTGTTCGTACACTTGCGAAAAACACGCATCAAGTTTTTGGCGCCGTTTCCGGGGACCAATTTCGTCAAATTTCATACCCTGTAGTTATACCGTTTAGACTAAGGTTGTTACCCACCGGTCAATGCGAAAGACTCGCAGTCCCGGAAGTTTAGTAGACCCTCTAGCTGAACCTGAACGTTACGCTCGCGCACGTTTGTTTTTCCATAGGAATAGGAGAGCTATGGCCGAAGATCAAAACCGAAGACCTCTTAAGGACTTCGTCCAACCATCAAACGAGGAACCTAGTTCTAGTATAGTAAACCCCGTTATCCCAGCCAATAATTTTGAACTTAAACCATCCCTGCTGCAATTAGTGCAACAGAGACAATTCGCATGTCTTGCTACTGATAACCCAAACCAACATTTAAAAAACTTTCTTCAGTTAGCAGACACCTTTAAAACCAATGGAGCTCCTCCTGAGGCGATACGCTTAAGATTATTTCCCTTTTCCCTCAGAGATAAAGCTCTATCATGGTTAAATTCCCTTCCACCCAATTCCATAATAACTTGGGATGACCTTAGAAAAGTATTCCTTGCTAGATATTTTCCCCCAAGTAAGACCGCTCTTCTTCGAAACCTTATAACCAGATTTACCCAACACCAAGGATAATCGTTGTTCGAAGCCTGAGAGAGATATAAAGAGCTATTAAGAGCATGCCCACATCATGGCTTAGAGAATTGGCTAATCATTCAAACCTTCTATAATGGACTTCATTATAACACTAAGATGACCATCAACGCTGCCGCTGGTGGTGCACTGATGAACAAACCTTACCCTGAAGCTAGTGCCCTTATCGAAGATATGGCCCAAAACCATCAATCATGGGGAGTAGAACGAGCGACAGTGGAAAAAACGGAAGCCCAAGGAGGAATACATGAGCTAAGCTCTATGGACATGATGCAAGCTAAAATGGACGCGTTGGCCCTTAGAGTCGAACATATGTGTACAACTCCGAATACTGTAGCTGAAATTTCGCCGAATTGTGAGATATGTGGGACGCAAGGACACCAATCCGCCGAATGCAATCTGTTAAATGAGACCAACCCTGAGCAAGTGAACTACACCTAAGGGAACCCATTTTCAAACACATATAACCCTGGATAGAGGAATCACCCAAACTTCTCCTACAAAAATAATAACCCTATTAAAAATACCGCTCCTCCGAGACAACAAGGTTACCAAGCCCCAAGAACAAATCAACCTATGCAACCTGTACCACCAAGTCCGAGCCTTGAGGAAATTGTAAAAAAAATTTATCACCGCTCAAACACAACAAAACAAAGAGTTCATGAACCAAAACGTCCATGTTAACGAACTAATTACCCAGTTAGGAACCAAGGTTGATCAAATTATTACTCATAATAAGATGCTTGAAACCCAGATCTCTCAGGTAGCTTTAAACCAAGCCCCTCAGACTACACCTGGAGGACAGTTCCCTGGACAACCTCAGCAAAACTCAAAAGGGCAAGAAAATGCCATTACTCTACGAAGTGGAACCGCTTATAAGGAACCTTCTAACCCTAGATTAAGTGAGCCCGAAACTTCTGAGAGAAATGAGGAGAAAGAACCAGAGGAATCTGAAAACCCAGAAAGTTAAGAAAAGGGAGAAGAACCTAAAAATAAAACCTATGTACCACCACCGCCATACAAACCACCTATACCATACCCTCAATTATTAAAGAAAACCCAAATTGATAATCAGTATCAAAAATTCGTTAAGGTTATAGAAAAACTTCACGTAGAAATCCCCTTTATAGAAGCCATCACCCAAATACCTTCTTACGCTAAGTTTCTCAAAGACATACTTACAAATAAAAGTAGACTTGAAGATCCGAAACCCGTGGAATGTAATTCTATTTCCGAAAATAGGTTAGCAAAGAAAGATAAAGATCCCGGAAATTTTTCCATTCCTTGTGTTTTAGGGAATCATGTCATCGAAAAAGCTTTTCTAGACTTAGGAGCTAGTGTGAGCTTAATGCCTTTAGCAGTTTGTGAGAGATTAAACTTAGGAGAATTACAACCTACTAAGATGTCACTTCAATTAGCCGATAGATCCGTTAAATACCCTATAGGCATACTTGAAGACGTCCCTGTTAGGATAGGTCAGTTGTTTATACTTACTGATTTTGTTGTCATGGACATTAAAGAAGATGACGACATACCAATCCTCCTAGGTAGACCGTTCTTATCGACTGCTGGAGTCGTAATAGATGTTAAAAAAGGGAAACTAACCTTCGAGGTAGGTGATGAGAAGATATAATTTATACTTTCAAAATTTCTTATGGCACCTGTAATAGGAGATGCTTGTTATGCCTTAGATATCATTGATGAATGCATTAGGGAATTAGAACAAGAAGAAGAAACTGAATCTATAAAATTGCCATCAACCCTTATTTTGGAAGATGACAATTATAAAGAACCCTACATTGATGATAACCTTCACGAATGTTTATCTCTTACCCCAGATCCTATGCCTTGCCCTATGAAACCGACCGTAAAACTTAAGGAACTGCCTAAGAACCTGAGATATGAATTTCTTGATGAAGAAATGAACCGTCCAGTTATAGTTAGTGCTACCTTAAACCAAGAAGAAACAAACCAATTATTAGATGTTTTACGTAGGTACCCCTCATCCTTAGGATATAAGATCTCAGATCTAAAAGGAATAAGCCCATCCATATGCATGCATCGGATTTTGCTTGAAGAAGATTCAAAACCTTCCAGAGAACACCAACAAAGAATAAATCCTATGATGAGTAATGTAGTTAAGACTGAAGTTCTTAAGTTACTAGAGGCAGGTATAATATATCAGATCTCAGACAGTAAATGGGTGAGTCCCGTGCATGTAGTACCTAAAAAGGGAGGCATCACAGTCGTGCAAAACGAGAAGGGCGAACCTGTAGCAAAAAGAACCGATGGAGGTTGGCGTATGTGCATAGATTATAGAAAATTAAATAAAGCAACTAGGAAGGACCATTTCCCATTACCATTCATAGACCAAATGTTGGAGCGCCTAGCCAGACACTCTTACTTTTGTTACCTAGATGGATATTCAGGATTCCAAATACCTATTCACCCCGAAGATCAAGAAAAAACTACCTTTACATGCCCAGTTGGAACTTTTGCCTATAGAATAATGCCTTTTGGACTATGTAATGCTCCTGCCACTTTCCAACGCTGCATGATGTCTATCTTTGTAGACTATTTAGATGGAATCATGGAAGTATTTATGGACGATTTCTCAGTTTGTGGATCCGATTTCAAAAATTGTCTTATCAACCTTGAGAAAATCCTGGAAAGATGTGTGGAGGTAAACCTTGTGCTAAATTGGGAAAAATGTCATTTCATGGTCACCGAAGGGATTGTTTTGAGACATATAGTTTCCGAAAAAGGTATAGAGGTATATTAAGCTAAAATAGAAGTCATAGAGAATCTAAAACCGCCGAAGACTATTAGGGAGATAAGAAGTTTTCTTGGACATGTCGGATTTTACCGACGTTTTATCAAGGACTTCTCCAAGATAACAAAGCCTTTAACTGGTCTTTTAATGAGAGATGCTGAATTCATCTTCGATGAAAAATGTACTGAAGCATTTATCCTTCTGAAGCAATATCTGATTTCAGCACCTATAATGAAACCCCCTGATTGGTCAGAACCGTTTGAGATAATGTGTGCCGCTAGTTACTATGCTGTTGGAGTTGTTCTAGTTCAGAGGAAAGATAAAAGGTTACACGTAATTTATTATTCCAGTAGAACCCTAGACGTTGCACAACTCAACTACGCAACAACTGAAAAAGAGCTCCTAGCTGTAGTTTTCGCCATAGACAAATTTAGATCTTATCTAGTAGGAGCCAAAATTATAGTTTACACTGACCATGCTGCCATTCTTTACTTACTAAGTAAAAAGGATGCCAAACCTAGGTTACTTCGATGGATTCTATTACTACAAGAGTTTGATTTGGATATCCGTGATAAGAAAGGCACAAATAATGTAGTAGCTGATCACCTATCTAGGCTAGAATACCTGAAACCTGACTCAGTACCCATAAATGACGATTTTGCCTATGATAGACTGATAGCCCAACTAGAAACTATTGAAGACCTAGACCCACATGAGTATTCTCATAAATCCTTAGCTATAAGTAATGCACCTTGGTATGCGGACTTTGTTAATTACCTAGCCGCTGACATCATACCCCCTGATCTAAACTACCACCGGAAGAAGAAGTTCTACAATGATGTGAGAAACTTCTATTGGGACGAACCATTTCTTTTCAAGAGAGGTAAAGATGGCATTTTCCGCCGTTGTGTTCCAGAAGAAGAGGTGGATAATATAATTGAGCATTGTCACTCTGCACCCTATGGTGGAAATGCGAGCACATCTAAGACGTACGCCAAGATTCTTCAAGCTGGCCTATTCTGGCCTACTATGTGGCGTGATGTCCATGCTTTCATTGTCAAGTGTGACAGATGCCAATGCACAGGGAATATTTCAAGATGTAATGAAATGCCTCTGAGAAATATCCAAGAAGTAGAACTCTTCGACGTATGGGGTATAGACTTTATGGGACCGTTCCCACCATCTTTAGGAAATCAGTACATCTTAGTAGCTGTTGACTACGTGTCTAAATGGATTGAAGCTATCGCCGCACCCACGAACGACACCAGAGTAGTCATCAAATTATTCAAAAACTATATATTTCCCAAGTTTGGAACCCCCCGTTTAGTCATAAGTGATGGAGGATCACACTTCATATCGAGAATATTTGATAAACTTTTAAGCAAGTATGGAGCTAAGCATAGATTAGCAACACCATACCACCCACAGACCAATGGACAAGTGGAAGTATCTAATAGGGAGATCAAACAAATTCTTGAGAAGACTGTATCTATATCTAGAAAAGATTGGTCGCAGAAACTTCAAGAGGCATTATGGGCCTATAGAACCGCTTTCAAAACCCTATAGGAACAACCCCTTATCAACTGGTCTATGGAAAATCATGTCACTTACCTTTTGAGTTGGAGCATAAGGCCTATTGGGCCATCAAAACTTTGAATTTGGATTACTTAACTGCTGGTGAGAAACGTATCCTTAATATCCATAAATTAGAAGAGCACAGACAATCTGCCTACGAAAATGCCATCATATACAAAGAAAGAACAAAAGCTTGGCATGACAAAAGAATCATAAGAAGAGACTTCAAAATAGGCGATCCTGTTCTCTTGTTCGATTCTAGGTTACGACTTTTTCCAGGGAAGCTTCGTTCGAGATGGACTGGCCCTTTCGAAGTATCTAAGATTCTAAGATCTGGTGTTATTGAAATCAAGAACCAAACATGTAAACCGTTCATCGTCAATGGACAGAGGTTTAAGCCCTATGAAGGAGGTGACATCCCAACAGCATACACCTGTCATACTCTGAGTGATCCACCATATCCTTCAAATGATGTATAAAAACTGGTCGTCGAGCTAATGACGTTAAACAAGCGCTGCATGGGAGGCAACCCATGGTTTTCTTATTTACGTACTTTTTATTTATTTTTACTTTATTTTTATTTTGTTTATTTTATTATTATGTCAGAACTAACGATTGAATGTTTTATGTGCTTTCAGGACTTGTTTGCTAACCTTGTGCAGAATGCAGAACCCCGATGACATGCACGTGGCCTTTAGAGACGACGCACAGAGAGAGTGTTACTATGTGCACATGAGACGCCCTATGGCTCCTACCAGGTACCCTGACCATGATTGCATGGATGCCTTGGGGATATAGCCAAGCGTCAGATTCTTATGCCATCAACTCCAGTGGGACCAGTTTGACGATAGGAACAACACTTACAGGAACTTGACTCTAGAGTTCCTCGGCTCATTTCATTATGATCCTTGGGCTGGACCCGATGGATATGCTGTTTTCAGGTTGTTCGGGATTGACTACTCCTTCTCTCACAAAGAGTTTGGTGATTTACTAGGTTTTCATACTACTCTTGATGCTATTCCAGAGACACCGATGGGGTATTTTATGTGCAGAGAAGTGGAAAAGTTTTGGTCTAACATTTCAGGTGGAGGGAGCCAAGATCCTTCCACCCAGTTTTCTCAGGTAAACCACAACCCTGCGTTAAGGTACTTCCAGATGATTCTGGCGCATTCTTTCCTAGGTTTGCCAGATACAGAGACTCTGCTGAGTGAAGAGGAGATTTTCCTACTGTTTTTTGCGACTCAGTCTCGCCCTGTTGCTTGTGGCAATTTTCTGTTGAAGGGCCTTGCTAGTGTTTCCAGATCATCTGTAGGCATCATACATGTCGGTGGGATTGTTACACAGATAGCCACTGCATTGGGTTTGTCTCACAAATTATTGCATCTCAGGACCTTCTGCTGCTACACCACCCTGGATGTTGACTTTTGTCTTGATAGAGGACTGATGAGGAGGGCCTCTTTTGAGCCCAACATGTTTAGATTACTGATCGACGGCGAAGTGATACATTACTTTACATTACCAGACCCACTGATGACCAATGTCCATGATCCTGCTAATTGGAGTTATGCTTTAGAGGGTTATGGAGAGACTATCGAAGAGCCGAAATCACCTCCCGCCGCTGAGTACACTCCTACACCTCTTTCTCCCCGAATCACTGTTATGTCTAACAATATGTCTCTGCAGCCGTCTGATCTACAAACTCAGATTTATGAGCTCCGTAAGGAGACTGCCCTGCTCAAGCAGGAAGTAGCGGACTTGGAATTACAAATTCAGGTTTCTGATCTCACTCATGCCTCAGAGGCCGATGCTCTATATCAGGAGATTGAAGAGCTTCGGAGGGATATAGCTGAGATTTGTGGATCAAACCAGGAGGAGAAGCCTACCACATGATTCGTTCTACACTGACGATATTACCCTAGTATTTAATTTCTTTTTTTCATGCTTTATCTTATTTCTCGCATCTCCAGACATATCTTACATTATTGCATCTATTACATTTTCTTTTTTCATGTACTTTGAGTTTATCTTATATATATATATTATTTCGTGCACTAATGTCGATTTTTCTCTTTTCTTTTTGATTTTTAATTATTTTATTTTTTGTCAAGCAAAGAAAAAAAAATATAAGACAAAAATATTTTCATTTTTGTCTTCATAAAAAAATATGCAAGCCTCATGCCTTGGAAAAGAGAAGAAAACGCTATCCGGACCCCCCCGAAGACTGAAGGTGCAAGAGGGCCCAAAGGAGGATTTAAAAAATCCAAGGCCCATCAGGAAATAGCCTTGTGGCGGGCGCCACAGGCCCATGGCGGGCGTCATGCCGTCCTCCCCTAAAACGGGGCTGATCATTCATTTTCACCATTTTCACACCTTCCATCTTCAAAAACCCATTTTTACAAGTTTCAAAAACCCCATTGAACCCCATTAAAGCTCCCCCATTTCCAAAATACCCACCATCTATAAAACCTATCCAAAATCCATTTTCATTTTCATTTTCATCCACCACAAACCATAAAAATCAAACCTTTATCATTTCTCTCATAAACCATTTTCTACCACTTTTCACTTCTTAAGGAGCAACAACAATGGAGTTCAATGGATTTCTTCTTCGCGATGGAAGATCGGGTGATAGGCAAAGGAAAATTATTCAGAGGCTTCAGATTCGATAAATTCTCTCGACTAGGTACGTCGATGATAACTGTCTGTATGCTTTGGGTCTTTATCATAGTGTTTTTAATTTATTAGATTTTTTTGGCTTGCATAATATTTTTATTAATCAGGAACCTACCTATGAGAGGATGACAGTTGAGTTTTTAAGTTCATTGATATACACTGTCAGTCCTAACACTGCTAGCACAGTCAGTACTGTTAATTTTAGACTGTTTGGAATTGAATAAGAATTCAGTACCGACGAGCTAACAGGCTTGTTAGGAATCCCTCGTAGGGAAGGTGCGATTTGTGAGGCACCTTTGGATGCGGAATGGTCGGCCGAGGTATTTTTCTTCTGGCAGAGGCTTTCAAGTACTTCAATAAATTCTTTTGAAGGAATACTTGCGTCGACCATTCATAACCCGACCATAAGAGTTTTCAGATATCTTTTGGCATGTACTATTTTTGGCCGGGAGAGTCCAAATAAGGTAAACGCAAGAGAACTCCTATTTTTGAAAGGATGCCTCACTGGTACCCATATCAATCCGGTCCCGTTTATGCTTGCACACATGGCTTTACTTACTAATAAAACAGGACTGGTTGTTTTTGGAGGACTTGTTACGTCTATTGCTCGGGCTCTTGACCTGAACAATGAGATAGCTACACTTGAACCACTACCTCCTCGCATAATTAATTTAAAATTTCTATTAGACATGAAATTGTGCCGAACAAGGAGAGAAGGTGGTTATGAGTTGATGGTTCATGGGGTAGCTATCCCATCTGTTGCTTTACCTTGCAGTAGACGTACTGATGTACGTAATGAAAGGAACTGGACCTATGATCTGAATGCTCCACCTGTTTTGGGTCCACTTCCTCCTAATATTCCTGATGGGGAGGCACATGACATTGATGAAGAGTATAATCGGAGAGAGCAGTCTCCCATACCTCACATGTCCCCCCATCGTCCTTCACAGTCACACACCACACCATCTTCCTCTAACCCTGTTGCAGGTGCTGCTCCTGGATTCTATGTCACTAAGGAGATGTGGCGTGATATGACAGCTAGATAGGAGAAGAGAGACGACCTTTTCTCTACTATTTCACAACAACTGACGGACAACATGAGCTTCATGCAACAATCGCGATTGGTTTCGGATCGTGCTTACAGCAACGTATGCCGTACCTTGCACGATATCACATTAGATCATGACCGTCAGAGAGAATTCAACCGCCGACACTACCAGCTTGTGGAGGCCACTCAGGGTTCCATCCTATGTAACCTTCGTGAGGTTCGGGGTGCCCAGGCTGCCTTATCGGCACGACTTGACCGGAGGGACCAGCAGCGCAATAGATCCCGTCGTTCTAGACCATCATAGCAGGACGGTGAGGGCACCAGTGCTCCTTCGCAGTAGTTTTTAAGGTTACCCTTCTTATCTTATTTCGAAAAATTGGGGAAAATGTTCGATTTAAGTGTGGGAGGGGATTTTATTGCTTTCTGTCATTTCCCTTTCAGTCATTTCCCTTTTCAGTAAGTTATTTAGTTTAATTTTCTTAGAAAATGCATGAGTCTGAAGAGTCACCATTATAGTGTATTTTTAGTACATCCTCATTTTTCCCATTTCCTTAGCCTTACCAGAAAATTTTTAAAAAGAAAACAATGTTGTTTCACATGTTTTTTGGGCTTTGAGACAGGTTTAGATTAGGATGTGGTGACTTAGGTCAACTTTTTGAAACATCAGTACCATTTTAGCACCATAGACCTCTTGAATATAGGAATCACTTCTAAACCCCACACCATGGCCTTTATTATCATTCAAAAAAATTTCCTAAGTAGTTTATTCTAGCAGTCAGCTCCGGCCTAAGCATGCTCTATGTAGGGGGCCGATGAACATAAGTGAATGATCCAGTGTTAATAAAAAAAGAAAAAAAAGAAAAAAAAGGCAAACTCTGGGATAGGTGACCCTCACAAAGTCATTTAAATCGAAAAAAGAGAAGAAAACATTTTGCCACAAAAAGAAAAAAAAAATTGCAGTCACCTATTATTAGTTGGTTCAGAGGTATCTGGTACTGAACTTGGTAGGGCGAATTACGATCCGATCCCCCGCAGCTACAATTAGGTCAAATAAAACAGGTTTACACATGCTTATGTGCCATAAACCATATGTTACGGATTAGAATCACTAACCGGTCACTCTACTATGAAGCATGTACGGATAACGGGCTTAATGTGATTGCGCCTGAATGAAAAGGACCCAAAAAGATGAGATGATGGGCCTAGGTATTGTGGGATGACATGAGATGGTTAATATAGGATTGAAGTTTGTGTCTGTGTTATTATGGTACCCTTGGTTCACTTAGATGGTACCTGCCACTGCATCCTGACTTGAACTTAGAAACCCTTTAGCCCAAATCACGTGTCGACACCATTTGTTTTCTTGAGCTTTAATGTTTGCTTGAGGACAAGCAAAGGTCTAAGTGTGGGAGAATTTGATAACACTAAAATTCATTGTATTTCTGACTCCGATTTCGCATGCATTCTTAGCTTTTATTGTTATTTTGTTATGTTATTACTTTAGTTTTCTTTGTTTTAAGGTTTTCATTGTAATCGGGGCCTAAATCGAGAAAAGGAGCGAAAAAGGAGTGGAAACGGACGAAAACCTAGAAATTCAACGTTTTACACTAACGGCATCCACCGTGGAGGGCGCCATGGGGTCTGCCATGACGTGGCCACGTCTCAAGACCACTCCACAACTGCCAAGACCCACGATCCCCACTCTTTCATTCTCCATTGGCCTCATGGCGGGCGCCATGACCTTGTGGCGGGCGCCACAAGGCAAAAACAGTTCCCTCCACTTTTTAGTGGTGGGGGCATCCTGGTCTTTTCCTGCTTTTAGTTTTCCTATAAATAGGACCTTAGATTTTCGTTTTTCTTCATCCAAACTTAGAATCTCTTAGGCATATATCAGTTTTAAAGCAGTTATCATTCCACATCAGGGTGTTACTGCAATAGAGTGATCGAGTCTGTATACGTCTGTGTGATCGAGTTTTGGAGCACTCTGGGAGGAAGTTAATCCTGCCGCAATTTTAATTCCAGTTTGTATTTTAGTTTTCCGCATTGCTTTACTTTATTTATTTCCCGCACTCGCACTTTATTTTATTTATTTCCTGCACTGCTTTACTTTATTTATTTTCCTGCACTCGCACTACTTTTATTTACTTTCCGCACTCGCACTACTTTTATTTATTTCTCGCACTACTTTTATTTACTTTCCGCACTCGCACTACTTACTTTTATGAAAAATTATAAAAAGAAATTTTACTTTACCATGTCTAACTAAATCCATAAAGGTTAGAATGTAAGGATCGTAATTGAACCAGTAATCCGTACAATTGTTCATGGAAACACATAAGGGCTATTTTATCTTTCAATTTAAGTAATTGTTTTTAACTATTTCAAAAACAGCCAAAAGCGCTTTATCTAGTTCATTAGGAGTTTTTAGATTAAAAAGAAAAGAGATTTTAAAATGATTTTCGGACGCGTTATGAAGTTTAGAGTCTGGTTCGTGAGAACCTCTTTTTGCTAAGAAATCCAGGTTAAAATACTTTTCAACTTAGTTAAGATACTATATTTCTTAAAAATAGGTTTACTACTCTAACGCAGTATGCACCTTTTTATCCGTGACAATAGGAGGGGTTGATTAGAGAGTAAAACTCAGTTCTGAATACGCGAAAGCGACATTTCCTGTTAAATTAGTTCTTTTCAATGCAAAAAACATTGCCCATAAGTAGTTCTATTAACAAGTACTGGATTATCAATTGATTACGTGAATTACATTCGAGCCTGTCTTTTATTAATTGTTTAAAATTATTATTTTATTTACCATTGCGCACTCCTTAAAACCCTTATATTCAGTTGCCTTAGATACACACCATAACAACAAGTACGATAGATTGACACTTGGTCTCTGTGGATTCGACAATCTTTTATATTACTCTGACGTGTTCATACACTTGCGAAAAACACGCATCAGCTGTGTTGTCCACCAATACGTCAATGTAAGGTAATGGAAAGTCATCTTTCGGGCTAGCTCTGTTCAGATCCCGGTAAACCACAAACATATGCATATTGCCATCCTTCTTAGGTACGGTTACAATGTTAGCAACCCACGGCAGATAACTAGTAACAGCGAGAAAACCGGCGTCCCACTGCTTTTGTACTTCCTCTTTGATTTTCATGGCCATGTCCGGGCGAGTACGGCGCAACTTCTGTTTAACTGGCGGACAATCTTCCTTCAATGGTAACCTATGCATGACAATGTTTGTGTCCAAACCCGGCATATCCGGATAGTACCAAGCGAACACATCGACATATTCCCGAAGCATACTCATAAGTCGTTCTTTCACTGGAGCTTGCAGACTAGCCTCGATCTTCACCTCTTTCACATCTTCCTCTGTACCAAGATTGACAATGTCAAGCTCCTCCTGATGAGGAGAAATCACCTTTTCCTCTTGTCTCAACAACCTGGCCAACTCTTCAGGCAAATCATAGCCTTCATCAACCCCTTCATCTGGTTGATTAATTGGATTGTTGAAGTCATACGAGGTCATAGTAGTGTTGTTGTCGGTGCAATCTGGAAGGCTATCTCTGCAAAGGTTGAGATTTATTCATTTTAGTGATTGATTTTGTCTTATTTAGAAAAAGTGAATGGAGTTTGTTAAGAAAACATTGCCATTTATTGTTTTGTGCAAAAATAAAAATGAAAAGATAGTGAGCGAAAAGATTGTTTGCAAAAGATGTCCATTATTCATTAATTTCCATTTGCACAAAATACATACATGGCCCTATTACAAAATGAGTCCTGACACCTTGGGCAAGATGTAGGACTTGATGCATGCTTAAACAGGAAATAATAATTACTCTGTAGGAGTAACCCTTATAATTTCCTAGGAAGACCAGTTGAGGACTTGTTGGCCCGGGACCCTTGGACAAATCCAGCTTTCCAGGTTGAAGTCGCTTTCAGCCTCGTCTTCCACATTGTTGATTGTATTCGGGGTCAGCATTCCCCCACTTATGAACTTGGGAGCTTCAGCATCCTCCTTTTGAGCTTGTAGGGATGTTTTGTAACCCAAACCGAATTTATCTTCCTTAATCTGAACTTGCAGCAGCTTGCCCTAACCCTGGGCATTCCCGTCTTCAACAACCTTCTGAGCTTGTTTGTAAGAAGCAATTGAAGTACCAGACATTTCAGTTGTTGCTTCATTGACATTGAGAGCTTTAAAACCCTGACTCATTGTCTCATGGATCTCCCCATCCATCTCAATATACTTGTACGTAGCCAGATGACTGACAAAGATGTCCTCCTCTCCAAAGATTGTGATAATTTGGCCCTCCCACTCGTATTTTAACTTCTGGTGAAAGGTCGATGTTACGGTGCCAGCGGCATGAATCCAGGGTCGACCCAACAAACAGCTATAGGCAGGCTGAATGTCCATCACATAGAAGATAGTTTTGAAAATCTGTGGGCCAATTACCATAGGCAACTCAATTTCTCCAAGAACCGATCTCTTAGAACCGTCAAAGGCTCTGACAACTAGGTTGCTTGGGCGGAGTGCAAGACCATCATACTCCATCTTGACCAAGGCTTTCTTTGGAAGAACATTGAGAGAGGACCCAGTGTCAACCAAAACATGAGAAAGTACAACACCCTTACACTCTAAGGTAATATGTAAAGCCTTATTGTGGTTACGGCCCTCCGTAGTCAGATCAGCATCAGTAAAACCTAGTCCATGAATAGTGTTGACATTTCAAACCACCATTTCTAGCTGATTAACTGTAATCTCATCAGGCACATAAGCTGCGTGCAAGACTTTGAGAAGTGCATTCCTGTGAGCTTCGGAACACATGAGCAGAGATAGTATAGAGATCTTGGAGGGTGTTTGGTGGAGCTAGTCCACACCTTTGTAGTCACTCTTCTTGATAATCCTCATGAAATCGTCTACATCCTGATCAAAGGACGTCTTCTGAGTCTCCTTGGCAATTGGTTCTTCTGGCACCACACTCTTGTGTTTTGCATTGGCAGCAACTTCTGCTTTAGCATTAACTCTAGAAAATTGTGAGGAAAAGAGACGTCCGCTTCGAGTGAAGCCTCCGCCTCCCCCTACATTGTCAATTTGTGGTGTAGAAGTTGAAGAATCAAGAGTGAATTTCTTTCTGTTGCAATAAAGATCGGAGCCGTAATGCCAAGGTACAACACTGCTGCTGTCATATGGAACTGGTCCAGGTACCGTGATGGTAACAGGACTGATTGCTGCAGAAGAAGGAGTCATGATAGTTTGTGGATCATAATAGATGGTGACAGGAGGTCTGATTGGAGATGGTGCAATTGCAGGGAGTTATTGATGTGACTGTTGATGTTGCTGAAAGTTATTGGAAGAATCCGGGACATGAACTGTTGCCGAATCATAGTAAATGGTGACTGTTGAGACGTCGTCATTGATGGTTGTTGTTGTTGTAGTAGACTCCGTTGGAATAATGTTTGCCGAATTTGTAGGAGATTCCTTTAAAATGGTGTTTGCTGATGTTGTAGGAGAGATGTTTGCTGAAGTTGTAGTAGACAGAACTGTTGATGTGATTTGTAGAATGCCTTCCCTGATAAGACTGTTGATACCCTTTCTCAGATTTGCACAACCATTGGTAGAAATCTTGCAAGCTTCACAATAGGCCTCACAACCTGGAAACACTTGGCACTTCAATACCTGAGCTTTATCTTCGGCCAGTGGTGTTTGAATGTCTGCAATGTCATCAATTAGGACTGCTGGTTGGTCTTCCTCAATGACATTAATCCTCGGTCCACCGTGGTTTGATATTGGATTCTTTGTGACATTAGGAGGAGGTGCAAAATTCAAAGCTTTTGAATCAACTAAGTCCTGAACTTTCATGTGCAAGGATCTACACTTCTCTGTTGTATGGCCAGGTTCATTGGACTGGAAGGCACATCTGGCATTGACATCATAGTTCCTTAGAAGGTTCTGGGGATCTGGTGGAGCCAGAGTCCTCAATTCGATCAGATTGAGTTTCAATAGTTGTGGAAGTAGAGCTGCATAGGGCATCGGGATGGGATCGATAACCCTGTTGATTTGTGAAGTCCTTTGTTGAAACGGACGTTGTTGCTGATTGTTGTTGTTGTAAGATCTCTGTTGTTGAGGAAACTGTTGTTGCTGTGGGAAGTGTGGTTGCTGAGGATACAGTTGTTGAGGTGCTGGAGTGGGAATGGTGACAGCGGCTACTGATCTTTGCATGTATTGAGGCCTACCTCTACCCATATGTATTGAATTAGTCTCACCCATCCTACGAGGCCCTGAGAAAGGCTTTCTGGCATTGCTAGAGCTAGCACCATTGTCATAGATCTTACCCATCTTTAAAAGACTTTCAATTCTCTCACCAGCTATAACCACATCAGCAAAACTAGTGGAAGAGAAAACAGCAAGTCGGTCAATGTAGGTTCCTGTAATGTGTTCATAAACATGTCAGCCATCTCCCTTTCAAACATAGGTGGCTGGACAACAGCATCAAGTTGTCTCCACCTTTGGGCATATTCCCAGAAACTCTCTCTTGAGGACTAAGTCATACCCATCAGGAGGGTCCTATTGGGTGCCATATCCAAGTTGTACTGATATTGGCGTATGAAAGCTTCAGCTAAGTCCTTCCAATTCCTGACAGTAGCTCTGGATAGGTGAGAATACCACTCACGGGATGCCCCAGTCAGGCTATCTTCAAAGTAAAACATCCACAGCTTCTCATCCATAATGTATTCTTTCAATCTTCCTAGAAAGGATTGAAGGTGGGTACAAGGACATGAGGTACCATTATACTTTTCAAAACATGGAGGTTTGAACTTGTGAGGAATCCTCACTCCCTCAACTAAGCCTATGTCCATCACATCAAACCCCAAGGAGTTCTGGGATTCCAAGGATCTCAGCTTCTCAAATATCTCGTCCAGACGACGGTTATAAACTTCATCAGCCCCAACACCCAATACTGTAAACTGTTCATCCTGAGGATCTTCCTGTAGAACTCGATCTCCAGTGTTTCTCTGGGTGTTACCAATGACATTGACTTCAGGGTTGATTTTGGGCCCAAACTCTGGTGGATTTTCTTGCGGCTGATTGCGCGCGTTGTTACTTATTCCTCCAGTTCCTGCATGTTTTTCTTCTGGAGTTTGCCGCTCGACTAACTCCCCCAATCTTTCTTGGGTCTGTGCCAGCCCAGTCATTACAGCCCTGAATTGGTTCATCTAAGTCCTCACTTATATCCTCACATAAGTCATATGGGTCCTTACATCTGTCAATTCTTGCTGAAGTTGATCCATCTGTAAGCTCGGAAGGTTGTTTCTGGTTGGATACTGGTGGATGCGGTTGACGGGAAAGACTCTCCTGCGAGCAATATTTCCTGAAACAACAACAAAGTGAGAAAGCAACAACAAAACACCTAAAAAACAAAGAATATGAAGTTAGTATGCAATGCAATGTGTCTATTTGTCTTCAGAGGGTATCTGGTTTGGTTCTTTGGTTTTGACCTTCCAGACCTCTGAGAATGCTGAAGATGTTTGTCGCTCCCTGGATTTCCATCCGGGTACAAACGCGAAAGTGGCGCGGAAAGAGGTAGAGTCGCCAGCCAGGCATTTTTATCCCGAAGGAACGGAAATGGTAATGCTGCACAAACCAGAAGAAAAGAAAAGGAAGGACACAGGTCCTGCGAACCAAAGAGACTGGGTTCGGGAGTCTGTTACGACCTGGGAAGGTATTAGCACCCAGATCGTCCTCCTTACCAAAGAAATCTGTTTCAAAGGGTGAAGAAATGAAAGCTACTGCAAAAGAAAAGGAACTGGAACTGGAAAAGGAACTGAGAAAGAAAACAGAGAGAAAAAATGTAGGGAAAATAAAGATTGTGCTCGAACGGGCCCTACCCCGCTGCCTACGTATCTCATCTGGACAATGAGGATTAGAGTCGCCGTAGTTCCCCTTACTAGGGGTGGAAAGGATTGCTTGTGTATTAAGGCATGAACTGCCTATGTCAATGCTCAGGTGTTGCAGGCTCGGACGACGAGTGCGTTACCGTCTTGCAGAGTGACAAGTAGGAGCAAGTTTGCGGACGGAGTGAAGAAGATGAGAAAAGAATTCCCGAAGGAAAGACGCTTATTGTTTGTTTGTGTTTTTTAGAAGCTTTTTATGAGTGTGGTACAAGGAAGTGAAATCAAGCTCTTTTCCATGAAACTTATACTTGTCACTACATTCCAAGATGGAATAATAGAACAAGCACACTCAAGTAAGGAGAAGATCCCCAAAACTTGAATCCAGGGATTAGGGCTTAGGCTCACTAATTCATTGAATTTATTAAGTTTTTTTGTATTTTTGAATGAAGAATTCTTTTTTATGATTTTCTTGATGAAGATGGTATCCTGATCAGACTTGTGCATCACAAGACAAGCTTGTACTATCCCAAGATGGGAAAACTACAAGTGTTTCATGGAATAAGGCTATTGCTCAAGATATCACTTCAATCCTTATGAAGTGTCTTTTTAGGGTTTTGAGATGAGAATAGAAGAGAAACAAAAGGATCTTCAAAGGTAAAAGTCTAATGGGGGACTAATGAATCCTAATTGTTATCATGCAAAAGACAATCATAGGTTAGTGAGGTTTACTATCCTAAAGAAGAAAGAAAGAAGAAGAGAAAGAGAAGAAAGAAGAATAGAAGAGGGAGGAAGTAAGGACTAAGCCCATACAATCACAAGAATAGAAAAAAAGGAGAAGAGATAAGATTTGGAGATGTGGGAATCACATCCACACCTCTCACTTACCAAAGCCCCTGAAATGGTTAGTGGCATAAGAAAAAATGCAACACAAAATGAACATAATGTCAAACCAAAGCCACACAACCAGAAGTGAAGTCTTAATCACAAGTTCCAAATGCAAATACAAAACATAAGAATGAGATGGAAACTATACAACTCAACATGAAGCATTATGAATCACCATGACAAAACAAAGTAAACATGAGAGAATACAAAGCAAACTAGTCAAAGCAACATCATAAAGTTCAAGACCAGAACCCTAACATGTTTAAGAAAATGCCTAAGGATCACATGAGATGAAGAGAAGAAGCACACATACTCAAGTATTTACATCATGAGAAGTAAAGAAGCAAACGAAGTGAGGTGAGCATGCATAGAAGTGAATGGACTTCAAAAACAACCCAACACAAACTTTCTCAAGGCACAAGCATTAACTCAAGACCAGAGGGGTATCAACATCCTAAGAAGGCTCTAAACAACTTAAAGAAGTTGACACAAGTTCCCTTCTAACCGAAGGAGTGACCATATGACCCAAAAGAAACAAAAGGGAACAAGTAAGGAACAAAAATTCAAATCAATTCAAGTATTCATCCAAAAATTCCAAAAACTTCCACAAAGAATCCTCAATCATACAATATCAACATGCCAAAAGGAGAGGATCAAAATCAGAAGCTTAGCAATTCAAATAAGGGTTCAAACATGGATTAGGGTTAGAAGGCTTCATGCACAAGTTAGAGACCAAAACCAATTAAGCAAACTTCTAAAAATAAGAATAACAATCATCAACAAACTACATCTCATAATGAATCCAGATAAAAAAGAATCTATTCCAAATTCAAATTAATGATCAAGATAGAAAATGTACAAGACAACATGCTTCAAAAATGAAATAAAAGCAATTAATTAAAAAAACAATTAATTCTAGCGTGGCAATTAAAAATAAATGAAAAATAAAAATGCCAAAAATTAGAGAAAACTCAAAGGATCATTCATGAATTTTTTTATAATTTTTGTGAACTTATATCTATTTTTAAAAATTGAAAATCAAACTGAAAACCAAAATAAAAATAAAAAGAAGTAAAAGGAGCTAGAGGTGCAAATAGCAATGGGATCAGTTCATTTCAATTGGGCTTACAAAGACAGGGGGTGCGAAAAGCAAAGGAAGCCCATTAGGTCTACACAGTACACCATAATTATAATGGAAATTCACATTAATCAGGAAAAAATAAGAACCAATGGATCAAGTGCACGCTTCAGATCAAGTCAATCATTTAAACCCAGTCAACCCATTCATTGGCCATGGTGTGAGAACATGATAGTAATGGTGAGGTTCGAAACACAAAACTTAATTCAAATAAAAATATAAAAACGAAAACACATGAGGGAGAGGGTGGGATTTTAATGTGCTGTCACGTTTTCCTACACTCATATCAAAGATCTAATGCCCATGCTTTATCTTCTTCAATCAACCAGCTCCAGAATCCGGTGACCGGAGCCCTAGCTCCGGCACCGGAAAACTCATCCATAAGAACAAACCGTCACAGAAATAATTCAAAACCTCTAGATCAAAACATTAAAACATGTTGAATCCAAATATATCCATGAAATGTCCAATGGATCAAAGATTAAAACGGATCGAAGACAAACAGCTTTACATGTCAAACTTCAGATCAACATAAAATACTTAATACTCATCCATTTTTCAAACTAATTATCACAGAATCATCAGCACAACAAGTAAATCACAATGCATACATTTAATTTCAAATCTAGATCCACGAATTTCAGAGCATACTTGAACTTGCAGCTCCTTCAAAACACCAAGATAAGATCCCTCCAGCTGCAGATCTGCTCCTTTTAACTTCTTATTGCAAAATAAATGCAAAAGAAGCCTTGAATTATCCTAGATCTTGAGATTTGAAAGCAACTGCACTTGAATGGCACCTCTTGAAATATGAAGTTTCAGCTTGAATGAACGTGTGCAATGTGATCCTTAGGGTTCAAGGAAGAAGAATATGTGAAGAGATTATGAAGTGAGTGCTTGAGGAGAGAAATTCGAAAGGAAATGCAAGAGAGCAAGAGACTGTGAATCTGAGAAATGAGAGAGCCTCCTCACGAATTCAGTGCATGCTTTTCTTTTATATCCTTTGTATTTTCACCTGATTAGGGTTTATAGAGTAAAAGTGGCATGAGGAGTGTGATTGAGGTGCATTTGCAAAATTTCATGAAAAGTGTGATGATGTGAATTACTCGTGCAAACCTCTCTCAAGTGCACATGCTGCTCTCATTTCATCCATTGATCATCCTTGAATCAATCTTGGCCCTTGGATATAAGCTGATCATGCTTTGTGAATGTTTTTGCCTTTTTGCACTTAGAGAAATATCTTGTACCTCATGCACGAATTTGATGATGTTTTTGGAGCAAAATGACACTTATGCAATTCCTTGTAACATTATGGTCTTATTTGGTCCATGAAAAAACTTAAAAATGACTTTCATGAGTTCTTGCATTTGGATGAAGCTTGGAATTCAAGGCATGCCCTAAAAATTAAGCAATTTTCGAAGGGCCTATCTCATGATCCATGAGGGCTATGAAAATGTACTTATACTTTTTTAAAATGGGGGAACATAACCTTCAACTTTCATGTTTAATGGCAACTCATTTGAAGCTTTTTTCACCATGATATGAGTCTTTGAAAATTAGGGCAAAAAATTGCTAAAAATGGCAAATTCCATGACCAACCACATGCCAAAAATGGAAAACTCCTCAAAACCCCTTGATTCTTGATATTTGACCTTGCCAAATCTCTTCTAAGGTTATAAGAACGTCCCTTGACTTGAAAAATAGGGTTGGAGCCTTTGAATTCCCACAGTTGACTTCTAGAATGCCCAATCGACCAATTTCTTCTTTTACAAGCAACTGATGAAATACCTGACTTCCACAAGGAGTTTTCTCACCAAATTTCATCCATAGGATCCTCTTATCATATGAAAGAATTTTCCCAGATGAAATGGCCAAAGTCACAAAGTTTTCATGCTTGAAAGTGAAACCCTAATTTGGGATCATTGTGTAGGAGCTTGCCCTAGCCTGAATTCCTTGATGATCTCTCAACCTCTTGAGCTTTTGTGACTGATCTTGAACTTGTAAATACCATGTAGACTCCTCATAAGACTTGGACAAGTCCACTGGGCCTTTTGTTATAGCTTGTAATGCCTCAAACCCCTCCACAGATGATCTTATGCCTAATGCTAGGTCATGAGAATGTTATGCCTCATCTTTCCATGCAAAGATGCCAAAGATATTGTATGCTTATAATGATTATGGTATGATGATGATGCTTAAAAAGAAGAGGGCAAATTTGGAGTGTTACAGCTGCCCCTATTCAAGCAACTGTTAATCTGAAAAGGACGGTAGCACGGGCTATCGACCGTTCAAGATGAATTGTGGTTGAATACCAAGAAAAACCTGAAATTTGCACTCTGATGGAGAATGCAAACACTGGGAAATAAAGCCAACCAAATGACGCTTTGGTGACTGAAGTGGAGAGAAAGCAGACGAGCTTCTTCCAAGTTGAACTGTTATTTTGGATAAGAATACTTTGATAGACGAGTCTTCTTCGAACAATCCTGTTACGCCAGGAACTGGACATACGAGCCCTCATACACTTTGCAAAACATATGACTTGAGATAGACGAATCTCCTTCGGATAAACCTGTTATTCCAGAACCGGTGATGCACTTAAGTCTGTGGGATAGACATGCACAATCAGGATAGACGAACCCTCCTCATATATCCTCTGTAGATATATGTTCTGAGACAGACGAGCCTTCTTCGAGAAAACCTGTTACGCCAGGTGCAACAATAATAAGCAGTGTTTGAGATAGACGAATCTCCTTCAGATAAACCTATTACGCCAGGACTGGTAACCATTTTGACGATTAATCCCACCGTCAGGACTTCAAACCTCTTCAACACAGACGAGTATTGGATGATCATCAAGAGAAACACAGACGAGTGCCATAAGTCAATGATACAAAAGAATATAAGACGATAATCTAAGAAACACAGACGAGCACTTCGGGAAATGAAACAGATGAATATCACCCACTGGCACAGACGAATACCAGAAATCCAACACAGACGAGCAATTGGAGTAGCAATACAGACGAGTACCCGAGTGATTATCAAATCAACACATATGGATATAAATTAACACAGACGAGTGTGAGGAATGATACAGACGAGTATCCAAACAATGCAAACGAGATTCAAACAGATAACAAACACAAACGAGCGTTGAGGAATGCAGACGAGCACCAAGCAAATATCAATCACAGACGAGTGTTGGGAAGTGCAGACGAGCAACAACAAATATCATGGGTAACTGCTGGGGAAGGCAAACGAGCAGTACCAAAGTGAGAACACAGATGGGTTTTGGGAAAGGCAGACGAGCAACAATAAGGTATGAACACAGACGAGTGTCAGGGAATGCAGACGAGCAACAACAATTATCAAACACAGACGAGTACTGGGGAATATTTCAATGATGGTCTTATCTCAATCATGAAACTCTGCGGGGGGAATGATGATCTTCCAACACGGCTGGGGAGATGCTTCCTCAAATATCCTTTGCTTGGGAAAAGGTTTTGATAATCATAAATTCTGCGGGGAATGGGCCTCCCACTGCCTGCTGGGCATACTCCACTTGTGGGAAAATGCACTGCTTGGGGACTCCACCTTTTCTTACTCAGTTGGGGGAAATTCTGTTTGGGAGAATGTGACGCTATCTTGCAAAACCTGCAACAACAGAAAACACATATGTGCCCCGGGGACTTTCATGGTATGATCTGTTCATCCATCGCCACCCGACACTCAAAGAGGATTTCAAATGTTTCCTTGCAATGTCATTTTTTTTAGAAAACAAATCACCATGTTTTTTTAAATGCAATGTTCTTTTTTGCCAAAAATTCAGGACATTTTTGAAAACAAAAATAAACACAACACATCTTTTTTTTACTGAATATTCCTTTATTGAAAGGCCTCTGAATAGGCAAAGTTTTTACATCGGGAAGCATCCACCTGGAAAGAGGTAGCTACCATAAAATTGAGAAAATAAACTATCCTAATGGCAATGGGCACGACATCCCAATGAGTTTCCTTCTTGCTATGACCAGCATGTCTTTAAAACTCTCTACTCTTGTCTTTGCTTTCTGAAAAGATGAGGGGACTGATTCCTATCCTTCTGATACTGTCAGGCTATACGAAAAGACGATTTGGTTCAGATTACTCGAATCGCAGTTGTTCGCTTATTCCCTTGTTTTGTGTGGATCGCCCTTTCGGGTTTTCAATCCACCAGGATACCCTTTTTTGCCTGAGCTGTCCGATGTGGCTTTTCAACTTAGCGGGTGTACATTTTTTGTTATTTTCCCTAACTTTTGCCCGAGCTTTTTATTCTGTTTTTAGCTTGCCGGGATGCCCTTTTCTTGCCTAGACTTTAATTCTGTTTTTGTGTCCAGCGGGTCTATTTATGTGAAGTATTTTTTAACTGCATCCGAGTTAACAAGGGATTGGAAATCTTCTCCATCCATAGTGGTGAGCATCAGTGCTCCGCCTGAGAAAACTTTCTTCACTATGAACGGTCCTTCGTAGTTTGGGGTCCACTTGCCCCTGTGATCTGAACCTAGAGGAATGATCCTCTTGAGAACAAGCTCTCCTACTTGATACTCTCGAGTACGTACTCGTTGGTCGAATGCTCGCTTCATTCTCCTATGATAAAGCTGACCATGACAGATAGCCGCTAATCTCTTTTCCTCAATTAGACATAACTGATTGTATCGAGCACATACCCACTCAGCCTCATCAACCTTCACATCCATCATCACACGCAATGAAGGAATTTCTACCTCAACAGGCAAGACTGCCTCCATACCATATACCAATGAGAAAGGAGTTGCCCCGGTTGACGTCCTGACTGACGTTCGGTACCCATGCAGCGCGAATGGTAACATTTCATGCCAATCTTTGTAAGTGACAACCATATTTTGCACAATCTTCTTAATATTCTTATTTGCTGCCTCTACCGCACCATTCATCTTTGGTCGGTAAGGAGAGGAATTATGATGCTGAATCTGGAAGTCCCGGCATAATTATGCCATCATCTTGTTGTTCAAGTTAGAACCATTGTTAGTAATGATTCTTTCGGGCACTCCGTATCTGCAAATGATATCCCTTTTCAAAAATCTGGCTACCACTTGACGAGTGACATTGGCATAGGATGCTGCTTCAACCCACTTAGTGAAGTAATCGATCGCAACCAAGATGAAACGATGACCATTTGAAGCAGTAGGCTCTATTTTCCCGATCATGTCAATGCCCCACATAGAAAAGGGCCAAGGAGATGACATGACATTGAGCAGACTGGGAGGAACATGCACCTTGTCTGCATAAATCTGGCACTTGTGGAACTTATGGGCGTACGAACAACAATCTGCATCCATTGTCATCTAATAGTACCCCGATCTCAACAACTTCTTAGCCATTGCATGTCCTCCGGCATGAGTACCGAAAGATCCCTCGTGGAGTTCCTGCATTAACAGGCTTGCTTCGTGTCTATTCACGCATCTGAGCAAGACCATGTCAAAGTTCCTCTTATACAAAACCCCATTTGTATTCAAGAAGAAACTAGCAGCAAGTCGTCTTAAGGTCTTCTTGTCATTGGATGATTCCCCTATTGGGTACTCTTGCTTTTCTAGGAAGAGCTTGATATCAAAGTACCAAGGTTTCTCATCAGACACTGCGTCTACAGAGAAAACATAAGCTGGTGCGTCAAGCCTGGAAATGTCAATCCTGGGTACGTAATTCCAACACAAGACTTTGATGGACGAAGAAAGAGTAGCCAATGCATCGGAAAATTGATTCTCATCTCGTGGTACATACTGAAGCTTAACTGTCGTGAAGAACGTCAACCGTTTTCTGGCATAATCCCTATAAGGGATTAAGTGTTCTTGATGTGTATACCACTTGCCGGTAATCTGATTAATAACGAGGGCTGAATCTCCGAATATATCGAGGGTCTTAATCCGAAGATTAATAGCCTCCTCTATTCCCATTATGCACGCCTAGTATTCCGCTTCATTGATGGTGCAGCCAAAAGTAATTCTGGCAGCGAAGGGAAAATGAACACCTTCGGGAGTGATAAGAACAACACCAACTCCACGTCCGTTGATATTGACTGCCCCATCAAACATCAACTTCCATTTGGATTCAGGGTCTGGCCCCTCCTCCGGAAGTGGTTCCTCGCAATCTTTTGCTTTGAGGTACATGATGTCCTCATCAGGGAAATAAAACTTCATTGGCTGATAGTCATCTTCAAGAGGTTGCTGTGCAATATAATCCGACAATACACTTCCCCTGATGGCTTTTTGGGAAGTATAATGTATATCGTACTCTGTTAAGATCATCTGCCACCTAGCAACCCTTCCGGTTAATGCTGGTTTCTCGAAAATATATTTGACAGGATCCATTTTTTAAATTAGAAATGTGGTATGGGTCAACATATACTGTCTCAGTCGGCGAGCAGCCCATACCAAAGCGCAATAAGTTTTCTCGAGCAGTGAGTAACGGGATTCACAGTCGGTAAACTTTTTGCTAAGGTAATAAATAGCGTACTCCTTTCGACCAGACTCTTCATGTTGGCCTAGAACACACCTCATCGACCCTTCTAGCACAGTCAAGTACATGATAAGCGGCCGTCCTGGAACTGGAGGCATTAGAATCGGAGGTGTCTGCAAATATTCTTTTATATTCTCAAAGGCTCTTTGACAGTCCTCATTCCACCTGACCATTTGCTTTTATCTTAACAATTTAAATATTGGCTCACACGTGATAGTTAGATGAGATATGAACCGTGAAATGTAGTTCAACCTCCCTAAAAACCCGCGCACTTCTTTTTCTGTTTTCGGTGCAGGCATATCTTGTATTGCTTTTACTTTTGCAGGATCCACCTCAATTCCTTTCTGGCTAACAATAAAACCCAGCAATTTTCCAGAACACACTCCAAAAGTGCACTTGTTTAGATTCAACCTTAGCTTATACTTTATCCGTCTATCAAACAACTTTTTGAGATTGACCAGATGCTCTTCTTTGTCTCGGGACTTGGAAATCATGTCGTCCACATAGCATTCAATCTCCTTGTGTATCATGTCGTGGAACAATGTGACCATAGCCCGCTGATACGTTTCCCCGACATTCTTCAAACCAAAGGGCATAACCTTGTAGCAGAATGTACCCCACGGGGTAATGAACGTTGTTTTCTCCATGTCTTCCGGTGCCATCTTAATCTGATTATACCCGGAGAAGCCATCCATGAAGGAAAATACTGAGAATTGAGCGGTGTTATCTACCAGCACATCAATGTGAGGTAATGGAAAGTCATCCTTTGGACTTGCTCTGTTTAGATCCTGATAATCAACGCACATCCGGACTTTTCCGTCTTTCTTTGGTACAGGCACAATGTTAGCTACCCAAGGTGGGTAAGTAGTTACGGCAAGGAATCCGGCATCCCACTACTTCTGAACCTCCTCCTTGATCTCTTCATCGCCATGTCAGGACGAGTTCTTCTCAGCTTTTGTTTCACAGGAGGACAATCTTCTCTGAGTGGTAACTTATGCACAACAATGTCAGTATCTAGCCCTGGCATATCTTGATACGACCAAGCGAAGATATCCACATATTCACGTAACATACCAATCAACTCTTTCTTTACCTCGGCCTGCAGACTGGCCCCAATCTTTATCTCTTTCTTTACATCTTCAGTCCCGATGTTGATGATCTCTATTTCTTCCTGATGAGGCTGAATGACCCTTTCCTCTTGTTTCAACAACCTGACCAATTCTTCGGGGAGTTCACAGTCTTCCTTAACCCCTTCATCAGCTTGGTAGATAGGATTGTCGAAGTCATGCATGGTCATAGAAGGAACGTTATCACTAGAATCCGAATATCAACACTGCACAGATGATGTGCTTATTTCAGAATTTGTTTTTTTTTTTCTTTCAAAAGAGACGCAAACACACAAACAAAAGAAAAAGGAAAAACACATTGCCATTTTATTCTTTTTGTGAAAATTTAAAACGAAAGAAAGAGAACATAATTTGCTTGAAAAATGTCCTTTATTTCATGGTAAAATATAAATGCATTAAAAGCATGGTGGCCCTACAAATGGATCCGCACACCTTGGGCAGAGTGCAGGATTGACATGCAGCATGATAAAAAAGGAAACAAGTAAATTACTTTGATTGCCAAGTGACTTGAACGAAATCCTCGGCAGACCAGTTCTTGAGATCCTCCCCTGGTGCACACGGGTGAATCTAGTTATCCCAGTCGCAGTCACTGTCTCCTTCTTCACTTGTTGCATAGATGTGGTTGCGATCGAGCATTCCGGCGCTTGTGAAAGTTATGGCTTTACCACTCTGAGGTCAGTTGGACCCACCAGGTTGGTAACCAAGACCAAACTTGTCATCTTTCTTCTCTAATTCCAGCAGCTTGCCCCAGCCCTGGGCACTTCCAGATTGAACCACTTCTTTGGCCTGCTTGTAAGAGTGAATGGATGTCCCTTCCTTCTCATTGTTCCTCTCTACAGGAGCCAAAATGCTGACATTAACCGATTCGAAGGCCTGACACAGCATTTCATGGATCTCTCCGTCCATCTCTACGTACTTGAAAGTTGATAGGTGGCTCACAAAGATATCTTCTTCCCCACACACAGTGATTACTTGGCCATCAACCACGTACTTCAACTTCTGATGCAAAGTGGATGTTACTGCACCTGCAGCATGAATCCAAGGACGTCCCAGCAAGCAACTATACGCAGGTTGAATATCCATGACATAGAACGTGCTCTTGAACACTTGAGATCCTATCTTCACAGGTAACTCAACTTCTCCGAACACAGACCTTCGGGACCCATCAAAGGCTTTAACTATCAAATCACTGGGTCGCAAGACGATGCCATCAACATTCAGTTTCATTAAGGCCTTCTTAGGGAGTATATTGAGAGAAGAGCCTGTGTCAACCAGGACATGTGACAAAACAACACCCTTACACTCCATGGTAATATGCAGTGCTTTGTTGTGATTGCGGCCTTTTGAAGTAAGGTCTATATCTGTGAAGCCCAACCCGTGGCTTGCATTCACACTGCCCACTACAGCCTCCAGTTGATTAACAGTTATCTCTTGTGGAACGTACGCCATCTGCAAGACTTTCAGCAAGGCTTCTCTGTGAGCTGGAGAGCACATTAGCAAAGACAAAATTGATATTTTGGATGGCGTCTGATTCAAATGTTCAACCACCTTATAATCACTCTTCTTTATTATCCGCATAAATTCCTCCGCTTCTTTCTCAAAGGTAACTTGTCCAGCAGCAAGAGTTGTCATTTATTCGGTTGCTACCTGCTTTCCTTTAGCCTTTGCCACAACCTCGGCTTTAGGATCTCCTCTCAGAGCTTGAGGAGCAAAAAGATGCCCACTTCTTGTAAAACCACAAACTCCTCCGACGTTCACCACAGTTGGGTCAATTGCTACTGACTTACTCTCGACCTTCTGTCCTTCCACATACACATCTGAGCCATAATGCCATGGGATGGCTTTATCATCAGTATAAGGAACAGGCCCAGGAACAGTAATAGTAACAGGACTGACTTCTGGAGCATATATAGTCACAGGCTCCCTCCTGGCAGGTACCCCAGCTGGATCATAGTAGATGGTTATGGTAGACACACAATCACCTCTATCACCAACCTTATCAAACTGCAACGACCCTTCATCAATCAGATACTGCAGCCCCACCTTCAAGTCTTCATAGCCATTCATTGCACTTAAACACTTTTCACAATCAGAACCACACCCCGGAAACACTTGTCCTTTCAACAGCCTTTCTTTCACCACCAGCAGTGGAGTCTTCACCTCTTCTATGTTCAGAATCAAGCTTAACTTCTCACCACCATCAACAACATTTATTCTAGCCCCTCCATGGTTTGGAATAGGGTTTGACGTAACATTAGGCGGTGGTGCGAAGTTAATCGCCTTTGAGTCGATCAAATCTTGAACTTTGTGCTGTAGCGCCCTGCACTTCTCAGTTGAGTTCCCGGGTGCCCCTGAATGGAATGCGCATCTAGCATTAGCATCATACCCCACTGGAAGCTCTCCAGGTGGAGGTGGTGCTAATTTCCTCAGTTGTATCAAGTTCAAGTCCAACAACCTTTGCAGCAGTGCCGTATATGTCATAGGAATGGCTTCAAGCACCCTATTAGCCGGACGAGCTTGTCTTGGTTGATAAGGTCTCTGCTGATAATTGTTGCACTGAGGCTGTTGTTGTTGTTGCTGTTGTGGTTGAGTCTGTACCTGCTGCTCAGGACTTGAAGGAATAGTGACAGATTCCACTTGCTCATATGATCTTATGTATCTATGGCCCCGTCCTCGGCCATACACAGCATTGGTTTCACCTTCTCTCCTTCTCGGAGGTCCATTAAAAGCTTTTCTTACACCGCTCGAGCTACTCGCACCGGTGTCCTAAATTTTCCCCATCTTTAACAGAGTTTTAACCCTCTCGCCTTCTATTACTATATCATTGAACTTAGTAGCTGAACAAGATGCCAACCTTTCGATAAACACCCCTTGCAATGTTCCCATGAACATATCAGCCATCTCATTCTCTAGCAAGGGTGGTTGTACTCTGGCAGCAAGCTGACGCCATCTTTGAGCATACTCCTTAAATCCCTCCTTAGCATTTTGAGACATGGTCTGCAATTGAGTGCGATTAAGAGCCATGTCCAAATTTTACTGATATTGCTTCACGAATGCCTCTGCTAAGTCCTTCCAGCTCTTAATGTTAACCCTGCTCAGCTTCATATACCATTCCAAGGAAGTCCCCACCAGGCTATCCTGGAAGTAATACATCCATAGCTTCTCGTCATCAGTATGGGCAGCAATTCTTCCTACAAAGGACTAGAGGTGAGTCTTTGGGCAAGCCGTGCCGTTGTACTTCTCTAAATTAGGGACCTTGAACTTGTAAGGGATTCTAACCCCTGGAACCAAGCCCAAATCAGTAATATCGAACCCCAAGGAGCTCTGAGACTGAATGGCATGAATCTGCTCAGCCATCTCTTCAAACTTTCTGTTCATTTCAGCCCCTTGGCCTTCTGCTTCGTCCAGCAAAGTAAACTGTTCATCTTGACCATCCATCTGTACGTTGTTCAGTCCATCTTTGATAATGGTGATCCCTGGCCGTGCCACAGGGATTTCAACTTGATGGGCGCCAGCACCGTTGCGATTACCTCCATCAACTACCCCGTTGTTCCTGGCCTGACTATTTTCCACCATCTCACGTAAACGTTCCTGAGTCTGACCCATCCCTGCCATAAGAGTCATGAAATTGTCCATTCTCAACCTCAAGTCAGCTAAATCAGCCTGCATTTGATCCATCACTCTTTCTCTGTTGACTCTTGTGGGATATCTGTGTACAGTTGGCTGTTCTCGAACCTTCCTGGGAGCTATAGTTCCTGAAAGGACATAAACGTTAGAAATTGAAGAACTACCTACAAAACAAACAAACACGTTATATGCATGCAATGTAACTACTCATGTTTCCAAGCTTAGGCATTTATAAGCCCCAGTTCTGGTATTTGCTCCAGATAACGACCTTGAGTATTAATTTTCAAACTTTCCCTCTGAAGAGTGTTCAGATCTTAGCAGTATCAGACAGACAAGCTTTGCATACTCAAAAATGGTAATTTGCATATTAACACTGCATAATATGGATAACCCACTGCCGGCCAAAAGTTAGAGCACAAACAAATTCCCCGAAGGGTTACAAGTCAATACATGAACAAAAACAAAATTTAAAGCAAGACTCCTACAACAAGCCTGTAGGTAGTCTGAACAATAATAAGTAAAACCTAAACTAAAGCCCCAGGTTCTTTTGCAGCCACCACCTCTGTCCTGCTCTTCTTCACACCTGCTCTCAGCTTGAGCTCTTAGATCTCTTTCAATGCCTCCTCCAAGGCAATCTGGCTCTATGCCAACTGTTGAGTCTTTTCCCTTCGTATGTTGTGGACTTGTTCCACCTCCTCTTTCTTGAAGGCCATCTGTATCTCGAAAAACTCTTATTTTTCTTTGTACCTCTTCTGCTCCTGTTCCCTTTGGCCTTGCAACCAAACAATGGACTGGCGAGCTTCTTTAAGAGTCTTCAAAGTCTTCTTACGCTCTGCTTCTCTCTTAGATTCCATCAGACCCAATCTCTGAAAGTGAGCTTCCCTTCCAGCAAACTCTTTCTCTTTAGCTTCCAATGAGGCTTGCATCTTCTGTATCTTTTCCTCTGCTTCATTCTTAGCACGATTAGCGAGGTGGTACAAGTTAACCATTTCAGCATTCTCTATCCGGACTTCGTGCAGCTGAGCTTCCAGTTTCTTATACTCTTCAAGAGAAACAGTGTTCTGACATGGCACTTCTTTGGGATATAATGGAGCTTCTACTGAAAATGGCATGAGCACTTCTTTTACGCGCTTCTGCAACCATGTAGCAAAAGGAGGATATGTCTTGGGATCTACTCTTCCAAAATCTTTCTTACCTTTCTTCACCCTGTGAGCCCAAGCCTGAGATGCTTGTATGACCAACTCCTTGTTTCCCTCTACAGGAAAATACAAAGATTTAGCAAATTCTTCCATACTTGGTGGATCTCTCAGAGGATAGCCAAATTTCTTCCTGGCTAATGTTGGATGATAACTGATCACACCTTTTCTTCCTAGCAAAGGCACTCCAACAAATCTTCCACAACTAACCAGCAACTCCTTTCCCAGCAAATCTCTGTCATATCCCCAAGCTATATCCTCAGAAGTTAGCCCCATTAGCCTCATATACCACCTCCATTTATCTCTCATCTCCTTGAAAGAGCCTGACTCTGGCAATTTCCTAGCAAACCACTCAGCAAATAATGAAGCACAATAGCCCACTGGTCCACCTCTGCCTTTCTCATTCCAGTAATGAACATTGTAGTAGAAATCTCTTAACAGAGTTGGCACAGGATTGCCTTCAGCAAAAATAGAAACCACTTCCAAGCTCACAAACTCCTTTTCTCCCGGGAAAATACTAGATCCATATACCATCAAAGCCACCACAGCACCAAAATCTCCCCACCTACCCTCTTTGGCATACTCTTCAGCCTCTGGTATAAGCACATCCTAAGGAAGTCCTCTGCCTTCACTATCCTTCAAAGCCTTCTTGACCTTAGCAACTGGTAAACGACAGACTCTGGCTATGTCTTCTTCCTTGAGAACCACCTCAGACTCATAGTAAGGCAAAGTATCTCTGACTGGAACACCCAAAATGCTGGAAATCTCCTCCAAGGTAGGAGCCAAGATATAATCTAGAAATACAAAACACTGCAGCAAGGGATCATAAAACTGAAGCAAAGTGTGCAAGCTATCCTTCTGGTCTGCAGTAGGTTTGTCCATATACTTCAATATCTGACCATACCTCTTTTTGATATTCCCTAAAACTTGGTCATTCATCAGCCCTGCTAATTTCTGAACACTCTTGACTTCTGGTTGGAGAAAAGTATAATGAACATTCTTTTTCCTTGTAATTCTCTTAACTTCTGCCATCTGGAGAGTTTATAATTACCAGAACTGGGTGCTAGACTGTGAACAATAACTTGAAAAATGGAAACACAAATAGTTAATGCAAGAATGATGCAATGCAAATGCAATGCAGGCATATGATCACTCTGGGACCATATGGATACTGGACACTGGATATTAGGACCCTCTGAATAACTGAAAACCAAGATCCTTTAAGCCATAACCCTCTGATAGAAACTCTTAGAACCAAGAGACCAAGAAATCCAGAACCATAAGGACCAAATCATAACAAGGACCATACTGATAATGAGGGTATGTAGAGGCCAAGGGTTCCTGCAAACCTGTAAACCCCTCCCAATCTCACTAGTGTGCTCCGGGTCAAACATCACGGACTCTCAAAGCCGAATAACAATAATACGTTCACCATTTCCGAGAAATGGCTCATGGCCAAATCAGGGAATCGGTTTGGCATTTTGTACTACTCAGGGAGGCCTCAGCTGAGTCCAGGAAGACAAGGTCATCCTATGCAAGTTCCAGGTGGGCCCTCGGATGCGAATGGGTTTGCCACAAAATGTGGTCTGCCATTGTCATCACTAAAGAGGGATGTTTCCACAAGGTTCTCAATGATTGGTCCCCAGCTGCACATAACTATCAAGGTTATGAAATGAGAGAGGAAGATCCCCAAATCAAGACATTTCCAAGACGGTCGCAAATATGGGCATGGAACTCACTACTACCCCCATGACAAGATCTCATGAGGCCAAAGTGGAACCACTCTAAGTCCTAAGGTGCACTCGAGCCGTGGTAATGAGCTCATCTCTCAGAAACAGTATCACCCAAGCCCACCAAAAAGAAAATCTAGTCCAGACAGTCCAGTAATAATATGATGCAGGAAAATAAATACTAAAAACTGTAAATAAAGCTGTAAATAAACTGTAAATAAACAACAGTAAAATATACACACAACAACAGACAATAAACACCCCAAAGGAACAAAAACAAACAAGCGCTAGGAGAGACTCTCAAGGGAACCAGAGATTCTGGAAATATTCCCCAACAGAGTCGCGAGCTGTCGCTCCCTGGATTTCCATCCTGGTACAAACGCGAAAGTGGTGCGGAAAGAGGTAGAGTCGCCAGCCAGGCATTTTTATCCCGAAGGAATGGGAATGGTAATGCTTCACAAACCAGAAGAAAAGAAAATGAAGGACACGGGTCCTGCAAACCAAAGAGACTAGGTTCGGGAGTCGGTTACGACCTGGGAAGGTATTAGCACCCAGATCGTCCGCCAAACCCGACAGGATCCACGCTTGCAAAGAAATCTGTTTCAAAGGGTGAAGAAATGAAACTTACTGCAAAAGAAAAGGAACTGGAACTGGAAAAGGAACTAAGAAAGAAAACAAAGAGAAAAAATGTAGGGAAAATAAAGATTGTGCTCGAACGGGCCCTACCCCGCTGCCTACGTACCTCGTCTGGACAATGAGGATCAGAGTCGTCGTAGTTCCCCTATCTAGGGGTGGAAAGGATTGCTTGTGTATTAAGGCTTGAACAGCCTATGTCAATGCTCAGGTGTTGCAGACTCGGACGAAGAGTGCGTTACCGTCTTGCAGAGTGACAAGTAGGAGCAAGTTCGCGGACGGAGCGAAGGAGATGAGAAAAGAATTTCCGAAGGAAAGATGCTTATTGTTTGTTTGTGTTTCTTAGAAGCTTTTTATGAGTGTGGCATAAGGAAGTGAACTCAAGTCTTTTCCATGGAATGTATACTTGTCACTACATTCCAAGATGGAATAATAGAACAAGAACACTCAAGTAAGGAGAAGATCAAAAAAACTTGAATCCAGAGATTAGGGCTTAGGCTCACTAACTCATTGAATTTATTAAGTGTTTTTGTATTTTTGAATGAAGAAGTCTTTTTTATGATTTTCTTGATGAAAATGGTATCCTGATCAGACTTGTGCATCACAAGACAAGCTTGTATTACCCCAAGATGGGAAAACTACAAGTGTTTCATGGAATAAGGCTATTGCTCAAGATATCACTTCAATCCTTATTAAGTGTCTTTTTATGGTTTGGAGATGAGAAGAGAAGAGAAACAAAATGATCTTCAAAGGTAAAAGTCTAATGGGAGACTAATGAATCCTAATTGTTATCATGCAAAAGAAAAGCCTAGGTTAGTGAGGTTTACTATCCTAAAGAAGAAAGAAAGAAGAAGAGAAAGAGAAGAAAGAAGAATAGAAGAGGGAGGAAGTAAGGCCTAATCCCCAACAATCACAAGAATAGAATAAAAGGAGAAGAGGTAAGATTTGGATATGTGGGAATCACATCCACACCTGTCACTTACCAAAGCCCCTGAAATGGTTAGTGACATAAGAAAAAATGCAACACAAAATGAACATAATGTCAAACCAAAGTCACACAACCAGAAGTGAAGTCTTAATCACAAGTGACAAATGCAAATACAAAGCATAAGAATGAGATGGAAACTATACAACTCAACATGAAGCATTATGAATCACCATGACAAAACAAAGTAAACATGAGAGAATACAAAGCAAACTAGTCAAAGCAACATCACAAAGTTCTAGACCAGAATCCTAACATGTTTAAGAAAATGCCTAAGGATCACATGAGATGAAGAGAAGAAGCACACATACTCAAGTATTTACATCATGAGAAGTAATGAAGCAAAAGAAGTGAGGTGAGCATGCCTAGAAGTGAATGGACTTCAAAAACAAACCAATACAAAATTTCTCAAGGCACAAGCATTAACTCAAGACTAGAGGGGTATCAACATCCTAAGAAGGCTCTAAAAAACTTAAAGAAGTTGACACAAGTGCCCTTCTAACCTAAGGAGTGACCATATGACCCAAAAGAAACAAAAGGGAACAAGTAAGGAACAAAAATTCAAATCAATTCAAGTATACATCCAGAAATTCCACAAACTTGCACAAAGAATCCTCAATCATACAATATCAACATGCCAAAAGGATAGGATCAAAATCAGAAGCTTAGAAATTTAAATAAGGGTTCAAACATGGATTAGGGTTAGAAGGCTTCATGCACAAGTTAGAGACCAAAACCAATTAAGCAAACTTCTAAATATTAGAATAAAAATCATCAACAAACTACATCTCATCATGAATCCAGAGCAAAAAGAATCAATTCCAAATTCAAATTAATGATCAAGATAGAAAATGTACAAGACAGCATGCTTCAAAAATGAAATAAAAGAAATTAATTAAAAGAAACAATTAATTCCAGCGTGGCAATTAAAAATAAATGAAAAATAAAAATGCCAAAAATTAGAGAAAACTCAAAGGATCATTCATGAATTTTTTTATAATTTTTGTGAACTTATATCTATTTTTAAAAATTGAAAATCAAACTGAAAACCAAAATAAAAATAAAAAGAAGTAAAAGGTGCCAGAGGTGCAAATAGCAATGGGATCAGTTCATTTCAATTGGGCTTACAAAGACAGGGGGTGCGAAAAGAAAAGGAAGACCATTAGGTCTGCGCAATACACCACAATTATAATGGAAATTCACATTAATCAGGAAAAAATAAGAACCAATGGATCAAGTGCACGCTTCAGATCAAGTCAATCATTTAAACCCAGTCAACCCATTCATTGGCCATGGTGTGAGAACATGATAGTAATGGTGATGTGCGAAACACAAAACTTAATTCAGATAAAAATATAAAAACAAAAACACGTGAGGGAGAGGGTGGGATTTTAATGTGTTGTCACGTTTTCCTCCACTCAGATCAAAGATCTAATGTCCATGCTTCATCTTCCTCAATCAACCAACTCCAGAATCCGGTGACCGGAGCCCTAGCTCCGGCACCGGAAAACTCATCCATAAGAACAAACCATCACAAAAATAATTCAAAATCTCCAGATTAAAACATTAAAACATGTTGAATCCAAATATATCCATGAAATTTCCAATGGATCAAAGATTAAACCGGATCGAAGACAAACATCTTTACATGTCAAACTTCAGATCAACATAAAATACTTAATACTCATCCATTTTTCAAACTAATTATCATAGAATCATCAGCACAACAAGTAGATCACAATGCATACATTTAATTTCAAATCTAGATCCACGAATTTCAGAGCATACCTGAACTTGCAGCTCCTTTAAAACACTAAGATAAGATCCCTCCAACTGTAGATCTGCTCCTTTTAACTTCTTATTGCAAAATAAATGCAAAAGAAGCCTTGAATTCTCCTAGATCTTGAGATTTGAAAGCAACTTCACTTGAATGGCACCTCTTGAAATATGAAGTTTTAGCTTGAATGAACGTGTGCAATGTGATCCTTAGGGTTCAAGGAAGAAGAATATGTGAAGAGATTATGAAGTGAGTGCTTGAGGAGATAATTTCGAAAGGAAATGCAAGAGAGCAAGAGACTGTGAATCTGAGAAATGAGAGAGCCTCCTCGCGAATTCAGTGCATGCTTTTCTTTTATATCCTTTGTATTTTCACCTGATTAGGGTTTATAGAGTAAAAGTGGCATGAGGAGTGTGATTGAGGTGCATTTGCAAAATTGCATGAAAAGTGTGATGATGTGAATTACTCGTGCAAACCTCTCTCAAGTGCACAGGCTGCTCTCATTTCATCCCCTGATCACCCTTGAATCAATCTTTGCCCTTGGATATAAGCTGATCATGCTTTGTGAATGTTTTTGCCTTTTTGAACTTAGAGAAATATCTTGTACCTCATGCACAAATTTGATGATGTTTTTGGAGCAAAATGACACTTATGCAATGCCTTGTAACATTATGATCTTATTTGGTCCATTAAAAAACTTAAAAATGACTTTCATGAGTTCTTGCATTTGGATGAAGCTTGGAATTCAAGGCATGCCCTAAAAATTAAGAATTTTTCGAAGGGCCTATCTCATGATCCATGAGGGATATGAAAATGTACTTATACTTTTTGAAAATGGGGGAACCTAACCTTCAACTTTCATGTTTAATGGAAACTCATTTGAAGCTTTTTTCACCATGTTATGAGTCTTTGAAAATTAGGGCAAAAAGTTGCTAAAAATGGCAAATTCTATGACCAACCACATGCCAAAAATGGAAAACTCCTCAAAACCCCTTGATTCTTGATCTTTGACCTTGCCAAATCTCTTCTAAGGTTATAAGAACATCCCTTGACTTGAAAAAAAGGGTTGGACCCTTTGAATTCCCACAGTTGACTTCTAGAATGCCTAGTTGACCAATTTCTTCTTTTACAAGCAACTGATGAAATACCTGACTTCCACAAGGATTTTTCTCACCAAATTTCATCCCTAGGATCCTCTTATCATATGAAATACTTTCCCCAAATGAAATTTCCAAAGTCACAAAGTTTTCATGCTTTAAAGTGAAACCCTAATTTGGGATCATTGTGTAGGAGCTTGCCCTAGCCTGAATTCCCTAATGATCTCTCAACCTCTTGAGCTTTTGTGACTGATCTTGAACTTGTAAATACCATGTAGACTCCTCATAGGACTTGGACAAGTCCACTGGGCCTCTTGTTATAGCTTGTAATGCCTCAAATCCCTCCACATATGATCTTATGCCTAATGCTAGGTCATGAGAATGCTATGCCTCATCTTTCCATGCAAAGATGCCAAGGATATGGTATGCTTATGATGATTATGGTATGCTGATGATGCTTAAAAAGAAGAGGGAAAATTTGGGGTGTTACAATGTTGAAGAGAAATGAAGTCTACAAGCAGATCCAGGTAACACATAAACCATACATTATAAAATGCCAAAATACATAGTTTATGATTACAACAAGTTCCCATGGTGGGTCAGAATACAATTAAGTTAAGAATACAAAAAAATCACCATGGAGAATTAAAGTACAATCAAAATAAAATACAAGAAAAAGAAATCAAACATCCAGCCCAAAGTCATCCTCCTTGACCTCTTTCAGGAGAGCATCAATCACTGGCCCAACCGGGTGCTCTGTGATGGTCCTGATGGGAAGGTTCATGGTCACAATGGCACTTGTCATCTTCTGGTACTTGTCTTGTTATTTTGATCTCTTCAACCCCACCCGGAGCTTCAGCTCGGAGATTTCCTTATGTGCTGCTAACAGGGCTTCCTGACTCTTCTTCTCATTGGCTTCCAGCTGCTCTATCTTAGCCTGTGTCTTCTGATCTTCTTGCAGACGAGCTTCAATGATCCTGATCCATCTAGCCTGACTCTCTTCCAGATAGTGCTCAGCCCTAGCTTTCTGAATCTTGGCTTCCTTGCAAGCATTCTTCAATACCAGTTCTCCTGCTCGGGCTTTTCTGATGAAGTCCTCTGTCTTTTCTATCTTAGTCACATGCTCGATACAGAGCTTCTCTAACCTTTCAATGTCTAGACGTCCGTCATTCCTTTCCCAAAGGGTCTTATTCAAAGCTTCAGCAAGCTGGGCATTCCTCTCTTTCAGCTTCTCAAATTCCTCCAGACTCACTATGGCTACAGGCTCTACTGCTGATGGCACTGGCACATCTTCCAGAGTGAATGGAATGCGAGTGATCTGTCCTCTGATGCGTGATCATTTAATGTATTGAGCAGAATCTATGTTGTTGAACTTCCCCAAAATAGTAGTCCCTTTAGTCTGTATGTTGTCCCAAGCCCAGGCTGCTTGTCGAACGATGGCATGATTATTCTGAACAGCACGGTAAAGAGACACTGCTAAGTCTTGCTCCCTTAGTGGATGTACTAGGGCATACCCCAAATGTCTTCTGAAAATCAAATGATTGTAATTGATGCAACCCTTCACTCCAATAAGAGGTACATTAGGATATTGTCCACGGCTTGTAATTATGTCCCTGCCTTTGGTGTTCTGAGTACACCACCTGATGTCTTCTGAAGTAAGGGCAATCATCCTCTTAGCCCAATTCCTTGACTGATGTGGATTCAGGAAAGCTTCCGTCTTCAGCATATGTCTTATCAACCAACTGTAGAAAAGGGGTGCACAACATCTGACCAGTTTTCCTCTCTGCTTCTCATTCCTCTGATGAACTGAGTAGTAAAAATCTCCTAGCAAGGTAGGAACTGGATTCTTTAGCAGGAAGATGTGGATAACATTCTTGCTTACAAACTTAGGCTCGTCTGCAAATAAGATGATACCATATAGGCTGAGGGCCAGGAGAGCACAAACAGATTCCCAGTTCCCTGTTGCAGCTTGCTTTGTAGCCTGAGTGATTAAGAAGTCCAAATAAAGGCCTGGAAATCCAGCCTTAGAAGTCATATGCTGATCAATGATGGTGGTTTCCAAATGCAGAGCCCTAGCTATGTCTTCACTCTTAGGAGCAGTCATCTCAGGGTTGAAAGGGATTCCTCCTCTGATAGGGACACCCAACAACATAGAATACTCTTCCAATAGAGTACCTATCTGAAAGTCTGGGAAAGTGAAACAACGGAGAGGAGGGTCATAGAACTGAAGACAGGTGTGAATCATGCTCCTCTGTGATGCATCCAAGTCCATGATCATGTCCAGGATCCCACCATAATGCTCTCTGAATAAGGGGACATGATCAGGAATGATAAGGGCCTGAATCTGTCTGATGCCTGCCAGAGGGTACTCATAGAAATGGTAAGCGATTTTGCTCTTCCTGGTTGAATCCATGTTGAAGATGGGTGCTGATGAAGATAACTAGTGAGGATAACTAATGCAGATAGTTGAAGAAGATATCTGATGAAGATGGCTGAAGCAGAAGAACGGTCAAAACCAAACCAAAGAAGATATGGAAACCCTGTAAAAAAAATAGACAAATGTTAAATGATGCAAAATGATGTATGTTGAATGATATGCAAGGTTTGTGATCAGGTGCTGGAATGTGAGTTGCTTTGATAGGGTCCATAAGTGTTAAAAATTCCGGATGAAGGTCTGAGAACCAGTAACCAGGTGGGGGACTCAAATAAAGAGTCACTTGTCCAGGGTTTCATAAGAATCAGTCCATAACCAGTATAACCTTAACAAAGTTCCAGTAACAGGGTATGATGAGGCCAAGGGTTCCTGCAAACCTGTAAAATACCCTACCCACTCACAGGTGTTATTCTAGAACAAGGATCCTCAGGTTCTGATCTATTATGAGAAGTGTAAACACTTCTAACCCGAAGGTACACTATTTACCCTAATCATAAAGAATCCTCCTCTAATTCACCTCAAATGCTGAAGGTCATCTAAAAAGGTCATCCAGACTTAGCAGGCTTCCCAGATAACCCTAGCACTACAGGAGATCTGTAGCACAAAGTTCTCAAGAAGAAACCCATGTCTGAACCGTGTTTTCATATTCCCGCACCAGACCGAAATGGAATGGGAAAGAATATGAATCCACTCTAATCCTATGTCTGTCACTCAGGCCTTTGTGTTGGACCTTTCTCACTGGAATACCCCTCCCACAAAAGCAAACCAGAAAATCCAACACATGATATGATAATAAAATGAAATGCATAAAACAGTAAATGAAACCGATAAAGTAAATGCAGTAAATAAAGCTGTACAAAAAGCAATAAATAAAGCAAAGACAAAAACACATATAACACATAACACCCCCATAAACACAAACAAACAAGCGCTAGGAGAAACCCACAAGAGAACCAGAAGCCTTGGTTGCAAAGTCTCCCCAGCAGAGTCGCCAAGCTGTCGCTCCCCGGACTTTACGCCCCAGTGCAGACGCGGACTGCCGGCGATGTTGGAGGTTGAGGTTGAATAGAGTCGCCAGCTAGGCATTTTTATCCCGAAGGAAAGGTAATGCTGCATAAACCTGGAAGGGTATGGATAAGATGGTTGTGAATCAAAGAAACTGCGAAAGGGGGTTGATTACGACCTGGGAAGGTATTAGCACCCAGATCGTCTGTCATACTCGACGGGATCCACGCTTACTTGATTATGTTTAAAAGGGGTAGTATATGTGCTGACTGTGTATAAAATATAGGGAGAATGTATAAAGTGTCAGTGCAAAGAAAGGGTGAAATGCTCAAGACTAAGGCTTAGAAAGAATGCTGGAAGGGGGATGACAAAGAGACTTTTGTTCGATAACCGTTAAGTTATGCCTGCGTATCATCTCGTGCAATGAGGAAGTCAGAACACCGTAGGTCGACTCAAAAAGACTTAATGATTTGCTGTGAACTGCTTACTTCTCTATGCTCAAGTGTGTGACTCGTATGGCTCGAGTGCTAACTATAACACGGTGGGAGAACTGAGTTTTAGTCATGTTGCGGATAGCAAGAGTCGCCACCGACCTTTATTTTATCCATAAGGAAGGGACATAAAAGAACAGGAAAGACCGTTTTGAAAAGACTTGGGTTCGGGGGTAGGTTATATAAAGGGAAGGTGTTAGCACCCTTTATATCCATGGTTATCCATGGGCTCTTAGTTACTTAGCTCACTTTAATTGTAATGATCCTCGTATGGATGTATACAAAGCCTTGTTTGAAAATGTTTTGAAAATATTGTGAGGTGTGAAAAGTATTTTTGAAGAGTGAGTAAGTAACAATGAGGTACCTACCCTAGACTAAGTCATTCATGTTCTTATATGTTCTTTCAAGGGTAAGACTATCCCTATTATTAAGGAATAGGTAGTCATTACCATGGATTTATTTAAGGGACAAACGTAGGGTCATCATATGGTCAATGAAGGCAACTTAAGGGATGTCTTTAGCAATTCGTAGGGACTATCATCATTTATTCGAAGGGACAAGATCATTATTCCGTAGGCAACCTCGAAGGGACTTGATCTTTTAAATTTATAGGGACTTGATGATTTTATAAGTGCATGGACTTTGCTTAAGACACCCCTATATTCGAGAGACTTGACCATTTTATTTTAAGGCAACCAAGAGGAATACCCTAGGAAGTGCAAGATGGCGATCAAAGATCGACTTATGTGTGTGAGTGTTTATTTTCAAATATTTATCTTTTAAAGTTAATTATCTAAATTAATTTTAATTACAAATAGTTTCCACACCCTATTTACTAACCACACAGTTAATATGAAAAATAAATGGCAGAAATTAAAAGGCAGAAAATAAAATTCCTACACTATTACATGGCTTAGGGGCAGTTACATAATAATAATAATGGCAGAAAATAATAAAAACCAATTATTACAAAAGCGAAGCAGTTACATAATCAGGCAAACAGTTAATGAATAACATAAAAATGAGTGAATAAATTAGAAGAAAAAAGTTTGCAAACTAGGTTAAGAAAACAATTAGGGTTAGGGTTTGAGAAAAAATTTTAAGGTTTAAAAAAAATTTAAGGTTTAGGAAAAATTTTAGGGTAAAAATTAGGGCGAAATCTGGGTTTTAAGATAAAGATTAGGGCTAAATTTTTAGGGTTTAGAGTTTATGAAAAAAAATTAAGGTTTATAATAAAAAATATAAGTTTTAAAAATAAAATAAAAAAAGGATTATGTTTTATCTTTTAGAAATTAGTTTAATAATAATAATAAGGAAATTCAAAGAAAATACATAATTTGATAAAAAAAAGGGAAAAATAAAGTTAGAAATACCCAAAATATTGGGGGTTGGTGTTGAACCCCTGACTTTGCCTTTGCCAACAAAAACCTTCAGCCACGTTTCTTTGCCAAAATGTTGGGAATGAGTGTTGAACCCACGTTTCTTTGGAAAAATGTTGGGAATGAGTGTTGAACCCACACCCTCAGACTTTCAACCTTAGGTCTTTGTCACTAGGCCAATCAGCGCACGCCACACACCATCTTCTTCCTCCCACCTGCATATTTTTGGTATATACTATGGGAATAATAAAAAAAGAAATAAACATGATCAAATAAAATCGTTGCAGATTTTAAAATAATGAAAAATAAGAAAAGCGATTTAAATAAAATCTAAAAAATATTAAAACGATGCTAAAAATCTAATAAAATCAAATAAAGAACGCATAATGTTTTTTAGATTTTTTCGAGAATATGAAAATAGAAAATAAATCAAATAAAATAGAAAAAAGAGGAATTTGCGATTTTGAGGGTCGAAATCTTTTAGAATTTTATTCTAAAAGAGTATTGTTTGTCGATTTTTTTCTGAACTTCTGGAAAAAATTCGGAGTAAATCGAAACAGTAGTACTTACCTGACTTACCTGTCAGCCTGGAATACTTATCACTACTGCAGCCTTCGAAGTATCGACGAAAACAGATTACAACAGATTAACCAATAGTTTAGTTCTCCATGGTGCCCTATGATTCCTGCATCGAAACTTAAATCCAACTATCCAAAAACCATATACACAATCAAACAAACATATTATGTAATCAAAATCAATTAATCATGCATAAATCATTGAAATTGAAAAAAAAAATCAAAAGAAAAGCAAGAATATGAATTTGGTTTGTATGATTTGGCATGAATTTGATGATGAGGATGATTGGAATAGGTTCAGGAAACCTCAAGGATTCATTTGCAGCCTTTAGTCCACTTGTAAAAGTGGTGGATTGTGGAAACCTAATTTTGAATTATGTGAAATTTTAAAGTACGAATAGTATCCTCTTGCTCTCCATCCTTTTTTTTTGTCTTGTGATGTTGTTGTGGTTATATAGTAATGTAATTAGGTTAAGAATTTGGGCCTTGGTTGGAGTTGTATGGATTGCTTGATTGTGAAGAAAGCTATGGTCAAAAAAATCAAAAAAAATCAAATGACATGTTTCCAAATTGGTTGTGCACAAAATTGGAGAGTATCAAATCAACTTAAATGATGTTTAAGAGATTCTAGAAAAAGAATCAAATCAAATATTTGTATTTTCATATTTTATTTTGATTTAAAATTAATTTTAATGAATAAAATCCAAATAAATGATAAATAAATTATAAAAATCAGAAAATATTTGAATTGGGTCGTGCTTGATGTTATCATGAAGACTGGGTTGCAAAATGATAGGCCCATTTGGAAAAAATTAGATTCAAGCCATTATTTTCTTCATACACCCCTCAAAAATCTCCCAACTTTGACAAGGCATAAATCCATCAATTTTAAGGCTATGAAAGTGTTCTTGGCCTTTTTGGAAAGCTTAAATTCCTCTAACCAACCTCTTTGGTCTCATGTCCATATCCTTTACCATTTTCAAATTATGCCCTTTGGAAGATGTTGACTTTTGAAATGACCTATAATGTTTTAGCTCATACCTTCTAAATGAAGCATTTTTAGGCTTGGCATGTGAGACACAAAGTTGTAGAGAATTCAATTTCTTCAAAATGAGCTTTGGATGGGAATTTTTTGATGAAGCATGTGAAAGTTATGGCTGGTCAAAGTTCAGTTGACTTTTCCTTAGAAAACCCTAATTTAGAAACTCCTGATTCTTGATGAATTTTACTTCATAAACTTGATGTTGGCAAAAATCTTGAATTTTGACTTTAATTTGACCACAGTTGACCTCAGTTTGATTTTTTAACTACTTTGACCGATTTTTGCATATCTGATCATCTGACTGAGTAAACCTTTTGGGAAAGCCTTGAAACTTGACATGGGGAATCTTGAAGACATATAGGATGTTATGAAGCTCTCTTGAGGTCTTGGAAGTCCATTTATCCTGATGAAATTCAAAACCCTAGTTTAGGGTGCATTGCTTAGGAGGATGCTTTGTCTGAGGGAATTGTCAAACTTTCTGACTAATTGTAAACCTTGTGAACCTCTTGGGATACCTTGTGAACCTTGTGAACCTCTTGGGACACCTTGGTACACAATGCATTGACTAGGGGAGGGCAAATTTTGGGGTGCAACACTAACTGTCTTGCATTAGACAGAAAAAGCAAGTTCTTGTTTTCAGAGTGAAGGTGATCAGTAAAGAATCTCGGAGGAGACGTTTATTGTTTGTTTTTTGTGTTTTTCAGTTTTTTTATTGTTTTTGGTGTTTTTCATAGGATAATGATCTTAATCCTAAATCAAGGGTTTGTAAACTCATTATATCCTCCTTGATTAAGGATAATGAGCCTACTTATGTGTGAGATAAGCATCTCAACTTAATTACCATGATGATATAGGATTAAGATCATTAACCTATTTGTGATTAATAAGATGTTTTTGGGTTTTTGTTTAGTGTTAAATAATGCGTTTAATCTCTAATCAGGGATTAGTGAACTCATTACACCATCCTAAGAGAAGGATGGATGAGAACACTTAAGTTGAGAAAGACTCCTCAAATTAATCCATGGTTATGGATTAAATTCATTATATAACAAGCCTTTATTAAGTGGATTTTATTAAAGATGAGATGAAGAAGTTAGTTTTATGTTTGTAAGACTTATCTTGAGGGGGACTTGTCCATTAAACACTAGGGTTAGTCCCTCTTAACCATAAGGAAGACATAGAACCCTAATATAAGGCCCAAGTTACAATCTTAAGTCTTGACCATTATTAGGTGTTTTGATTAAGAAGTGTAAACAAATTAAAGGTTTAACACTAAGGATTAAAGTTATACACTCCATCCTAAGATAAGAATGCATGCATAACCCTAATTCAAAGTCCTAAAGCTTTAAGTATTTAGCCTCTGGTTATGAGATGAGAAGAGAGCTCAAGGAAACTCAAAGGTAAAACACTAGGGGAGACTATATACAACCCTAAAATTATCATGCTTGGATGTTCCTAAGGTTTGTGAGGCTTAAAGAAAGGTCTTCAGATGGCCACCAAGGAAGAATAAGCAGATGAAAAGAGAAGGAGAAAGAGAATAGGTTACTTACTTCCTGAAGAAGATAAGTAACCTAAGAGAAATAGATAGGAGTAAGAGAGAACAAGTGAATTAGATTCACTTCAAAGACAAGTAAATAATGCATATGAAGAGATAAGAAGAGGTGGGATGTGAAGGAAAATCCAAATCCCAAACAACTTACCATAAGTCCCTGAAATGTTAGTGTGAATGCATAAGATGCAAAGCAAAAGGAAATGAGATGAATAAAGATGCAAATCCGAAACCAGAAGTGTAAAAATGATGCAAATGTGTTATGATATGATGCAAAGTCATACATGATGCATATGAATGATCATACAAGAGATGAGATGCAAAGGAAGCATGTTAGAAGCATGAAAACACATTGATACACATGGAATGTAATGAATGCAAAGCATACCAAATGAATGAAGAAATGATCAAGAAATGTTCAAACATGTCTTAAGATGTCTAAGATGTCATACAAATGCTTGAAATGTCATGGAAAGTTCATATGATTGAGATATGCAAAGATGAATGCAAATGAACATGAGAAATTAGGGTTTTATGAATGTATGAGATGCATATGACCAAAACAGAAGCATACATCATGATAAAAAATTGAAAATGAAATCAAAAAAACCCTAAACACATACAAGATCACTCTCCAAAGGTTAAGGTCAGAAGTTAAACCTAGTGAAAGTTATGAATTTCCTAAGTTAACTAGGGTTTTTGGGTGATTCTAAAGGAAAAATGCAAATCAAATTGAAAATGAAATGCAAAATTATGAGATAAATAACCTAGATACTATATGCAAAGTGTGAAAGAATGCAAAAAGAATCAAGTTCAAACTCATCAGGGTTGATCAGAAATGATTTTTTCAAGTTAGGGTTAAAAAATGTGAATTTTATGAACCCTAATACAAAGATAATTGTGAAAATATGATCAACTCTAAAAATAAATTTGTGTGATGAGTTTGTAAATGTTTCTAAATGTATGAGAATGCTTCATGAAGTTTTGGTGATTTTTAGAAACCTAAATGTATTTTTAATTAATTAAAATCATTTAATTAATTAAATAAAACATTTAAATGATTTAAAAATACTTTTTTAATGCAAAAATTAAAAATAAAAATGTTTTTGAGTTAAGAAAAATATTTGAAGTGAAAATGCAGAAAATGAGATTTTAAAAATGTTTTTTGCTATTTTTAATAAATATGTGAAAGAAATGAAATAAAATGAAAAAAAAATAAATAAAATGAGAAGTCAGCAAGATCTATGGTCCAGATTCATACTGGGGGAGACTGCACGTGCGTTTGAAAGGCTAGGATTGAATCTGGCTAATTAAAATTAATTAAATTGATTAATCAGGTTTAGGGCTAAATGAAATGATCTGGGCCATACGTGTCTTAAACAAATCACACATCCAATGGTCCACATTCAAACTGGCACGCTAACCCTAATTAAAACCCTAATCACTCTCAGGTGACCGGAGAAAGCTCCGATCATCTTCTCCGGTCACCCTTTCACCCTATCTCACTCAAAACCCCATGAAAATGCATCAAACTCTCCAGAATGCATCATTAAACAACATTAAACACAAATCCAGCAACACAATTCATTTATTTTGCATCAACAACAAGAATCGAACAAAAAAGGAAAACTGGAAAAAATTTCAGAAGATAAATACACACTCAATTCTCAATCATTTTCCATCATTCAAAGTTCATTGTGATCAGGAGAGCATTTAGATTCATTTTATAACTCAAAATAAGAGTTCTGGAAAAATTATTTGAGAGAGTTACTTGAGATGAAGCTTCCCAAACTTGAGCTTTCTGACCTCTTCCTTTGTGCAAAACAAGTCCTTTGAGTCCCCTGAGGTTAATGAGATGCTTGGAACAAGCTTGTTTGGCCTATTTTGAATGCTCCAGTTCTGATGAAGCAGAATTCGTGTTTTGGTTATGGAGTGTTTCAGGCCATGGCAAGGGGAGGGAAATGATCCTTAGGTGATTTTGAGTTGATTGGTGAAGAAAGAAACAAAGTTTGATGGTTGTGCAGTGTGATTCGAAGAGATGAAGGTTTCTTGAGGATTTTGTGATTCTGAGTGTATGAGTGCTGGCAGGCTTCAATGTTGTGTGTTTTTGAGTCCTTAGGGTTTGCATAAGATGTGTTGATTGGCCAGAGAGTTGTTGTGGCACGGGATGATTGGTATGGCTTGTTTTGTAAAAAAGTCAAAAGTTGGCAACTTGAGGTATGGGCCAGGACATAGGGGATTTCATGGCTTAATCTGCTTCAGCTAAGTTTGAGGATGGCCCTTGGATGGTTTATGATGAACTGCAACACTTGGATTGCAAGATAGCATGTGTTTTGCAATTTCACAACTTTGAAGTTTCTTGGATCACAAGTCATGAAGACCTTAGGTCCAATGCCCAATTCTGATCAAGGCAAGTTGTGTTATCGTGTAATGATGCTTAGAAGTGTATTAGAGGTCATTAGAAGTCTTGAAACTTGATTTTGCAAAAATCCCTCTTTGGCGCATACTTGAAAATTACAAGATTTTTGCCAACTTTGAAACATCATATCTTGAGTTCTAGGATTAATCAAGAGGAGTTCTTGTACTTTTTGAAAATGGGAGGATCCAATCTACAACTTTCATGTTTAAATATTTTTCATTTGAAGCATTTTTGATCAAGAAAGAGGAGGTTGAAAATCTTTCCCAAAATGGAAAGTTTCCATTACAAGTCATGTCCAAAAATGGAAAGTTTACAAAAGGCTTGAAATTCTTCAATCTTGTGAACTTCTAACCACTTCTAAGATCAAATAAAGATCATAGAACCTCAAAATGATGAAGATGACCCTTTGGTACCATTGGTGGTGGCCTCAGATGCCCTGATTCTGACTTTTCTTGCACAACAAGTTACTAGTTGATTAAATGACTTCCATAATGAATTTCTTCATCAAATTTAGTACACATTATCCTTATAACATATTAAGACCATTAGAATCAAGAATGACCAAAAAGTTTAAGGTTAAGGGCCTCAAACCCAAAACCCTAATTTTAGGTCATTTGTGTAGAAAACCCTAGCCTACCTGGACCTCTGTGCAATCCTTTGTGACTTTGTGACTTCAAAGACTTCTTGGGGATGTAATAAGATCATAGACCACTCATGGACCCTCTTGGAATGCTTCAAGACCATTGATATAGCTCAGATCACCTCTTGGATTCATCTGATCATAAACCCTAATTGCAGCTTATGCATATGAAATAAACTATGCAGTGAGAGATGATATGATTATGCAATGCAATATGAAAAGATCACAAGCCATGGTGTGAGAAAAAGTTAGGGCAAATTTGGGGTGTTTACACCTAAAGGAACTCAAGGTTTCATCATACAAAGCCTCCTCCTAAGCAATAGATCTCAAATTAGGGTTTTGTGTTTCTCAAAGTAAATTGGACTTCCAAAGCCTCAAGTGGACATCATGGTATCCCATATACTTCAAAAGATCCTCATGTCAAGTTTCAAGACTTGTCCTACAAGTTTGGCCATTCAGATGCTCAAATAATCAATAATTAGTTAACTTGGGTAAAAAGTCAATTGTGGCCAACATACATTCAAACTTCAAGATTTTTGGTCAACATCAAGATTATGAAGTAAGATTCATCATCTGATCAAAGGTTGATCTTGATTCATCAAGAAAACCTAAAATTCATCAAAAGACAAAAGTTACTAAATTAGGGTTTTCTTCAAGAAAAGTCAACTGAACTTTGACCAGACATAACTCTCATATGCTCATCATAAATTTCCCAACAAAAGCCTATCTTGAAGGAAATTCAATTCTCTACAACTTTGTCTCTCTAAGGCCAAGGCCCAAAATGCTTCATTTGAGAGATATTGGCCAAGACATTACAGGTCCTCTAAAAAGTCATCAAAAAGTCAACTTTTTCAAAAGCTCATAACTTGAACATGGAAGATCAAATTGACATGGGACCAAAAGGAGTGATTAAAGGACACTTTAAGCTTTATAAAAATTCCAAGCGCACATTCATGTGATAAAAATTGAGAAATTTGTGCATTGTTAAAGTTGAGCAAAATTGAGGAGGTACATAAAGTAAATAATGACCAAAACTTGAGTTTTTGCCAAATGAGCCTATCTTTTCACAATCCAAACTTGATCCTAAGTTGGTCCACAACCTCTAAGATATATCACTTGCTTTTTCTTTATTTATTTCATATTTTATTGGATTTAATCCATTTAAATTCAATTTTAATCAAAATAAAAATTAAAAAATCAAAAAGATTTGATGCTAGGTCTATTTTAGGATCAAATATTGAAGATATATCCATAATATATGATCCAAAATTCGTGCATACAAGAGGAGAAAGTCATGATAGCAAGATATGCACCAAAATAGAAAGTTTTCAATGCCATTCAAAAGTGAATCAACTTTACCCAAGCCCATGGAGTTTTCTGACCTAAAATGATCCCTTATATAAACCCATGACCTCTACAAATCATAGGGACGAAAATTCTTGCCTCAGAAACCAAAAAATATATTTTTAAAAAATTGTCAGAAAACAAAGTTTTGCAGTCAAGAACCCTAGCATAACTTGAAAAAACTGTAAACTTGAAGCAATCTACAGACTAATTTCCAGCTTGTTTCACTATGTTCTAAACATTGCAATCGGTTCCTTGGAATCTTCTGAAGCTATCCAGACCATTGCCATCCATCGAAATACATAGAAATAGAATACGGTTTGCCTAAAAAATATTCGATTTTTTTTATATATACATACATGTTTAATTTTTTTATTGTATATTCGTGTTTATAATAATATTTCAATGTTTTCTAGATAGATCAATTGCATTCTAAGAACAGGTACAAGGATTTACCATGGCTAGAGTTCAAAGCTCCAAATCAGGGTTTTATTAGTTTTAGCCATAATTGGACGAAATCAATACCACCATCATATCCAGGAGGCGGATTCCAATCGATTCATGTATTCATAGGAAACATATTTTCATTATTTATTGAGTTTGATTCTTGCAGGTACAACCTATTGCTACGAAATGAAAAATTGTAGCCAAAAGCCTAGTTGCATGCGCGAAGAAGATGAAGTCATGGCACACTGTTTTCTTTTACTTAAAAAATTAAAATCAAACGCTTGTTTTTTTATAATCATCTAATTAAAAAAAATTATAAATTTTATTAGGTTTAATTATTAGTTAATCACCATTAAATTAATAATTAAGATAATTAGATAATTAATTTTCTCAATTAGTTTTATTTCACTTAATTTTCAACTGATTAATTAATTATTATTTTTTAATTTAAGTTAATTTAATTTTAATTCTAAAATCAATTAAGTTAGTTAATTTATTATTCGCTGATTCACCCGACTTTTGACAATTAAATTAAGGTTAATTAATTTATCCTGACTTTTTTTTCTATTACCCAATTTTTCTTTGTTTCGTGCTCATTATTATGTAACTTTTTCAAAGGTTGTATCTTTAATTTTTTTGCGCGCTCTTTTACATTATTTTTCCTATTATTGTAACTGTTTTCGAGGATGTAATAGTTTAATTAGGACCTTTATTTTCCGCATCGATTATTATGTAATTGTCCCAAAGCCATGTAATAGCATAGCATTTTATTTTTTTGTTATTTACTTTCCGCACTACCTTGCATGCTATTATATTAACTGTTTCTAGTAATTAAGATTTGTATGGAAATACTAATCAATCAACCTTAGGTCGCCTAACCTCAAGATAAAATATTTGAATTCAATCACATGCACACTTGCACCTCTAGGATATCCTCTCTTCATTGCCTTTCAATATAATGGACATGTCCTTCGAACGTAGAGATGCCTTAACTTATTGCCTAAAGAAATAAATCATCACAGTTGCTTTCAAATAAAAGATCATAGTCCCTCGTTGTCCCTTCAAAGTTGTCTTCAAATAAATGATCTTGTCCCTACGAAAACGATGATAGTTTCTTCAAATTGTTAAGGTATCTCTACATGTTGCCTTCTATGACCATAATGCCCATATGCATATCCCTTCCAAATCCAAGGATAAGAGTACTTACTAACTGATAGTAAGGAGAGTTATATCCCTAAGGAAACGAAAATGACAAGAAAGACCTTAGAACTTAGGGTAAGTAATTCTTATATGCTTGCTCACAACTTTCAAAACAAATGTTTTTCACAGCTTACACTCTTCTTCAAAATACTTTCAAACAAGTAAATACTTTGTATACATTCATACGAGAATCATTACCAAATTAAATCTTTGTGAAATATTTTAATCCCACATTACACTTAAAAAAAAAGCAAATAAAAAAGTGAGCTAGGAATTTAAGATCCCATGGATAACCATGGATACAAAGGGTGCTAACACTTTCCCTTTGTATAACTTAACCCCCGAACTCAAAATCTTTTAAAAGGTTTTTCCTGTTCTTTTATGCCTTTCCTAATTGGGTGAAATAAAAGTCGGTGGCGACTCTTGCTTACCGCAACATATTTTGCGACAAAAAAACTAAAAGTTAGTACTCCCACCGTGTTACACTATAACTGTATTGCTGATGCATAAACATAAAGTAAAGCATAAAGAAAGAGTAAAGAACACACAATATATCCTAGTCCAATCCATCCCACAAGGTGATTTTCCTTCATCAAGAACTTAATCCACTATAATCAAACCATGATTACAATCGCGCAACTACCTGCGATGACTGACTGTAGAATAACCTATCGTGACTTCCTTGTGCGACATACCACCGTGACTAACTGCACAACAACCGTTTGTAACACCCCAAAATTTGCTCTCTCATTTATTACTAACATCAAGTAGCTTATGCTTTATTCATTTTCATTTAGGTCATAAACATAGGCACGGGATCAAGTTGATTTTTTCAGTTCATAAGAACTTATTAAATTTGCCCCAACAACTGATTATCAGAGGCTCCGACATTTATTTTGCCTGGTAATTCAATATCGGGCAGTTTTCATCACAAAATTGCATTTTGAGTGTCTGAGTGAATTTTTAATTCATATAAAGTGTTATTCAGTGATAATATCAATCATCGGGTCTCAAAAGAAAAATAGCTCAGAGCGAATGACAGAAGGAGAATTTCCAAGATTTCCAAGATTTTGCACTAGGTAACCGGTTACAGCCTGAGTGATAATCGGTTACCACCTGTAATATTTTCCACAAAATTCAAATTTTCAGCATAGAGGGGTTTTTCTCATTTTCACTTCATTTTTTAGCTTGGACCAAGGGAAAATTCTAGAACAATCCACCACTTTCCAAGGGAAGGTTCTAGAAACGTTTCTTAACTAATTCCCTAACCATATTTCTAAACCTCGTTACCAAGCTAATTTGCTAACCCCACTCCAAGCCTAAGGCATATATAATCATTTTTTCTCTAACCCTCACCATATACACTTCATTTTTCCATAATTTCTCATTCAACACTCTCAATTTTCTCTCATCTCTCTCATTTTTCTCTCATTTTCAAAACCTCACAAAAAGCTTCATCTTTCAAAATTCTTCAAGTTTTGCATTGAAACTTGTTGAATTTGAAGCTAAACCTCCATCATTTCAGTATTTCTTGGATTATTGAAGTATTTGCATATTCTTGCGAGAAAGGAACCAGATCTCTGGGTTTCTTGTCAATTGAGTGCTGATCTTTCTTTACAACAATTACCAAAGCAAATCTCAGCTTTGTAGGTTGGTGAAATCCATAATCTCTTATGTTTTAAGTTATTTTGCATTTCTCGGCCTGTATGTTCATCGCATTTTGTTTATGTTTGATGTGTTATATGATTAGATCATTAGGTTTCAGGATCTTGATATGTTTATGGTGTTAATTGGTGGTGATTTGATGCATTTAGGTGTAAAATTCGTGTACAATTGATAGGAATTGCACTAGGGCTTATTTGGATAAGTTGTTGCTAGAAATGCATTAATCTTTGCAGGTTTGTGGCTACTGGTTCAGTGGTAACCGATTACCATCTGGTGCGTAACCGGTTACACAATTCATTTTGCGTGCAAGAATTGATTTTTTGTACATGACAATCAATTACCGTCTGGTACGTAACCGGTTACCACTGAGCCATTTTGTGTTTTTGTTGTGTTTTCATATGCGTTTGGTATTCATTCCTTTGTTAATCATTAGGGATAGATATAACATGAATTTAGAAAATTTTCTTGTGTGTTTTATCTCTATTTATGGCTTGTGTGAGGTTCCTTGACATGCGACTTTGTGATTGGAATAAATACTTGACATAATGGAAATGTATGTTCATGAAGCATGATATGCATTGCATACACGCTGGAATCTTGTTATATGCTTGCTTGTCATAGATCAAGGTGATGTTGCATGTTATTTTCTTTCTTGAAACACGTTCACATGTTTGTACACATTAGTTGGAATGTTGGCATAACTATTGTTTGAGAAATAATGATGCATGCTTAATTGTAGGTATTCTTGATGCATGATTTCTTATATGTTTGCATATGGTTGTTTATGTTGGCACTGTTGATTCATCATGTGTATCCATGCTTGCTTGCTTGAAACTATAAGTGTACATTTGATTTAAATGCATACTTCTTTGATGAATGTTAATGTTGCATTAAATGGAAGTTTCATTTATGTCAAACTTGTTATTGTTTGTCTATGTCCACTCCATGTGTAAGTATGCTTCCACATTTTTGCACTCCATGTATAAGTATGCTTCCATGCCCTATTTTTGCACTTTTAACACCTATTGCCTTATTGTTTGGTAGTTGTAGTAAGTTGTTTTGTGTAATTGCATGTGGTAATTGAATTGTGTGCTGAAGCAATGTTGTAGCTGTTGATTTGTTTGGTTTGAGCTATGTTTTACCTGCATTTGCATGATTATTTAGAAGTACATTATATGTCATTTTGTATGATAACTAGCATCATTTTAGGAGTCATTTTATGATAATTTTTGGATCTTTGCATGTGCATTAGGATTCATGTAGTTGCATAAACTTTTACCCCGAGAGATTGAGCTTGTTTGCATGTCGACCCAAGAGGTTGAGCTTGTTTGAGAGGTAAGCTTGTATGGTGTGATGTTTACATTTATGCATTATTTTTATTATCCTTCATTGTTATTTCAATTCCTTTTACTACCGCACTTTACTGCTTTTGATGCCATGAGAAGTAGGAATAGAGATGCATGACTGGGAGTCCCTACTTTAGGTGGTCAATTATGTTTATTGTTTTAAAGTCCTCAAAGGAGCTTGTGTTTCTTTATATTTGTGCCTAAGACCTCAAATACGCATCTCTTTCCCTTTTCCCCTATAAGACCTCAAGAAGGCATTATATGGAAGGAGGGTTTGTAATCAACCCCCGTCATTCTAGTTTGAGTCATTCTCTTCTCTCATTACATGATTGAAGCTTTGGACATCACCTCCTCGTGTTATCGAGTCGGTCCAAGTGGAAGTAGGTTTTAGTTACCAAACCCCCACTCATTATCACTAGCTCACATCGATCAATGTTGACGCTTATGTGATCTCATTCACATCCCTTTTTCTTATTCTTCTACTTTGATATATGATATCATTTTTTGTTAGCTTTATTTCAACTTGATTTCTAGTCAAGTTGAGACAAGTAGGCACCCATCCTAATTTCTAGGAACCTCTTATTTCAACTTGATTTCTAATCAAGTTGAGACAAGTAGGCACCCATCCTAATTTGCTTAAGTTAGGAGGGTTAGGAACCATAATGTAGGATTCACTCTTGCATTATAGTATTAGGTAGATACTCCCCTTTCATCCTCAACTATAAGGTTAATCATTACATATGAGATACGTAGGCCTAGGTGTGACGCCTAGTGACCATAATCCCCGTTCTATTTAGAACTACGTCGAATCTGATACTCATTCCATATGAGATACGTCAGGCTGGGATGTGATGTCCTCTCGAGTCAACTTCTTTCATTCACCCACTTGTTTTCTCTCATTCTCTTTTTGTTCCTTTCCTTTCCAGTTTCCAGTTAGCAGCAGATGGAGCAGATACCTACATCCTTTGAGCAGAACTTCAAGCATGTATCCCTTCGAGTACGATAAATGTGAGGGGGTGTTAATACATTTCCTTCATGTAACCGAGTCCTGAGCCTGGACTTGGTTGCGATGACTTTATCTTTCCTTTCCCCCAGGTTTTATTCTATCGTTCTCCTTTCCTTTTGAGGATAAAAATGTTCAGTGGCGACTCTTCAGTTTATCTTTTTTCGCCGGTTGTTTTTAATGTTGCGATAGCTGGCGACTCTGCTAAAGACTAGTTTTCCCCTACGTGAGTCAATCCTAGAACTTGGGTGTTTACTTTTAATTAGGAGTTATCATTACTATTCCATGTATGATGGCTGGTTGTATTGTTTTTTGTTTGGTGGGAAAGGGTGTTCTGAGAGATGGGCCCAATACACAGGCTCGAGTATACACATATGATTAGCATGTAATCTTGTTGACATGTGTGGCGTTTGACGCGTTCTATTGACTTAAGCCCGCAATCAGAGGATACTTTCTTAAGGATACTATGAACTGCATGTTTATGTAGTAACCAGAGACTGTCTGATAGGGGTTGTCGACTATGGTAACCATTTCCCGGGGAATCAATTGAGGCACTCCTCTAATGGAACGATAAAGGCATACCAGAAATGGCAAACCCATTACGTATCTTGCCCTAGGACCTGACATTGGGAACTTGCCATAGGTTTACCCTTCTATTATAAGAACTTATCGAAAACACTCCTCAATTGGTGATAGTACTGTACCTACGGGATGGATGTATTATTGCTTCTCGACCTCAGTGCTTGAAACTAGTAACTTATGTAAGAAATCTTTGAGGGATCAGTGGAGGCCTCCTCGATTGGTAATAATGCCAAACCGGAAACGATAACCGTATTATTGCTTCTCGAACTGAGAGCCATAAAAGTTGATTCACTCGACCTTTTAGTACCCACATATGAGAGGGGATGGGATTTTGCAGGTTTGTAGGTAACCTTGACTTTCAACCTATCCGATTCTGTTTAGTTCTCTTACTAGTTGGATTTTTTACGGTTATACTATCTATCGGTTCCGTTAAAACAAACTAGACCTTAGTACATCAATGTCCAACATATGTATGATGATATCGTGCCATGCATTCATAACATCATCTGCATACTTGCATTCTAACCCTCATATTTATCATTTTACAGGGTTATCTCGTACATTTTCATTCCATTCCCTAGATTTTCCAGATGGAACCTATCAAAAGAGACAATATCACTTACAAACTCCAGTCACCTGGTCTAGTGGTTCTTCAATGTTTAATGGCCAAGTCCACCTCGGAAAACAAGCCTGTCTTCTCAAAGGAATATGGGAGGATATTTTCTTTGCCTTGCGATTTAGATGATGGCGAACAATGGGTTGTCATAACTTTGTTCCAGTTCTATGATCCTCTTTTGAGATGTCTTACCTTCAGGGATTTCCAATTGGCTCCAATGTTAGAAGAGTTATCTTACTTGCTTAACATTTTTGTGGGAGATCAAGTTCTATTCCATATGTCCATGGGAGTCCCGGGTGACGAAGACATCCCAAAGGCTCTTTATTTGAGCATAATGGTGATGAAGTATGGACTTATGGGGAAAAAAAGGTCTATATGGTTTCACTTTGAAATTCATGTTAAAAGAAGCTAAAACCCACACCACTTCTAAAAGGTGGGTGTCGCTCCCGGGATTTTCATTCTAGTACAAACGTGAAAGTGGCACAGAAAGGGAGAGTCGCCAGCCATGCGTTTTTATCCCGAATGAATGGGAAAGGTAATGCTGCACAAACCTAAGGAAGAAGGAAAGGACAAGGTCCTACGAACCAAGATCTCGGTTCGGGAGTTGGTTACAACCTGGGAAGGTATTAGCATCCCAGACCGTCCGCCGTACCCGACGGGATCCGCGCTTGCTTGTTTGTTTCAAAGGGTGAGAAACAAGATGTTGTTTGAACGAAAGCCGCTCACTGGAACTGAAATGAGAATTGGAAAAAAAGAGATCGAAAAGAAAGGGGGAAATGTAGGGAAAATAAAGAATGTTCTCGAACGTGCCCTACCCCGCTGCCTACGTACCTCATCAGGAAAATGAGGATCATATTCGACGTAGTTCGCCTAACCAGGCGGGAACTTTGTTTGTGTTTTTTATGCACTAGAACTGCGTATGTCTATGCTCAGGCATTGCATGCTCGTTTGATACGAGTGTGTTTAACATCTTGCATGCGAGACAAGTCATCGCAAGTTCGTGTTTAGAGTGAGTGAGATGAGAAGAGAATTCCCGCAGGAAAGTCGCTTATTGTTTGTTGTTTCCTTTTTAAGAGTTTTTTATGAATTTGGCAAAAGGAAGTGAATTCAAACTCTTTTCCATGGAATGTGTACTTGCTATTACATTCCAAGATGGAATAATCGAACAATCACACCAAGTAAGGAGAATTTATCCAAGACTTGTTTCCAAGGATTAGGGTCTAAGTTCACTAACTTGTTGAATTTATTACATGTTTTTGTAGTTCTTAAAGAAATGTATTTTATGTTTTCTTTGTGAAAATAGTCTCATGATCAGACTTGTGCATCATGCTAGACAAGCTCATACTATTCTAAGATGTAATGAATATGAGTGCCCCATGGAATAAGGCTATACACAAGAGAATACTCCCACCCTTTATTAAGTATCTTTTGGATTTTTGTTTGGAGATGAAAAAGAAGACTCAAATGGAGAAAGGACAAAACTAAGGGGGACTAAGACACAACCCTAAGTCATATATTATATGCAAAAGGTGATTCTAATGGTTTGTGAGGTTTTCTAATCCTAAGAAGAAAAGAGGGTTAGAACTCAACTTACTTCCTAAGGAAGTTAAGTTGGTTCTAAGGAACAAAAGGGAAGCCTAAGAGCCAAGCACAAGGTGCTAAGGAAAACACATTTAAAATGCATAAGAGATAAGAATGAAGTGATGCTTACCTCAATCTCCCCCCTATAAAACAAGAGTTAGCATGATGAAGCAATTTGAACATATAAAGCATGGAAAAACTCAAGGAAAGCTCAAACTAGCTAGGGAAAAGTGTTAATGAACTTCTAAGGCTAAGACCTAGGCCTAAGGGATCCTACATGAGAACAAGCTTCTAAAGTCAATAGCTAACTCACATTTAAGTATCCTAAGGTTATAAGAATGAACAACTTCAAACTATTCCCTAAAAGGAAGCTAAACCCTAATAGGAGCTAAAGTGAAGTCACATGAGAAACTTAAATGGTTAAGCATGGAAAACTTGCATGAAGTAAAAGGTGAATGTAAAATACAGGAGCTAAAACTTAATGAAAGCATCCTAAGATGTAAAACAAGGTGGGAACAAAGATATCCAAGTGAAAGAGATTCAAACACTATGTGGAATGGTGTGAGAATAAGAAGAAATGAATATAGAACTTCAAAGGAAGAAAAAGACTTAGAATAAAGTCAATCATGATCAAAAGGTTTTGAATTCCCCATAAAAAAACCAGGAGCTTTATGAAATATTAAGATGTGGTTTAAACACAAAAATTGGTCACAAAGGACATGGAGTGAATGGCATTAGGGTTAAGGATACCAAAGGTTAAGTTTTGAAGTATTAAGAAGGCATATGATATTAAATGAAGAACAAGGACTCAAGACTTAAAATGAATACACAAAATGAGTATGAAACACTTATGAGATGTATAACAATGATGTAACAAAGTTAACATGGCCACAAGATTTGTTTTGAAGGGTTAAGATGAAAGAAGAAAAAGAATTAGGGCAAAGGAAGTCATATGTGACTTATGGTTCAAGTAATCAACACAAATCAAAATAAAATTACCTAAAATGGAATCTAAATATTCAATGACCTCTAATGAACCCCAAGAGACTCCAATTTAAGACCTCAAATGAATGGCATAAACTCCTTACCAAATTTTGAAAAAAGGAGAAGGAAGAAGGACCAAAATATGACCTATGGTACCAAATACTTGGAAAAATAGCAAATGACATTGAAAAATTATGAAAATGAATATTCACATACAAAATCAACAAGGTGGCCTACCTCTAAAAAGTATCTTAAAAATTCCTATTTTAACTCATTCAAATGAAAGCTAGAAGTGAATTAGGGTTTTAAGGGATGAAGCTCAAAAGGAAGACACAAAATGGTACAAACAATGACCTACAAATTGTAAAAAAAATATTTTTGGGGTATTCAATGTGTTCTCTGAATAGGGCAAGAAGAATGGGATCAAGATCAATTATGGTTTGGGAGAACAAAAATAAACAAAATGATGTGTTTGAAAAGAAGAAAAATGAGACGAAATTAATTCTGGATGAAAAAAATTGAATTAAAAATTGTAGAAAATTAGGAAAAAAGTCAAGGATCATGTATGAATTTATTTGGAATTTTTGGTGTTGATTTGGTATTTTTGTGAAATTAAAAATGAAATGGTAATAAAATGGAAATAAAAATGAAAGAAATGGAGCACGGGTGCGTTTAGAAAAGAAACTCAGTTAAATATGCATGGGCCTGGAAATTGGGAGGTGTGGATAGTGATATGGGCCCAGTCAATGGGTGCTAAAGACTATTGAGTTATGGTAGGCTTTAGTCAATTTGTTGACTTCCCCAAGACCAATGGATTAATCCTACACATGTGCTCATAGTCAAAGTAACAACATCAAGAGGTTGATTAAGAGAGGACTATGATATGAAGCTAGACACGCGTGACCCTAACGCTCAGATACCCTAACCCTAAGAATGTGAGACGCACATATTCATTTATGTGCTGGAAATGTATGAGGCATAGGATCTAAAGAAATCAATGGTTGGGACTTAATCTAATATACAATTAGGGTTACTATTTAGATGGTCGGAGCTAGTCTCCGGTCATCTTCTCCGATCACACTCCGGCTAGGGTTTGCTCAAAATGCCACTAAAAAGAAATCTAAAATCATCAACCTCTTCCTCTCACTGAGTACATCACTAATCCAACTTTAGTTTTCATTTTTCATGCAAGAATAAGCAAGATCGAAGGCAACAAAAATCCAACCTGAAACTGAAACTATGCCTCTAAGAGGTATATCAACTAGCCAGAACAATCAATGCTTCTATTAAGCTCTAAAGCACACAAATAAATCAAAATAGAGGCAAAATATACAAGTGGAATTTGAAGAAGAACCTGAGTTGCAGAGCTATTCTAAGTTGAAGAAAACTAGAGATCCTGCTTCTAATCTCCTTGATGCTTGATCAAGATTGCTTCCAGAGTGAAATAAACAGTCAATTAGTGTAGAATCTTGGAGAGTTGAGGAAATGCAGTGATGTTGAAGAGATGGAACCTTGAGGTTTTCAGGCCACTTGAACCATGGATCTTAAGCTGATCATGATGATGATATTGAACTGATGAGGATTGTAATATTATGGATTGAGATCACTGAGAATCCTGATAATTTGCAGAGGTTGTGAATTGGTGCAATATGGAAGATTCAGTTGAATGCAACCATGGAAATGGTGTTCAGAAGTGAGGATGATGATGCTCTATGAAGAAGGTGAAGGATGCTGATGAGAGATGATGTTGGATTCACTCATAGTGCACTGAAATTGCAGAGAGAAACCAAAGCAATATTGATGAACTTTGTGATGAATTTTGAGTAAAATGAAGCCAACCTGCATTCAGTTGGATCTCACCCCTTTATAAAGAGCTTAACCCTCATAGTTAACAATTAGAACCAGGGTTAGAACCCTGGTTAACTGAGTTTAGTTTGTTATGACTGAGTTAAGTTTGTTATGGTGTTTTGGAGTGAGTTGAAGTAAGTTAGCAGCTGAATTTGTTTTTGCTCGAGCTGGATCCAATGTGGTGATGCTTATGACAACTATAGTGATGCAATCTTGTTGATATGTGATGAAGCAATCCAATGCAACTTTAGTTCAAATGCTTGAAATTGTATCATCATTTGCTTGATTCTCATGTAGTGCATGAAAACTACCCTGATCATGCAACCATGTGATCCTTTGAACTTTTTTGAATGCATTGCCATATGATATCACTATGTTCCAATGTGTATAAGCTGACTGCACTTAGAAACATCTCACAATAAAATGCCTTATGTAGAAAGCAAGACAATTTGATATATTGAACTTCCATTGATGATTTCTTCAAGCCCAAGCTACCAATCCATGGAATGTTTGTGCTCAATTTGAAGAGGATGATGCATAGGACAAGTTTGGAGTTTGATACAAGATGGATCATGACCTCTAAACATGTCAAAATGGTCATTGGAATTCATGCCACGAGGCTGCATAATGGGCCTGCATAATTTGTCTTGCTTTGTGCCATTGGTGCCTACACATGTTTAGTTCTATGGTTGCCACTTCAAGCCAATATATGTCCATGAAATAGGGTTCGAATGAAAATTTGGTAAACATGAAACTTGTAGAAAACATGGCAAGGAAGAACTTTGATGTTAGAATATTTTCCATTTGAGATCATCTTGATGGAGAAAAATAGAAAACTTTATGGCACACCACATGTTTGAAAAATTTCCTGGCAAGTCACGTGCGCAGGCCTGGCCTTGCTTAGCCCATGACATGGTTTTGGCCTTGATTTGTCCAATCGTTGAATGATCATAACTCTCTCAATTTGAATGCTATGAATGTGTTCCACCTATGGATTTAAAGCTCAATAAACCCTCTTTCAAACATCCCAAGTTGATTTTTAATTTGCTTTTATTTTGGGAGAAGGCCTCTCTTGAAGTGGCTGCAAAAATGGCCTAAACTTGCCATTTTTGGAAACCCTAATTTTCCAAAAATGGTAAGTTTTGGTTTTCTTGATTTTTCATGATTCCTCCATCATTTATTGATCAAATTTGGTCCATAGGATCCTTGTAGACCTAATTTCGTGAATTTGATCTCAAAAATTCAGGAGTTGACTTTTTACTCATCCTGGTTGACTTTTCCCCAATTTCTTGATTTTCAATCAACTGACCAATTGAACCTCTTCCAAAATGATTCAGTGGATGAAATTTCAACCCTAGGTACCCAACATCATGTAGAAAACAATGAAATCAAGCTTGGATCAAAATTCCCTTGGGAAGCTCAGTTAATCAGAAACCCTAATTTGGCCTTGTTTTGTCAGGAGATGTTGCACTGCTTGACTCCTCTGATCAATCCACTTCTTTCTAAGACTTGTGGCCTCAAATGAAGACTTATGGGATGTTGTGAACCCTTTGAAAAATTTTGTGAAGTCATATTTCCCCTTTGATTGTCTTTGGATAGTCATCAACTTGCTTCAGTCATTGATCACAAGCCTATGCCTTTGCCATGGTGGTTATGATGCAATGTTTTGGGTCATGCTATGAATTTGAGTATGCAAAGTGATATGCTAAATGCCATGAAAAATGAGAGGGAAAATTTTGAGGTATTACAATGGGATGTGTTCAATGCCATTATGGAGGTACCTATCTATGGGATTGTCCTATTCTCTAATGTGCATTGGTTCGTCGATGTGAACACTGTTAGAATATTTATGCTAAAGAATCAGGTTCCCACTCTACTCGGTTACATCTACCATTTTATGCATTCCCAAAACTATAACAACAAATGGGGGGAGGGGTTATTCAATATTGTTCTCCTCTTTTTCTCAAGTGGCTAATGAGTAATTTACCCAACCAATGTGCCTTTGTGAAGTTTAAGTGGAGGAGATGGAGCTATCGATTGATGGGTCTCGAAGATAAGGATATATATTAGTTCAACAAATATCTTATGTGAGTGGAAATGGTATATAGTCTTGGTGAATTTCCAAATGTGCCGGTCATGGGAGTCAGAGGTGGAATAAACTACAATCCTACACTTGCCCAAAGACAAGGAAATACTGACAAGGAAATACGAGAATCGGTTTTCTATGATGCAGTGGGAGGAGATGCAACGATTGCACAAGTGGTCGATGCTTGGAGGAATATTCGATACAAGGGTCAAATTTGCTTTGGGAAGAGAGATTCTAGAGCTTACCCACCTCACATGGATTTGGTTAAAAGAAGAGCTGAAGTATTAGGAATGTCTTTCCTTGTGCAAGCCCTCTAGTATCATATAGTTGTTGAGCCACCCCGAATTACCGTCAACATTGAAAAGTACAATATAATGAAGGTAGAAAGAGACAAACTATTGGTTTAGAATGCCCATTTGACAATGGATCTTGCAAGATCCGTGTACGCCAAGCGTGAGACCGAATGGAGTGCCCAAGAGGCTGTTGAGAGACACGCTAGAGCCAAAAAACAATTTGTTGTTGACTCCGCTCTTTTCACGAAGGCTACTCTAGCTCTATGAACATCCACCAAAGAACATGTAACAACCAAAAGAAAGCTGACCAAGAATGTTTTATAGTTCAAGGACATGAAGAGGAGACACATAGCCTACCAACTAAAAGGGAAGAGGAGGACAAAGCTCAAGCTGAGGAATAGGAAGAAAAGTTGAAGGAAAAAGACGAAGAGATTACTAAAGTTGTTGTTGATAAAGCCTATTACAATTGCAAATTGATTACTACCAAAAGCGGGTGCAAAGGATTCAAGATGAATGAATATGCACAATTAAAAGCTTTCGTTGAAGGGCCGATGCCAAACCCAAATGTGGGACCATCAAGCTAGTGGTAGATCAGAGATTGTGATGCCTTAGCTTTATATTCAGTTTGTTTGCTTGTTGCTTTGCTGTTAGGGATTACCATCATACATGTTGATATATTCTCTTTTAGATGTATTTATGTTGTGACCCAGTTGTATTTTCGTTTCAAAGGCTTGTATTTGTACAACTCAAAATGTGTTTCGTGAATTATCAATACAATGGGCATTTTCTTCTCAGCATTATCATCTTAGGTTTATCACTTCAGCTAATGACACGTCTGTTTCACACACACAATTCTTTATATTCTCATCATTTCATAACACATCTTCAACACACACGCTCAACATTATATCAACATTGTATCTTGTTTTCCCGACAAGTATTGCCACCAGGGTTTCTATCTTCTGTATATTGATGAACTGGAATCAAAGTATGGGATGCCTTAAAAATGAATAAACATGACATTTGCATTCATTTCATGCATATTATTTTTGCATTTAATATGTTATGTGGATTCTTAACGTATCTCTATTTCAGGAAGAATTGTAAACTCACACATTCATAGATACACCACCCGTAGAAATCAACATTACCCGATGGATGTCATGCAAACTGAAATGGTCGAGCTCAAGCTTAGTATGAATTCATGAATGTGATGAAAGGGGTTTCTTTGGGGAAACAAGAGTTGAGGACAGTTTTTCAGAGACTCGACACTCCTCAGGTGGAGGTCCCAAATCCAAAGGTGAATCTTGACGCACAGGGAGTTTCGATTAATGTTACATGTGTTGTGAACCATGAAGGGGCTAGAGGGCCCCCTACTCCTAGTCCTATTCCCATTACAGTTTGTGTACTAGAGGATCCTTAAGAATAAAAATTATCGATGTTGAACGAGAATGTGGGCCTTTACTATGGTAATGGTAGCCATGGCTTTCAAATACTGTTTGAGAAAGTTCGATCCCTAGAGTGTTAGAATAATCTAGGGATCGACATCGTTGATATGGGGTTTGTGCAGGGGATTATGATTCCTCCAAAATTTAAATATCCTAGTTTTGGTAAGTACAATGGGAACTCCTTCCCCCAAAACGTATCTCCAGGCCTACTTCCGCAAGATATCCGCATACACCCATGATGAAAAATTATGGATGTATTTCTTCCAAGAAAGCTTGTCTGGAAGATCATTAGAGTGGTATATGAAGCTAGAAAGTTATGTTGTCTGCAACTGGAAGGAATTGGGGGAGGATTTCTTAAAATAATATCAGTATAATATTGATATGGCACCAAACTGTAATCAGCTTCAAAGTCTGACCCAGAAGAGTTCTGAAACTTTCAAAGAATACGCGCAAAGGTAGCACAAACTTGCTGTCAGGATGCATCCTCCTTTGCTGGAGAGAGAGATGGCATACATATTCATGGGCATGCTCTAAGGACCTTTCATGGAGCGTCTTGTAGGCTGCCCATCTACGGGATTTCTAGACATTGTTGTTGCTGGAGAACAAATTGAAAACTGGTTGAAAATGGGAAGAATCCAGAATAACGATGCATCAACATCTGGGAAAGTCGTTTGCAAATGGACAGAAAAGGCTAGAAGAAGAAACAGGGGTCGTATATTCACAACGAAAAAGAGACAGGGGAAATCAAATATTATATCATCAGATTGCATTCGTGACTATTCTGGCCACAACCAATCAGCCGCAACAACAACCTCAATAACAATAACGCCAGCAGTAGGATCCTCGATTAACTACCCAACGAGACAAATAATGAGTGACTATAATTTTGATCTATTTTCCATGCCGTGTGCTCAGTTACTTTAGCATCTACTCAGCCTACAACTCATCCAACTAAGAACCCTGACCCCGCCAATGGGGAAGTTACCGATGGTTATGATGCCAATGTTACATGTGTTTTTCATTCAGGGGCCCCGGGTCATAACATTGACAACTACAAGGGTTTCAAACATGTTGTTCAGGACTTGGTGGACTCTAAACCCATCAAATTTTTATCCGCTCCGAATGTTATCAAAAACCCTAAGCCTCTTATAATACCCTAATTTTTTCTCCTAAGTTTGTGTTTTCATTCGCATCATTTTTTGTATACAAACAAGATCACGCACTAGTTCCTCGGTCCTTTTTGGTTACAGGTTTAAGCCTCACAGGGGATCACCATTACTTTTATGTGTTTTTATTTGGTTATGTTTACTAACTATTAATTAAAATCCAAAATTATTTTGTTTTCTTTTATTAATCTTTTTCAGGTCAAAAATGCCAAAAATAACAGTCCCGCAGCTCGAATGAATTTCACAGATAAAATTCGAAGTTTGATCTCTAATTTATTCAAATTTATCTGATCAAGGATTTCCCAAATTAATTGATTTATTCAAGGAATTCTAAGGTTCACGTGTTTATTTCCATGCCTTCTTCAACGAGCAAAAGAATCAAGTTGGAAAAACCAAGCAATAAAAAATGAATAAAATATTCAAATTATGACTTGGTTAACCAGTTAACCAATGTGTTAACTGGTTAACTAGTGCGAAATTTGAATAATTTGTGTAAGTTCTGTAATATTAAATTGGCATTAATTTTGTAAAATAAATATAGCAGCAGTGTGTATGTACATGATCTTTGCAAAGAAAAGAATACATTAAGCAAGGAGTCCTTTTGTGTGCCCAAACATGTTGTGTTGAAATGTTTCAGCATCAGGATCAACATGTTGAAGAAGATGTCAAGACAGTTCATTCGACATCATAAACTGCTGAAGATGGATTGAAGTTTCTGTTTTGGTTTCTACATAAATAGAATATTTTGAAGATTTGAATCAATCCAATGGTGCTGATTGTAAACGATCTTGAAGAATCAAATTTGCATTGAAGACAAATTTCAAATATTGAAAAATATAAAGTTTCTATATTTAGAGATATTTTAGGAAGTTGTTTATTTGAAGATCTTTTTGTATATTTATATCAGATTATTTCTGCATTTTTGTAGCAGTTGTTGTTGTGATTTATTAGGCCCAAATCCAGTTGGGAATAGATTATAAAAAGAAACCTTGTAACCTAAGTGTAACCAACCAACCAAAGATGTAAAGATCATATCATTAGGGTTGTTTTCTTGTGGCAGCCGTGCACAACAAGGAACAAAGTTGTGGTTGTTTTATGTGTAAACCTCGAAGCTGATAAGTAAGAGGTGGATTGTTCTTGGAGGAAGCTTGTAAGCAACTCTAAGTTGTTGTCATGGAAGTATGACTTCTGTTTTGAATTGTTGGTGTAGGTAAAGAGATGTCAATAACAACAACTGATTGTTGGGATTATGAGTGCTTAAGTAGAAGTTGCATGAGTAATGATTAAGTGAGAAGACTGTAAATTGTAGGTGTTTGTTGAGAAGTATTTGAATTGATATTACATAGTGGATTTCCTTCCTGGCTTGGTAGCCCCCAGAGTAGATGAGTTAGCATCAAACTGGGTTAACAATTTGATTGTGTTCTTTACAACTTTTCAGTTAATTTTATGTAGTATGTGTGTTGAATGTCATATTAAATGTTTAAACATCGTGAAGAATGTTTGAATCTAATATATCAGAATTTTAAAAGTGTTGTTGTTTGTGCCTTTTCATGTTTATATGTAACATATAAGATGTCTCAACATCATATTCGACATCTGAGTCTGTCATACTAGAATTTCAATTGGTATCAGAGCAGGCATCCTAGTCTGTTTCTGGATGAGATCCAAGGGGGATACTTTCTGGTTCATGGTCGAGGTAGAAGTGTTCTACTGAAAAGCTGTTTGTTGTGTGAATGGTCCCTAGAAGTGGATGATGAAATATTCTGTTGTGGTAGCATGGTGGTATGTTGTTGATGTAACAAGCTTGATTTATTTTCAAACCTATGGTTGCTGGTGTCACCTAGAGATATTGCAAGGGCTAATTTGTGACACTTGAAGCTTATGAGGAGTTTGTATCCGCTGCTTATCCATCTGATAACTCCTTAGGTTTGAGAAGGTTGCTCTTTTATAGAGATATATCCTATGGTGTTGGGGATATATGTCCATATGCTTCTATCAATTGTGTTAATGATACTTGAAGACTCTTTTTCAAGTCTAATCAAGGCACTGCATAGAGAAGTGGTTGTTTAGAGATCTGAAGATTGTGTTAAACAGACCTATCTCTTGTCTATAGATCTCTTTGTGTGTTCCTTGGAATGATGTCTTATCCTATGATAGAACATAACATCATAATTAAGCATAATTTTGTTGTCTAATGGTTGGCTGTATAGATGCTTGGGTGCTAAACTATTATGATCATATCACACATGTTTTGACCCTATTCCAGATTTAGAAGAGGAGACATCTATATGGTCTGTCTAAGAAGGTTATGGCCATGGAACTTCTCTTAGATGTGTGTGTTGATCAAGGTGTGATCAACATGTCTTGATCTCCAAAGGACAGTTTATTTCTGGTCCTTGCTGCAAGAGTGATTTACTTGAGCTTCAAGGAGTATTATTTCAGAGAGACTCTGTGTACATGAAGGTCAAGCTGTTTCAAGTGGTGGAGTTGAATGATGTGGATATAGCTGATCAATTGTTATATTGTGTGTGAAGACATCTCAAATCAGACAGTCTGAATACTGAGTCTGAAGGAGAAGTCTGTTGAAGTGTTCCAGCTGTTGCATATGTTTGTGTTTTGATCTGATCAACTACTGATGGTTGATTCTCTTGTGTTCCCCTACCTGTGTATGGATTATTATGATGGTTATCTTTAGAACCATAGTAATATGTGAAGTTGTGACTGATACTGATGTCTGAAAGAATGTTAGAACATCATCTCAGAAAGTGTCTGATGCCTGCAGAAGAAGAAGAAGAAGTCAGACTCATGTCCTACCATGTGTGAGAAGGCAATCTTATCTGAACTAGAGTAAATACCTTGAAGGGAGACTTCGTATTTGTCTATGAGATGCATAAAGGTGGATACTTTGACGGGAGACTTAGTATTTATCTAAGATTTATGCATATCTGCAGTCTGAATCTTATGGTTCAGAAAGTGTACTGAGTAACTAATGCTCATCTTTAGAAAGAGCTTTGGTTGTTCATGAAACGGGGACTTAATAAGTGCTATCTGTGGTCTATGGATGCAAGAATGCAGATTGTTGTTTGGAAGGTGCAGCTGGAGTTTTGTTCTTATCATGACAAGGAAGGTGTGTATTATCATGAATGTATAATTGAAAAATTATCAGGAGTTTGTGAAGATTGCTTTACTCAAGGAAAAGTGTCATCCTTGTCGCTCCCCAGATTTTCATCCTGGTGCAAACGCGAACTGGTGTCGGCGATGTTGGAGGTTGAGGTTGAATAGAGTCGCCAGCTAGGCATTTTTATCCCGAAGGAAAGGTAATGCTGCATAAACCTAGAAAGATATGGATAAGACGGTTGAGAACCAAAGAGACTGGGTAAGGGGGTTGGTTACGACCTGGGAAGGTATTAGCACCCAGATCGTCCGTCGTACTCGACGGGATCCACGCTTACCTGATTGTGTTTAGAAAAGGGGGGGGAAGTGTATGTGCTAGCTATGTTATAAAATAAAAGGATGTATAGGGTGACGGTATACAAAGAATGGGAGCTTAAAACTGAGGCTAAGAAAAGAAAGCTAGAAGGAGGAGAGGGGGGATACCTGGGGACTTTTGTTCGATAACCGTTAAGTTATGCCTACGTATCCTCTCGTGCAATGAGGAAGTCAGAACACCGTAGTTCGACTCAAAGAGACTTGGATGTTTTGTGTGAACAACTTGCTTGTCTATGCTCAAGTGTATGACTCGTCTGGCTCGAGTGCTAACTGTATTGCATTAGACGGAAGAAGCGAGTTCTCGTTTTCAGAGTGAATGTGATGAGAAAAGAATCCCGGAGGAGACGTTTATTGTTTGTTTTTTGTGTTTTCAGTTTTTATTTTTATTTTTTGGTGTTTTGCATAGGATAATGAGCTTAAGCCTTAATCAAGGGTTTGCAAACTCATTATATCATCCCTGATTACGGATAATGAGTCTACTTAAGTATGAGATGGATATCCCAACTTAATTACCCTAATGATACATGATTAAGATCATTAACCTACTTGTAATTATTAAGTGTTTTTTTGGATTTTTGTTTTGTGTTAAATAATGAGTTTAATCTCTAATCAGGGATTAGTGAACTCATTACACCATCCTAAGATGAGGAAGATACCTCAACCTAATCCATGGTCAGGGATTAAAATCATTATATAACAAACCTTTATTAAAGTGGATTTTAATTAGATATTAGATTAAGAAGGGAATTTTATGTTTGTAAGGCTAAACCTGAGGGGGACTTGTCCATTAAACACTAGGGTTAGTCCCTCTGACCCAAAGGCAGAGATAAAACCATAATATAAGGCCCAAGTTATAAGCTTAAGTCTTGATAATTTATTAGGTGTTTTGATTAAGAGGTGAAAACAACTTAAATGTTTAACACTAAGTATTAAAGTTATACACTCCATCCTAAGATAAGGATACATGCATAACCCTAATACAGAGCCCTAAAACTTTAACTGTTTAGCCTTTGTTATTGAGATGAGAAGTAGAGACTCAAAAGGTAAAAGAGTAAGGGGGATAATCACAACCATAAAGTTATCATACTTGGATGTTCATATGGTTTATGAGGCTTAAAGAGAAGTCTTCAGATGGCCACCAAGGAAGAAGCAGATGAAAGAGAAAGAGAGAGAAAGATAGGTTACTTACTTCCTGAAGAAGGTAAGTAACATAGGAGTGGGAGAGAAAGAAACACAAGTGAATCAAATTCACTTCAAACACAAATAAATAAGAGGGTGAGAAGAGGTTGGATGTGGATGCACATCCACATCCTGATTATCTTACCATTTTGCACCTGAAAAGTTAGTATGTACATACACAAAGTCCATAATCAAAATCAGAAGCAAATCATGTGATAAAAAAATTGAAATTGCATCCAAACAAACCCTAAACCTACATGAGAACACCCTCCAAAGGGGGAGGCCTAAAGCTAAACCAAAGTCAAGTTATGGTTTTCCTAAGTTTGGCTAGGGTTTTGGACATTTTGCAAGGAAAAAGTCAAAAAAAATTGAAAATGCAATGCAAAAATATGATTTAAATGTCCTAGATACTAGATGCAGCATGTAAAAGAATGCAAAAAGAACCAAGTACAAACTCATTTTGGTTAGGCAGAAATGAATTTTTGAATTAGGGTTGTGAAAAAGGGGATTTTCAAAACCCTAATTCAAGTTTAATTGTGAAAACATGATCAAACCCTAAAATAAATTTGTGAAATGAGTTTGTAAATTGTTCTTAATGTTCAAAGAGGCTCTCTAATTTTTTTTGGGTGATTTTTAAAGACCTAAAAGTATTTTTAATTAATTAAAATGAATGAATTAATTAAATAATACAATTAAATGATTTAAAAATAATTTTTTAATGCAAAAAATAAAACTAAAAATGTTTTTGGGTTTTTAATATTAATTAAAGTGAAAGTGTAAAAAATCAGAATTTTTGAAAATGTTTTGCTATTTTAAATAAATAAAGGAAACAAAAATGAAATAAATAAAATAAAAAAATGAAAAGTAATTGAAAGGGAGGGCTCAGATTGCGTGGAGGCTAGATCAAGGGTTTAGATTCTGAGTCAGTTTGTCTGAAGTTATGAGAATCCAAGGGTCCAGGTTTAAACTCTTAATACGCGCGCTATCTAAGGGCTCACGTTCAATCTGAGCACCCTAACCCTAATCACTTTCAGATGACCGGAACAGTGCTCCGGTCATCTTCTCCGGCCAGCCAAAACCTTATCTTCTTCCCTAGGCCACCGCAAGCCCTCTAACCTGCCCAGAAACACTCCCCACATTCATGGAACATAAATCAATCATCAAACAACATTTATAATACGTGAATCAAGCAAATCGAAACAAAAATCAAAACAAGGGCAAACTTTCAGAACAACATGAAATGGTCATTTCTTGCTCATTTTCAATTCTAAACACATCTAGATGATCAGTGCAACATGAAGATTCATTTTGTAACAAGAAAATGAAGTTCTGAGAAAAAAGTTCTTGAGTTATACCTGAGTTGGAGACCTTCAAAAGTGAGCTTTCAGAGCCCCCCTCTTGTGCAAATGGCCTCCTTTGAACCTCCTAATGCTAATGGAATGCTTGAATGGAGTTGAAAGTGGCTAGTTTGAGAGGTTCAGTTCTGATAAGGCAGAAAATAAGGTTCTTGTGTGTTGTGTTTCAGGCCATTGTGAGGGGTGGGATTTGTTCTAAGGGTGATGTGTGGTTGATTGGTGAAGGAATTTTTTATGTTTTATGGCTGGATTGGGAGAATCGAAGAGAGGACGTTTTTGGGAATTTTTGTGCAATCTGAGTATGTCTCTTCTGAGCTCTTGTGTGTTGTGTTTTATGATCCTTAGGCAATGCATAAACAATTGGAATGAGTCAGAAGGGTAGATATCCACTGTGAGAATGGCATGGCTCAATTGGCCAAAATGTCAAAAGTTGTGTACTTGAGGTATGGGCCATGGTAGAGCTGATTTAAGGGCTTGAGCTGCCTCAGCTGGCTTCAAGGAGAACCTTAGGATCAAATGTTGTGAGCTGTATGGCTTGGATCAAGAGTTTGCATAGGTTTTGCAATTTTGCAACTTTGTGATTTCTTGAGAAACAAGTCATGGAATCCTTTGGTTCAAGGCTCAATTCTGACTTTGAGATGTTGTTTGATCATGCCATGATGTATTTGAATGGATTAGAAGTCATGTAGAGGCCTAAAATTCACTTTTTCACATTTTCCTATTTGGCCTAAACTTGAAAATTAAAAGGTTTTTCCCAACTTTGACCCATCATATCTTGAGTTCTAGGATGAATCAAGATGAGTTCTTGTACTTTATGAAAATGGGAAGATCCAATCTACAACTTTCATGTTTTCACTTCAAGTCATGTCCAAAAATGGCAACTTTTGCAATGGCTCAAAATTCTTCAATCTTGTGATCTTTCAAACATTCTTAAGACCAAATAAAGGTCATAGGACCTCAAATTGATGATGATGACCCTTTGGAGCCCTTGTTGGAGGCCTCAGATGCCCTAATCCTGACTTTTCTTACACAACAAGTCACATCTTGATTAGATGACTGTCGCTCCCGGGATTTCCATCCTGGTACAAACGCGAAAGTGGCGCGGAAGAAGAATAGAGTCGCCAGCCAGACATTTTTATCCCGAAGAAAGTGAATGGTAATGCTGCACAAACCAGAAGAAAGAAGAGGAAGGACACAGGTCCTGCGAACCAAAGAGACTGAGTTCGGGAGTCGGTTACGACCTGGGAAGGTATTAGCACCCAGATCATCCGCCGTACCCGACGGGATCCACGCTTGCAAAAGAAACTATTTCAAAGGGTGAGGGTATGAAAACTGCAGCAAAAGAAATGAAAATGAAAAGAAAATGGAACTGGAAAAGAACTGGATAAGAGAACAAAGAGAAAAATGTAGGGAAAATAAAGATTGTGCTCGAACGGGCCCTACCCCGCTGCCTACGTACCTCATCAGGACAATGAGGATCAGAGACGCCGTAGTTCCCCTAACTAGGGGTGGAAAAGAAATTGCTTGTGAATTAAAGCTTGAACTGCCTATGCCATTGCTCAGGTGTTGCAGACTCGGACGACGAGTGCGTAACCGTCTTGCAAAATGACAAGTAGGAGCAAGTTCGCATACGGAGTGAGTGAGATGAGAAAAGAATTCCCGAAGGAAAGACGCTTATTGTTTGTTTGTGTTTTTTATGAAGCTTTTATGAGTGTGTCACAAGGAAGTGAACTCAAGCTCTTTTCCATGGAATGTGCACTTGTCACTACATTCCAAGATGGAATAATAGAACAAGCACACTGAAGTAAGGAGAAGATCCCCAAAACTTGAATCTAGAGATTAGGGCCTAAGCTCACTAACTCGTTTACTTATTAAGTGTTTTTGGTATTTACATATGAAGAAGTGTTTTTTATGCTTTTCTTTTATGAAGAAGATACCTTGATCAGACTTGTGCATCACAAGGTAAACTTGTACTATCCCAAGATGGGAAGACTACAAGCATACCTCATGGGATAAGGCTATGGATCAATGCATCACTTCCAATTTATTAAATTGTTTTTTAGAGCTATGAGATGATAAGAGAAGAAGAACCAAAAGGATCTCAAAGGAAAAATTCTAAGGGGGACTAAAATAATCCTAAGTGTTAACATGCATGGATGTCCTAAAGGTTAGTGAGGTTTCTATCCTAATGAAGAAGAAAAGAAGAAGAGAAGAAGATAGAAGAAGAGATGAGAAAGGCCTAAGCCCAACAACAAAAGGTTAGTGCACATAAACATAAGAGGAAGAGATGAGAATTGGAGATGTGGAACTCAACTTCCACACCTCTCACTTATCATAGCCCCTGCAAGGTTAGTAACAAGCATACAAGTGAGAATATTTACGTAAACCAAAAGATGATAATCACAAGCCAAACCAAACAAAAAGTCAGTACCTAACCCTATAGGTGACCTAAAACAAAGACCCACAACTCCTAATAGGATGGCATGAATGCCTTCCTCAAACTATGTTAGCAAGAAGGAATAAGGAGGCACGAAACACTACCTAAGAAACGAGACTCCAAACAAATATCAAATGACATGAGAAAAATATGAAATTAAATTTCTAAAGTCAACAACCAGCAACTAACAATGCCTCAAAATATCTCACAAAAATTCACAAGGAAACTTCACTAAATAATCGCACGAAATCGCTTAAGAACAAGTAACGGAAACACACAAATACGACTTACAAAAATATGGATAAAATGGGATTAAAAATATAAGAAAAATGTTTTTAAGAACTTCTAAGAGTCTATGAAATAATGCAAAAGGAACGGAGTTAAAATAATGAACGAGGTGAAAGAAATAAATCCTACAAGATAAGGTGCTAATTATGGAAACTAAATGAAAAAGAAATTAAAGAAATTCGAAATAAAATGAGAAATTAATGAAAATGGAAAATAAAAAAAATATGAAAAAAATTATAAAATGGATTATGAGATTAAATATATTTTTTGTGGAATTTTATAATGAGTTTTAGTATTTTAAATGAAATAAAGGTGAATTATATAAAAAAAGAATTGAAAATGATGGAGGGGTGCATACAGTAATAGAAATAGTTAAAAAAAGAGAATGTGCCACCGAAGGGGGGGTGGCGTCAGTAATGGGGCTAGGCCCAACGCAGAAATGTGAAGGAGATTATGGTGAGGAGCTGGTGGACTCACGGTCAACGCGGTTGACCGACCTGGAAACGCTGGATCAAGACACTAGTCATAGTATTCTCATCAAGCGGGGTAGAAAGCGCGCGAGCATGGGGGTTACGGTAAAGATGCGTGCAGGATTAAGATGAAGGCCCTACCGGACGGTGACAAGTGTCACCGCCGGTGTGGACAGAAAATCCAAAAATCTCCAAGACCTTATCACTTATCTCTTCGATTTCCTCAATCTCTCACTAAATTCTTACTGCTTCTTTTATTATGAAAACTTAAAAAACTCTTAAACCTATTCTTCATATCATTACAAAAACAAAAACTAAAAGAAAAGAAACTCATACTCATTCGTCTTCTTCACGCGACGCTCATCCTCAACCTCGCCACCACCTTCTTCCTCCTTCTTAACCTAGTCGCGAAATAACCGGACCGCCGCCTCCTTCCTCCTCCCTCACCACATCATGTTCATCACCTCTTCTTCAACCTTGCGACACCTACTGACGCCGACACCTCTTTTCACGACCTAGCTCGCCGGAAATCCTTCTTCTTCTCTGATCAATCAACAACACGACGCCATACCTCTCTAAACTTCCACCTCAAACCGAATCCAACATCAATCTCATGAAATCGCAAAGCTCAAAACAACGGCAAAAAACGAACAACAAAAAGCAATTGAACACGCAATCAACGGACAAACAATCTCAATATCATTTACCTACCGGAGATAGTCTGGTGCTTCTTTGATTATGAAGAATCAACTCCGACGCCGCTCGATGAAAGTGATAAAGACGCAGGTTCCGATTGAAATTGATAACTCTCTGTTTGCGGACTGATGAAGGTTGGATCGACTTTTGATCGTGAAGAACTGAGTTTGTCTTTGCGCGGTTCAAAAGGTCTGATGAAGAACGATCAAGTCTTCTTGGCTTGTTTTCCGTCGCGACTCGAGTGTGCTTCTGAAATTTGTTGCTACAACGGCTGATGAGCGATAATAGCTATGTGACGAAGACGGAGATGCTACAACGGATATGCGACGATGACGAAGATGCTGAAGTTGTGATGAGGCCACGGATTGAGGCCGATATACAAGTGTCTTGCTCAATCAATGGTGATGGCCATGACTTCGATTACAGCAAGATGATGATGCAGAGCTTATGAGTTATTGAGATGTTGATGATGATGATTCAAGCAAGATTGGTGATGAGCAATTACTTGCTATGATGAAGAAGAATCTGTTATTGGTGATGAATGAAATTGATGAAAAAAAATGAGTTCTGGTTTATTGTGATGAATTTTATCAAAACAGATTATGTTGTGGTGTTCTGAAGGAGAGGGAAACGGCCTCTGTTTTCGTTGGATGAAGAAGTGTGATTTTTCTTTGCTATGGCACCCTCCTGAAAGATCTACATTTTGTTATTCCTCTTTCTTTTCTTTTTTTGTTTAATAGTATTTTTGTTGCTTTTCTGTTATGAAGGAATTTGTTATCGTTCATGAGTGGATCATGAAAAATGGTTTTGGTGTGATGGTCATGAAATTATGACGCCAGGAGTGCGATCTCAAATCGCTGCTTTTTTCCCTTTTCTTCTCACCAAACTATTATTATATTTTCTGCTCCTTTTTCTTTTCTAATTCCTTTTTTTCCAATTTCTATTCTGTTATCTCTCAATGCTGTTATGACCTGAAAGAGTCACCAGAACTTTTTTCGAATCATTTTTCTCATTCTGCATTTTCCTCATGTTGCCATGCGTTTTTGGCTTGCGTTTTGCCCCAAAAGAATGCTGTTTTGGTTGGTGAGAAAAATGTGTGTGATGTCTTGTGGCTAGTTGTGTGAATTGCTTGAATAAGTCGTACAAAAAAAAACGAGAGTGGGTCATGCTAACGGTGGAGGTTTGGTTATATCTAGGACTAAAAACAATTTGACTTTTTTTCTCACAACTTAATCCCCCCTTTTTTATTAGTGATAAAGAGTTTTGGATAAAATAAAAATGAACAAAGATTAGGAAAAAATATGACAAATGTAAATATGAAATAAAAATGGGAAATAGAACTAAATGATTGGAAAACTAATGGACATTTGGTGGATAGTTGTAAATCGGAAGTTAAAAAATAATAAAATAATAGGAATGAATTAAAGGTAAAAAACGGATAATGAGTGTGAAAATGGACGGAAAGTGATGGTTTAGCGGGAATATAAATGGGTAATTTGGTGCTAACAACAATAGTTAGGATAATCGAAATGAGAAATGGTTTATGGCTCAAATGATAAAAATGAGCAAAAGTGGATATGGAACTAGATACTTTGTGAAACGGACCAATTACCACAAACACACGCATAGCCACGAAACTTCAATCCCAACCCACTTTGCATCGCTTCCACGGAAATCACCGATCTTGTGGATAAATCACACTCTGAGCGTCATCATGATAAGCTTGAATCTTTGAATCCAACCCCATCACATGAACCATTGCCTGGCGAACTGATAATCTCTGCACACCACACGACCCGACTTTGGAACACATCGTCTGAGAAATATCCACCAGCGCAGATGACTTGCAGTTGAGACAATCCCTCGATAGTTTGACCCAGATTAAGTCAAACGTCCCTCTGAATCGAATCGCGAACTGAACAATCACACCCGAAGTGAAATCACTGCCAGTATCCATGCTATGTTTCAACAAAGAATGTCATGCTTCATTTTTCTATGCTAATGATGCAGTGCAAAATACGAAAATGATATGCTAGATGCTATGAAAATGAGAGGGCAAATTTGGGGTGTTACATCTGCCCCTATTCAATCATCAGTTAATCTGAAAGGACGATAGTACGAGCTATCGACCATTCAAGATAAACTGTGATTGAATACCAAGAAGACCAGAAATTTACACTCTGACGAAGAATGCAACACCGGGAAATAAACCCAACCAGATGACGCTCTGGGGACTGCAGGGGAGAAAGAAGCAGACGAGCTTCTTCCAAGTTAAAACTGATGTCTGGAATAAGAACACGTTGACAGACGAGTCTTTCAACAATCCTGTGACGCCAGGAGCTGGACATACGAGTCCTCAAAACAGTGCAATACAACAATCTGAGACAGACGAGTCTTCAAACAATCTTGTGACGCCAGGATCTGGACAGACGAGTCCTCAAACACTTCAAGCATAAAATCTAAGACAGACGAGTCCTCAAACAATCCTGTGACGCCAGGAGCTGGACAGACGAGTCCTCCAACACCAAGACTCAAAGAGATTCAAACCCTATCCTATGACCAAGAGCAACCATATACCTCTAAAGGACCCCAAAAGATGAAGAGAAGTTGGCACAAGTGCCCTTCTAAACTTAAAAGAGACTAGAAGACTCAAAGAATGCAAAACAAGGCAAGGTGAGGAAGAAAATACCCAAGAAAAAGATCCAAGCACTTATAAATTCTACCCAACCAGAAAAGTACTCTCTAAACACAAAGAAATGATAATCCAAAAGTGTTTGCAAAAATACAGCACAAAACTAGGTCAATGAAGCTCATGGAGGCAAGGTATTACAATTTAGGGTTTTGAAAATTAAGGCACAAGTAACTCAAGAAAAATCCAGCAAGGAAGTTTGTGAAAAATCCAATATAAATCATGAAGATTTTAGAGTGTCTTAGGATTTGAATGCAAAAAGAATGGGGTTCATAGCTTAAAGGATGAGAAAAATAGAAATTGGACAAGGCAGATTGGTCTATGAGAGTTCACAAGAAAGCAATGCTCAATGCTGAATTTATTTGGCCACGTGGGATGAAAATAAAAAATTGGAAAAATCATGATAAAAAACTAGATGAATCAAGGAGTGTATGTGAATTTTTTTGGATTTTTTAGAGTTAAGGAAATATTTAAAATTAATTAAAAGCAAAATGAGATAAATTGGTAAAGAAAAAGAATAAAAATAAAGCAAATGGGACAAGGGGGTGTAATGAGCAAACACGCCCAGTTATAAATCTCAATGGGCCTTGCATGGGGGGGTGCAGATAGCGCTGAATCTGCTGCACCTTCTTCTTCATGAAAAAAACCCTAAACCTCTTACCACCATTAATGAACCAAAACCCTAACCCTATCCCTAGCCTCACGAAATCTCAAACTAAGCCACGACCAGCCATGAAAACTTCCAGAATGGACAAACCAACATCATTAAACAAGAATACATGCTTGGATTGGATCAAAACTCAAAGAAACTCAAGATATGAATGAAAATAAAATTGTCCATCAAACTTTAAATCAACATAACTTTGTAAATACTCAACCATTTCACAAACTACAAAGAGCATTATAACCAGAGCAACATGAGGATTCTAAAACACACAACCAAACACATTTCTATGAGATACAAATTTTGAGCATACCTGAGGTGTTGTCCAAAATTTGAAGTCAAGAATGGTATAAAATGATGGCAAATGATCTCCTTATCCCCTTAGATGCAAAATAAATGCATCTAACGCTTTGCAAGCTTGTGAATCCAGCAATGTGCTTCCTTGTGCTTCAAAGCTCCTCAAATGGCCACTTGAACAAACTTCACTATAAATCTAGATCCATGGGTGCTTAATGATCCTTGAGATGAGAGGAGTATGGATATGGTCTTGGATTGGAGAAAGCTTGCCTAGATCAAAAGTTATGGCACAAAATGCAAATGTGCACAAGAAATGGGAAATGAATGATTCTTGAAGAATAATCCAAACAAATGGTATGGAAATTATCTATGAATGATGAGGATCAAGAATCCAGCAAGAGTTTTGTGAATGGATTCTTGTAGCAAGAGTTTGTGAAGAAAGAGAAATTTTGCATAAGAGATGAGAATGAGAGAATGAGTGTGTATTCTGGCTGCCTCTAACCCTAATTCTGATTGTTATGGAATATATAAGGCAATGCAAAAGGATTAGAACAAATGCACGTGAGAGAGAGCTGATTTTTGTGAAAATGCAAATTTGGCCCAAGTGTGCCATAAGCATGCCCAGCTCATGATTTTATGGCCTCTCTTGCATGTGCATTCACCATCCCACCAATGATTCACAGCAAACAATTTCATCCTTTGGATGCAAGCTATCACACAATTGTCATGCCTTGTGCAAATCCAAGTGTAAAATGCAAGTTTTATGGAACTTTCTCATGTGCACGAATTTTGCCACTTTTCTTTGAGCCAAATGACCTAAATGAGATGCATTTTGATTGTGTAAACTTACTTTGGACATAGCATAGCAAACTATCCACTTTTGAGCCTTTGTGCAAATGGCTTGGCCTTGAAATTTTGAAATTTGCCCTAAAATACCCATTTTTTCGAGGGACTTATAGAAAAATCTATGAATCTCTAGAAAATGCTCTTCTACTTTTTAAAAATGGCAGCCCTTACTCTCCAACTTTAATGTTTACCTTTGGTCCATTTGAAGATTTTTTGATCAAGTTAAGGCCTTGTGAAGTTTTAGGTCAAAATAGCCAAAAATAGTAACTTTTCCATAACCAAATTGGTGCACTTTTGCCAAAACCCCTCAAACCACCAAAATTCTTGCATTTTAAGCTCACCAAACATCTTATAACATTGAATAGACCTCATTTGGCCAAAAAAGTTGGGTTGGACCCCTTGGAATGGCACAGTTGACTTTTTCTGGGCCCAGTTGACTTTCTGCTTCATCTGCAAGTAACTGAGGCAAAGACTGACTTCCACTTGGAATTTTTCCATGAAAATTGACATGTAGGAACCTCTTATCATATAGAAGACATTTCCCAAAAGAGTTGGCCAAAATTATGAGGTTAAGGCCCTTGAAACCAAAACCCTAATTTGGTTGCACTACCTAGGGGTCTTGCATTGTCTGGAAACTTGTGATGACTAAGCAATCTTCTGAGATTTTGCAAGTGAACTTGGCCTTGCCAAAGGAGTCTAGACTCATCATAGGCCTCTCACAAATCCATTGGAACCCTTGTCTTGGCTTAAATGGCCTTCAACACCTCCCTAGATGGCCATATGCCTCATGCTAGGGCTTGATGCTTGTCATGCTTCATTTTTCTATGCTATAATGCTATATATATGATATGCTTATGATGCAAATGGTGTATTATGATGCTTAAAATGAAGAGGGCAAATTTGGGGTTCTACATCTGCCCCTATTCAAGCAACTGTTGATCTGAAAAGGACGATTGCTTCCGCTTTCGACCATTCAAGATAAACTGTGGTTGAATACCCAAGAAAAACGGAAATTTGCGCTCTGATGCAGAAAACAAGAAATGGGAAATAAACGCAATCCAATGACGTTGCAACTGAGCTGAGAGATGAGCAGACGAGCTCCTTCCAACGAAACCAAAGGTTCTGATGAAACATGAGACGGACGAGTCTTCGAATGACCTGTGACGCCAGGTGCATAGAGCGGACGTGCCCCTAAGAATCTTCAAAGTAACCTGAGATAGACGAATCTCCTTCTCTAATCCTTACGCAGATAAGTGGAATAAGACGAACGAGTCTTCTTCGGATAACCCTTACGCAGGTTCCGGGAATGCATATAAGTCTATGGGATAGACATGCAACTAGGATGGACGAATCCTCTTCACGAATCCTTACGCAGATAAGTGGAATAAGACAGACGAGTCTTCTTCGGATAACCCTTACGCAGGTTCCGGAAAATAGGATAGACGAACCCTCTTCACGAATCCTTACGCAAATAAGTGGAATAAGACGGACGAGCCTTCTTCGGATAACCCTTACGCAGGTTCCGGTAATTGTTTTGACGCTTTAATCCCACCGTCAGGATTTTCAACCTCTTCAATGCGGACGAGCATCGGGATGATCATCAAAGAAACACAGACGAGTGTCATAAGTCGACGATACGGACGAGTATCGGACGATGATCCAAGAAACACGGACGAGTGCTTCTGATAATGATACGGACGAGTATCAGCTTATTTCAGACGATCTTCAAAAGAAAATTCCAAACACGGACGAGTGTCGGGGCGTGCAGACGAGCACTAGATAAGTAATAGACACGGACGAGTGTCGAAGGATGCAGACGAGCAATCTTCAAAGGAGTAACAAGCACGTACGAGTGCTAAGAGATGCGGTCGAGCATCAAATAAAGATGCGAGTACGGACGAGTACTGGCGACTTTCTTGGGGATATGCCTCAAATAAAGAGGAATCGAAAAATGCACGGACGAGTGCTGCAGGGATGCGGACGAGCACCAAATGAAGATGCGCGCACATACGAGTACAAGAAACTTTGCTGGGGAAAACTTCAAAGAACTAATAAACATGGACGAGTGCCGAGAGCTGCAGACGATCATCAAATAAAGATGCTAGCACGGACGAGTGCTGGGGAATACCTCAAATAAAGAGGAACCTGCTGAGGAAAAGGCACGGTCGAGTGCTGAAAGAGGATGAGCATCAAATAAAGATGCGAGCACGGACGAGTGCTGAAAGAGGATGAGCATCAAATAAAGATGCGAGCACAGACGAGTGCTAGTAGATATAGACTCCACTGGGGAAAGTGCACAGACAAGTGCCATAAGGTGCTAATTCTTCTGGAGACTGCGGATGAGAAAACTGAATCATCAGATAAGTGTCTAAGAGTGCGAACGAACACTGAATAAGCATCAACACAGACAAAGGTTGATTATGTTGGGGAAGTAGAAAATTCCACTCTGGCTGGGGAATAAAGTCCTGGCGACCTGTGGGAGAAGATTCCGGCAACCTGCTGGGGACTCAAAACTTTTAACTCTGATGGGAACAAAGTGATGGCAACCTGATGCTTGCTGGAGAGGCTTTCATTGGAAGAAAGACGACTCTGCGTGAGGTATACTTTGTTCAACTGCTTTGAACATCTGCTAAGGATCTGATCACCCTGCTCTGACTCCACTGGGGAGAATTTCTTCTTGCTCTGCTGGGGGAACTACTTCTTGTTCTGCTGGGGAACTCCCTTGGAAATGAGAATCCCGATAACTCTTTGGGGAAATGAAGTTACCTGCAACTCTGTTGGGCAAGGAGAACTTCTAACGATTCTGTTGTGGATAATAAACTTCTGACAACTCCACCGAGGATGGGAGACTTCTACTAACTCCTGCTGGGGACTGATCCGACCTCTAGGGAGTGCAGGTGTTCCGATACCTGCTGAGAATAAGTCATTTGTAAACAGGCGCTCTGCCAGGGAAATACCTCTACTTGGAGAATAACCCTCTTCTGCTTGGGGATACAGTGACAACCTGCAAATCCTGCAATAACAGAATACAAACATATGCACAAAGATTGGTACGGCCTGATCTATTCATCTTCCGTCACCTGACACTCAAAGCGATGTTAAGTGTCTCTGCAATGTCATTTTTATCAGCTTGAAAAGCAACATGTTTCGCATGCAATGTTATTTGTCAAAAATTCAGGACATTTTTGTAAACAAAATAAACATAACACGGTGTTTGACTGAATATTCTTTTTATTGATTGGCCTCTGAATAGGCAAAATTTTACATCAGGAAGTAACCACCTGGAAAGAGGTAGCTACTGTAAAATTGAGAAAAGAAACTATCCTAATGGCAATGGCACGGCGTTCCAAAGAGTTTCCTTCCTGCTATGACCGGCATATCCTCAAGACTTTCCATTCCGTCTTCGGCCTTCTGAAGAGAATGAGGGGGCTGATCTCTACCCTTCTGATATGGTCAAGCTGTTTGAAGCGGTGATGTGGTTCAGATAAACCGGAGCGCAGTTTTTCGCTTATTCCCTGATTTTGCGTGGATCGCCCTTTCGGGTTTTCAATCCACCGGGCTACCCTTTTTTTCCTGAGTTGTCCGATGTGGCTTTTCAACTCAGCGGGTGTACATTTTTTTAATTTTTCCCTAATTTTTGCCCGAGCTTTTATTCTGTTTTTAGCTCGCCGGGATGCCCTTTTTTTGCCTGGACCATAATTCTGTTTTTGCGTCCAGCGGGTCTTTTATGCGAAGTATTTTTTAACTGCGTCCGAGTTAACAGGGTATTGGAAGTCTTCGCCATCCATAGTGGTGAGCATCAGTGCTCCGCCTGAGAATACTTTCTTCACTATGAATGGTCCTTCATAATTTAGGGTCCACTTGCCCCTATGATCTGAACTGGGAGGAATGATCCTCTTGAGTACAAGCTCGCCTACTTGGTACTCCCGAGTACGTACTCGCTGATCGAAGGCTCGCTTCATTCTCCTTTGATAAATCTGGCTATGACAGATAGCTGCTAATCTTTTTTCCTCAATTAGGAATAGTTGACCGTATCGAGCACGTACCCACTCAGCCTCATCAAGCTTGACATCCATTAGCACCCGCAGTGAAGGGATTTCCACTTCAACAGGCAAGACTGCCTCCATGCCGTAGACTAAAGAGAAGGGGTTGCCCCAGTTGACGTCCTGACTGACGTTCGGTACCCATGTAACGCAAACGGTAGCATCTCATGCCAATCTTTATAGGTGATAACCATTTTCTGTACAATCCTCTTGATATTCTTGTTAGCTTCCTCTACCGCACCATTCATCTTTGGTCGGTAAGGAGAGGAATTGTGATGCTGGATTTTGAAGTCCCGGCACAGTTCTGCCATCATCTTGTTGTTCAGATTAGAACCATTATCAGTAATGATTCGCTCGGGCACTCCATATCTGCATATGATATCTCTTTTCAGGAATTTTGCTACCACTTGGCGAGTAACATTGGCATAAGATGCAGCTTCTACCCATTTGGTGAAGTAATCAATCGCGACCAAGATGAAGCGATGTCCGTTTGAAGCAGTTGGTTCAATCTTGCCAATCATATCAATGCCCCACATGGCAAAGGGCCAGGGTGAAGACATCACATTCAGAGGATTTGGAGGCACATGCACTTTATCCGCATAAATCTGGCATTTATGACATTTTCTGGCATAGGCACAACAGTCTGCATCCATTGTGATCTAGTAATAGCCTGATCTTAGCAACTTTTTAGCCATTGCATGCCCTCCAGCATGGGTACCAAAGGATCCTTCGTGCACCTCGTGCATCAGCAAGTCTGCTTCTGCCCTATCAACACATCTGAGAAGTATCATATCAAAGTTTCTCTTATACAGGGAACCATCAGTGTTCAGGAAGAAGCTACTAGCTAGCCTTCTTAATGTATTCTTATCATTGGAAGATGCCCCAGGTGGGTATGTTTGATCCTCCAAGAAGCATTTGATGTCATGGTACCAGGGCTTATCATCTTTAACAATGCCTGCTGAGAACATATATGCTGGCCTGTCAAGTATGGATACTGCAATTTGGGGCACAAAGTTGGCAGCTTGCACTTTGATCATGGATGAAATGGTAGCCAGAGCATCTGCAAACTGATTTTCGTCTCGAGGGATATACTCAAGCTTGACTATTGTGAAGAAAGTCAACAACCTCCTTGTGTAGTCCCGATAAGGTATCAGATGATCTTGGTGCGTGTACCACTTGCCATTGGTTTGATTAATTACCAGAGTTGAATCTCCGAACACAGTCAAAGTCTTGATCCTGAGGTCAATGGCTTCCTCAAGACCCATAATACAAGCTTCGTATTCAGCTTCGTTTTTAGTGCAGTTAAAGGTGAGTTTTGTCGAGAAAGGCATGTGAACTCCCTTAGGCGTAATGAGTACTGCACCAACACCACGACCATTCATATTAACAGCCCCATCAAACATCATAGTCCATTCTTCTTCTGGGTCAGGCCCTTCAGTGTGAATAGGCTCTTCATGATCTTTTGCTTTTATGAACATGATGTCTTCATCAGGGAAGTCAAATCTCATAGGCTGGTAATCATCAATGGGTTGCTCAACTAGATAATCAGACAATACACTGCCTTTGATAGCTTTTTGGGATATGTACTGAATGTCATATTTTGTGAGAATAATTTGCCATCTTGCAACCCGTCCGGTAAGTGCTGGCTTCTCAAAAATGTATTTAACCGGGTCCATCTTTGAGATCAATAAGGTAGTGTGGGTCAACATATACTGCCTCAGTCGGCGAGCATCTCACGCTAAAGCACAACAAGTTTTCTCGAGCAGTGAATAACGTTGTTCACAGTCGGTAAACTTTTTGCTTAGGTAGTATATTGCGTACTCTTTTCGACCAGACTCGTCATGTTGGCCCAGCACACACCCCATTGACTCTTCTAATACCGTTAAGTACATGATCATAGGTCTTCCCTCAACTGGAGGCATAAGGATCGGAAGCTCCTATAAGTATTCCTTGATTTTGTCAAAATCCCTCTGGCAGTCTTCATTCCACCTGACCGTTTGTTCTTTTATTAATAGCTTGAACAAGGGCTCGCAGGTTGCTGTAAGATGAGATATGAACCTTGAAATGTAGTTCAATCTACCTAGGAACCCTCAAACTTCTTTCTCAGTTTTTGGTGCAGGCATCTCTTGAATGGCTTTAAGTTTGTCAGGGTCAACTTCAATCCCTTTCTCACTTACAATAAATCCCAGCTGCTTACCAGATCGTACCCCGAATGTGCATTTGTTGGGGTTTAGCTTTAATTGGTACTTTCTCAGACGCTTGAATAACTTCAACAGATTTACCAGGTGGTCTTCTTCTGTGAGGGACTCAGCAATCATGTCATCCACATAACATTCGATTTCTTTATGGATCATGTCATGGAATAATGTTACCATAGCCCATTGATAAGTAGCACCAACATTCTTCAGGCCGAATGGCATCACCTTATAACAGAATGTGCCCCAGGGTGTGATGAAGGTTGTCTTCTCCATGTCTTCAGGTGACATTTTGATCTGATTGTATCCTGAAAATCCATCCATGAAGGAAAACACCGAGAACTGAGCCGTATTGTCGACCAATACATCAATATGAGGTAAAGGGAAATCATCTTTCGGGCTGGCTCTGTTCAGGTCCCGGTAATCTATACACATCCTCACCTTGCCATCTTTCTTTGGCACTGGAATAATATTAGCTACCCAAGGTGGGTAACTGGTCACGGCAAGGAACCCGGCGTCCCACTGTTTCTGTACCTCCTCTTTGATCTTCATCCCAATGTCAGGGCGAGTTCTTCTCAGTTTTTGCTTAACAGGAGGACAGTCTTCTTTTAACGGTAGTCGATGCACAACTATGTCTGTATCCAACCCTGGCATGTCCTGATATGACCAGGCAAAGATGTCAACATATTCACGTAAAATTTCAATCAACCCCTTCTTAACTTCAGTCTGCAGGCTGGCACCTATCTTGATTTCCTTTTTAACCTCTTATGTGCCGATGTTGATAACCTCGATTTCCTCCTGATGAGGCTGAATAGCTCTTTCCTCTTGCTTTAACAACCTGACCAGTTCTTCAGGGAGTTCATAATCTTCCTCAACCTCTTCGTCAGCTTGGTAGATTGGATTGTCGAAGTTATGCTCAGTCATAGCAGGAGAGTTGTCAATGGAATCCGGTTGATCGAAACTGCACAAGTGATGTGCTCATTCAGAATCTGTTTAGAGAAAACGCACACCAAAAGCAAGAAAGAAAAACACATTGCCATTTTCTTTATTTGTGCAAAAAATTAAAACTGAAAGAAAAGGAACGATCTGATTGAAAAATGTCCTTTATTTATGACAAATAAATGCTTTCAAAACATGGAGGCCCATACAATGGATCCTTGTACCTTGGGCAGAGTACAGGATTTGACATGCAGTATGTAGAAAAATGACAAATAAACAATTACTTTGTGATCCAGGTGACTTCGACGATGTCTTCCGTAGACCAATTGGGCAGCTCCTCTCCCGGTGCACACGGGCGGATCCAATTATCCAGATCGCACTCGCTATCTCCGTCTTCACTGGTAGCACAGATATGGTTGCGGTCAAGCAACCCAGCACTATTAAAGGTAATGGTCTTGTTATCTGATGAACGGACGAGCCCATCAGGCTGATACCCAAACGCAAACTTGTCTTCCTTCTTTTCCAGCTCCAGTAGTCTGCCCCAGCCCTGGGCACTGCCTGATTGCACAACCTCCTTGGCCTGCTTGTAGGAGGTAATAGACGTACCTTCTTTATCTTCATCCCTACTCAGAGGAGACAAGGAACTAACATTCACTGCTTCGAATGCCTGACACAGGGTTTCATGAATTTCACCATCCATCTCCACATATTTGAATGTAGATAAATGGCTCACAAATATGTCCTCTTCACCGCACACAGTCACAACATGACCATCCGCTACGTACTTGAGCTTCTGGTGTAAGGTTGACGTCACAGCCCCTGCGGAATGAATCCAGGGTCGACCAAGCAGACAACTATAAGTAGGTTGGATGTCCATCACGTAGAACGTCCTCTTAAACACTTCCGACCCAACCTTGATTGGCAACTCAACCTCTCCAAAGACAGACCTCTGAGAACCGTTGAAAGCCTTTACCACCAAATCACTTGGCCTCAAAACAACCCCTTCCACATTAAGTTTCATTAACGACTTCTTCGGCAAGACATTAAGAGATGACCCAGTATCAACCAGGACATGGGACAGCATAGTCCCTTTGCACTCAATTGTGATATGAAGAGCCTTGTTATGATTCCTCCCTTCAGTAGTAAGGTCCCTATCAGTAAAGCCCAGACCATGGCTCGCATTTACACTTCCCACCACAGCTTCTAACTGATTCATGGTAATCTCCTGAGGAACATACGCCATCTGTAACACCTTCAGAAGGGCTTCTCTATGAGCTGGTGAGCACAGCAGCAGCGACAAGATAGAGATTTTGGAGAGAGTTTGATTTAGCTGCTCGACTACCTTGTAGTCGCTCTTCTTAATAATCCTCATGAACTCCTCCATTTCCTTCTTGAAAGTACTTTGACCAGTAGCGGGAGTGGCATTATCGTCAGTTGCTATTTGCTTCCCTTTGGCTTTAGCAGAAGCCTCAGCATCAGTGTCTCCTCTCAAAGTCTGGGGAGCGAATAATCGACCACTTCTTGTGAAACCTCCATTTCCCCCAACATTCACCACAGCTGGGTCCATGGTTACTGTCTTATTTTCCACTTTCTGTTCTCCGACATACACTTCTGATCCATAATGCCACGGAATAGCCTTCTCATCTGAATACGGAATAGACCCAGGCACCGTGATGGTGACGGGACTTACTTCCGGGACATAAATAGTAACCGGCTCTCTTCGCGTTGGCATTTCAGCAGGATCATAGTATATGGTCACCGTTGACACTTCATCAGTCCTCTTATCAACCCTGTCGAATTGTAACAGCCCATCATCCATCAGTCTCTATAAACCAGTCTTCAATCTGTCACAACCATTCTTTGACTCAACACAGTCCTCGCAATCGAGCCCACAACCCGGAAAAACCTGACCCTTCAACAATCTCTCTTTGACCAGCAACAAGGAGGTCTTCACCTCTTCAACCCTCTCCACCAAGTTTAACCTCTCCTCCATCTCAATAGCATTAACCCCGGCTCCCCCATGATTAGGGATAGGGTTAGTTGTGACATTCGGAGGCGGCGCAAAATTGATTGCTTTGGAGTCGATCAATTCCTGAACTTTATAGTGCAAAGCCCTGCACTTCTCCGTTGAGTGCTCGGGTGCCCCAGAATGGAAAGCACATCGAACATTAGCGTCGTAACCTGGAGGAAGAGTTCCAGTAGGTGAAGCCAAGGTCCTCAGTTGAATTAAGTTCAGTTCCAATAATCTCTGGAGTAAAGCTGTGTAAGTCATTGGAATCACATCAAAAACCCTATCAGCTTGGCGTGGCTGCCTCTGCTGATACGGTGTCTTTTGATAGTTGCGCTGCTGTTGTTGTTGAGGCTGTTGTAGAGCCTGTTGAGCTGGTTGAATTGGTGTAGTGGGAATTGCGACTGCAGCTATCTGATTGTATTCTCGTCTATAACCTCTGCTTCTGTCTCGGCCATATACTGCGTTAGCTTCCCCTTCTCTTCCTCTAGGAGGTCCTCCAAAGGCTTTCCTCGCTCCTCTAGAGCTACCAGTAGTATTAGGGTCCTGAATCTTCCCCGTCTTTAACAGAGTCTCAACTCTCTCTCCAGCAATCACTATATCATTGAACTTAATGGCTGAGCTAGACGCCAACCTCTCCAGAAAAACACCTTGGAGAGTGCCCATAAACATGTCGGCCATTTCGTCCTCCAAGAGGGGTGGTTGCACCCTGGCAGCTAGTTGGCGCCACCTCTGGGCATATTCTTTGAAACTTTCTTTTGCCGCCTGAGCCATGTGCTGCAACTGCGTGCGTTTCGGAGCCATGTCCATGTTATATTGATACTGCCTCACAAAGGCTTCAGCTAAATCCTTCCAACTCTTGATATTGACTCTATTGAGCTTCATGTACCATTCAAGAGAAGCTCCCACCAAGCTATCCTGAAAATAATACATCCAAAGTTTCTCATCATCTGTATGAGTAGCAATTCTCCTGACAAATGATTGCAGATGGGTCTTCGGGCAAGTAGTGTCATCATACTTCTCAAAGGTTGGAACTTTGAACTTATACGGGATCCTAACCCCAGGAACCAAGCCCAAGTCGGTTATGTCAAATCCCAAAGAGCTTTGGGATTGAATAGCTTTGATTTGCTCAGCCATCTCTTCGAACCTCTTGTTCATCTCTGCTCCTTGACCTTCAGCTTCATCAAGTAGAGTGAACTGGTCGTCATGATTGTCCATCTGAAGGTTGTGCAACCCATCGTTGATTATGGTCACTCCTGGCTGTGTAACAGGAGGTTCAACCTGACGTGCGCCCGCACCGGTATGATTGTCAGCAGTAGCAGCAGCCACAGTGTTCCTGTTCTGATTCTCAACCATCTCCCGCAGACGCTCTTGGGTCTGCCCCATGCCGGCCATTAGTGTCATAAAATTATCCATCCTTTGTCTCAGATCTGTCAAGTCCGCTTGCAACTGGTCCATGACTCATTCTCTGTTAATCTTGGTTGGATATCTGTGTACTGCTGGTTGTCCCCGAATTTTACGAGGAGCTATAGTGCCTGAAACACAAAACACGTTAGTAACCGGGACACTACCTGCAAAACAACAAGCAGGTTATATGGATGCAATGCAGTTGTTTATGTTTCCAATCACAAGTCATTTATGCCCCGACTCCGGTATTCAGCAAAGAAAACCAGATGGGCACTGATCCTCGACTTCCAGAAACCTTCGCGAGAGACCACATTCAAACCACAACAGCAAGAAAACCAAGAAATAATGGAAAAAACCATAACATATATCAACCTATTAGGCAAATAACACAGAATTCCCCGTAGGGTACAAGTCTTTACAAAGGAGAAACAACCAACTAGGACTCCTACAACATGCCTGTAGGTAATCCAGATACAAGAAAAGTAAACTAAGAAGCAGAACCAATGCCTAAGGACCCTGAAGCTCCATCACTAAGCCCCCCATCAGATCTGACCTTCTTGACTCCCGCCATCAACTTTAGGTCTTCAATCTCTTTAAGTGCTGCTTCGAGGGCTTGTTGACTGTCTGCGAGTAGTTGGGTCTTCTCTCTGCGAATTTTGTGGACTTGCTCCACCTCTTCTTTTTTGTAAGCCATCTGAACTTCAAAGAACTCTTCTTTTTCTTTATATTGCTTCAGCTCTTGCTCTCTCTGTCCCTTCAACCAGACAATAGACTGACGAGCATCTCTGAGGGTCTTTGACTTCTTTTTGTGCTCAGCTTCTCTTTGGGCTTCCATCATCCCCAATCTGCGGAAATGTGCTTCTCTACCTGCAAAGTCCTTCTCCTTAGCCTCTAAAGTCGTTTTTTTCTTCAGCAACTTCTCTTCAGCTTCAATCTTGGCAATGTTGGTTTGGTGATACAGGCTTACCATCTCAGTATTTTCAACTCTAACTGCATGTAGCTGGGCTTCCAACTTCTTGAATTCCTCTAGAGGCACAGTATCAATGGACTTAGAAACTGGGGGAACTGGTGTTGAAAATGGTAACAAAACTCTTCTAGCTCTGTCTTTCAACCAACCTTCGTACTCTGGGAATGTCTGATTGTTACACTTCCCAAAGCTAGCTATCCCTTCTCCCTTAATGCACTTCCAAGCTCCCGTAACCTTCCTCACTAAGGGCATATTATCTTTCACTGAGAAGTAGAAAATAGGGGTCAGTTTCAAATCTTCAGGCACCTCTCTCAAAGCGTATCCCAATTGTCTTCTTAACAGGATTGGATTGTAATTAATCCCTCTAATTATTCCCAACAAAGGCACACTATGATAACTCCCGCAGCTGGTGATGAAACGTGCACCTTGCAGCCTTTGAGTGAACCATCTAACATCTTTGGCCAGCAACTTTTCCAGCTTCTGAGCCCATACCAGAGTTTGGTCACTAAACACTCTCGTACTAGGCAAATGCCTCATGAACCACATGTGAAATAAAGGAGCACAGCAACGAACCAAACCTCCCCTCTTCTTCTCAGTTTTGTAATGAACTGAGTAATACAAGTCCCCGAGTAAGGTAGGCACATGATTCTTCACCAAAAAGAGATGTATGGCGTTTATATCTATGAACTTCTCCATATCAGCAAACAAGATAATGCCATAGATAGAAAGAGCCAAGATAGCACAGACAGCATCCCATTCTCCTTCAACAGCCAATTCTTCCGCCTTCTTCACCAGAGCCTCCAAAGAAAACCCAGACACACCTCCTTTAATAATGGTCAAAGACTTCACAGCAGAAGGGCTCAAATAAAGAGCCTTAGCAATAGCCTCAGGTGCCGGTCTACTCATCTCAAAATTGAAAGGAACTTGGTCTCGAATCGGCACACCCAAGAACAGAGCATATTCCTCCAGCATAGGGCCCAACTGAAAATCAGGAAAGGTGAAGCAACGGAGCTGAGGGTCATAATACTGAAGCAATGTATGAATGGCACTCCTCTCGGAAGGATCTAGCTCTATTACCACATCAAGAATATTCCCGTAAGCTTTTCTGAATCTCTCTACCTGGTTGGGTGTAATCAGTTTTACCATCTTTTTCAACAAGCCAACCTTGATATCAAAGAACTTGAAATGAATGTTCTATTTGCGAGGATCTTCCATCTTTGAAGAGAATACCGGAACCGGAAGCAGAGATATGAACCTGAATGAAAACAAAAACAATGATTAATGATGCAATGATGCAATGCAGATGCAAATGCAAAGACACATGGCCATCTGAGACTGTCTGGAATCTGGACACTAACAAAGGCCCCTCTGAATAACTTGACAAACTAAAAGTCCACTGAGTCACACTCTCTGATAATCACAACTCTCTGAAGAAGATCTCATGACCACAGTATCAAGAATACCAGAACAAGAAAACCATCTCCGGAACCGTATCATAATATGAACTGCACTGGTAACAAGGGTATGATGAGGTCAAGGGTTCCTGCAAACCTGTAAACCCATCCCCAATCTCACAGGCGTGCTCCAGGTCAAACATCACGGAATCTCAAAGCCGAATAGCAATAATACTTTCACCATTTCCGAGAAATGTCTCATGACCAAATCAGGGAATCGGTTAGGCATTATATACTACGCAGGGAGGCCTCAGCTGAGTCCAGGAAAAACAAGCATCCCTTATAAGTCCCCAGCTTCAAGCGCTGAAATCGAGAAACAATAGTACATTCAGCCCGTAGGATACAGTACTAATGTCATATGACCAGATGCTTTGACTGAGTTCCTATAAGAGAACCAGACCATCCTATGCGAGTCCCCAGTGGACCTTCGGGTGCGAATGGGTTTTCCACAAAATGTGGTCTGCCACTGCCACCACTGGAGAGGGTTGTTTCCACAAAGGTTCTCAATGATCGGTCCCCAGATGCACATAACTATCAAGGTCCTATCCCGAAGTGGAGGAAATCCCCACACAAGATATTTCCAAGACAATCGCAATCTGGGCGTGAAACACATCGCCACTCATCATGTCACATGCGAGTACAATATGTCCACTCTAATCCTAGGGTGCACTCAAGCCGGGTACTTGACTTATCTCTTAGAAATAATATCCCCCGAGCCCACCAAACAGAAAACCAGTCCAGACAGTCCAGTATGATGTTCATGATGCAGTAAATAAAGACTGAAAACTGTAAATAAAGCTGTAAATAAACAACAATAAAATACAACAAGCCACAGCAGACAAACATCCCCCAAAGAAACAGAAACAAACAAGCGCTAGGAGAGACTCACAGGGGAACCAGAGACTCTGGGTTCGGTCCCCAGAAGAGTCTCCAACTGTCGCTCCCCGGATTTCCATCTTGGTACAAACGCGAAAGTGGCGCGGAAAAAGAATAGAGTCGCCAGCCAGGCATTTTTATCCCAAAGGAACGGAAATGGTAATGCTGCACAAACCAGAAGAAAGAAAGAGGAAGGACACAGGTCCTGCGAACCAAAGAGACTGAGTTCGGGAGTCGGTTACGACCTGGGAAGGTATTAGCACCCAGATCATCCGCCGTACCCGACGGGATCCACGCTTGCAAAAGAAATTGTTTCAAAGGGTGAGGGTATGAAAGCTGCAGCAAAGAAATGAAAATGAACTGGAAAAGATACTGAGAAAAGGAATGGATAAGACAACAAAGTAAAAATGTAGGGAAAATAAAGATTGTGCTCGAACGGGCCCTACCCCGCTGCCTACGTACCTCATCAGGATAATGAGGATCAGAGACGCCGTAGTTCCCCTAAATAGGGGTAACAAGGAAATTGTTTGTGAATTAAAGGCTTGAACTGCCTATGTCATTGCTCAGGTGTTGCAGACTTGGACGACGAGTGCGTAACCGTCCTGCAAGATGACAAGTAGGAGCAAGTTCGCGGACGGAGCGAATGAGGTGAGAAAAGAATTCCCGAAGGAAAGACGCTTATTGTTTGTTTGGTATTTTTTAGAGGCTTTTATGAGTGAAAGTTTGCATAGGTAAGTGTATCTAAGTCTTACTCAATGGGATGTGTACATCTCACATCATCCCGAAATGGAATGCGCAAGAGGCACACCTATCTATGGAGGAAATCCCCAAAGCTAGTCCCACAAGTGAAAGCTTAAGCACACTGGCCTATTACCATTATTAAGTGTTTTTGTTGTTTTTTGGTTAAGAAATGTTTTTTAACTTTTTCTTTGTGAGGTACTCATGCTAAGACCTATCCACCACGAGTGATGACTCACACCTCGCCCCGAAACGGAACGCGTGAAAGTATCTCATAGCAAAGTCTCATGTCACATGAAAGCACTCAACCTTTATTAAATGAATTAGAAATGAGTTTGAAGATGAGAAGAGAAAGCACCAAAGGAGCAAGAAGGAAAAAACTAGGGGGAAAGTTTCTATCCTAAGTTAGCATGCATGGAGTTCCTAGGGTTTGTGAGGTCTTTCTAACCTAAAAACAAGATCTCAAGAGAAGAAGAAGAATATAAGAGGAGAGATGAGAAAGGCCTAAGCCCAACAAGAAGATGTTAGTCCATATAAACAATATGAGAAGAGATGAGAAATGGAAATGTGAAACTCAATTCCCACATCTCAAACTTACCATAACCCCTGCAAGGTTAGTGCAACAACATAAAATCAAGTCATAAACCAACAAGTCAGAAGCTACTCAAGCATATAGGCATGGCAATTAGTTCACAAGATGATAAGCAAAGCAACATAAGGTCACATTGAGATGGTTAGAGGTGAAACAAGTGCAAAGAAGGCATGCATACCACTTAAAGAAATAAGGCACATAAAAGAGACCCAACACCAAGACTCAAAGAGATTCAAACCCTATCCTAAGACCAGGAGCAACCATATACCTCTAAAGGACCCCAAAAGATGAAGAGAAGTTGGCACAAGTGCCCTTCTAAACTTAAAAGAGACTAGAAGACTCAAAGAATGCAAAACAAGGCAAGGTGAGGAAGAAAATACCCAAGAAAAAGATACAAGCACTTATAAATTCTACCCAACCAGCAAAGTACTCTCCAAACACAAATAAATGAGAATCCAAAAGGGTTTGCAAAAATACAGCACCAAACTAGGTCAATGAAGCTCAAGGATGCAAGGTATTACCATTTAGGATTTTAAAAATTAAGGCACAAGTAACTAAATCAAAATCCAGCAAGGAAGTTTGTGAAAAATCCAAGATAAATCATGAAGATAGTAGAGTGTCTTAGTATTTGAATGCAAAAATAATGGGGTTCATAGCTTAAAGGATGAGAAAAATAGAAATTGGACAAGGCAGATTGGTCTATGAGAGTTCACAAGAAAGCAATGCTCAATGCTGAATTTATTTGGCCACGTGGGATGAAAATAAAAAATTGGAAAAATCATGATAAAAAACTAGATGAATCAAGGAGTGTATGTGAATTTTTTTGGATTTTTTAGAGTTAAGGAAATATTTAAAATGAATTAAAAGAAAAATGAGATAAATTGGTAAAGAAAAAGAATAAAAATAAAGCAAATGGGCCAAGGGGGTGTAATGAGCAAACACGCCCAGTTATAAATCTCAATGGGCCTTGCATGGGGGGTGCAGATAGCACTGAATCTGCTGCACCTTCTTCTTCATGAAAAAAACCCTAAACCTCTCACCACCATTAATGAACCAAAACCCTAACCCTATCCCTAGCCTCACGAAATCTCAAACTAAGCCACGGCCAGCCATGAAAACTTCCAGAATGGACAAGCCAACATCATTAAACAAGAATACATGCTTGGATTGGATCAAAACTCAAAGAAAATCAAGATATGAATGAAAATAAAATTGTCCATCAAACTTTAAATCAACATAACTTTGTAAATACTCAACCATTTCACAAACTACAAAGAGCATTATAACCAGAGCAACATGAGGATTCTAAAACACACAACCAAACACATTTCTATGAGATACAAATTTTGAGCATACCTGAGGTGTTGTCCAAAATTTGAAGTCAAGAATGGTATAAAATGATGGCAAATGATCTCCTTATCCCCTTAGATGCAAAATAAATGCATCTAAGGCTTTGCAAGCTTGTGAATCCAGCAATGTGCTTCCTTGTGCTTCAAAGCTCCTCAAATGGCCACTTGAACAAACTTCACTATAAATCTAGATCCATGGGTGCTTAATGATCCTTGAGATGAGAGGAGTATGGATATGGTCTTGGATTGGAGAAAGCTTGCCTAGATCAAAAGTTATGGCACAAAATGCAAATGTGCACAAGAAATGGGAAATGAATGATTCTTGAAGAATAATCCAAACAAATGGTATGGAAATGATCTATGAATGATGAGGATCAAGAATCCAGCAAGAGTTTTGTGAATGGATTCTTGTAGAAAGAGTTTGTGGAGAATGAGCAATTTTGCATAAGAGATGAGAATGAGAGAATGAGTGTGTATTCTGGCTGCCTCTAATCCTAATTCTGATTGTTATGGAATATATAAGGCAATGCAAAAGGATTAGAACAAATGCACGTGAGAGAGAGCTGATTTTTGTGAAAATGCAAATTTGGCCCAAGTGTGCCATAAGCATGCCCAAATCATCATTTGCTGGCCTCTCTTGCATGTGCATTCACCATCCCACCAATGATTCACAGCAAACAATTTCAGCCTTTGGATGCAAGCTATCACACAATTGTCATGCCTTGTGCAAATCCAAGTGTAAAATGCAAGTTTTATAGAACTTTCTCATGTGCACGAATTTTGCCACTTTTCTTTGAGCCAAATGACCTAAATGAGATGCATTTTGATTGTGTAAACTTACTTTGGACATAGCATAGCAAACTATCCACTTTTGAGCCTTTGTGCAAATGGCTTGGCCTTGAAATTTTGAAATTTGCCCTAAAATACCCATTTTTTCGAGGGACTTATAGAAAAATATATGAATCTCCAGAAAATGCTCTTGTACTTTTTAAAAATGGCAGCCCTTAATCTCCAACTTTCATGTTTACCTTTGGTCCATTTGAAGATTTTTTGATCAAGTTAAGGCCTTGTGAAGTTTTAGGTCAAAATAGCCAAAAATAGTAACTTTTCCATAACCAAATTTGTGCACTTTTGCCAAAACCCCTCAAACCACCAAAATTCTTGCATTTTAAGCTCACCAAACATCTTATAACATTGAATAGACCTCATTTGGCCAAAAAAGTTGGGTTGGACCCCTTGGAATGGCACAGTTGACTTTTTCTGGGCCCAGTTGACTTTCTGCTTCATCTACAAGTAACTGAGGCAAAGACTGACTTCCACTTGGAATATTTCCATGAAAATTGACATGTAGGAACCTCTTATCATATAGAAAACATTTCCCAAAAGATTTGGCCAAAATTATGAGGTTAAGGCCCTTGAAACCAAAACCCTAATATGGTTGCACTGCCTAGGGGTCTTGCATTGTCTTGAAACTTGTGATGACTAAGCAATCTTCTGAGCTTTTGCAAGTGAACTTGGCCTTGCCAAAGGAGTCTAGACTCATAATAGGCCTCTCACAAATCCATTGGAACCCTTGTCTTGGCTTAAATGGCCTTCAACACCTCCCCAGATGGCCATATGCCTCATGCTAGGGCTTGATGCTTGTCATGCTTTATTTTTCTATGCTATAATGCTATATATATGATATGCTTATGATGAAAATGGTGTATTATGATGCTTAAAATGAAGAGGGAAAATTTGGGTTCTACAATCAAGATAACACAGACGAGTTCTATAAGTCAATGATACAAACGAGTATCAGACGATGATCTGAGAAACACAGACGAGTGTCTCAGGCAATGATACAGACGAGTATCAGCCACTGGTATAGACGAATACCAGCAATTCAAACACAGATGAGTGTTGAGGAGTTGCGGACGAGCAACAACAACTATCATAACCAAACACAGACGAGTGTTGGAAAATTGCAGACGAGCAATATCAAGGTAATCATAAGCCAATGCTGGGGGAAAGCAGACGAGCAATACCACAGAGTCAACACAGACGGGTGTTGAAAGATGCAGACGAGCAACAATAAAGCAGTAATACCAATGCTGGGGAAACTTTGCTTAGGAATAACACGGACGAGTGTTGAAAAACGCAGACGAGCGGTAGTCAAATGCTTGATTGGCCACAAGAGTTACAACTCTGCAGGGGAAGACAAGTCAAGAGGTCTGGGTACCTAACTCTGACTGAGGTGATGAATACCTGGTTGTATCATCAAAAACCCAAAAGTATGGCAACTTCGCTGGGGAATATTTCACTGATGGAAGAGAAAATCCAATATGAACTCTGTGGGGAATATCATCTAATGACATCTTGCATTTTCCGGACTAGTTGACTGCTTGAAGATCAACCTAAGAGGATTTTACAGAAGACCTGACACCCAAAATGTCCAAGTCTTCAAACTCTTTATAGATTCGTCGAATCTTGACATAACTGCCCCAGACTGCACAGATTGTGGAAGAATTTGCCTCGCGACGATTCCTGAAAAATCTCGTATCACTACGAAATACCGTGCTCTGTAAGCACAAAGATATGCACACCTCCCCCGGGCATAAACGAATCCAGTGATTGAACTTTGATGTTGTGATTTTGAATTTCCTTTTATGACAGATTCACTGGGTATCAACTCAAGGGTTGAAGAAGTGAAAACTATGATATCGACTCAAGGGTCGTAAGAAACGGAAATATCGACTCAAAGGTCGAGGAGAACACAACAACATCAACTCGAGGGTTGAGGAATAAGGCGAAAACAACATCGATTCGAGGGTCGAGGAAACGAAAGCAACAATATCGACTCAAGGGTCGAGGATAACAAAGCAACATCAACTCGAGGGTTGAGGGAAAATAGCAACATCGACTCGAGGGTCGAGGAAAACGAAACAACATCAACTCGAGGGTTGAGGAAACACGATGACAATACCGACTCGAGGGCCGAAGAGAACAAAACAACATCAACTAGAGGGTTGAGGGAACAAAGGAAGTAACATCGACTCGAGGGTCGCAGAAAACCAAAGTGAAGATTGCCACACTCAGCTGAAGTGAGAGGCTGAACGCATATAGATACCAACTAGTCATAGTTGAAAAGATGCCAACAAAGATTGGACTTTAGTCGTGTATGATGATCAGATGAGGTAACCATAACGACTGAGGATAAATTCTCTGATTAGGGAAATACGCTTCCCGCGCCCTACTGGGATCAACCATCAGACGTTTATTCTGGGAACGGCCTTGCATACCGTAATCAAGAGGATTTTACAGAAAACCTAGCATCTGAAATGCTTTAGTGTTTTCAAACTCTTGAATACCTCGAAGTAACCACCTCAAATTGTATGGTCCATGAAGGAAATTGCCCCAAGATCTTACATTATCATGAGTTGTTCTGTCCCAGTATTCTGGACCTTGGGTAAGTGCATCTGATTAGTCATCTTCCGGAGATGACTTTTAGTGCTTCTAGGGTGACCTGCCCCAGTACGAGCCTTGCTTCGGAGAAAACACCCATGCTAACTACTCTGTGAGAGATGATTGCCCCAGTTTGGCGGTTGAAGAGATTGATCGACGTTATTGCCCCATATTGGCTGCATTTATCCCAACTGGTTAGAAAAGTCCATATTCAAAGGAGTTTCTTGGAAAAGTGCCCCTTGACATGAATGTCCTTCCGAAGTTTCCGCCTTCTCAACTTGGCAAGATTAAACTTCTAGACTGAGGTTCCATATGTGAACTTCTTTGATGCCAAACAAATGTATGCAAGCAGAAAAATGTCTTATTCTGAGAATGAAAATTCTAATGCAACACATGTTAATCTTGAAGCTTTTATTGAAAATATGTCGTTTATGAACGAATCACTGGTTAAGACAGTACAATATTTTTTATGAAATAAACATGCATATGCAATACCAACGAGGGTCCTTTAGCACAACTCGTAGGAGTCAGGAATGATATCTCATGATGGCACGCTCTCGAATTAACCCTGCTTCAATTAGGACTTTTAAGGGTTGTATCGTGTTCTGGTTCACGGTTATAGAAACAAAGGATATAAGCTCAAAGTTTATATGTTCCCGCCCATCTTCGTGATGTCCTTCCATTCCTATGTCCAACTAGTTTTCGCAAACGCTCACCTTTCCTAATGGTTTCGTATTGGTTGAGGAACCATTACTCTAACAGTTTAAGAACCATTGAGGTTATTATTGGGTATAACAGCCACCCTTATTGTCTTTTGTGTCCATATCACACGATTTGTTTTTTGCTCAAGGATCTTTCTTTCGCTTTTCATTCTTTTTCTTATCCCTAACTTTTGCCTGGACTGGTCCTTTGGAATCTTTTGCAATTAGAGTCCAGCGGGATGCCCTAACTTTTGCCTAAGTCGTTTGTTTTCAAGTTTCGACTTAGCGGGCTATTTATTTCTCTTTTTTTTTATTCTTCTTTGTTTTCGAACAAATCGTGTGATACTGCTTGTCTTGACTGTTTTGTAAGGGTCGTGACTATCTCACTTTTTGGTTGCAGATGGATAACCGTTGTGGTTTCTGATCTTTGGACCTCTTGATTGGTACAATGAAGTGTTAGGGATCCTCAGATACACTCCTTTATGAAAGCATGAACGCTTGGTCCAACTAGCTGACACCTACCCTGCCCCGGGTTAAATGTGAGGGTTTTTTTCATGTGAAAAGAAACTCCTACTTCAAGGCTCAAAGGGGTTAACGAGGGTCTATCTCCCTTATATCTCCAGTGTTTGGGAATTTGAAACAAAGCCTGTACATCGTCAACAGGGTCCTATTCAAGAGCACACAATTCGAGATTTTTTGCGTTTTCATTTCGTCATCCTCCATCACAGAGTTTAATAACAACAATTGGTATTGCAATGCACACACAAAATTAAAAGTAAAAATACAAATTAATTACTTCAAGAAAAACATGTGCATTTCATTAGTTAACATTCAAAACAAACAAGTTTCATGCAAGCATACAAATGTTCAAACAAACATATAAAAGCTACACATGAAAATGCAATAAAGAAACTGAGCAATGCCATTATTGAGGAGACTTGACTCCGTCTGGACCGGTTGATCTTGCATACTTTCAGTAGTCAGCAGCTTTTCCTGATAAGATCTGCAGTCTTCAATCCACTGGCAACATGTCAGCATCATACTTCATTCCCAATTATTCTGACCTGAAGCTTGCGACGTTCAAACATTGACACGAGACGTCTAAAGAAAAGAGTGACACTGAGATGAAATTGCCACATAAGTTGACACCTAAGGTTGCTCGGAAAGACCTGACGATCTTCTGCCTACGTATCTCCATTGACCAAAGACCAATGAAGAATCAGAGCGACGTAGTTCCCCTCAATAGGGATCAAAATGAGGTACACAGCCGCTCTTCAGAATCAAACTGAGAATCACCTTCACATATATCTTCAATAAATTCCTCCATAACATGAGCTGACGATCCCACATGACCAAACGGAGACTTGTTAACTTGAATGCCTTGAGGCGTCACTGAAATCAACCCAGACTCAATCAAATCTTGAACCTTATCCCTGAGAGGCTTGCATTCTTCAGTTGAATGTCCTGGTACATTGCCATGGAATCCACATTGAACATTGGGATCAAAACTTGGTGGATATGGAGAAGGCACTGGACCCGGTTTCTTCGGCACTATCAATCCACTATCGATCAGGCATGGGAGTATTTGACTGTATGGCACTGGCAATGGATCGAAATACCTTTTGGATCTCTTAGTGTAGTAACGACGCCTTTGCGGAGTATAGTTCTGTTGGCATGATTGCTGTTGATACTGAAGAGATTCACTATTAACTGATATCTGACATATGTCTTCAGAAAGTTGCTGACTCTGAGCAGTTGAAATGCACGGGTAATATGGATAAGTCAATGGAGTTTGAGGATCTTCCCAGATTGCATCAATCACATCCTTATCTTGGGAACTGACAAAAGATTCATTCTCTTCAGCTGAGCTATCTGAAATGCCTTGGATCTTTCCCATCTTGATAAAACTCTCAATGCGTTCTCCAACTATCACCAAGTCCGAGAAACTCGAAGTTCCACTGCCACTCAACCTCTCCAAATACGGCCCCTTCAAGGTCTCTATGAAAAGATCAATCAATTCTCTATCTGATAACGGGGGTTGCACCCGAGCAGCTACTTCTCTCCACCTCTGAGCATATTCTCTGAAAGATTCACCACCTCCCTGGGATAAAACTTGCAAATCCATGCGGCTAAGAGCCCTGTCAAGATTATAGTCATACTACTTCACAAAGGCATTGGCTAGGTCCGACCATGATTGGATACGACTGCTCTCTAACTGCATATACCAACTCGACGATGCCTCACTCAGACTGTATTGGAAACAATGAATCATCAATTTGTCATTATGCTCATGTGAGGCCATCCTTCTGCAAAATCTTACCAAATGCTGCCTTGGACAACTATCCCCTTTGTATTTTTCAAACTTCGGTACTTTGAACTTTGGAGGTATTACAAGGCCGTGCACCAGACACATGCTTGCTGCACATAAATCAACAACGTTACGACTTTGAAGGGCTTTAATCTCTTCCTCCAACACACGAAATCTCTCCTCCCTCTCCACAATTCGTGGATCTGGGAGTCTCACCACAGGGATTGCCTCCTGGGGATCTGGCATAGTGAAAGCGAAACTGTGATAATCTGCAGCATCAACAGAAGAAGAATGTCCACTTCGGGCGACCTGGCACTCTTGAACATCTGGATTTCCAACGGGAATATGTGCAGGCTGAGCTTGAGCGGAATTACGGTCATCCTGCCTTGCCGAAGTCATCATAACCTCCAAAAGTTGGTCCCACTGATCTCTTGTCAACCCAACACTTGCAGACTGGCTTTGCTCTCCAGGATCCATGATCTTCTCAAAAGTTGCTTCAAGTCTGATACGAGAACTGGAGTCTCAACTGTGGACAGTGAACAAAGAACAGATGAGCCCTGCCTGTGAAACAGAAGTGCAATGCAAATGATATGAGATGTCATGTTCGGTTACTTCCAACGAATCTATCTGCTTTGATCCATGTTTTAATACAGAAGAAACAAAAAATCCAACATTTTGATTCAGATATGGGATTCTCGGAAATAACTGAACATGTATGCTAAAATGCTATGATGGCATGTATGCAACTGGCAAGTGATCGAGAACTGGGGTCTGTCTGGATACGGAACACTGAGCACAAGGGCCCTCTGAATACTGGCAAACCAAAAGTCCACTGAGTCACACTCTCTGATAATCACAACTTTCTGAAGAAGATCTCAGAATCACAGTATCAAGAATACCAGAACAAAAACTCCAGAACTCCAGAACCATAGAACCAAAGATCATAATCACAGGACCACAGATCATAACAAGGACCACTGAATAGATGAGTGTATGTTGAGGTCATGGGTCCCTGCACACCTGTAAACACCCCTAATCTCACTGGTAAAAGGCTTCGGGTCAAACATCACGGACTCTCAAAGCCGAATAGCAATAATACTGTTACCATCTCCGAGAAATGGCTCATGACCAAATCAGGGAATCGGTTTGGCATTATATACTACGCAGGGAGGCCTCAGCTGAGTCCAGGACACAAGGTCATCCTATGCGATCCCCAGGTGGGCCCTCGGATGCGAATGGGTTTGCCACAAAATGTGGGTTGCCACTGTCATCACTAAAGAGGGATGTTTCCACAAGGTTCTCAATGATCGGTCCCCAGCTGCACATAACTGTCAAGGTTATGAAATGAGAGAGGAAGATCCCCAAATCAAGACATTTCCAAGACAATCGCAACCTGGGTGTGGAACTCACTACTACCCCCATGACAAGATCTCATGAGGCCAAAGTGGAACCACTCTAGGTCCTATGGTGCACTCGAGCTGGGTACTTGGCTCATCCTCTCAAGAACAAGTAACACCCATCCTGCCAAGGAAAACCAGTCCAGACAGTCCAGTATATATACATGATGCAGTAAATAAAGACTGAAAACTGTAAATAAAGTTGTAAATAAACAATAATAACATACAACAAGCCACAACAAACAAACATCACCCAAAGAAACAGCAAGAAACAAACGCTAGGAGAGACTCACAGGGGAACCAGAGATCATCTGGTCTGCAGTCCCCAGCAGAGTCGCCATCTGTCGCTCCCAGGATTTCCATCCTGGTACAAACGCGAAAGTGGCGCGGAAGAAGAATAGAGTCGCCAGCCAGACATTTTTATCCCGAAGAAAGGGAATGGTAATGCTGCATAAACCAGAAGAAAGAAGAGGAAGGACACAGGTCCTGCGAACCAAAGAGACTGAGTTCGGGAGTCGATTACGACCTGGGAAGGTATTAGCACCCAGATCGTCCGCCGTACCCGACGGGATCCACGCTTGCAAAAGAAACTATTTCAAAGGGTGAGGGTATGAAAACTGCAGCAAAAGAAATGAAAATGAAAAGAAAATGGAACTGGAAAAGAACTGGATAAGAGAACAAAGAGAAAAATGTAGGGAAAATAAAGATTGTGCTCGAACGGGCCCTACCCCGCTGCCTACGTACCTCATCAGGACAATGAGGATCAGAGATGCCGTAGTTCCCCTAACTAGGGGTGGAAAAGAAATTGCTTCTGAATTAAAGCTTGAATTGCCTATGCCATTGCTCAGGTGTTGCAGACTCGGACGACGAGTGCGTAACCGTCTTGCAAAATGACAAGTAGGAGCAAGTTCGTGTACGGAGCGAGTGAGATGAGAAAAGAATTCCCGAAGGAAAGACGCTTATTGTTTGTTTGTGTTTTTTATGAAGCTTTTATGAGTGTGTCACAAGGAAGTGAACTCAAGCTCTTTTCCATGGAATGTGCACTTGTCACTACATTCCAAGATGGAATAATAGAACAAGCACACTCAAGTAAGGAGAAGATCCCCAAAACTTGAATCCAGAGATTAGGGCCTAAGCTCACTAACTCGTTTACTTATTAAGTGTTTTTGGTATTTACAGATGAAGAAGTGTTTTTTATGCTTTTCTTTTATGAAGAAGATACCTTGATCAGAATTGTGCATCACAAGGTAAACTTGTACTATCACAAGATGGGAAGACTACAAGCATACCTCATGGGATAAGGATATGGATCAATGCATCACTTCCAATTTATTAAAGTGTTTTTTAGAGCTATGAGATGAGAAGAGAAGAAGAACCAAAAGGATCTCAAAGGAAAAATTCTAAGGGGGACTAAAATAATCCTAAGTGTTAACATGCATGGATGTCCTAAAGGTTAGTGAGGTTTCTATCCTAATGAAGAAGAAAAGAAGAAGAGAAGAAGATAGAAGAAGAGATGAGAAAGGCCTAAGCCCAACAACAAAGGGTTAGTGCACATAAACATAAGAGGAAGAGATGAGAATTGGAGATGTGGAACTCAACTTCCACACCTCTCACTTACCATAGCCCCTGCAAGGTTAGTAACAAGCATACAAGTGAGAATATTTACGTAAACCAAAAGATTACAATCACAAGCCAAACCAAACAAAAAGTCAGTACCTAACCCTATAGGTGACCTAAAACAAAGACCCACAACTCATAATAGGATGGCACGAATGACTTCCTCAAACTATGTTAGCAAGAAGGAATAAGGAGGCACGAAACACTACCTAAGAAACGAGACTCCAAACAAATATCAAATGACATGAGAAAAATATGAAATTAAATTTCTAAAGTCAACAACCAGCAACTAACAATGCCTCAAAATATCTCACAAAAATTCACAAGGAAACTTCACTAAATAATCGCACGAAATCGCTTAAGAACAAGTAACGGAAACGCACAAATACGACTTACAAAACTATGGATAAAATGGGATTAAAAATATAATAAAAATGTTTTTAAGAACTTCTAAGAGTCTATGAAATAATGCAAAAGGAACGGAGTTAAAATAATGAACGAGGTGAAAGAAATAAATCCTACAAGATAAGGTGCTAATTATGGAAACTAAATGAAAAAGAAATTAAAGAAATTCAAAATAAAATGAGAAATTAATGAAAATGGAAAATAAAAAAAATATGAAAAAAATTCTAAAATGGATTATGAGATTAAATATATTTTTTTTGGAATTTTATAATGAGTTTTAGTATTTTAAATGAAATAAAGGTGAATTATATAAAAAAAGAATTGAAAATGATGGAGGGGTGCATACAGTAATAGAAATAGTTAAAAAAAGAGAATGTGCCACCGAAGGGGGGGTGGCGTCATCAATGGGGCTAGGCCCAACGTAGAAATGTGAAGGAGATTATGGTGAGGAGCTGGTGGACTCACGGTCAACACGGTTGACCGACCTGGAAACGCTGGATCAAGACACTAGTCATAGTATTCTCATCAAGCGGGGAAGAAAGCGCGCAAGCATGGGGGTTACGGTAAAGTTGCGTGCAGGATTAGGATGAAGGTCCTACCGGACAGTGACAAGTGTCACCGCCGGTGTGGACAGAAAATCCAAAAATCTCCAAGACCTTATCACTTATCTCTTCGATTTCCTCAATCTCTCACCAAATTCTTACTGCTTCTTTTATTATGAAAACTTAAAAAACTCTTAAACCTATTCTTCATATCATTACAAAAACAAAAACTAAAAGAAAAGAAACTCAAACTCATTCGTCTTCTTCACGCGGCGCTCATCCTCAACCTCGCCACCACCTTCTTCCTCCTTCTTAACCTAGCCGCGAAATCACCGGACCGCCACCTCCTTCCTCCTCCCTCACCGCATCATGTTCATCACCTCTTCTTCAACCTTGCGACACCTACCGACGCCGACACCTCTTTTCACGACCTAGCTCACCGGAAATCCTTCTTCTTCTCCGATCAATCAACAACACGACGCCATACCTCTCTAAACTTCCACCTCAAACCTAATCCAACATCAATCTCATGAAATCGCAAAGCTCAAAACAAGGGCAAAAAACGAACAATAAAAAGAAATTGAACATGAAATCAACGGACAAACAATCTCAATATCATTTACCTACCGGAGATAGTTTGGTGCTTCTTTGACGATGAAGAATCAACTCCGACGCCGCTCGATGAAAGTGATAAAGACGCAGGTTCCGATTGATATTGATAACTCTCTGTTTGCGGACTGATGAAGGTTAGATCGACTTTTGATCGTGAAGAACTGAGTTTGTCTTTGCGCGGTTCAAAAGGTCTGATGAAGAACGATCAAGTCTTCTTGGCTTGTTTTCCGTCGCAGCTCGAGTGTGCTTCTGAAATTTGTTGCTACAACGGCTGATGAGCGATAATAGCTATGTGACGAAGACGGAGATGCTACAACGGATATGCGACGATGACGAAGATGCCGAAGTTGTGATGAGGCCGCGGATTGAGGCCGATATACGAGTGTCTCGCTCAATCAATGGTGATGGCCATGACTTCGATTACAACAAGATGATGATGCAGAGCTTATGAGTTATTGAGATGTTGATGATGATGATTCAAGCAAGATTGGTGATGAGCAATTACTTGCTATGATGAAGAAGAATTTGTTATTGGTGATGAATGAAATTGATGAAAAAAATGAGTTCTGGTTTATTGTGATGAATTTTATCAAAACGGATTCTGTTGTGGTGTTCTGAAGGAGAGGAAAACGGCCTTTGTTTTCGTTGGATGAAGAAGTGTGATTTTTCTTTGCTATGGCACCCTCCTGAAAGATCTACATTCTGTTATTCCTCTTTCTTTTCTTTTTTTGTTTAATAGCATTTTTGTTGCTTTTTTGTTATGAAGGAATTTGTTATCGTTCATGAGTGGATCATGAAAAATGTATTTGGTGTGATGGTCATGAATTTATGACGCCAGGAGTGCGATCTCAAATCGCTGCTTTTTTCCCTTTTCTTCTCACCAAACTATTATTATATTTCCTGCTCCTTCTTCTTTTCTAATTCCTTTTTTTCCAATTTCTATTATGTTATCTCTCAATGCTGTTATGACCTGAAAGAGTCACCAGAACTTTTTTCGAATCATTTTTCTCATTCTGCATTTTCCTCATGTTGCCATGCGTTTTTGGCTTGCATTTTGCCCCAAAAGAATGCCGTTTTGGTTGGTGAGAAAAATGTGTGTGATGTCTTGTGGCTAGTTGTGTGAATTGCTTGAATAAGTCGTACAAAAAAAACGAGAGTGGGTCATGCTAAAGGTGGAGGTTTGGTTATATCTAGGACTAAAAAGAATTTGACTTTTTTTCTCACAACTTAATCCCCCGTTTTTTATTAGTGATAAAGAGTTTTGGATAAAATAAAAATGAACAAAGATTACGAAAAAATATGACAAATGTAAATATGAAATAAAAATGGGAAATAGAACTAAATGATTGGAAAACTAATGGACATTTGGTGGATAATTGTAAATCGGAAGTCAAAAAATAATAAAATAATAGGAATGAATTAAAGGTAAAAAACGGATAATGAGTGTGAAAATGGACGGAAAGTGATGGTTTAGCGGGAATATAAATGCGTAATTTGGTGCTAACAACGATAGTTAGGATAATCGAAATGAGAAATGGTTTATGGCTCAAATGATAAAAATGAGCAAACGTGGATATGGAACTAGATACTTTGTGAAACGGACCAATTACCACAAACACACGCATAGCCACGAAACTTCAATCCCAACCCACTTTGCATCACTTCCACGGAAATCACCAATCTTTTGGATAAATCACACTCTGAGCGTCATCATGATAAGCTTGAATCTTTGAATCCAACCCCATCACATGAACCATTGCCTGGCGAACTGATAATCTCTGCACACCACACGACCCGACTTTGGAACACATCGTCTGAGAAATAACCACCAGCGCAGATAACTTGCAGTTGAGACAATCCCTCGATAGTTTGACCCAGATTAAGTCAAACGTCCCTCTGAATCTAATCGCGAACTGAACAATCACACCCGAAGTGAAATCACTGCCAGTATCCATGCTATGTTTCAACAAAGAATGTCATGCTTCATTTTTCTATGTTAATGATGCAGTGCAAAATACGAAAATGATATGCTAGATGCTATGAAAATGAGAGGGCAAATTTGGGGTGTTACAATGACTTCCTCAGTGAATTTTTGCATCAAACTTCATACACACACTCCTTATATCATATAAAGACCAATGGAATCAAGAATGACAAAAATTTTTGGTTGTAAGGGCCTCAAACCCAAAACCCTAATTTTAGGTCATCTGTGTAGGAACCCTGAGCCTGCCTGGGTGGCTCTGCAATCTCTTGTGATCTTTTGACTTTCAAGAACTCTTGGGGGGTACAATATGACCTTAGAACACACTCAAGGACCTTCTTGTCATGCTTCATGAACTCTGAGATACCTCATACTCTCTTCAAGATTCAACTTATCACAAAACCTAGTTGTGCAGAGATGCAATGAGATATTAAAGGTGAATATGCAATGTAAGATGTAATGATATGCTATGCAATGTGTGTGATCATAAGCCAAGGCCTGAGAAAGTGAGAGGGAAAATTTAGGGTGTTTATAGTTTCCCCTATTCAAGCATGAGTTAGCTGTGTAGGATGTAAGCGCCAGGCTTAGCAGACGAACAAGATATCTTGTGGTTGAATACCAAGACAATCCAAACTTTGCGCTCTGGTATAAGAAGAAAAGGGATATAAATTGTTATTTACAAAACCAGACGATATAGAATGAACATCGAATGATAACGATGGAGGATGACCATCGAGCAGAGGACGACTGCTGGGGATTAAAAGTCGAGAAATACACTGACGGGGACGACCATCAGGCTAAGAAATAAAGAATCCACGACGGGGACAACCATCGGTCTAAAGAATAGGCATCCACGATGGAGACGACCATCGGATAAACTGATGAAATAATGATGAGGGACGGTCATCAAAAGGTGAAGGACGATCACCGAGCAGGGGACGACTTCTGAAAATATCACGGCATAAGACGAATTCCGGATAGAAAGATCAACGATGGGGATGGCCATCGGATAAATTGATGAGGGACGGTCATAATAAAAAGGTGAAGGACGATCACCTAGCAGGGGACGACTGCTGACAATATCACGACATAGGACAAATTCCCAATAGAAAGATCAACGATGGGGACGACCATCAGATAAATTGATGAGGGACGGTCATCAAAAAGGTGAAGGACGATCACCTGGCAGGGGACGGCTGCTGAAAATATCACGACATAGGACGAATGTCGGATAGAAACATAGTTTCATTGTGAGAAGAGATAAACACTAACGAGTGTTTAAGCCCAAAAAATAAAATGGTATAAGTGTTTCGACAGTGTGTATAGACTAAAGATACAGACGAGTATCTTTAGGACCACAATACAGACGAGTATCAATAGAAACAAATGTCGACGCGTGTTTAGGGATGATGATACGGACGAGTATCAATTGGTTAAGCAAGGAACACAGACGAGTGTTTGTTCTGCCGGAGAGTAGTATAAGGGTATTTGTATTGAGAGTGAAAAAGGTATTCTGGAGACTGCAGGGGAGAGGTGTTTTCTGTATACTTGCTGGGGAGTAGTATGCATAGGACACAGATGAGTGTCGGAAGAACTCTGTATAAGTATGAACAAGAGTGTAAAAGGTATTCTGGCAATTTTACTGGGAAGATGTTTTTGTTTGTACACCGCTGGAGGAGTGATTTTTTTTGTATATACAGGTGAATGGTTCAAACCTGGCTTATGATCAGGAAAATGCATGTTTGATTTTGTCGTAATGCTCCATATTTAGATGGAATGCTACGCTTTGTTTGGGGAAGATGATGTGAATGCTATGATTATGCAAATGAGAGAGCCGATCCGAGATTTGAACTCTGCGGGGAGAAAAATAATCTCTGGGCGATCTTTCTGGAGAACTCTGTGGGGAAACTCAAGTTGGGGATGAGAGAAACCCTGAGGTGTTGGCAATTTTATTTGTTGGGGAAAAGACAAATCCCGTTATTGCTCGGGAGATCCCGCTTGGGGAGGAGAGAACTTCTGAGAAGTAATCTGTTGTAATTCTTTCATTTAGGCTGTATCCTGGAGGGAATGATGAGCTTCTTGGGAGATGCTTTTGTCAAGTGATCTTGCCGATGATGTGACTGCTGACTTGGCTGGGGATATAGTGCCTGATATACCTCATGCTGCAAAAGATTATCCGCCTTGAGTACCTGTAACATGTTAAACAAAGGAAATGCACAAGTGTCCTAAGGCATCCTCAACCGAATTTTGTCATAGGAGTTAGATTTTCTTAAGAGTACATATTTCCCGCAAGCATTTATTGAAAATGGCTTATGTGTTTTCATGCAAATGTTGTATTACGAACTTTGGACATTGTTTTTGCAAACAAAACAAAAAGGTACAAAACAGAATATGAGTGAATATTGATTTTATTGATTTGTGTTCCCTGAACAGGCGAGTATATTTGAAGAAGCTAATCCCTGAAATGAGGAGATTGCTATAAAATTGAGAAAATAAAAGTATTCTATTTGGCAATGCTAGAGTTGATGCTCATATCTCCCTTTTGATATGATCTGTATGACTTTGAACGCTCTTCTTATCTTGCTTTCTGAAGAAAGTTGATTATGATCAATGCTTTGTCCTTTCGAAGCTTGCAAGGTTATGTAAGTGTAATACAGACGAATTCAGAGTACAGTTGTTTGCTTATTCCCTGATTTTGCGTGGATCGCCCTTTCGGGTTTTCAATCCACCGGGATACCCATTTTTGCCTTCACCCTGGCCATCAAAGGCAGTGTATTGTCTGACTATCTGGTTGAGCAACCCATTGATAATTACCAGTCTATGAGTATCCCGGTGGATTGAAAACCCGTGTATGGGTTGCTCATCCAGATAGTCAGACAAGTTTTGTTGTCAGTAACAGTGTCCATAGAGAAAACATATGTTGGTCGGTCCAGTCTGGATACTAAAATTTGAGGCACATAGTTGGCAGTCTGTACTTTGATCATAGATGAAATAGTGGCCAAGGCGTCTGCAAACTGATTCTCATCTCGAGGGGTGTATTCAAGCCTGACCGTTGTAAAGAAAGTTAACAATCTCCTTGTATAGTCACGGTAGGGGACCAGATGCTCTTGATGAGTATACCACTTGCCATTAGTTTGGTTGATCACCAAAGCCGAATCTCCGAATACATTCAGGGTTTTGATCCTGAGGTCAATGGCTTCCTCAAGACCCATGATACAAGCTTCGTACTCTGCTTCATTGTTAGTGCAGGCAAAGGTGAGCTTTGCTGAGAAAGGCAAATGGACTCCCTCGGGTGTAATAAGCACTGCACCAACCCACGACCATTACAATTAACTGCCCCATTGAACATCATAGTCCATGCTTCTTCTGGATCTGGCCCTTCAGTGTGAATATGCTCTTCACAATTTTTTTATTTTAAGAACATGATGTCTTCATCGGGGAAATCAAATATCATAGACTGGTAATTATCAATGGGTTGCTCAGCCAGATAGTCAGACAATACACTGCCTTTGATGGCCTTTTGAGAGGTGTATTGAATATCATATTCTGTCAGAATCATTTGCCACCTTGCAACCCTTCTGGTAAGTGCTGGCTTCTCAAATATGTACTTGAATGGATCCATCTTTGAGATCAACAAGGTAGTATGAGTCAACATATACAATCTTAGTCAGCGAGCATCCCACGCTAAAGCACATTAGTTTTCTCGAGCAATGAATAATATTGTTCACAGTCGGTAAACATTTTGCTTAGGTAGTATATTGCATACTCTTTTCGACCAGACTCGTCATGTTGTCCAAACACACACCCCATCGATTCATCTAATACTTTCAGGTGCATTATTAGAGGTCTTCCTTTAACTGGAGGCATGCGAATTGGAGGTTCTTGCAGATACTCCTTGATCTTGTCAAAAGCTTTCTGTAGATGTTTAAGAATTGGCAGAATTTTTGACCAAACAAGAAATGTTAAATTCAGTTCAGAATGTCCTATCAGATGTTGGGACATTATCAAACAGAGTATGTGAACTTAGTTCAGGATGTCTCATCAGATGTTGGGACATTGTGTAAATAACTTAAGTTCAGTTTTTCAGGATGTCCCAACAGATGTTGAGACATCTCAGACCTGCTTCCAGAATTAATTATTGATTAACAGATCAGAGATATTTAAGGAGAGTTATCTGGAATAAATTAATGATGGATAAAAACAGAACAAGGCGCATCTGTAGGGAGTTTTATATTGAAGATTCAGATTAAAACAGAAGACCTAATGCACCTAGAATCTAGGAAGTAACAAACCCTAAATTCAAGATGACAGCTGCTGCACATTAGGGCTGGATCATTCTACAGAAAGCCCAAAATTCAGATACCTATTTAAGCAACAGAAACTCATAGAATTGAGTACGAATTTCAGAAGACCAAATAGGGTGTCTAGTGTTTTAATAGCAGGTTGTTTTTATGTACCACTTTATGAGCTTTTAAGCAAAAGTGCATTTGTGACTTGATTGAAACTGTGAAGTAAGATCAAGCTGTATTGTTTGAAGGATGTCTTCAATTTCTATAAACTTGTAAACTTGATCACTGTGTGATTGAGGGGGAGTGAGTAGGGTACTCTTATCTAAGTGTGTCTTAGGTAGAAATTGCATTGGGTAAGTATTAAGTGATAGATTAAACAGGGTGGTTTAAGTCTAGAATTAGTATTACTAATAGTGGATTTCCTCCTGGCTTGGTAGCCTCCAGATGTAGGTGTGGTTATACACTGAACTGGGTTAACAAACTTCTGTGTTGTTTACTTTTCTTGCTGTTTAAGTTTTGGTTAAATTTGTCAAATGTCCTATTAAGTGTTGGGACATCTCTTAGGACATCTCATACCTGATCACAAAATTTCAATTGGCATCAGAGCAGGAACCCTGCCTGTTTATACTGGGTGAGATCTAGGGAAAACAAATTCTGTAACATGGACAGAGATATAGGGTCAGTAAATAGACCACCTATACTGGATGGATCTAATTATGACTACTGGAAGCCAAGAATGATTGCATTCTTAAGATCACTTGACAACAGGGCATGGAGAGCAGTAAATGTTGGATGGGATCATCCTGTCCAAGACACCAAAGATGGATCAAAAGTGCTGAAACCTGAAGAAGAATGGAGTAAGGAGGAAGAAGATTCAGCACTAGGCAACTCAAAAGCCTTAAATGCCTTATTCAATGGCATTGATAGGAATATTTTCAGACTTGTGCATCATTGTGAGCTGGCCAAAGATGTTTGGGACACTCTCAAAACAACTCATGAAGGAACATCAAAAGTAAAAATGTCAAGACTTCAACTTCTCACCACCAAGTTTGAAAACTTGAGGATGAAGGAAGATGAATCAATTCATGAGTTCTACATGAACATCTTGGATATAGCCAATACTTCTGGAGCTTTGGGAGAAAAGATGACTGATGAAAAGCTGGTAAGAAAGATTCTCAGATCTTTGCCAAAAAGATTTGACATGAAAGTCACAGCAATAGAAGAAGCTCAAGACATATGCTCCATGAAAGTTGAAGAACTCATTGGCTCCCTTCAAACTTTTGAGATGGGAATGAATGAGACAAATGTTAAAAAGAACAAAAGCATTGTATTGGTGTCAAATACTGATGAAGAAGAAGATGATGAATCAGAAAATGGTAAAAGCTTATCAGAAAACCTAGCTATGCTTGGAAGACAAGTCAAACAGATTCTCAAAGGAATGGATGGCAAATCCGAATCCAGTGGAAAATACACAAACTCTTCTGAGAACAGGAGACCTTATGATGCTAATAAAAAGTCAAATTATGCTGAAAAGACCAGTCAAGAAGGAATCAAGTGCCATGGATGTGAAGGATATGGACACATCAAGAAGGAATGTCCTACCTTCTTAAAAAGACAAAAGAAGGGACTATCTGTAACCTGGTCTGATGAAGACTCAGGAGGAGATTCAGAAGAAGAATCAGCTAAGCATTTTACTGCTTTAGCTGGACTGTGTGAATATGATAGTGATTCCAGTTGTGGAGAGCTTACTTATGCAGATCTTGAGCAAGCTTTCAAAGATCTATACAAGAGAAGCACTGAAATATGCAGTGAGGTTATAAAGCTAAAGAAGCAGAATGAGAGATTAGAAGATGAAAAAGCAAGTGATCAAGTAATTATTGATACCTTGAAAAGTGAAGTAACTCTTCTCAACTCTAAGTTGGAACATATGTCCAAATCTGTTAAAATGTTGAACAGCAGCTCAAATACACTGGATGTTATTCTCAGCAATAATAAACATTCAGGGGACAAAAGTGGACTGGGATATAACAGAGATGAAGCCAGCTCTAGCAAAGCTATTGCAAAAACTACACAGTCAAACAAGATGTCCCAACAGATGCTTCAACATCAGAACACAAAGACAAACATAATGTTCCAACAGATGTCTCAACATTCTGGAAAGAACAAAATGAAGAAGAAGTATCAAAGATGGAGATGCCATCACTGTGGAAGATTTGGGCATATCAAACCTCACTGTTATAAGCTACATGGATATCCAAATCAGATGTATCAGCAACCTTCCAAGCAGAAAGTAGAAGGTACCAAGAAAGTGCTGCATAGACATCAAAGAAATCAGCAACCTCCTAAGCAGAAGACAGAGGTCATCAAGAAGGTTTGGAGACCAAAAGCTGACATTCAGACTGATCAAAGCCACATACCCAAGAACCAGATCAATAATCAAGCTTGGAGATCAGTTGAACAACACACAGGGCAGAGGCATCAAAAGAAATCTCAACTTATCTGGTCAAAGAAAAGTACCGCATACATAGCACATACATCTCTGAGAGTATCAGCTAAAGAAGACTGGTACTTTGACAGTGGATGCTCAAGACACATGACTGGATTGAAAAATTTGCTAGTAAACTTAAAATCACATTCATCCAGGTATGTTACCTTTGGAGATGGAGCTAAAGGAGAAATCAAGGGAGTTGGAACCTTGGATTGTCAAGATGTTCCAAGACTAGATGATGTGCTGCTAGTTAAAGGTTTAACTGCTAACCTGATCAGCATAAGTCAACTATGTGATCAAGGATACAGTGTAAACTTTACTAAATCTGAATGTATAGTGACTAACAAAGAACAAGAGGTTGTCATGAAAGGAGCCAGATCTAAAGACAACTGTTACATGTGGGAATCCCAAAATCTCAGTCTCACTTCAACCTGCTCTCTAGCTAAAGAAGAAGAAGTGAAACTGTGGCATCAAAGACTAGGTCATCTTCATTTCAGAGGAATAAAGAAGATCATATCTATGAATGCTGTAAGAGGTATTCCTAAACTGAAGATTGATGATGCTCCTACAGATGTCCCAGAAGATGTTGGAACATCTGCTGATATCAAGATTGAAGCTGAAGAAAAGAATGATCAATATAACTTCACTCAAACTGATACAAGGACAGAAGAATCAAGCAAACCTCCTTCCATCAGAATACAAAAGGATCATCCCAAAGATTTAATAATTGGTGATCCCAACAGAGGTGTAAGCACTAGATCAAGAGAAGTGATTTCAGGTTCTTGTTTTGTTTCCAAAATAGAATCTAAAAATGTCAAGGAAGCTCTCACTGATGAATACTGGATTTGTGCTATGCAAGAGGAATTAGGTCAATTCACAAGGAATGAAGTGTGGAATCTTGTACCTAGACCTGATGACATAAATGTGATTGGTACAAAATGGGTGTATAAGAACAAGTCAAATGAACAAGGAATTGTTACAAAGAACAAAGCTAGACTTGTGGCTCAAGGATACACTCAAATTGAAGGGGTAGACTTTGATGAAACCTTTGATCCAGTAGCAAGGCTTGAATCAATAAGACTACTGTTGGGAATTGCTTGTATCTTAAAGTTCAAGCTATTTCAAATGGATGTGAAAAGTGCCTTTCTTAATGGTTATCTTAATGAAGAAGTATATGTAGAACAGCCTAAAGGATTTGTTGATCCAAGCTGTCCAAATCATGTATACAAACTAAAGAAAGCACTTTATGGTTTGAAGCAAGCTCCAAGGGCATGGTATGAGAGACTAACCACATTTCTTATCAAGCAAGGATACAGAAAAGGTGGGATTGATAAAACTCTGTTTGTTAAAGATGAAGAAGGAAATGTCATAATTGCTCAAATATATGTTGATGACATTGTCTTTGGTGGGATGTCTGATAAGATGGTCAAACATTTTGTCAAGCAGATGGAATCTGAATTTGAAATGAGCCTAGTAGGTGAGTTAACCTACTTTCTTGGTCTACAAATAAAGCAAATGGAAGACTCAATGTTCATCTCACAAAGCAAGTATTCCAAGAACATAGTCAAGAAATTTGGAATGGAAAATGCTGCTCACAAAAGAACTCCTGCCCCCACACATTTAAAGCTGACTAAAGATGAAAAGGGTGAGAATGTAGATCAAAGCTTATACAGAAGCATGATTGGAAGCTTGTTATACTTGACTGCTAGCAGACCAGACATTGCATTTGCTGTAGGAGTTTGTGCAAGATACCAAGCTGATCCAAAAGTCAGTCATCTCAATCAAGTCAAGAGAATCCTTAAATATGTTAATGGTACTTGTGACTATGGCATAATGTACTTTCATGGTTGCAACCCAATTCTCACTGGCTTCTGTGATGCTGATTGGGCAGGAAGTGCTGATGACAGAAAAAGCACTTCAGGAGGATGTTTCTTTCTAGGAAACAATCTGATTTCTTGGTTCAGTAAGAAACAGAATTGTGTATCCTTATCTACAGCTGAAGCTGAGTATATAGCAGCAGGTAGCAGTTGTTCTCAGTTGATTTGGATGAAGCAGATGCTCACTGAGTACAATGTCCCACAGGATGTCATGACATTGTACTGTGACAACTTAAGTGCAATCAACATATCTAAGAATCCTATCCAACACAGCAGGACTAAGCATATTGATATCAGACATCACTTCATCAGAGATCTTGTAGAAGAAAAGGTGATTTCATTGGAGCATGTAGCTACAGATTTGCAATTAGCTGATATCTTTACCAAAGCATTGGATGCTACTCAATTTGAGAATTTAAGGGGTAAACTTGGAATCTGTTTATGTGATATTTAGCAGTTAATGAGATGTGCCAACATGTCATATGACATTGCATGGCATAAGTTCCAGATGGCAAAGCTAGTCTGGTCTAGATCCTTGGGAATTCCATCCCTAATCATTTGGACTATAACGGCTACATATTTAGTAACTACTTATAAGAAGCTATCAAGATTCTCATTATACCATCACAAGCGAATCACATTAACTCTCAATCCTTCAGAAATCATAAATCCTAAAGCTGTTCATCCATCTTCTCAACAATGTCTCAAAACCCTAAAACAGCTGAGGAAATTCTCAACAAGGAAGACGTGGTTCATGCCACTCCAATCTCTGTTGTGCCAATGCCATCAACACCATTGGACGAGCTCAGGGGAAGCGCCTCTCACACTAAAAAGGCAAGAACACCAAAGAGAGGTAAAGATCAAATCAGAAGCAAAGCTAAAGGCATTCCCTCTCCTACTAACATGTCCTCAAAATACTCCAAATATGTTGATGATTCCATCAAGGAGATTGTCAACCAAGTTTTTTCTGAACAAAGAGTGGTGAAAGGGATCTCTGTTCCTTTGAACACCATTCCTGCACCTCAAGAAGAACCAGCTCAAGATACAGAGGACACTGTTGCAGAACAAGATGTCCCAACAAATGTTGGAACATCTGAAGATAAGAAAAAGAACTCATCTGATGTTGATCTGGAACAAACTGAGGACAAAGCCTCAAATGAAAATGATGAAGAGGTCTCTGCAGAACAGGCTCAAGGCTCAAATGAAGATCAAATCCCTGCTGATCAACCAGCTGAAGAGGAGGCTGCCCAATCTCCTCCAGTGGTCAATCTGGAGCAGGAATCTGATGCAGAGATCATAGCATCTGTGAAACCCAGCATTGCTAAAAGACTCAGGTCCAGGAAGGGCAAGCTGCAAGCTGAAGCAGCAATTCCTGAAAAGAAGAAAGCCTCTCCAAAGAAAGGGAAGGCTAAAGTCACTTTTGGGCCATCAAAACAATGGAGTAAAGTCCAAACTCAGAAAAGGAAAGCTGCCACATCATCAGATTCAGATGTTGGATCAGATGTCCCAACATCTCCTCCCAAGAAGAGACCAGCAACATCCAGAGCTTCAACTGCTGTACCAGAAGCTCCCTTGGACAACATATCATTTCACCATGTCTCTAGTGTGAACAGGTGGAAATATGTGTACCAAAGAAGGGTAGCCCTGGAAAGAGAACTGAGCAGCAATGCACTTGAGTGCACAGAACTGATAGACCTCATCTCTGCTGCAGGACTATTCAAGACAGTATCAGATCTCTCTCCCTGCTATGAACTTCTTGTCAAAGAGTTCATTGTGAATCTTCAGGAGGATTGTTCAAATGGTAAGTCCTCTGAGTTTCAAAAAGTTTTTGTTAGAGGTAAATGTGTAGAGTTTTCCCCCCAAATCATAAATGAGTACCTAGGAAGAGAAACAGATGGACCAAATGAGCTAGGTAAAACAGATAATCAAGTCTATAAAGTGATCACAGCAAACCAGGTCAAGGCATGGCCTGTGAAGGGAAAGCTCTCAGTGAGCATGCTTACCAGAAAGTATGCCATGTTGAACAGGATTGGTACAGCTAACTGGGTGCCTACCAACCACACCTCTTCAATCTCAACTGGTCTGGCCAGATTCATCTATGCTGTGGGTACTCAAACCAAGATGGACTATGGAGCTTTTATCTTTGATCAAACCATGAAGCATGCCAGCTCCTCTGCAACAAAACTACCAATAGCTTTTCCTTCATTGCTATGTGGTATAATATTAAGCCAATATCCTGGGATTTTAACTAAGAAGGACACAACCTGCAAAAGAGAAATCCCCTTGGCTTTTCACTACAAGTTATTTCTCAGTCATCATGCTGCAGATGTTGAAGCCCCTTCTGGGACATCTGCAGGATCCTCCACTGCTAAGACTCCAATCTCCAAGAAGGCTTTAATTACTGAACTCAAAAGCACCTGCAAAGAGCTTGAAGCTAGAAAGCAGAAGCTTGAAGAAATCATTCAAAGTTTGGAGAGTGAAGAAGACCAGAAAGCTGCCTCAAATGAACACAATGCCTCTGATGAAGACAGTGAATCTGATGAAGCAAGTGAAGCTGAAACAGAAGATGAGGAAGCAACTGAGAGTGATGAATCTGAGTGATCTTTGTAGGTGAGGAAATTGTAATGACAGCACTGCTTTGTATTTCTGGATAATAGTGTCTTTGGCCCCAAATTTTGTGACTAACAAGGGGGAGAACAACAACAACAAATTGTACTGCTGTTTAATTATAAATGAAAAATCTGTTTGTTTCTGCCTGAACTGAATAAGTGTGTATTGATGAATATTTCTGTTGAAACAAGACTGGATACATATATGTTTGAGGGGGAGTAATCTCAAATAAGAATCAACAGAAAAGCAATGATATACTCTGATAAAAAGAACTTCTGCTGCACTCTGAAAACCAGAAAAGATGTTAGCCAAAAATTAGCCAAAGGGGGAGTTTGTAGATGTTTAAGAATTGGCAGAATTTTTGACCAAACAAGAAATGTTAAATTCAGTTCAGAATGTCCTATCAGATGTTGGGACATTATCAAACAGAGTATGTGAACTTAGTTCAGGATGTCTCATCAGATGTTGGGACATTGTGTAAATAACTTAAGTTCAGTTTTTCAGGATGTCCCAACAGATGTTGAGACATCTCAGACCTGCTTCCAGAATTAATTATTGATTAACAGATCAGAGATATTTAACGAGAGTTATCTGGAATAAATTAATGATGGATAAAAACAGAACAAGGCGCATCTGTAGGGAGTTTTATATTGAAGATTCAGATTAAAACAGAAGACCTAATGCACCTAGAATCTAGGAAGTAACAAACCCTAAATTCAAGGTGACAGCTGCTGCACATTAGGGCTGGATCATTCTACAGAAAGCCCAAAATTCAGATACCTATTTAAGCAACAGAAACTCATAGAATTGAGTACGAATTTCAGAAGACCAAATAGGGTGTCTAGTGTTTTAATAGCAGGTTGTTTTTATGTACCACTTTATGAGCTTTTAAGCAAAAGTGCATTTGTGACTTGATTGAAACTGTGAAGTAAGATCAAGCTGTATTGTTTGAAGGATGTCTTCAATTTCTGTAAACTTGTAAACTTGATCACTGTGTGATTGAGGGGGAGTGAGTAGGGTACTCTTATCTAAGTGTGTCTTAGGTAGAAATTGCATTGGGTAAGTATTAAGTGATAGATTAAACAGGGTGGTTTAAGTCTAGAATTAATATTACTAATAGTGGATTTCCTCCTGGCTTGGTAGCCTCCAGATGTAGGTGTGGTTATACACTGAACTGGGTTAACAAACTTCTGTGTTGTTTACTTTTCTTGCTGTTTAAGTTTTGGTTAAATTTGTCAAATGTCCTATTAAGTGTTGGGACATCTCTTAAGACATCTCATACCTGATCACAGAATTTCACTTTCTGACAATCATCGTTCCACCTGACTGTTTGTTCCTTTCTTAGCAGTTTGAGTAAAGGCTTACAGGTTGTAGTGAGATAAGATATGAACCTTGAAATGTAGATCAATCTACCCAAGAACCCTCGAACTTCCTTCTCAGTCTTAGGTGTAGGCATTTCCTGAATTGCTTTAACTTTGTCAGGGTCAATCTCAATTCCTCTTCCGCTCACAATAAACCCCAGCAGCTTACCAGAACGTACCCCGAATGTGCACTTGTTGGGGTTTAACCTTAACTGATATTTCCTCAAACGCTTTAAAAGTTTCAATAGATTTACCAAATGCTCTTCCTCTGTTTGGGATTTGGCAATCATGTCATCCACGTAGCACTCAATTTCTTTATGGATCATGTCGTGGAATAATGTTACCATAGCCCGGTATATGTTGCACCAGCGTTCTTCAAACCAAACGGCATTAATTTGTAGCAGAACGTTCCCCATGGTTGATGAATGTTGTTTTCTCCATGTCTTCAGGTGACATCTTGATCTGATTATATCCAGAAAATCCATCCATGAAAGAAAATACCGAGAACTGAGATGTGTTGTCTACCAATACATCAATGTGAGGAAATGGGAAGTCATCTTTCGGGCTTGCTCAGTTCAGATCCCGGTAATCGACACACATCTGCACCTTGCCATCCTTCTTAGGTACGGGTACAATGTTGGAAACCCACGACGGGTAACTAGTTACAGCAAGAAAACCGGCGTCCCACTGCTTTTATACTTCTTCTTTGATTTTCATGTCCATGTTCGGGCGAGTACGACGCAACTTCTGTTTGACCGGCAATCAATCCTCCTTTAATGGCAGCTTGTGCATGACAATATTTGTATCCAAAACTGACATATCTTGGTAAGACCAAGCGAATACATCGACATACTCTCGCAGCATACTGAAAAGTTTTTCTTTTACCGGAGCTTGCAGACTGGCCCCAATCTTCACTTCTTTCACAACTTCCTCGGTACCAAGATTAATAGTCTCAACCTCCTCATGATGAGGAGAAATCACCTTTTCCTCTTGTCTCAATAACCTGGTTAACTCTTCAGGTAAATTGTAGTCTTCTTCAACCCCTTCATCTGCTTGATTAATCGGATTGTCGAAGTCATACAAAGTCATAACAGTGTCGTTGTCAGTGTAATCTGGAGGGCTATGTCTGCAAGGGTTGAGATTTGGTTCATTTTAGTGATTAATTTTATCTTATTTTAGAAAAAGAGTTAGTGAGTGAAGTTTTTATTCAGAGAAACAATGCCATTTATTGCTTTGTGCGAAAATAACAAAAATGAAAAGACAGTGAGCGAAAAAAGATTGTTTGCAAAAATATGTCCAGTGTTCATTAATATTCAATTTGCACAAATACATATGGCCATATTACAAAATGAGTCCCGACATCTTGGGCAAGATGCAGGACTTTGATGCATGCTTAAAGCAGGAAATAATAATTACTCTGCAGCAGTAACCCTTATAATTTCCTGGGAAGACCATTTGAGGACTTGTCGGCCCGAGATTCTTGGATAGATCCAGTTTTCCTGGTTGTAGTCACTCTCAGTCTCGTCTTCCAGAGTGTTGACAGCATCAGGGGTTGGCATTCCCATACTTATGAACTTTGGACCTCCAGTAGCCTCCTCTTGAACTTGTCGGGATGGTCTGTAACCCAACCCGAATTTGTCTTCTTTTATTTCCACCTTTAGCAGTTTGCCCCAACCTTAGGCATTCCCTTCTTCAACAACCTTTCGAGCCTGCTTGTAAGAAGCAATTAAGGTACCCATCCTTTCCTCTTGGGATGCAGCAGACGTCTCAGTTGTAGCTTCGTTGACATTCAAAGCCTCAAAACCTTGGCTCATGGTTTCATGGATTTCTCCATCCATTTCTATGTACTTGTACGTAGCCAGGTGACTGATAAAGATGTCTTCTTCTCCACATATAGTGATAATTTTACCTTCCCACTCATATTTTAACTTCTAGTGAAGGGTCGATGTTACCGCGCCGGCGGCATGAATCCACGGTCGACCCAACAAATAGTTGTAGGCAGGCTGTATGTCCATCACGTAGAAGGTAGTTTTGAAAACTTGTGGGAAAATTACCACGGGTAGCTCCACCTCTCCGAGAACCAATCTCTTAGAACCATCAAAAGCTCTTACAACTAGATTGCTCGGACGGAGGGCTAGACCATCATACTCCAATTTGATTAAAGCTTTCTTTGGTAGGACGTTGAGTGATGATTCAGTGTCAACAAGGACATGCGAGAGCACAACCCCTTTACATTCCAGAGTGATGTGTAATGCCTTGTTGTGGTTACGCCCCTCTGTAGTCAAATCAACATCGGTAAAACCTAGTCCATGACTAGTATTGACATTTGTGACTACTAATTCCAACTGATTGACATTGATCTCTTCAGGCACATAAGTTGCGTGCAGGACTTTGAGTAGTGCATTCCGGTGAGCCTCGGAACACATAAATAGTGATAATATGGAGATCTTGGAGGGTGATTGGTGGAGCTGATCCACGATTTTGTAGTCACTTCTTTTGATAATCCTCATAAAATCGTCTACATCCTGATCAAAGGGTGTCTTCTGAGTTTCTTTTGCAACAGGCTCTTCTGGCACCACACTTTTGCCTTTAGCTTTGGCAGCCGCTTCCGCCTCGGTATTAGCTCTGGGAATTTGTGAAGCGAAGAGACGTCCTCTTCGAGTGAAGCCTCCGCCTCCCCCTACATTTTCTACTTGTGGTGTAGATGCTGAGGAGTCAAGAGTGACCTTTCTTCCGTGGCAGTAAAGATCCGAACCATAATGCCAAGGCACGACACTGTTGTTATCATAAGGAATTGGTCCAGGCACCGTGATGGTCACCAGACTAATTGCAGCAGAGGAAGGAGTCATGATTGTCTGCGGATCATACTATATAGTAACAGGGGGTCTGACTGATGGCGGCACAAATGTAGGAAGCTGATAAGCTGATGAGAGAGTGTTGTTGGGATGTTGTTGGTGAGAATGTTGCTGGAAGTTGTTGTGAGATTCTGGAACAGGGACCGTTGCTGGGTTGTAGTAGATAGTAATTGTTGAAATATCATTGCTAGTGTTTGTTGTTGTTGTAGCCGATTCCGTTGGAATGATTTTTATTGTATTTGTAGAAGTGGTTTCTGTTGCAGTTGTAGAAGCTTGAATTGTTGATGTTACCTGTAGGATGACTTCCTTAATCAAACTATTGATACCATTCTTCAAACTTGCACAACCATTAGTAGTAACCTTACAAGCTTTGCAGTAGGCCTCGCAACCCGGAAACAGTTGGCATTTTGAAAGTTGAGCTTTCACCTCGGCCAGAGGTGTTCGAACACTTGTAACATCATCAATCAGGATCGCTGGTTGGTTTTCCTCGATAGCATTAATCCTTGGCCCACCTTGGTTAGGTATTAGATTTTTGATAATACTCGGAGGAGGTGCGAAGTTTACAGCTTTGGAATCAATCAGGGCTTGAACCTTCATATGCAGGGCCCTACACTTTTTTATGGCATGGCCAGGAGCATTTGAATGGAAGGCGAATCTTGCATGGACATCATAATTTCTTGTAAGGTTGAGAGGATCTGGTGGAGCCACAGTCCTCAGTTCAATCAAGTTGAGTTTCAATAGTTGTGGGAGTAACAATGCATAGGGCATCGGAATGCGATCGATTACCCTGTTGATCTGAGAAGTTCTTTGTTGAAATGGACATTGTTGTTGATTATTGTTGTTGTAAGGTCTATGCTGCTGTTGTGGGAACTGTTGTTGCTGAGGTGTTGGAGTAGGGATGGTGACAGCAGCCACTGATCTTTGCAAATACTGAGGCATACCTCTGCCAATATGCACTGAATTAGTTTCTCATGTCCTTCGGGGTCCAGAAAATGGTTTATTTGTGTTGCTGGAGCTGGCGCCATTATCAGAAATCTTGCCCATCTTCAACAAACTTTCAATTCTCTCTCCCGCTATGACCACATCAGCAAAGCTAGTGGAAGAGAAAGCAACAAGTCTATCAATATAAGTTCCTTGCAGGGTGTTCATGAACATGTCAGCCATCTCTCTTTCTGACATTGGAGGTTGGACAATAGCAGCCAGCTGTCTCCATCTCTAAGCTTACTCACAGAAACTTTCCCTCGAGGATTGAGACATTCCCATTAACAGAGTCCTGTTAGGTGCCATGTCCAAGTTGTATTGATACTGGCGCACAAAGGCTTCAGCCAAATCTTTCCAATTTCTGATGGTGGCCCTGGACAAGTGTGAGTAACATTCCCTGGATGCCTCGGTCAAGCTATCTTCAAAATAAAACATCCATAGCTTCTCATCCATAGTGTATGCTTTCAACCTTCCCAGAAAGGACTGTAAATGAGTGCGAGGACAGTAAGTTCGATTGTACTTCTCAAAACACGGGGGCTTAAATTTGTGGGGAATCCTTACCCCCTCAACTAGGCCCATGTCCATTACATCAAATCCCAAGGAGTTCTGAGATTCCAAGGATCTTAATTTTTCTGATATCTCGTCCAGCCGACGGTCATAAGCTTCATCTGCCCCATCACCTAACACTGTAAACTGCTCATCTTGAGGATCTCCCTATAGAATACGATCTCCATTGTTCCTTTGGCCATTCCCATGGATTTTAGTTTCAGGATTGTTGTCGGGTCCAAACACTACCAGAGTCGTTCGTGGCTGCTCGCGCTCGTTGTTACTAGTGCCTCCAGTGCCTGTGTGGTTATCTTTTGGGGTTTGCCGCTCAGCCAACTCCCTCAATCTTTCCTAGGTTTGGGCCAGTCGAGTCATCACAGCCATGAATTGATTCATTTGGGTCCTCACTTATGTCCTCACATCTATCATTTGAGTCCTCACATCTGTCAGTTCCTGTTGTAGCTGATCCATTTGTAGACTCGGAAGGTTGTGTCGAGTTGGATATCTGTGAACTCGGTTGATAGAAAAAACCCTTTTGCGAGCAATATTTCCTGAAACAATCAACAAAGTGAGAAAACAAAAACAAAACACCTGCAAAAACAAAAGGTATGTGGTTAGAATGCAATGCAATATGCCTATATGTCTTTCGAGGTTATCCAGTTTGAATCTTCGTTTTGACCTTCCAGACCCCTTGGAGGAGATAAAGATGTTGAACGAAATCCACAAAAACCAATAATACATAAAATACAAGCGGCATTGTCAAAATACAACCAGTTCATGAATACAACAAAAACAAAAACTCTCATGGTGAGTCGAAATACAACAATAATACATAAACAATCAGTTCACGAATACAACAAAACAAACTCTCAAGGTAAGTCGAAATACAAAAACAAGTACAAAGAAAATCAAACATCCAATCCAATAGCATCCTCCCTGACTTCTTTCATGAGAGCATCAGTCACGGGTCCAGCTGGGTGATATGTGATGGTCCTGATGAGAAGGTTTCTGGTTGCGATGGCACTTGTCATCTTCTGATACTTATCTTGCCCTTTGGATCTTTTTAACCCTTCCCGGAGTTTTAACTCTGAGATTTCCTTCTGAGCGACTAGAAGTGCTTCTCGGCTTCTTCTTTCACTGGACTCCAACTGTTCCATCTTAGCTTGCATCTTCTGATCTTCTTGCAAACGAGCCTCAGTTATTCTGACCCATCTTCCCTGACTCTCTTCTAGATAATTCTCAACTCTTGCCTTCTGAATTTTTGCCTCTTTACATGCATTCTTCAACACAAGTTCTCCTGCTCGAGCTTTCCTGATGAAGTCTTCAGTCTTCTCAATCTTGGTTACATGCTCGATGCGTAGCTTTTCTAACCTCTCAATGTCTAAGTGAGCATCATTCCTTTCCCAAAGGGTCTTCTTTAAAGCTTCGGTGAGCTGGGTATTTCTTTCCTTCAGCTTTTCAAACTCTTCCAGGCTTACTGTAGCTATGGGCTCAACTGCTGATGGCCCTGGTACATCTTCTAGGGTGAATAGTATACGAGTAATCTGTCCTCTGATGTGTGACCATTAAGTGTACTGAGCAGAGGCTATGTTATTACACTTTCCCAGAATGGAGGTTCCTTTAGTCTGTATATTGTCCCAAGCCCAGGCTGCTTGTCGGATGGTGGCATGGTTATTCTGAACAACACAATAAAGAGATTCTGCTAGGTCTTGCTCCCTAGGTGGATGTACCAAGTCATACCCCAACTGTCTTTTGAAAAGTAAAGGATTATAATTAATGCATCCCTTCACTCCAATGAGAGGCACATTTGGGTATTGCCCACAGCTGATTACTATATCTCGACCCTTGGTTTTCTGAGTACACCACCTGATATCTTCTGAAGAAAGGGAAATCATTCTCTTAGCCCAATTCCTTGTCTGATGTGGGTTTAAGAAAGCTTCCGTCTTTGGCATATGTTTCATCAACCAACTGTAGAAAATAGGTGCACAACATCTTACCAGTCTTCCTCTCTGTTTCTCATTCCTCTGATAAACTGAGTAATAAAAGTCTCCTAACAAGGTGGAAACCGGGTTCTTTAGCATGAAGATGTGGATGGCATTCTTGCTAACAAACTTAGGCTCGTCTACGAACAAAATTATACCATAAATGCTGAGAGCTATGAGGGCACATACAGTTTCCCAATTCCCTTTTGCAGCGTGCTTCGTAGCCTGAGTAATCAAGAAATCCAGGTGAAGGCCTGGGATTCCAGCCTTGGAAGTCATGTATTCATTAATTTTGGTTACTTTCAGATGTAGTGCTTTGGCTATGTCTTCATTCTTCGGAGGAGTCATTTCAGGATTGAAAGGAATTCCTCTTCGGATGGGGATATCCAACAACATGGATTACTCCTCCAGCAACGGACCTATCTAGAAGTATGGGAAAGTGAAACAACGAAGGGGAGGGTCATAAAACTACAGACAAGTGTGAATCATGTTTCTTTGTGATGCATCCAGGTCCATAATTATGTCCAAGATTCTACCGTAACTTTTTCTGAACAGAGGTACATGATCAGGAGTAATGAGGGCATGTATCTGTTTGATGCCTGCCAAGGGATACTCGAAGAAATGATAGGTGATGTTGCTTTTCCTTGTTGAATCCATCCTGAAGATGTGTGCTGAAGGAGATAACTGAAGAAGTGTTGTAGCAGATAGGCTGAGCAGAAGAACGGTCAAAACCAAACCAAGAAGAGTGGATACCCTATAAAACAAATAGACAAATGTTAGAAATGATGCAATATGATGCATGATGATGATATGCAAGGGTTTGTGATCATGTGTTGGATTATCAGTTTCCTCTGGTGGGATCCTTGAGTGTTTAAAGTTAAGATGAAGATTTGAGAACCAGTAACCGGGTGGGGACTCAAATAAAGAGTCAATAGTCCAGGGTTTCAAAGAATCAATCCAAAATAGTACAACCTTATAGTATTCCAGTAGCAAGGTATGATGAGGTCAAGGGTTCCTGCAAACCTGTAAACATACCATCCCACTCACATGTATGTACTAGAACAAAGATCCTCAGGTTTGGATCTATTATGAGAAGTGTAAACACATTCATCCCGGGGGATATAGTGCTTACACTAATCATAAAGAATCCTCCCCTAATTCACCTCAGATGCTGAAGGTCATCTAAAAAGGTCATCCAGACTTAGCAGACTTCCCAGATAGCTCTAGCACTATAGGAGATCTGTAACACAGAGTTCTCAAAAGGAAACCCATGTCTGAACTGTGTTTTCATATTCCCGCACCAGACCGAAATGGAATGGGAAAGAATACGAAACCACTCTAATCCTATGTGTCACTCAGGCCTTTGTGTTGAGCCTTTCTCACTGGAATACCCCACCCACCTAGGTAACAACAATCCAGCACAATGATATGATAAAGAATGAAATGTGAAAAGCAGTAAATGAAAGCGATAAATGAAAGTAATAAATAAAGCTATACAGAAAGCGATAAATAAAGCAAAAACACATAAACACATATAGCACATTGTAAACACCCCAAATTTTCCCTCACTAAGTTCACACCATGGCTTGTGATATTTTCATTTACATAAGTTCAATCATACCACATCATATTGCATTTTTGCTTCACTGCATTAGTTCAAGTTCATCTGCATCTAGGGTTTGTGATCTGAGCAATCCAAGATCCATGTGAGCCACTCAAAAGGTATTCAATCATCTCAAGAGGGTCCATGTATGTTCAATCATCATATTTTATCCTCCAAAGATCAAGGAAGTCAAAGAATCACAAGAACTGGCAAAGCATGGAAGCAGAGTCAGGGTTTAATTGCACAGATAACCTAAAATTAGGGTTTTGGTTTCAGAGGCCATAACTCCAAATTTTTTGGTCATTCTTGTTTCTATTGGTCTCAATATGTTGTAAGGATCATACATACCAAGTTTGATGAAGAAATTCATTGTGGAAGTCATCTGATCACTAGGTAACTTCTTGAGCAAGTCAGAGCAAAATCAGGGCATCTGAGGCCTCCATCCATGGAACCAAAGTGGATTTTTCATCAAATTGAAGTTATATGATCTTTATTTGATCATTTAAGTGTTTAAAAGTTCACAAATTTAAAGAAAAGTGAGCTAAACCAAAAGTTGCCAAAAATGGAAATGACTTGTAATGTAAACTTTCCATTTTGGGAAAGTTTTTCAACCTCCTCTTTCTCAACCAAAAATGCTTCAAATGAAAAATTATTGGTCATGAAAGTTGTAGATTGGATCATTAAATTTTCAAAAAGTACAATAACAAGATCTAATTCATTTTGGAACTCAAGTTATGGCTTTCCAAAGTTGGCAAAAATCACATAATTTAAAGTTTCATGCCAAAGAGGGATTTTTGCAAATTCAAGTTCTAAACACTTTCAAAACCTCTAAATGACTTCTATGCATCATTAAAACATATTTCAACTTGCCAAAATCAGAATTGCACAAAATTCACAAAGTTTCATGCCTTGGATCACAAGCTTCCATAAGCCATTTTTCATAAATTCTCAAAAGAGGGATTCTTGCAAGAATGATTCCTAAGGGTTGGTTTGGTTTCTAAATGATCTCAAAGCATCACAATAACATCATGTAACACTTCATGACCTGAATTCAGCTTGGAATGAGACATGTCCATGACCAAAAATCTCAAAGTGCAACAAGATGTGAAAATGCAAAACATGTGACATCTCACCATCCATCCACTTCTGATCACTCTAAATCATCTCATGGCCATCCTTGAAGACAGCTGAACTCAGAGCAGCCCTAAGATAGCTTCTGTCATGGCTCATGCTTGAAGTACACCAACTATTGACTTTTTGGCCAATTGCTCCATACCATTCCCACAGTGCATGTCAAGTCTTCTGACCTATTCCAATAGTTTAGGGGTTGTATAAGGATCATAAAACAAGCCTCACACAAGCTCATAACAGATATACAATCAGATTGCACAAAACTTGCAAAAACCTTCCCTTCTTCGATTCTCTCAAACCATCCATCAAACTTCAAAAATTCTTTCACCATCCATTCATAAATCATCCATAGAACACAAACCAACCCTTGGAATGGCCTGAAACATCACAAACGCAAACCTCAAATTCTGCTACACCAGAACTGGAACCTTCAAACTAGCCACCATCAAAGGTTTTGAAGCATTCCATTAGCCTCAGGAGGATCAGAGGAGACTTTTTGCACGAAGGAGAGGCCCTGAAACCTCACATTTGCAGTTCATCAGCTCATGTAACCTCAAGAACAAAACTTTTCAGAGCTTAGATTTTTTTGTTACAAAATGAAAATATATGTTATGGGGATCACACTGATGCTTTTAGATTTGAAAATAGTCAAGAAATGAGCATGTTATGAGCTTCTGAAATTTTGTCCAGATTTTTGTTCTTCTTCGATTCTCCATGTTTATGTGTTATAAATCATGTTTGAAGGTTGATTTAAGTTTAGTTTGGGTAGGAGATCATTTCTAGGCAGTTAATTTGAGGTGGGGTGGCCTGTAGAGAGACTTAGGGTTTTTGTTTCACCGGAGAAGATGATCGGAGCTCCCCTCCGGTCACCTGAAAGTGATTAGCCCTAGTTAGGGTTTAATCTCCAGATGCGTTGTGGACCCTTGGATTGTGTTTAGTTTAGGAGATTGAGTGGCCCAGATTGCTCCATTAATTTTTAATTCAGTTTAATTAGTTTAAATTAAGATTAATTAATAAATTAAATCAGAATCAATCCTGACCCTCAGATCACGCGCGCAGTCAAACCCCCTTCCCCAGATTTGAGTTCTAGCCTTTAGATCAGCATACCTTCATTAATTCACTTTTTTTATTTCATTTTTCTTATTTATTTTGTACAAATTATTTAAAATACATAGACAATCCAAACAAATAATTTCTTTCAGCATTTTAATTCCAAATAATTTTCTCAACCCAAAAATATTTTTATTTTTATTTTTTGCATTTAAAAATCATTTTTTAGACATTTAATTGTTTATTTTAATTAATTAATTAAAATATCATTTTGGTTTCTAAAAAATCCCAAAAAATTCATGTTGCATCTTTAAACATTTAGAGACATTGTCATACCATCCACACAAATTTATTTTTGGTTTTGAATCATTTTGACATTTTTTTCTTTGAATTTAGGGTTCATAAAATCCCATTTTTGAACCCTAACTTCAAGAATTATTTTCTGCCTAACCAAGAATGGTACGACCATGGTTCTTGTTGCATTGATCTTCATTTGAAATGTAGTTTCTAACATATTTTTTCCATAAATTTCTTATGCCTTTTTTATTTAATTTGCATTTTTTCTCTTTAGGTACCTTAAAACCCTAGAAAACTTAGAAAAATCATAACTTTCAATAGGTTAAGAGTTATGTCTTCTCCTTTGGGGTATGAAATCATATGGGGTTAGGGTTCTTTTGATTGCATTTTCAATTTTTTATCTTGTCATGTGCTTCTGTTTTTGACTTTTGCATCTCATCCTCTCATAAAACCCTAATTTTGCATCTTCACTTGCATTCATCTTGCATATGCTTGCATTCATGAACTTGCCATGACATTCCTTGCATCCACATGACTTCTAAGACATTAGAATCATTTCATCATCCATTTACCATGTTATGCACTCATTTCATTTCATGTGCATTCATGAACTTTCATGCTTCCTTCATGCTTCCTTTGCATTCTCATCCTTTGTATGACCATTCACATCTCTTGACATACATTTGCATCACCTATTAGCATCATTGACATCATAAATATGCTTCTGGTTTTGGTTTGCATCCTTGCATTCGTTTCATTTTCATTTCATTTCCTTTTGCTAACTTTTCAGGTGGTAAGTTACTTTGAGAAGTGAATTTGCCTTCACTTCTTACAATCTCTTCTCATCTCTCTTATGCATCCATTGCTGCATTTTTTATTTGTATTAGAGTGAGCTTGCTCATTCATGTTCCTTCTTCACTTTCTTTCTTCAAGCAACTTATCTTCTTAAGTGAAGTAAGTTGACTTGTTTCTTCTGCTTCTCCTCCTTTATTCTGCTCCTTCCTTGGTGGCTCTTCTTGAAGATCTCTTGCAAGCCTAAAAACCCTAGGAATACCCAAGCATGTTAACAATTAGGGTTTGATTAGTCCCCCCATTAGTTTTACCTTTGTGTCATCTCTTGTGTCTTCTCTTCTCACCTCATAATCAGGGACTAAACCTTAAAGGTTTTAAGGCTTTGTGATTAAGATTATGCCTGCATCCTTCTCTTAGGATGGAGTGTATAACTTTAATCCTAAGTGTTAAACCCTTAATGTGTTTAAATCTCTTAATCAATCCATCTAATAATCACTAAGACAATAAGCTTGTAACTTGGGCCTTGCATTAGGGTTCTAATTCTTCCTTAATGGGTTAAGAAGGACTAGCCCTAGTGTTAATGGACAAGTCCTCCTCGAGTTGTCTTACAAATCATAAAATTCACTTCTTAATCTTACCATTAACTAAAATCCACTCTATTAAAGGTTTTGTTTTGTCATGAGGTTAATCCCTAATCATGGATTAAGTTGAGGAACCTTCCTCAACTTAATTGTTCTCATCTATTATCCTTCTATTAGGATGGTGTAATGGGTCCATTAAATCCCTGATTATGGCTTAAACTCATTACTTAACACTAAGCAAAAAACTCCAAAAAAACATCCAAATAAACACAAGTAGGTTAATGATCTTAATCCTACATCATGGTGATTAAAGTGTGAGGTGTTTACTTCATACTTAAGGTATCCTCATTACCCCTAATCAGAGGGAAGATGTGATGAGTTTACTAACCCTTGGTTTATAATTAAGCTCATTATCTTATGACAAACACGAAAAGCAATAAAAAACTGAAAACACCATAACAAACAATAATCGTCTCCTCCGGGATTCTTTTCTCAGCTTATTCACTCATAATCGAGAACTCACTCCTTCCGTCTAATGCAAGACAGTTAGCACCTGAGCCAGACGGGTCATACACTTGAGCATATGCAAGCAAGCAGTTCACAGTCAATTTATTCTTCAGTCTCTTTGAGTCGAACTACAGTGTTCTGACTTCCTCATTGCACGAGAGGATACGTAGGCATAACTTAACTGTTATCGAACAAAAGTCTTTGTACATTCCCCCTCTTCCAGCATTATTCTTTAAGCCTCATTATCTTGAGCATTGCACTCTTTTCTTACACTGACACTCCTTTATTTTACAGCTTTTTGCACACAGAATAACACTGACACTACCCCTTTAAATACAAATCTTTTAAGCGTGGATCCCATCGAGTACGACGGACAATCTTGGTGCTAATACCTTCCCAAGTTGTAACCAACCCCCTTTCTCAGTTTCTCTGGTTCGCGACCGTCTTATCCATTTCTTTCCTAGGTTTATGCATCATTACCTTTTCTCCGGGATAAAAATTCCTAGTTGGCGACTCTTTTCAGTTCATATTCATGTTCTCTCCTTTCGCCGACCGTTCACGTCTTTACCCCTTCTGGCCCTGTGTCATTTGGTGGGAGCGACAGCTTGGCGACTCTGCTGGGGAGCCTTATATTACAACCAGGGCTTCTGGTTCTTTTTGTGGGTTCCTCCTAGCGCTTGTTTGTTTTGTGTTTACTGGGGTGTTATGTGCTATTTGTGTTTATTTATTTTTCTTTATTTATTGCTTTATGTACAACTTTACTGCTTTCTTTACAGTTTTTTATACATCATATTGTCACTATCATTGTGCTGGATCTGGTTTTCTTTGGTGGGTGGGGTTCCACTGAGTGATTAAGGTCTATACCTGGGACCTGAGTGACACCTAGGCTAGAATGGTTCATGTTCTTTCCCATTCCATTTCGGTCTGGTGCGGGAATATGAAACACGGTTCAGATGTGGGTTTCTTCTTGAGAACTCTGTGCTACAGATTTCCTGTAGTGCTAGGGCTATCTGGGAAGCCTGCTAATTCTAGATGACCTTTATTTTGACCTTCAGAATCTGGGGTGAATTAGAGGAGGATCTTTTATGGTTATTGTAAACACTGTATCTCCGGGTTAGAAGTGTTTACACTTCTCATAACTGATCCATGTCTGAGGATCCTTGTTCTAGAACATTACATGTGAGGGGGTTGGGTTGTTTACAGGTTTGCAGGAACCCTTGGCCACACCATACCCTATTACTGTTTTGTGTAAGAATACTTCACTTTGGACAGTTCTTGTGATTAACCCTGGACATGTGACTCTTTATTTGAGTCCCCCACCCCGATTACTGGACTTCTGAGCCTCCATCCGGACCTTTGAACATACATGGACCTTACACCAAGACAGATAATCAGATCCAGCTCTTGATCACAAACCCTTGCATATCATTTGCATATATCATCATTGCATCATTTAACATTTTGTTTATTTGTTTTTTAGGGTATCCACCTCATTATATTTGGTTTGGTTTTGACCCCTTCTACTGCTTAGACCTCTCCTTCAGTTATCTTCTTCAGCATTTATTTCAGCTATCTCCTTCAGTCTGTCAGAGACTCACTTGCATCAGTCTGTCAGAGACTTATCTTCCACCTTTTCAGTCATTGATCTTCATCAGCATTTGTCTTCAGCCTCTTCATCAGCACTCATGGATGTTCCAAGGAAAAGCAACATATCTTATCACTTCTTTGAGCCCTCTCTGACTGGTATCAGGCAGGTCCAGTCTCTTATCACACTGGACCATATCCCACTGTTCAGAGAGCACTATGGGGGGTATTTTAGACATGGTCATGGATCTTGATTCTTTTCAGAGAAGCATGATTCACACATGCTTGCAGTTTTATGACCCTCCACTCAGATGCTTCACCTTTCCTGACTTCCAGTTAGGGCCTCTGCTGGAAGAGTTTTCCTTATTGATTGGAGTACCTATCAGAGGAGGGATCCCCTTCAACCCAGAGATGACTACTCCCAGAAGTGAAGAGATAGCAAGGGCATTGCACTTGGAGCCTTCCCTTATTGAGCAAAGAATGACAACAAAAGCTGGGATCCCTGGTTTACATCTGGACTTCTTGATTGCTCAGGCCATCCTGAAGGCTACATTGGGAGAATGGAGGGCAGTCTGTGCACTTTTAGCCCTCAACATATATGGGGCTATATTGTTTGCAGATGAGCCTAAATTTGTGAGTAAGAATGCCATCCACTTGTTTCTGCTGAGGAACCCAATGCCTACATTGCTAGGGGATTTTTACTACTCCATCCATCAGAGAAATGAAAAACAAAGGGGGAAGTTGGTCAGATGCTGTGCTCCTTTGTTCTACTCTTGGCTACTCAGACACCTACCTAAGTCAGATGCCTTATTGAACCAACACCAGCAGAAGAATTGGGCCAAGAGGTTTATTTCCTTAACATCAGATGATATCAGATGGTGTACCCAGAGCACCAAAGGCAAGGATATTATAACCAGCTGTGGGAAATACCCTAGTGTGCCTCTAATAGGAGTAAAAGGTTGCATCAATTACAACCCTTTACTGTTTAAGAGACAATTGGGATATGCCTTGGTTCATCCTCCCAGAGGACAGGATTTAGCTGAGACCCTATAATGTGAAGTGCAACCTAATTCAGTTGTTGTTAGGCAAGCTGCTTGGGCTTGGGACAACATCCAGACCAAAGGGACAACCATCCTTGGAAGGTGTAACAATGTTGCTTCAGCTCAGTACTCTGACTGGTCCCGTACTAGAGCACAGATTACCAGAATGCCTTTCACCTTGGAAGACACACCTGAACCTTCTACAGTACAGCCTGCAGCAACTGTTAGCCTGGAAGAATTTGAAAAGCTGAAAGAGAGGAATAATGAGCTATCTGAGGCCCTTAAGAAGACTCTTTGGGAAAAGAATGATGGTCGCCTGGACATTGAGAGATTGGAAAGACTCAAGACTGAACATCTTACCAAGATTGAAAGGACAGACGACTATATAAAAAAGCAAGAGCCGGGGAACAGATATTGAAGAATGCCTGCAAGGAGGCCAAGATTCAGAAATCTAGGGCTGAACATTATCTGGAGGAAAGCCAGGCTAGGTGGATTAGGATCACCGAAGCCCGTGCACAAGAAGACCAGAGGACTCAGGCCAAGATTGAGCAGCTGGAAGCCAATGAGAAGAAGCATCAAGAAGCCCTGTTGGCAGCTCAGAAGGAGATATCAGAATTGAAACTCCGGGCGGGGTTAAAGAGATCAAAGGACCAGGACAGGCATAAGAAGCTGACTAATGCCATTGCTACCAGGAACCTCCTCATTAGGACCATTACAGAGCACCCAGCTGGTCCAGTAACCGAGGCACTCCTGAAGGAAGTCAGGGAAGACGATTATGGATTGGATATCTGATTCCGCTTTGCTTGTATTTCTTTTCTTTTGATGTACTTTTTCTTTTGATCGGTGTATTTTTGACCCACCATGGGCATGAATTGTAAAGAGACTATGTATTTTCATTATTTGTAATATATCGGTTTGTTTTATTTTGGTGGGCTTTCTGTCAACATCATCAAGCATCTCCTCGAGGTCTGGAAAGGTCAAAACCAAGAACCAAACCGAATACCTTGGAAAAAAAATAAGCATATTGCATTGCATATTGTAAACACCCCAAATTTTCCCTCACCCATTCACACCATGGCTTGTGATCATTTCATATGTATAAACTCAATCATGGCATCCCATATTGTATATTTGATTCACTGCATTGATTCTAAGTCATCTGCATCTAGGGTTTGTGATCTGAGCAATCCAAGAGCCACTTGAACCACTCCAAAGGTCATCAATCATTCCAAAGGGGTCCATGTATGTTCAAGCACCATATTATATCCTTTCAAAGTCAAGAATGTCAAAAAAATCACAAGAACTGAGATTGGCATGGAAGCAGAGCCAGATTTAACTGCACAGATGACCTAGAATTAGGGTTTTGGTTTCAGAGGCCATAACTCCAATTTTTTTGGTCATTTTTGTTTCTATTGGTCTTTATATGGTATAGGGACCATGAATATCAATTTTCATGAGGAGATTCCACGGGGAAGTCATCTGATCAAGAGTTGACTTTTTGAGCAAGTCAGTGCAAAATCAGGGCATTTGAGGCCCCCAATGACCCAACCAAAGGGTGTTCTTCATCATTTTGATTGTTTATGATCTTTATTTGATCATAGAAGATTTTGGAAGTTCACAAAATTGAAGAATTTCAAGCCATTTGCAAAGTTAACTTTTTGGGAAAGTTGACTTATAATGAAAATTGCCATTTTGGGAAACTTTTTCAACCCTTGCTTTTTGATTCAAAAATGCTTCAAATGGAAAAACTTTGGTCATGAAAGTTGTAGAATGGATCATTCCCTTTTCAAAAAGTACAAGAACTTGACCTAATTCATTTTGGATCAAAAGTTATGCCTTGTCAAAGTTGGCCAAAATCACATAATTTGAAGTTTTCTACCAAAGAGGCATTTTGCAAAATGGTATGATCGAGTGTTCTAAAGGCCTCAAATATGTACAAATTCTTCTTAACATGATCACATGACCTCTAAAATTCAGAATGGGCCAAAGAATATTGCATTTTAGTGCCTTAAATCTCAAGAATTTCCAAAGGGGCCAAGCTTTGTGAAATTTGCAAAACACTACACAAACCTTGATCAACTTGCTGATTTATCTCATAAACAATTCCATGGCTCTCCCTAAACTCAGCTGAACCAAGACAAGCCAAAAAACAAGTTGTACCATTTCCCATACCTCAAGTACAAGTCAAGTTGACATTTTGGCAACTTGCCCATACCAATCACAATAGGCCAACACCCACTCTCTGACCTATCACACTTGTTTATACAAATCAAAAGAAAGCCAAAGCACATAACCATTCATGCTGAAACATGCACCAAGCCCTAGTTCAAAGTTTATGCTTCATTTGCAAAACTCTTCGAAACTCATCACACAAGTTTCAAACACACAAACAAACTTCACAAAACATCTCCACATGACTTGCTGATCACAAACCAACCATTAAAACAGCCCAGAACCTCACATAAGCAAAATACGATTTCTGCCCCTCTTTGAACAGAACTTCAGCAATCTCTCAAACCAGCAATTTTAAACTCCAACCAAGTGTTGCAAGCTTCTCAGGAGGTCCATTAGAGGTGTTTTGGATCAAAGGGCCAGCCAGAAAGTTCCAAAAATCAAAGCTTCGATTCAGGTAGCCATGGAAATTCATTTTTCCAGAACTCTCATTTCTTGTTTCTAAAATGATCTACATGCTTCCCTGAGTTCACTGAACATTTTATTTTTGAAAATGATTGAGATTTGAGGTTGTATGCTTGATCTGAAAGTTTGCCCGTAAAAATGTTCTTGCTTGTTTCCTTTGATTCGGTGAAAATAAATGTTGTTTGAGTTAGGGTTTATGCTTAGTGATGTTCATAGATTGATTCTGGAGAGTTTGGTGAGGATTTGATGCGTATTAAGAGAGATAGGGATTTTGGCTTGCCGGAGAAGATGGCCGGAACACTGTTCCGGTCATCTGAAAGTGATTAGGGCATTTAATTAGGGTTTAATCATAATTAGGAGAATTTGAATGTGAGCCGTCCAAACGCGCGCGTAGTCAATTCCCGCCCCTGCCAGTTTGAATCTCGTCCATTGGATTGGTTGAATTTCTTATTTTTCAGTTTAATTTCATTTTATTTTCATTTAATTTCATTTGTTTTCTACAATTTATTAAAAATAGTAAAACATCTTTAAAAATTCTGAAATTTTTTGTCAAAGGTTCAATTAATTTTCAGAAACCAAAAACATTTTTATTTTTATTTTTTGCATTAAAAATTATTTTTAAATCATTTAAAAGTTTATGAAACCCTTTACTGTGAGATAAAGCCTAATCTAGCTGTTGTCAGACAAGCATCCTGGGCTTGGGACAACATCCAGACCAAAGGGATGGCCATTCTTGGGAAATGCAACAATGTGGCTTCAGCACAGTATTATGAGTGCTCTCATGCTAGGGCTCAAATTTCTGGGATGCCTTTCACTATTGAGGATGCACCTGGACCATCCACAGCACCCCCTCCAGCTACTGTCAGCCTAGAGGAATTTGAGAAATTGAAAGAGAGGAATGAGAATCTGACTCAAGCTCTGCAGAAGACCCTCAGGGAGAGGAGTGATGGTCGTCTAGACAATGAGAGGTTGGAGAAGCTAAAGGTGGAACATCTAGCCAGGATTGAGAAGTCAGAGGACTACATCAAGAAATCAAGAGCTGGGGAACAAATTATGAAGAATGCCTGTAAAGAGGCCCAGTTTCAGAAGGCTAGGACTGACCTCTATCTGAAAGAAAGTCAAGATAGGTGGGCAAGGATCACTGAAGCTCGCACTCAAGAAGATAAGAGAACTCAAGACAGAATTAAGCAGTTGGAGGCAAATGAGAAGAGGCAACAGGAGGCTCTGCTAGAAGCCCAGAAGGAAATCTCAGAATTGAAGCTTAGGGATGGCGTGAAGAGGTCAAAGGACCAAGACAGGCACAAGAAGCTGACTGCTGCTATTGCCACCAGGAACCTTCTCATCAGAAGCATTACAGAGCATCCGGCTGATCCTGTAACTGAAGCACTTCTGAAGGAAGTTAAAGAGGATGAGTTTGGCTTAGATGTTTGATGTCTTTGTTTGTTGTTATTTCCATTTCATGTACTTTTCTCTTTGTTGTATTTTGACCCTTCAGGGGCATGTGTTGTAAAAATAAACTATGTATTATTCACCATTTTGTAATATATTTGTTAGTTTGTTTCATTAAGTCTCTCTCTCAAGCAACATCAAAGCATCTTCCTCAGGGTCCGGAAAGGTCAAAACCAAGTGCCAAGCCGGATACCTTGGAAACAAATAAGCATACTGCATTGCATGCTAACTTTTGTTTTGTTTTGTAGGTTTTTGTTTTGTTTGTTACTAACTCTGTTGTGATTCAGGAATTATTGCTCGCCGTCGGGTGTTCCCTCTAAACCGTCCACACAGATATCCTACTCGCAACAATCTTCCTGGTATCCAGATGGACCAAGTACAGCAAGATCTGACAGAGGTCAGAACCCAGATGGCTAACGAAAGGTTGAAGATGAGAAACCAAATGACCCAGTTCATGGAAGTAATGAATGGCTTGGCCTAGAGTCAAGAAAGATTGAGGGCATTGGTAGAAAGGCAGACCCCGAAAGAACCCCATCTAGGGACTGGAGGGACAAGTAACAATGAGAGGGTGCAGCCTCATGTTACCCCCCCAGTATATGGGCCTCATCTTCATCCAGAGATCAACATCCCTACTAATGTGCAAGGGAATGCTACTGCAGGCAGAGTCTTACAAGAAGACCCCCAAGAGGATCAATTCACTGTAATGGGAGCTGGGGATGAAGCCTATGATAGGAGGCTTGATGAGATTGCTGAGAAATTGAGATCTTTGGAGTCTCAAAATTCCCTGGGCTTTGATGTCATGGATATGGGATTAGTGGACGGGGTAAGGATTCCCCACAAGTTTAAACCCCCGTGCTTCGAGAAGTACAACGGAACTTCCTGTCCACAAACCCACTTGCAATCTTTTCTGGGGAGGCTGAAGGCATACACCATGGATGAAAAACTGTGGATGTTTTACTTTGAAGACAGTTTGACAGGGGCTTCAAGGGAATGGTACTCTCACTTGACCAGAGCAACCATCAGATGCTGAAAGGACCTAGCTGAGGCCTTCATCAGACAGTACCAGTACAACTTGGATATGGCTCCTAACAGGACCCTCCTGATGGGAATGTCTCAATCATCCAGAGAAAGCTTCCGGAAATACGCCCAGAGGTGGAGACAGCTTGCTGCTGCTGTCCAGCCACCCATGTCGGAAAGGGAAATGGCCGACATGTTTATGAACACCCTTCAAGGGACTTACATTGACAGGCTAGCTGCCTTTTCTTCCACCAGCTTCGCTGACGTAGTCATAGATGGAGAAATAATTGAAAGCCTTCTGAAGATGGGCAAAATTACTGATAACGGTGCAAGTTCGTCAAGCAATCCCAGGAAGCCTTTTGTGGGACCAAGAAGAACCGGTGAGACTAATGCCATTCATGCCACCAGGGGCAGGTCTCAGTACCTTCACAGATCAGTATCAGCTGTCACAATTCCAGCTCCAATTCCTCAACAACCAGCATATCAACCACCACAACAGCCACACTATCAGCATCAAATTCAATATCCGCCACAGAGAAACAACTACAACAACAACAACAGCAATCAACAGCAAAGACCCTTCCAATAAAGACCATCCCAGGCAAATAGGGTGATTGACCCTATCCCTATGCCTTATGCCGCTTTATTGCCACAACTCTTGAAACTCAACCTGGTTGAGCTAAGGACGTTGGCACCTCCAGATCCTGCCAGTCTTCCAAGAAATTATGATGTCAACGCCCGGTGTGCTTTTCATTCAAATACACCTGGCCACAATACAGAGAAATGCAGGGCTTTACAAATGAATGTACAGGATCTAGTGGATTCCAAAGCTCTCAACTTTGCACCCCCGCCAAATGTCAACAAGAATCCCATGCCCAATCATGGAGGACCAAGAATTAATGCTATTGAGGAAGATAAGACATCTTTCTTAATCACCAGTGTGGGGCAGATTCGGACACCTCTGGTAGAAATTAAAGCTCAGCTTCTAGAATGCCAGATGTTCCCCGGGTGTGAGCTCGGTTGTGCTTATTGCAACATTTCGGTTAACGGGTGTGATAACTTGAGAAGCGGCATAGATGGTCTTATCAAAAGTGGTATCCTTCAGATCACAACATCAGTACCTGCAAGTCCAGCAATCCCTCTGACAACGATTCCTGACTCTTCTACAACTACAACAACAATCATTTCAACAAATTCATCAATATCATCAACCGTGGCTCCGTCCATCACTTCAACAAATCAGATGTCAACAACCATTTCTTCTACAACATCAGCACCAATTTATTCCACATAATCTTCTACAACGCCAACAGATATCTCAGCAGTCACCATTTATTATGATCCAACATATGTTCCTCCAAACAACAATTTTCAACAACAAACAGTGGCATCTCCTGCCAGGTCACCAGTCACCATCTACTACGATCCGCACACCATTTCAGTACCCTCCTCTGCAGCAGTCAGTCCAGTTACCATCACGGTGCCTGGACCCGTTCCATACGAAAGCAGTAATGCCATACCTTGGCATTATGGCTCTGACCTATACTGCAATGGGGAGAAAATCACTTTGGATTCTTCAACCTCTTCTCCACAGATTGATAATGTTGGGGGAGGCGGAGGCTTCACTCGAAGCAGACGCCTTTTTTCCTCACAATTACAAAGACCTAATGCTGAAGCAGAAGCTGCTGCCAAGGCAAAAGGAAAGAGTGTGGTGGTGGAAGAACCAGCTATCAAAGAAACTCAGAAGACATCTTTTGAGCAAGATGTAGACGAGTTTATGAGGATTATAAAAATAAGTGATTACAAGGTGGTGGATCAACTTCACCAAACTCCCTCAAAGATCTCTATATTATCCCTGCTGATGTGTTCCGAAGCTCACCGGAATGCATTACTAAAAGTCTTGCACGCAGCATATGTGCCAGAAGAGATCACCGTTAATCAGCTGGAAACTGTGGTGGCAAATGTCAACACCAGTCATGGACTGGGTTTTACCAATGTTGATTTAACAACTGAGGGGCGCAACCACAACAAGGCTTTACACATCATTCTAGAATGCAAGGGTGTTGTTTTATCCCATGTACTGGTGGACACTGGGTCTTCACTCAATGTTCTACCAAAGAAAGCCTTAGTGAAGCTGGAGTATGATGGCTTAGCACTGCGTCCAAGTAATTTGGTGGTGAGAGCATTTGATGGCTCCAAGAGATCAGTGCTAGGGGAGATTGATCTACCTGTGATGATTGGCCTGCAGACCTTCAAAATTACCTTCTATGTGATGGACATTCAACCGGCCTACAGCTGTTTGTTGGGTAGACCTTGGATCCATGCCGTTGGCGCAATTACGTCTACCCTTCACCAGAAGCTGAAATTCGAGTGGGAAGGCCAAATCATCACCATCTGTGGTGAAGAAGATATCTTTGTTAGCCATCTGGCTACATACAAATACATTGAGATGGATGGAGAAATCCATGAAACTATGAGCCAGGTATTTGAGGCCCTGAACATAAATGAAGCATCTGCTGTACTTGGAACCTCCATGACATCTTATCAGCAAGCCAGGAAGGTTGTTGAAGAGGGGATTGCCCAAGGCTGGGGCAAGCTGCTACCAGTGGAGAAGAAGGAGGACAAATTTGGGTTGGGTTACAAACCAACTCAACAAGATCAATCAGAGGCTGCTAAGAAGCCCAGTTTTGTCAGCGGGGGAATGCTCACCCTAGATGCAGTGAACAACTTGGAAGATGAGTCGGAAGATGAGCGCAACCTGGAGAGCTGGATACGTCCAAGGATCCCGGGGAGCCGTATCTCAAACTGGTCTTCCCAGGAAATTATAAGGGTTACTCCTGCAGAGTAATTATTATTTCCTGTATATTTTAAGCATGCATCAAGTCTTGCATCTTGCCCAAGATGACAAGACTCATTTTGTAATCGGGCCATCTGTAATTTTGTGCAAACAGATCAATCAATGAATATCGGACATCTTTTGCAAATGAGTCTTTTTCTTTTCCGCTCACTGTTTTTCATTTTTCTTTTTGTACAAAAATAAAAATGGCAATGTTTTCAAAATGACAACTTTATTTCACTTTTCTAAACAAGATTAAAATCAATCACTAAAATGAACAATCTAAACCCTTGCAGAGAGTGCCTTTCAGACTGCACCGACAACAGCACAACTATGGCTTCGTATGACTTTGACAATCCAATCAATCAAGCTGATGAAGGGGTTGAAGAAGACTATGAGCTTCCTGAAGAGCTAGCCAGGTTATTGAGGCAAGAGGAGAAGGTTATCACTCCTCATCAGGAGGAGGTCGAAACGATTAATCTTGGAATGGATGAAGATGTGAAAGAGGTTAAGATCGGGGCCTGCTTACAAGACTCAGTAAAGGAACAACTGATTGACCTACTTTGTGAATATGTGGATGTGTTTGCTTGGTCTTATCAGGATATGCCAGGGTTGGACACCGATATTGTTATGCACAAGCTGCCTTTAAGAGAAGATTGCCCACCAGTTAAACAGAAACTGCGCCGTACTCGCCCAGACATGGCAATGAAGATCAAAGAAGAGTTACAAAAGCAATGGGACGCCGGATTCCTTGCTGTGACTAGCTATCTGCCATGGGTTGCTAATATTGTACCTGTGCCTAAGAAAGACGGCAAAGTGAGAATGTGTGTTGACTACCGGGATCTGAACAGAGCCAGCACAAAAGATGACTTCCCTTTACCTCACATTGATGTATTGGTCGATAATACGGCTCAGTTCTCGGTATTCTCCTTCATGGACGGATTTTCAGGATACAATCAGATCAAAATGTCACCTGAAGACATGGAGAAGACAACTTTCATCACACCCTGGGGCACGTTCTGTTACAAGGTGATGCCATTCGGATTGAAGAATGTTGGTGCTACATATCAACGGGCCATGGTAACATTATTCCATGACATGATCCATAAAGAAATAGAATGTTATGTGGATGACATGATTGCCAAGTCCCTCACAGAAGAAGACCACCTGGTAAATCTGTTGAAGTTATTCAAGCGTCTGAGGAAGTACCAACTGAAACTGAACCCCAACAAGTGCACATTCGGGGTACGATCTGGTAAGCTGCTGGGCTTCATTGTGAGCGAGAAGGGGATTGAAGTTGACCCTGACAAAGTCAAAGCCATTCAAGAAATGCCTGCACCAAAGTCAGAAAAAGAAGTTCGGGGTTTCTTAGGTAGATTGAATTACATTTCACGGTTCATATCTCACCTTACAGCAACCTGTGAGCCTTTGTTCAAGCTGTTAAGAAAAGAACAAACGGTCAGGTGGAACGAAGATTGCCAGAGGGCTTTTGACAAAATCAAGGGGTACTTGCAAGAGCCTCCAATCCTTATGCCTCCAGTTGAAGGAAGACCTCTGATAATGTACTTGACAGTATTAGAAGAGTCAATGGGGTGTGTGTTGGGCCAGCATGACGAGTCTGGTCGAAAAGAGTATGCAATATACTACCTAAGCAAAAATTTTACCGACTGTGAACAACGTTATTCACTGCTCGAGAAAACTTGTTGTGCTTTAGTGTGGGCTGCTCGCTGATTGAGACAGTATATGTTGACCCACACTACCTTATTGATCTCAAAGATGGACCCAGTTAAGTACATTTTTGAGAAGCCAGCACTTACCGGAAGGGTTGCAAGATGGCAAATGATCCTCACAGAATATGACATCCAGTACACATCTCAGAAAGCCATCAAGGGCAGTGTATTGTCTGATTATCTTGCTGAGCAACCCATTGATGATTACCAACCTATGAGATTTGACTTCCCTGATGAAGACATCATGTTCATAAAGGCAAAAGATCATGAAGAGCCTGTTCACACTGAAGGGCCTGACCCAGAGGAAGAATGGACTATGATGTTTGACGGGGTTGTTAATATGAATGGTCGTGGTGTTGGTGCAGTACTCATTACACCTAAGGGAGTTCACCTGCCTTTCTCGGCAAAGCTCACCTTTAACTGCACTAACAACGAAGCTGAATACGAAGCTTGTATTATGGGTCTTGAGGAAGCCATTGACCTCAGGATCAAGACTTTGACTGTATTCGGAGATTCAGCTCTGGTAATTAATCAAACCAATGGCAAATGGTACACACATCAAGATCATCTGATACCGTACAGGGATTATACAAAGAGGTTACTGACTTTCTTTACAACGGTCAAGCTTGAGTATATCCCTCGGGACGAGAATCAATTTGCAGATGCCCTTGCCACCATTTCATCCATGATCAAAGTTCAAGCTGCCAACTTTGTGCCTCGGATCTCAGTGTCCAGACTTGACAGACCAGCATATGTATTTGCAGCAGATGTTATTAAAGATGATAAGCCTTGGTTTCATGATATCAAATGCTTCTTGGAGGATCAGACATACCCACCTGGGGCATCTTCCAATGATAAGAATACATTAAGAAGGCTAGCTGGTAGTTTCTTCCTAAATACTGATGGTTCCCTGTACAAGAGAAACTTTGATATGGTACTCCTCAGATGCGTTGATAGAACAGAAGCAGACTTGTTGATGCACGAGGTGCACGAAGGATCCTTTGGTACCCATGCTGGAGGGCATGCCATGGCCAAGATGTTGCTAAGATCAGGCTATTACTGGATCACGATGGATGCAGACTGTTGTGCTTATGCCAGAAAATGTCATAAATGCCAGATTTATGCGGATAAGGTGCATGTGCCTCCCAATCCTCTGAATGTGATGTCTTCACCCTGGCCCTTTGCCATGTGGGGCATTGACATAATTGGCAAGATTGAACTAACTGCTTCAAACAGCCACATATTCATCTTGGTAGCCATTGACTATTTTACCAAGTGGGTTGAAGCAGCCTCATATGCAAACGTTACAAGGCAAGTGGTAGCCCGATTTCTGAAGAGGGATATCATCTGCCGGTATGGAGTTCCCGAGCGAATCATTACTGATAATGGTTCCAACTTAAATAACAAAATGATGGCAGAGCTGTGCCGGGACTTCAAGATCCAACACCACAATTCTTCCCCTTACAGGCCAAAGATGAACGGCGTTGTAGAGGCAGCTAACAAGAATATCAAGAAGATTGTGCAGAAGATGGTAGTCACATACAAAGACTGGCATGAAATGCTACCATTTGCCTTGCATGGGTACCGTACGTCAATCAGAACATCCACTGGGGCAACATCATATCAACTTGTGTATGGTATGGAGGCAGTCCTACCTGTTGAAATTGAATTACCCTCTCTACGGGTATTAATGGATGTTAAGTTGAATGAAGCAGAGTGGGTCCGATCCCGATACGAACAACTGAGTCTGATTGAAGAGAAGAGGTTAGCTGCAATTTGTCATGGGCAGTTATATCAGAAAAGAATGAAGAAAGCCTTCGATCAGAAAGTTAGGCTTCGAGAGTATCAAGTAGGAGATCTTGTGCTGAAAAGACTCCTCCCTCCTCATACAGACCACAGGGGAAAATGGACTCTGAACTATGAAGGACCATTCGTAGTAAAGAAAGTTTTCTCCGGTGGAGCACTCATGCTCAGTACTATTGATGGTGAAGATTTCCCGTCACCTGTGAATTCAGATGCAGTTAAAAAATACTTCGCATGAAAATGACCCGCTGGACATAAAAACAGAATGTAAGTCCAGGCAAAAATAGGGCATCCCGGCGAGTCAAAAACAGAATAAAAGACTCGGGCAAAAATAAGGGAAATAAACAAAAAAAAATGTGTGTACACCCACTGAGTTGAAAAGCCGCATTGGACAGCTCAGGCAAAGAAGGGTATCCCGATGGATTGAAAACCCGAAAGGGCGATCCATGCAAAATAAGGGAATAAGCGAACAACTGCATTCTGAATTCATCTGTATCACTTACAACTTGGTAAGCTTCGAAAGGTTCAAGCGTCGTTCGAAATCAACTTTCTTCAGAAAGCAAGACGAGAAGAACGTTAAAAGTCATACGAGTCATAGCAAAGGGGAGCTCCTTGAAGCGTCATCAACATTGCCAATACCTCTTATTTCTCAATTTTTAACAATCTCCTCATTTTAGGGGATATGTTTCTTTGACTGTATCTCGCCAATTCAGGACGTATAAATCAATAAAATCAGATTTTCAGTCATGTTTTGTCTCGTACATTTTATTTTTCATTTGCAAAATGTCCGATGTCCTTAAGATACTGATTGCATAAATACAGATGCTTCTCTTAAAACACGTGCTTGCAGGAAATATACTTACTCCCGGGGGTGTTTAAACTCCTATGATGGAATCCGGTAAGGGATATCTCGGGATTACTTGTACATTTCTCTGTCTTTTCAGGATTGCAGGTATTCAAAGCACAACATGGGGCCTAAAAGCTTCACCCCAGCCAGCTGGCAAATCATTATCTACTCAGCCTTAGCACCGGAGATGGTTTCCACCCCCCCAGCTGAGTTGTCAAGTATCATCCTCAGCAGGACCCCTACAGAAATCTCCAGGAAGACTTTCCCACGGTCTTTCTTCTTCCCCAGCCGAGTTGCCATTTGCTTCCTCCTCAGCCAAGTACAAAAGCCAGGGAATCACCTCCCCACAGAGCTTCAGCCTCTATCCAAAAGAGCAACGTCTGAAGATCCCACAACAGAGTGAAGAAAGCTTATACAAACCCCAGTTGGGTCCCTCATTACCAAAGATGGGTCTATCAGTGACCTATTTCCCCAAGCAGAGTCCCATGTGTCAGATCTACCAATGATCTCATCCCCAACTGGGATGTCCATTTCAAGCAGATCAACCAGAGATCTTCGCAGCATCGGGATCCGAATCCCGAATCGGTATCTTTGCATAATCATGGCATTAGCATCATATTCTCCCCACAAAGCGTAGCATTCCGTCTAATACGGAGCATTACGGCAAAAATCAAAACATATTACATAATCATAAGCTATGTTCTGAGTCAAACACTTGTGAATAATTGACAACCCATCAACAATATACAGCAAACTCCCCAAATTCCCCACCAGAGAGCCAAGGCTTTTGCCTTACACTTGTAAATACAAATACACACTCCTTTTGGCACTCGTCCGTGTCATGATTCCCCAGTAAAATCGCCCGAGCCTTCTTTACAAAGCAGACACTTATATATATTACATATACTCCTTGACACCCGTCCGTTTCATATCCCCAGCAGAAAGCCAAAGCGTCCCCTTTGCACTCACAGATACACATCTCTATACAAATTCCCTGACACCCATCCGTGTCACTCTCCCTAGCACAGTTGCCTAAACATTTTGTAAACCATATACTTGTTTATATTACATTTTCTCTTTTTGACACTCGTCCGTGTCACCCTACTCAACAGATAAACACTCTCCTGTACACCACTCATACTTATGTCACTCATACAGATACTCGTCCGTATCTTGTATTACCACTCATATCCCCTCAGATCCGACACTCGTCCGTGTTCTTTGTTAACCCGTTGATACTCGCCCGTATCATCATCTCAGAGCATGCGTCAAGCGTTTGTTTCTACCTGATACTCGTCCGTATCATAATCTTAAGGATGCTCGTCCGCATCTTTACATCCATACACGTGTCAAACACTCATGTCTTCTTGAATTTAGACACTCGTCTGTGTCTACTATTCCCCAGAAGAGTCCCCTCAGAATCAACACTCGTCCGTGTTCCTTGTTAACCAGTTGATACTCGTCCGTATCATCATCTCTGAACACGTGTCAGTATTTGTTTCTACCCGATACTCGTCCATATCGTAGTCTTAGGGATGCTCGTCCGCATCTTTAATCTATACACAACATCAAAACGCTTATGCCTTTTTATTTCTTGGATGTGAACACTCGTCCGTGTTTACTATTCCCCAGTAGGCCGCCAGCAAAGCAAAATTTCTTTTCTATCTGACATTCGTCCTATGTCATGATAAACCTTGAGAGCAGCCGTCCCCTGCTAGGTGATCGTCCTTCACCTCTTGATGATCGTCCTTCATCATGCTCTTCCAATGGCCGTCCCCATCGTTGACCTTTTATCCGGCATTCGTCCTGTGTCGTGATATTTTCGGCAGCCGTACCCTGCCAGGTGATCGTCCTTCACCTCTTGATGATCGTCCTTCATCATTTTACCTGATGGCCGTCCCCATCGTTGATCTTGTTATCTGACATTCGTCCTATGTCATGATAAACCTTGAGAGCAGCCGTCCCCTGCTAGGTGATCGTCCTTCACCTCTTGATGATCATCCTTCATCATGCTCGTCCGATGGCTGTCCCCATCGTCGACCTTTTATCCGGCATTCGTCCTATGTCGTGATACTTTCGGCAGCCGTACCCTGCCAGGTGATCGTCCTTCACCTTTGGTGACCGTCCCTCATCTTACCCCCAACAGAGCAGCCGTCCCCTGCTAGGTGATCGTCCTTCACCTTTGATGACCGTCCCTCATCATTATTTCATTTATTCTTTAACCCGATGGCTGTCCCCGTCGTGGTCCCTTTTCCTTTTCCTGATGATCGTCCTTCATCAGTTTAGCCCGATGGTCGTCCCCATCGTTGTTTGCATTACTTTATGAACCTGATGGCCGTCCCCATCATTTTTTTTCTAATCCCCGGAGAATCTTATAGCTTTACCTGATGGCCGTCCCCATCATGATCCCTTTTATCCCCAGCATGTCAGCCGTCCCCGTCATTGCTCTTTCCCCAGCAGTCGTCCTCTGCTCGACGGTCGTCCCCCGTCGCCCACACTTTACAATATACTTTATTTTCTTTTACAATCTATATCCCTTTTCTTCTTCATTCTGTGAGTGCAAATTTTGGACTGTCTTTGGTATTCAACCACAAGTTATCTTGTTTGCCTGCTAAGTCGTTGCTTACATCCTGCACAGCTAACTCATGCTTGAATAGGGGCAGCTGTAAACACCCCAAATTTTCCCTCACCCATTCACACCATGGCTTGTGATCATTTCATATGTATAAACTCAATCATGGCATCCCATATTGTATATTTGATTCACTGCATTGATTCTAAGTCATCTGCATCTAGGGTTTGTGATCTGAGCAATCCAAGAGCCACTTGAACCACTCCAAAGGTCATCAATCATTCCAAAGGGGTCCATGTATGTTCAAGCACCATATTATATCCTCTAAAAGTCAAGAATGTCAAAAAATCACAAGAACTGATATTGGCATGGAAGCAGAGCCAGGTTTAACTGCACAGATGACCTAGAATTAGGGTTTTGGTTTCAGAGGCCATAACTCCAATTTTTTTGGTCATTTTTGTTTCTATTGGTCTTTATATGGTATAGGGACCATGCATATCAATTTTCATGAAGAGATTCCATGGGGAAGTCATCTGATCAAGAGTTGACTTTTTGAGCAAGTCAGTGCAAAATCAGGGCATCTGAGGCCCCCAATGACCCAACCAAAGGGTGTTCATCATCATTTTGATTGTGTATGATCTTTATTTGATCATAGAAGATGTTGGAAGTTCACAAAATTGAAGAATTTCAAGCCATTTGCAAAGTTGACTTTTTGGGAAAGTTGACTTATAATGAAAATTGCCATTTTGGGAAACTTTTTCAACCCTTGCTTTTTGATTCAAAAATGCTTCAAATGGAAAAACTTTGGTCATGAAAGTTGTAGAATGGATCATTCCCTTTTCAAAAAGTACAAGAACTTGACCTAATTCATTTTGGATCAAAAGTTATGGCTTGTCAAAGTTGGCCAAAATCACATAATTTGAAGTTTTCTACCAAAGAGGCATTTTGCAAAATGGTATGATCAAGTGTTCTAAAGGCCTCAAATGTGTACAAATTCTTCACAACATGATCACATGACCTCTAAAATTCAGAATGGGCCAAAGAATATTGCATTTTAGTGCCTTAAATCTCAAGAATTTCCAAAGGGGCCAAGCTTTGTGAAATTTGCAAAACACTACACAAACCTTGATCAACTTGCTGATTTATATCATAAACAATTCCATGGCTCTCCCTAAACTCAGCTGAACCAATACAAGCCAAAAAGCAAGTTGTACCATTGCCCATACCTCAAGTACAAGTCAAGTTGACATTTTGGCAACTTGCCCATACCAATCACAATAGGCCAACACCCACTCTCTGACCTATCACACTTGTTTATACAAATCAAAAGCAAGCCAAAGCACATAACCATTCATGCTGAAACATACCCCAAGCCCTAGTTCAAAGTTTATGCTTCATTTGCAAAACTCTTCGAAACTCATCACACAAGTTTCAAACACACAAACAAACTTCACAAAACATCTCCACATGACTTGCTGATCACAAACCAACCATTAAAACAGCCCAGAACCTCACATAAGAAAAATACGATTTCTGCCCCTCTTTGAACAGAACTTCAACAATCTCTCAAACCAGCCATTTTAAACTCCAACCAAGTGTTGCAAGCTTCTCAGGAGGTCCATTAGAGGTGTTTTGGATCAAAGGGCCAGCCAGAAAGTTCCAGAAATCAAAGCTTCGATTCAGGTAGCCATGGAAATTCATTTTTCCAGAACTCTCATTTCTTGTTTCTAAAATGATCTACATGCTTCCCTGAGTTCACTGAACATTTTATTTTTGAAAATGATTGAGATTTGAGGTTGTATGCTTGATCTGAAAGTTTGCCTGTAAAAATGTTCTTACTTGTTTCCTTTGATTCGGTGAAAATAAATGTTGTTTGAGTTAGGGTTTATGCTTAGTGATGTTCATAGATTGATTCTGAAGAGTTTGGTGAGGATTTGATGCGTATTAAGAGAGATAGGGATTTTGGCCTGCCGGAGAAGATGACCGGAACACTGTTCCGGTCATCTGAAAGTTATTAGGGCATTTAATTAGGGTTTAATCATAATTAGGATAATTTGAATGTGAGCCGTCCAAACGCGCGCGTAGTCAATTCCCGCCCCTGCCAGTTTGAATCTCGTCCATTGGATTGGCTGACTTTCTTATTTTTCAGTTTAATTTCATTTTATTTTCATTTAATTTCATTTGTTTTCTACAATTTATTAAAAATAGTAAAACATCTTTAAAAATTCTGAAATTTTTTGTCAAAGGTTCAATTAATTTTTCAGAAACCAAAAACATTTTTATTTTTATTTTTTGCATTAAAAATTATTTTTAAATCATTTAAAAGTTTATTTTTAGTTGATTAATGAGAATTAATTAATTAAAAATACTTTTAGGTATTTAAAAATCACAAAAAAATTCATGAAGCATTTAAAATCATTTAGAAACATTGTCCAACTTTCAAACCAAATTTCTTTTTTGATCTTGATGCCTTTTGACAATTTTCATTGGATTTAATTTCATTTCAAGGCATTATTTTGATCCAAACTTCAAAAATTCATTTCTGCCTAGTCTTTAAGAGTTGGACAATGATTCTTTTTGCATTGCATCTTGCATATCATGTAGTTTATAGGATTAAATTGGCATGATATGATATTGCATTTTCAATTTGTTTGACATTTTTCTTGACAAGGTACCTTAAAACCCTAGCCAACTTAGGAAATTCATAACTTACACTAGGTTAAGAATTGGATCCTCTCCTTTGGGCAGTGAGTTTGTATAGGTTTAGGGTTCCTTTGAATGCACATTTCAAATTTTTATCATGATGTTTGCTTCTGGTTTTGGATTTTTGTTGTGTGCATTGATCATAAACCCTAATTTGGGCTTTCTTTTGCATTCATCTTACATTTGCTTGCATACCATGACTTGCCATGACATTTCATACATTCATTTGATTCATGGAACATCTTAGGACATGTTAGAATCACGTGTGATCATTGCATCTTTCATTTGCCATGTTGTATGTCATTTGCATTTCATAACTTTTCATGTATGTTCATGGTTCTAAGCATGTTTCTCTTGCATCCATATGTTTGTATGATCATTCTCATGCCTTGTTTCATGTTTGCATCATCTCTTAGCATCATTAACATCATACTCATGCTTCTGGTTTTGGTTTGCATCATCACATTTCATCTCATTTGCATATGCATTTCATTTCTTTACTAACTTTTCAGGTGGTAAGTTACTTTGAGAAGTGAATTTGCCTTCACTTCTCACAATCTCTTTTCATCTCTCTTATGCATCCTTGCTGCATCTTTGTATGTGTATTGGATTGAGCTTTCTCATTCTTGTTCATCTCACTTTCTTTCTTCAAGCAACTTGACTTCTTAAGTGAAGCAAGTTGTTTTGCTTCTCTTTGTTCCTCATCTGCTTCTCTCCTTGGTGGTTCTTTGAAGATCTTTCTCTTAAACCTCACAAACCCTAGGAATGACCAAGTATGATAACAATTAGGGTTGATTAGTCCCCCATTTAGATTTTACCTTTGTGTCTTTTTTGAGTCTTCTCTTCTCGTCTCATAATCAGGGACCAAACCCTAAAGGCTTTAAGGCTTTGTGATTAAGCTTATGCCTGCATCCTTCTATTAGGATGGAGTGTATAACTTTGATCCTAAGTGTTAAACCCTTAATGTGTCTAAATCCTTTAATCAATTCACTTAATAATCATCAAGACATCAAGCTTGTAACTTGGGCCTTGCATTAGGGATCTAATTCTTCCTTAATTGGTTAAGAAGGACTAACCCTAATGTTAATGGACAAGTCCCCCTCAAGTTGTCTTACAAATCATAAAACTCACTTCTTCATCTTATCATTAACTAAAATCCATCTAATAAAGGCTTTGTTTTGTCATGAGGTTAATCCCTAATCATGGATTAAGTTGAGGAGTCTTCCTCAGCTTAAACATTCTCATCTATTATCCTTCTATTAGGATGGTGTAATGAGTCTGTTTAATCCCTGATTATGGCTTAAACTCATTACTTAACACTAAACAAAAACAACAAAAACATCTAAATAATAACAGGTAGGTTAATGATCTTAATCTTACATCAAAAGGTGATTAAGTGTGAGATTCTGACTTCACACTTAAGGTATTCTCATTACCCCTAATCAGAGGGAGGATGTGATGAGTTTACTAACCCATTGATTAGGCTTAAGCTCATTAACTTATGACCAACTTCCATAAGTAATAAAAGACTAAAAATACAAAAACAAACAATAATCGTCTCCTCCGGGATTCTTTTCTCACCTCATTCACTCACAAACGAGAACTCGCTTCTTCCGTCTAATGCAAGACAGTTAGCACCTGAGCCAGACAGGTCATACACTTGAGCATAGACAAGTAAGCAGTTCACAAGTCAATTCATCTTTTAGTCTCTTTGGGTCAAACTACGGTGTTCTGACTTCCTCATTGCACGAGAGGATACGTAGGCATAACTTAACAGTTATCGAACAAAAGTCTCTGTATATTCCCTCCTCTTTCCAGCTTTATTCTTTTAGCCTCATGATCTTAAGCATTTCATCCTTCTTCCTACACTGACGCTTCACTTATACACTTCACTTCTCTTACACTGACACCTGTACATCCTGTTCCAGCTCTTTTATACACAGATTGCACTGACACTACCCCTTTAAAACACAAATCTTTTAAGCGTGGATCCCGTCGATTACGACGGACAATCTGGGTGCTAATACCTTCCCAGGTTGTAACCAACCCCCTTTCTCAGTCTCTCTGGTCTGCAACCGTCTTATCCATATCTTTTCTAGGTCTATGCAGCATTACCTTTCCTCCGGGATAAAAATGTCTAGTTGGCGACTCTTGTCTTTTTGAGTTCACTCCTGTGTGTCCTCATCCCTTTTCGCCGACCGTTCGCGTCTGTACCCCTTCTGACCTGGGTTGTCACTTGGTGGGAGCGACACATACTAACATTTTCTTTGTTTTGTAGGTTTTCGTTTATTCCTTGTTTCTCACTTTGTTGTGCTTTCAGGAAACATTACTTGTCGCCGAGTGTTCCATGTCAACCGCACACACCGGTACCCAACGCGAAACAACCTTCCAGGAATTCAGATGGATCAGGTACAGCAGGACCTGAATGAAGTGAGAAATCAGATGGCAAACGAGAGGGTCGAAATGAGAAACCAAATGACCCAGTTTATGGCAGTAATGACTGGCTTAGCCCAGAGCCAAGAGAGGTTGAGAGAGCTGGTAGAAAGGCAGACACCTGAAGAGCCCCACCTTGGGATAGGGGGAACCAGCAATAATGAACGGGGACAGCCTCGTATCGACCCACCAGAGTATGGACCCCATTTGAATCTAGATGTTAATGGCACAAGGAATGTTCAAGGTAATACTGCTGGGGGCAGAATCCTGCAAGAGGGTCCCCAAGAAGAACAATTCACTGTTATTGGGGTTGGGGATGAGGTGTATGACAAAAGACTGGATGAGATTGCTGAAAAGCTGAGATCCTTGGAATCTCAGAATTCCTTAGGCTTTGACGTAATGGATATGGGGATGGTAGATGGGGTGAGAATTCCCCACAAATTCAAACCCCATTGCTTTGAAAAATATAATGGTACCTCCTGCCCGCGTACTCATCTGCAATCTTTCTTAGGGAGACTCAAGGCTTATACCATGCATGAGAAGTTATGGATGTTCTATTTTGAGGACAGCCTGATTGGAGCATCAAGAGAATGGTATTCGCATCTGACAAGGGCCACTATAAGATGTTGGAAAGACTTGGCCGAGGCCATAATCCGACAATACCAGTACAACCTAGACATGGCTCCCAATAGAACCCTTCTAATGGGCATGTCTCAGTCTTCAAGGGAAAGATTTTGGGATTATGCTCAGAGGTGGAGACAGCTTGCTGCTTCTGTCCAGCCACCCATGTCTGAAAGAGAGATGGCCGACATGTTTATGAACACCTCGCAGGGAACTTATATTGATAGACTTGTTGCTTTCTCTTCTGTCAGTTTTACTGATGTAGTTATAGCTGGTGAGAGAATTGAGAGTCTTTTGAAAATAGGAAAAATCTCTAACAATGGTGCAAGTTCCACCAACAACCCCAAAAAACCTTTTGCAGGACCCCGAAGGGCGGGTGAAACAAATGCTATCCATGCAGGCAGGGGCAGACCCCAGTATTCTCACAAATCCATATCAGCTGTTACCATCCTGGCTCCAGTTCCACAACAACCTTTATTTCCTCAACAACAGCAACACCACTATCAACAACAACCTCATTTTCCGCAACAAAGAACGTACAACAATAACAACAACAACCAACAGCAGCGCCCCTTTCAACAGAGGCCATCTCAAGAAAATAGGGTGATTGACCCCATTCCCATGCCTTATGCTGCTTTACTGCCACAACTCCTGAAGCTTAACCTAGTTGAGTTAAGGACGTTGGCTCCACCATATCCTCTTAATCTCCCGAAGAATTATGATGCTAATGCCAGGTGTGCCTTTCACTCCAACACACCTGGTCACAATACCGAGAAATGTAGAGCCTTACAGATGAAGGTTCAGGATTTGGTCGATTCCAAAGCTCTCAATTTCGCACCTCCTCCGAATGTTACCAGCAATCCTATGCCTAATCATGGTGAGCCCAGGATTAATGCCATAGAAGAGGACCAACCATCTACACTGATTGATAATGTTGCACAAATTCAAACACCACTGGAAGAAGTCAAAGCTCAAATCTTAAGATGCCAAGTGTTCCCGGGCTGTGGGGCCTGCTGCGAATCGTGCAAAACTGCTATTAATGGTTGTGAGAAGCTAAGTTTTGGCATAAATGGCCTCATCAGAGATGGAATTTTGTAGATTACCACAACGGCTCCATCAACAACTCTTTCTTCAACAACAATGGATTCTCCTACAACATCAACAATCCTTTCTTCAGCAACAATAGATCCTCCTACAACAGCAACAACTATCATCCCCACTGATTCATCCACAACTCCAGCAATCACTCCATCCATTATCTCAACAGAACAGAGTTCAGCAACATTTACTTCTACAACATCAGCACCCATCTTATCAACGAAATCACCTACAACACCAGCAATCACTAATGAAGATGTCTCAACGGTCACGATCTATTATGACCCGACAAATGTTCATCCCAACAACAATTTCCAACAACAAACTGCAACAGCTCCTGTCAGATCACCAGTCATAATCTATTACGACCCGCATACCATCACAATTCCTTCTGTTGCAGCAATCAGTCCGGTCACTATTACGGTGCCTGGACCTGTTCCTTATGAAAGTAGTAATGCCATACCTTGGCATTATGGTTCTGATCTCTACTGCGACGGAAAGAATATCACTCTAGAATCATCAACCTCTTCACCGCAAGTTGACAATGTTAGGGGAGGCGGAGGCTTCACCAGAAGCGGGCGCCTTTTTGCCTCACAAACACCAAGACCCAGTGCTGAAGCAGAACTTGCTGCTAAGGCAAAATGGAAGAATGTGGTACTTGAAGAGCCAACTGTTAAAGAAACTCCGAAGACGTCTTTTGAACAAGAAGTGGATGAGTTCATGAGAATAATCAAAAAGAGTGATTACAAAGTGGTGGACCAGCTTCATCAGACACCCTCCAAAATCTCTATATTATCACTGTTAATGTGTTCCGAAGCCCATAGGAATGCATTGTTGAAGGTCCTGCACGCAACATACGTGCCGGAAGAGATTACGGTTAATCAGCTGGAAATGGTGGTTGCAAATGTTAACACCAGTCATGGACTGGGCTTCACAAATGCTGATTTAACGACGGAGGGATGCAACCATAACAAGGCTTTACATATCACCTTGGAATGCAAAGGTGCTGTTCTTTCTCATGTGTTGGTGGACATTGGGTCTTCGCTCAATGTCCTGCCAAAGAAAGCCTTGGTGAAATTGGAGTATGATGGTTTGGCATTGCGTCCAAGTAACGTGGTGGTGAGAGCATTTGATGGATCTAAGAGATCAGTGCATGGAGAGATTGATTTACCTGTGTTGATTGGCCCACAGACCTTTAAAACTACCTTCTTCGTGATGGACATACAACTGGCCTACAGCTGTCTGTTGGGTAGACCCTGGATTCACGCCGCTGGCGCTGTTACATCTACCCTTCACCAGAAGTTAAAATTTGAGTGGGAAGGCCAGATCATCACAATCTGCGGGGAGGAAGACATTTTCGTTAGCCAGCTGGCTACTTACAAGTATATAGAGATGGATGGGGAGATCCATGAGACTATGAGTCAGGGGTTTGAGGCCCTTAACATTAATGAAGCAACTGCTATGTCTGGAACTTCCATCACTTCATATCAACAAGCCCGGAAGGTTGTTGAGGAGGGTACCGCTCAAGGCTGGGGCAAGCTACTTCCAGTTGAAAAGAAAGAAGAGAGATTCGGGTTGGGTTACAGACCAACTCGACAAGATCAACCAGAGGCTGCAACGAAGCCAAAATTTGTCAGTGGGGGAATGCTAACCCCGAATGCTGTGAACAGTCTAGAAGACGAGGAAGAAGACGAGCACAACCTGGAAAACTGGATACGTCCAAGGATCCCGGGGAACCAAGTCTCAAACTGGTCTTCCCAGGAAATTATAAGAGTTACTCCTGTAGAGTAATTATTATTTCTTGTCTTTAAGCATGCATCAAGTCCTGCATCTTGCCCAAGATGTCAGGGCTCATTTTGTAATCGGGTCATCTTGTATTTTGTGCAAACGATCAATTAATGAATATCAGGACATCTTTTGCAAATGAGTCTCTTCTTTTTCCCGCTCACTGATTTTCATTTTTCATTTTTTGTAAAAAAATAAAATGGCAATGTTTTTCAAAATAATAACTTCATTTTTTTCTAAGCAAGATAAAACTAATCACTAAAATGGCTAAGAAATTACTACGATCAGGCTATTACTGGATCACAATGGATGCAGACTGTTGTGCCTATGCCAGGAAGTGCCACAAATGCCAAATTTATGCAAATAAAGTGCATGTACCTCTGAATCCTTTGAATGTGATGTCTTCACCTTGGCCCTTTGCCATATGTGTCGCTCCCCGGATTTCCATCCTGGTACAAACGCGAAAGTGGCGCGGAAAAAGAATAGAGTAGCCAGCCAGACATTTTTATCCCGAAGAAAGGGAATGGTAATGCTGCACAAACCAGAAGAAAGAAGAGGAAGGACACAAGTCCTAAGAACCAAAGAGATTGAGTTCAGGAGTCGGTTACGGCCTGGGAAGGTAATAGCACCCCAGATCGTCCGCCGTACCCGACGGGATCCAAGCTTGCAAATAAACTGTTTCAAAGGGTGAAGAAATGAAAGCTGCTGCAAAAGAAAAGGAACTGAACTGGATAAAAGAAATGAAAAGGGAACTTAAAAAGAAATGAAAAGGAAAAAATGTAGGGAAAATAAAGATTGTGCTCGAACGGGCCCAACACCGCTGCCTACGTACCTCATCAGGATAATGAGGATCAGAGACGCCGTAGTTCCCCTAACTAGGGGTAACAAGGAAATTGCTTGTGAATTAAGGCTTGAACTGCCTATGCCATTGCTCAGGTATTGCAGACTCGGACGACGAGTGCGTAACCGTCTTGCAAAATGACAAGTAGGAGCAAGTTCGCGTACGGAGCGAAGGAGATGAGAAAAGAATTCCCAAAGGAAAGATGCTTATTGTTTGTATGTGTTTTTATGAAGCTTTTATGAGTGTGTCACAAGGAAGTGAACTCAAGCTCTCTTCAATGGAATGTGCACTTGTCACTACATTCCAAGATGGAATAATAGAACAAGCACACTCAAGTAAGGAGAAGATCCCCAAAACTTGAACCCAAAGATTAGGGCCTAAGCTCACTAACTTGTTAAATTATTAAGTGTTTTTGGTTATTTACAGATGAAGAAGTGTTTTTTTATGCTTTTCTTGGTGAAGAAGATACCTTGATCAGACTTGTGCATCACAAGGTAAACTTGTACTATCCCAAGATGGGAAGACTACAAGCATACCTCATGGGATAAGGCTATTGTTCAAGGCATCACTTCAAACTTATTAAGATGTTTTTTATAGTTATGATATGGGAAGAGAAGAAGAACCAAAAAGATCACAAAGGCAAAATTCTAAAGGGGGACTAAAGAAATCCTAAGTGTTATCATGCATGGATACCCTAAGGATTAGTGTGGTTCTCTATCCTAATGAAGAAGGAAAGAAGAAGAGAAGAAGAAGGGATGAGAAAGGCCTAAGCCCAACAAGCAAAAGGGTTAGTAACAAATAAACATAAGAGGAGAAGATGAGATTTGGAGATGTGGAACTCAACTTCCACACCTCACACTTACCATAGCCCCTGCAAGGTTAGTAACATGCATTCAAGTGAAATGAAATGAACAAAATAAAATGCCATCATCATACAAACAGAAGTGAAATGATATGTACACATGCTCAATGCAAATGCAACTTACAAGAATGAGGAATGAAGCATGCAAGTCAAAATGATGCAACATGAAACACATATGTAAACAAATGCAAACTTAAGAAAGATGCAAAGCAAATATGCACAAACATGGACTCAATGCACACAAACAGAACCAAAACAAATAAAAGAAGAGCTTAAGAAGCTAACAAGATGAAGAGAAGAGCCACACAAGACCAAACTATCACATAATGGGAGTGAAAGAAGTAAGGAAGTGAGATGAAAACACTTAAGAAATGGAAGGGCTTAAAAGGTAAGCAAACACAAAAATTTCTAAGACACAAACCCTAAGCTAGGACCAGGAAGGTACCCATACCCCAAAGGAACCCCAAATGAGAAGAAGAAGTTGGCACAAATGCCCTTCTAAGCTTATAAGAGAGCTAAAGATCTAAAGGAATCAAAATGGGACAAGGTTCAAGACAAAATTCAAATTAAATCAACCAAGCATCAAAAAATTCCACAACTTAAACCAAATGATCTTCAAACAAGGTATATCAATGAGCCAAAAGGGCTAGGAAAAATTCAGAAGCAAACTAGGTAAAATGGAGGCAAGAACACAAACTAGGGTTAATAACTTCCAACACAAGTCAAAGGACCAAGACCCAAGAAATAAATTTCTAAAAATCAGGGGAAAACATCACACAAGAAGTACATCATATTAGGAATCCATATCAAAAAGAATGAAAACAAAATTCAAAATAATGAACTCTATAGAAAATGGACAAGGCAGTGTACTCAAGAAAGGATTAAAAAGAAGTTAATTGAAATAAGGAATTAATTATGACATGTGGAAATTAAAAAAAATGGAAAATAAAAATGTAGAAAAATAAAAGAAACTTTAAAGAAGACTCAAGAATTTTTTGGGAATTTTTTTAATGATCAGAACTATTTTAAATAATTAGAAACTAAAATAGAAAAAAAGAAATAAAGAAAAGAAAATGAAATAAGAAGAATTGGGCTGGGGGTGTTAGTAGCAAGGGATTCACGTTCAAAGTGTTTGGGCCAGAAACTGAGGGGGTGTGGAAAGCAGGGGCTGAGCCCATTAGCTGCGCATGAACATATTATGTTGGGTGGAAATTCAGTGAAATAAAAAGGAAAATAAAGCAACCACAGGATTGATCCAGCGCACCCTGTGAACTTTTCATTAAATGACATGGCATCAGGCTGGAATGTAATTGGAGATGCATGGTTGTTATTATGGACTGAGAAACATATGGCATTAAACAAAATTAAAAGAAACACGTGATAGTGAGGGTGGCTGTTAGGGCTACGTGTCATGATCTGGACCAAGGAAAGGGACGATCTGAGGGTTGGGGTTCATCTTCAACCTCTCACAAACCCTAACAACCAAATGCAGTTTCCGGTGACCGGAGCTAGGGCTCCGGCACCGGAGTTCATACCAGAAGCACAAAACTCAACAAAAATGAACCAAAATGTCCAGATTGGATAATTAACATGCTCTGAATTCAAATATGACCTTGAAATAAGCAATGAATCCATGAAACAAGCGGATCGAAGAAAAACATAATTTACCATGAAAACTGAAATCCAAATAACTCTCACTACAATGCATCATTTTCAAAACTATAAGTTGCAGCATACTCAGTGAACATCACAGATCATAAAACACCTAATCAATTTCATTTCCAGATCTCAAGATTCAGAACCATACCTGAGTTGTAGATCTTGATTCAAGATGTTAGAAGACCAGATAATGGATGCAATGCACTCCTACTTCACTCTAGATGCAAAATAAATGCATCTAAAGTCTTGAATGAAGCTGGATTCAAAGCGTTGCTCACACCTGCCCTGAAATGGCAATGTTGTTGAACTTGAGAGAGAGCTTGAAAGAGTGGGTGATTAATGATCCTTAACTTGCCTAGAACAAGAATCCACAATTTGTTTTGAGATTGATCAAATGTGTGAGGATAAATGAGAGAAAATGCAATTGGTGCATAAACTTGGAAATGAGAGAATGAGAGAGAGGTTGCCAATTCTGAAACCCTAGCCGCTTTTATGTGACCTCACAATCCCATGCTGAAAGAATTGGCTCCTTTGCACGTAGGAATCACAAGCTCTTGGTGATTTTGCAAATTTTGAAAAATGTGAGGGAAGCATGCACTCCTCATGCTTTGCTTGGCCTCTTAGCACATGGGCAATGCAAATCCCACCCTTGATTATAATCCAAACAATTCTGGCCTTTAGATCAAGTCATCACACTTTTCTCATTATTTTGCAAAATATCCAATTTTTGAACAACTAAATTGCTTGGCACAAATTTGGGGTATTCTTTGGAGAAAAACATGCCTTTTGCATTGTATTTTATCTTTGGAAACAAACTTGAACCATACCAAGTCTTGAAAACAAGTTTGAACACTTTTGCTTTTGGTGCATGCATGGGATTTTGAATTTGCCCTAATTTCAAGCACTTTTTCGAAGAGGCTAGAGAGCAAACAATAAATCCCATGAAAATGTAATTGTAATTTTTGAAAATGGGAGACCTTAATCTACAACTTTCATGTTTGACTTTTGTCCATTTGAAGAATTTTTGATCATGTTAAGGTCATTTGAAAATTAGGGCAAAAGTTGCCAAATATGGAAAATCTCAAAAGCCATCTTTGTGCCAATTTTGCAAAAAGCCTCAAATCTCCATGATTCTTGATCTTGGAACATTCCAAACCTCTTATACCATTGTAAGGACACCCCTTGGCCAAAAAATTTGGGTTAGACCCCTTGAAATCACACAGTTGACTTTTTAAGGGCACAGTTGACCAATTACTTCATCTGCAAGCAACTGAGGAATTTCTTGACTTCCACATGGAATTTTCTCATGAAAATTGGTACCTAGGATCCTATTGACATATAGAAGACTTTTACCAAATGAAATGGCCAAAGTTGTGAAGTTTTGATGCTTGAATCTCAAACCCTAGTTTAGGTGCCTTGTGTAGGAGCTTTGCCTTGTCCTGAGACCTCTGGTGACCATGCAACCTTCTGAGCTTTTGCAAATGGACTTGATCTTGTAAATGGAGTGTAGAGACCTCATAAGACTTGTACCAATACATTGGGACCCTTGTCATGGCTTGTGATACCTCAAGAATCTCCACAGATGACCATATGCTTGATGTTAGGACATGAAGAATGTTATGCCTCATCTTTCCATGCTAGGATGCTAAGAAAATGATATGTTCATGATGAATATGATGTGATATGATGCTTAAAATGAAGAGGGCAAATTTGGGGTGTTACAGCTGCCCCTATTCAAACAACTGTTAATCTGAAAAGGACGGTAGCACGGGCTATCAACCGTTCAAGATAAACTGTGGTTGAATACCAAGAAGACCAGAAATTTGCACTCTGACGAAGAATGCAACACTAGGAAATAAACCCAACCAAATGACGCTTTGGTGACTGAAGGGAACAATCCTGTGACGCTAGGAACTGGACCTACGAGTCCTCAAACACTTCAAGACCATATGACTTTAGATAGACGAGTCTCCTTCAGATATACCTGTTACGCCAGGACCGGGATGCACTAAAGTCTGTGGGATAGACATGCATAATCAAGGTAGACAAACCTTCTTCATATATTATCCGTGGATATATGGTATAAGACAGACGAGTCTTCTTCGAGCAAACCTATTATGCCAGGTGCAACAATCATAATTGGTGATTGAGACAGACGAGCCTCCTTCGGATATACCTGTTACGCCAGGCCCGGTAACCATTTTGACATTTATTCCCACTGTCAGGATTTTAAACCTCTTCAATACGGACGAGTATTGGATGATCATCAATACAACACAGACGAGTGTCAAAAGTCAATGATACAGACGAGTATCAGACGATGATCTAAGAAACACAGACGAGCGCTTCAAGCAATGATACAGACGAGTACCAGCCGCTGGTATAGACGAATACCAGAAATTCAAACACAGACGAGCATTTGGAGTAGCAATACAGAAGAATACCAGGATAATCAACAAATCCACCCATACAAATATAGGCTAACACAGACAAGTGTTGGGGATGATACAGACGAGCATCCAACAAAGCAGACAAGCTTCAAACAGATAATGAACATCAAAACACAGACGAGTGCTGAAGGAGTGTAGACGAGCAACAAGCAAGATCAAATATCAAACACAGACGAGTGTTGGAACTTGCAGACGAGCAACAACAAGTAATAAACACAGACGAGTGTTGAGAGTTGCAGACGAGAAAACAAACAGTATTAGATATCAAACACAGACGAGCGTTGGGAGTTGCAGACGAGCAAACAGAAACATTACACTTCAAAGCACGGACGAGTGCTGGAAATTGCAAACAAGCAACAACAAAAATGTCAAGTATCAAACACAGACGAGTGTTGGAAAGTGCGGACGGGAAATATCAAGGTAATCATGGACCACTGCTGGGGAAAGCAACCGAGCAATACCAAAGTGACAACATAGACAAGCGTTGAAAGATGCAGACGAGCAGCAATAAAGCATGAACACACAGACGAGTGCTAGAGATTGCAGACGAGCAAAAACCAAAGTGATAACATAGACGAATGCTAGAGATTGCAGCCGAGCAATAAACAAATTCCTGATTGGCTCCCTGAGTTATAACTCTGCAGGGGAAGAACAAAACAAGATGCTTTAACACCTATCTCTGACTGAGGTGATGAATACCAGACTGTATCATCAATGGACCAACAAAATGGCACTTTGATGGGGAATATTTCTCTGACGGAAGTGAAAATCAAATATGAACTTTGTGGGGAAAGATCATCCTCAGACTTGGCTGGAAAGATGCTTCAATCAATGCTCTGGCTGGGGAGAACATTGCTGATTCTGAACTCTGGCTGTGACCCTTGCTGGGGATAGAATTCTGGAAATTCTAACTCTGTGGGGACATCAGACACTCAGCTTCCTGTTGGGCACTCCACTGGGGGAAGAATAAATTGCTTGGGCTACTTGTCAAGGCTTAGCTAGGAAGAATTCTGCTGGAGATAGGAATTGCAAAGTGTCTCCCATGAGGAGAAACAACCTGCTTGGGAGAATGTGACGCCATCCCGCAACCTGCAACAACAGAAAACACAAGTGTGCCCCGGGGATTTGCATGGTATGATTTGTTCATCCATCGTCATCCGACACTCAAATAGGGATTACATTGTTTCCCTGCATGTCATTTTCTTTTAAAATTATCACCATGTTTTAATGCAATGCTATTTTTGCCAAAACTTTAGGACATTTTGCAAACAAAAATAAACACACACAGCTTTTTGACTGAATATTCTTTTTATTGAAAGGCCTCTGAATAGGCAAAGATTTACATCAAGAAGCAACCACCTGGAAAGAGGTAGCCACCATAAAATTGAGAAAAGAAACTATCCTAATGGCAATGGGCACGACATCCCAATGAGTTCCATTTCTGCTATGACCAACATGTCTTCAAGACTCTCCATTCTGCTTTTGCTTTCTGAGAGGATGAGGGGACTGTTTCCTATCCTTCTGAGATTGTCAAGTTGTACGAAACAATGATGTGGTTCAGATTACTCGGATCGCAGTTGTTCGCTTATTCCCTTATTTTGCGTGGATCGCCCTTTCGGGTTTTCAATCCACCGGGATACCCTTTTTTGCCTGAGCTGTCCAATGTGGCTTTTCAACTCAGCGGGTGTACATTTTTTATTTATTTTCCCTAACTTTTGCCTGAGCTTTTTATTCTGTTTTTAGCTCGCCGGGATGCCCTTTTTTTTGCCTGGACTATAATTCTGTTTTTGTGTCCAGCGGGTCTTTTTATGCGAAGTATTTTTTAACTGCGTCCGAGTTAACAGGGGATTGGAAGTCATCTCCATCCATAGTGGTGAGCATCAGTGCTCCTCCTGAGAAGACTTTCTTTACTATGAATGGTCCTTCGTAGTTTTGGGTCCTTCGTAGTGGAATGATCCTTTTCAGCATAAGTTCTCCCACTTGATACTCTCGAGTACGTATTCGTTGGTCGAATGCATGCTTCATTCTCCTCTGATAAAGCTGACCATGATAGATAGCCGCTAATCTCTTTTCTTCAATTAGACATAGCTGATTGTAACGAGCACGCACCCATTCAGCGTCATCAAGCTTTACATCCATCATCACACGCAATGAAGGAATCTCTACTTCAACAGGCAAGACTGCTTCCATTCCATATACCAGAGAGAAGGGAGTTGCCCCTATTGACGTCCTGACTGACGTTCAGTACCCATGCAACGCAAAAGGTAAAATCTCATGCCAATCTTTGTAAGTGACAACCATTTTCTGCACAATCTTCTTGATATTCTTGTTCGCTGCCTCTACCGCACCATTCATCTTTGGTCGGTAAGGAGAAGAATTGTGATGCTGAATCTTGAAGTCCCAGCACAACTCTGCCATCATCTTGTTGTTGAGATTAGAACCATTGTCAATAATGATCCTTTCGGGCACTCCGTATCTGCATATGATATCTCTTTTTAGAAATCTTGCCACCACTTGACGAGTGACGTTAGCATATTATGTTGCTTCAACCCATTTGGTGAAGTAATCAATCGCGACCAAGATGAAGCGATGACCATTTGAAGTAGTAGGCTCTATATTCCCGATCATGTCAATGCCCCACATAGAAAAAGGCCAAGGAGATGACATGACGTTGAGCGGGCTTGGAGGAACATGCACTTTGTTTGCATAAATCTGGCACCTGTGGCACTTACGAGCGAATGAACAACAGTCAGCATCCATTGTCATCCAGTAATACCCTAATCTCAGCAATTTCTTAGCCATAGCATGCCCTCCTGCATGGGTACCGAAAGATCCCTCGTGGACTTCCTGCATCAACAGGCTTGCTTCGTGTCTATCCACGCATCTGAGCAAGACCATGTCAAAATTTCTCTTGTACAAAACCCCGTCTGTATTCAAGAAGAAGCTAGCAGCAAGTTGCCTTAAGGTCTTCTTGTCATTGGAAGATGCCCCAGCTGGGTATTCTTGCTTTTCCAGGAATAACTTGATATCAAAATACCAAGGTTTCTCGTCAGACACGGCGTCTACAGAGAAGGCATGAGCTGGAGCGTCAAGCCTGAAGATGTCAATTCTGGGCACGTAATTCCAACACAAGACTTTGATTGACGAAGAAAGAGTGGCCAATGCGTCGGTAAACTGATTTTCATCACGTGGTATGTACTGAAGCTTAACTGTCATGAGGAACGGCAACAGTTTTCTAGCATAATCCCTGTAAGGAATTAGATGCTCTTGATGCGTATACCACTTGCCGGTAACTTGGTTAATGACAAGGGCTGAATCTCCGAATATATCGAGGTTCTTAATCCGAAGATTAATAGCCTCCTCTATTCCCATTATACACGCCTCGTATTCCGCTTCATTGTTGGTGCAACCAAAAGTAATTCTGGCAGCGAAGGGAAAGTGAACACCTTCGGGGTCTAGCCCATCAAACATCAACTTCCATTTGGATTCAGGGTCTAGCCCCTCCTCCGGAAGTGGTTCCTCGCAATCGTTTGCTTTGAGGTACATGATGTCCTCATCAGGGAAATCAAACTTCATTGGTTTATAATCATCTTCAAGAGGTTGCTATGCAAGGTAATCCGACAATACACTTCCCTTGATGGCTTTCTGAGAAGTATATTGGATGTCATATTCAGTTAAAATCATCTGCCACCTAGCAACCCTTCCGGTCAACGCTGGTTTCTCAAAGATGTACTTGACAGGATCCATTTTGGAAAAGAGCAGTGTGGTATGAGTCAACATGTACTGCCTCAGTCGGCGAGCAGTCCATACCAAAGCGCAGCAAGTTTTCTCGAGCAGTGAGTAACGGGATTCACAGTCGATAAACTTTTTGCTAAGGTAATAAATAGCGTACTCTTTTTGACCAGACTCATCATGTTGGCCTATAATACACCCCATTGACCCTTCTAGCACAGTCAAGTACATGATTAAAGGTCTTCCTTCCACGGGAGGCATTAGAATTGGAGGCTCCTGCAAATATTCTTTTATCTTGTCGAAAGCTCTTTGGCAGTCTTCGTTCCACTTGACCGTTTGCTCTTTTCTTAGCAATTTGAATATTGGTTTGCACGTGGCAGTTAGATGAGATATGAACCGAGAAATGTAGTTCAACCTCCCTAAAAACCCGCGCACTTCTTTTTCTGTTCTCAGTGCAGGCATATCTTGAATTACTTTTACTTTGGCAGGATCTACCTCAATTCCTCTTTGACTAACAATGAAACCCAGCAGTTTCCCGGAACGCACTCCGAAAGTGCACTTGTTTGGATTCAACCTCATCTTGTACTTGATCAATCTATCAAACAGCTTCTTCAGGTTGACCAGATGCTCTTCTTTGTCTCGGGACTTAGCAATCATATCGTCCACATAACACTCAATCTCCTTGTGTATCATGTCATGGAACAATGTGACCATTACCCGCTGATAAGTTGCCCCGGCGTTCTTCAAACCAAAGGGCATGACCTTATAGCAGAATGTACCCCACGGGGTAATGGACGTTGTCTTCTCCATGTCTTCCGGCGCCATCTTAATCTGGTTATATCCGGAGAAGCCATCCATGAAGGAAAATACCGAGAATTGAGCAGTATTGTCTACCAACACATCAATGCGTGGCAACGGAAAGTTATCTTTTGGGCTTGCTCTATTCAAATCCTGGTAGTCAACGCACATTCGGACCTTTCCGTCCTTCTTTGGTACAGGTACAATGTTAGCTACCCATGGTGGGTAAATAGTTACAGCAAGGAACCGACATCCCATTGCTTCTAAACCTCCTCTTTAATCTTCATCGCCATGTCAGGACGAGTTCTTCTCAATTTCTGTTTCATAGGAGGACAGTCCTCTCTCAGAGGTAGCTTATGCACAACGATGTTGGTATCCAACCCTGGCATATCTTTATATGACCAAGCAAAGATATCCACATACTCTCTCAGCATACTGATCATCTCTTTCTTGACATCGGCCTGCAGACTGGCCCCAATTTTGATCTCTTTCTTCACATCTTCACTGCCAATGTTGATAATATCAATTTCTTCTTGATGAGGCTGAATAACCCGTTCCTCTTGTTTCAACAATCTGACCAATTCTTCAGGGAGTTCACAGTCTTCCTCAACCCCTTCATCAGCTTGGTAGACTGGATTGTCAAAGTCATGCGTGGTCATAGCAGGAACGTTATCAATGGAATCTGGATGATCAACACTGCACAGATAATGTGCTTATTCAGAATCTTCTTATTTTGAAAAAGAGACGCTAACACAAAAACAAAAAGGAAAACACAATGCCATTTTTATATTTTTTGTGAAAAGTTTTAAAACAAAGAAAGAGAACACAGTTTGTCTGAAAATGTCCTTTTATTTCATGGTAAAATAAGATGCATACAAAACATGGTGGCCCAATACAATGGATCCTAGCATCTTGGGCATAATGCTGGATTTGACAATGCAGTATGATAATAAAAGGAAACAAAATGAATTACTCTGAGTGCCAGGTAACTTGGACAATGTCTTCAGCAGACCAGTTCCTTAGCTCCTCGCCGGGCGCACACGGGTGAATCCAGTTGTCCTAGTCACCATCACTGTCTCCATCTTGGATTGTCACATAAATCTGGTTGCGGTCGAGCAATCCAGCGCTTGTAAACGTAATGGCTTTACCACTTGGAATAGATACACCAGGCTGATACCCTAAACCAAACTTGTCGTCTTTCTTTTCTACTTCCAACAACCTGCCCCAGCCTTGGGCACTTCCTGATTGAACAACCTCCTTTGCCTCTTTGTAGGAATGGATAGACGTACCTTCTTTCTCACTGCTCTTCTCTACAGGAGTCAAGATGCTGACATTGACTGCTTCGAAGGCTTGGTATAAAGTCTCATGGATCTCTCCATCCATCTCTACATACTTGAACATTGACAAGTGGCTTACGAAGATGTCTTCCTCTCCACATACTGTGATTACCTGGCCGTCAACCACATATTTGAGCTTTTGATGCAGGGTGGAAGTAACAGCTCCAGCAGCATGAATCCATGGGCGTCCCAACAAGCAGCTGTATGCAGGCTGGATGTCCATGACGTATAAGATACTTTTGAAAACTTGAGAACCTATTTTCATGGGCAACTCAACTTCACAAAAACCTAATCTTCTCGACCCATCAAAAGCTTTGACGATCAAATCACTTGGTCTTAGGACAATCCCATCAACATTGAGCTTCATTAATGCCTTCTTTGGAAGCACATTAAGGGAAGAGCCTGTATCAACAAGAACATGTGACAACACAGCACCCTTGCACTCCATAATGATATGTAGTGCTTTGTTATGGTTTCGGCCCTCTGACGTGAGGTCTCTGTCTGTGAAGCCCAGGCCATGGCTTGCATTAACACTGCCCACTACTGCTTCAAGTTGATTGACAGTGATTTCTTGAGGAACATAGGCCATCTGCAGCACTTTCAATAAGGCCTCTCTGTGTGCCGGAGAACACATCAGTAGTGATAGAATGGATATTTTGGAAGGTGTCTGGTTCAGCTGATCAACCACCTTATAGTCACTCTTTTTTATAATGCACATGAATTCCTCGACCTCCTTTTCAAACGTACCCTGTCCAGCAACAGGAGTTGTTGATTCATCAGTCACAGCTTGCTTTCCTTTGGCTTTGGATGAAGCCTCAGCCTCAGGATCCCCTCTCAGCACAGGGGGAGCAAATAAACGACCACTTATGGTAAAGCCTCCAATTCCTCCGACATTCTCTACAGTCGGGTCAACATCAACAGACTTGCTCTCAATCTTCTGTCCAGCCATGTATACATCTGAGCCATAATGCCAAGGAATGGCTTTATCGTCTGTGTAAGGAACAGGCCCAGGCACGGTGATAGTCACAGGACTACTCTCAGGAGCATATATGGTAATAGGCTCTCTTCTGGCAGGCATCTCTGCTTCATCATAGAAAATGGTTATTGTTGACACATCATCATCTTCATCACCAATCTTGTTAAACTGCAAAGATCCATCATCCATCAGCTTCTGCAATCCTATCTTCAGCTTCTTGTCGCTCCCACCAAATGAGGCCAGGTCAAATGGGGTACAGACGAGAACGGTCGGCGGAAAGGGAAAAGAACACACATGGGTGAACTCAAAAGAAAAGAGTCGCCAGCTAGGCATTTTTATCCCGAAGGAAAGGTAATGCTGCATAAACCTAGAAAAGATGGATAAGGCGATTGCGAACCAGAGAAACTAAGAAAGGGGGTTGGTTACAACCTGGGAAGGTATTAGCACCCAGATTGTCCGCCGTACTCGACGGGATCCACGCTTGAAATATTTGTGTTTAAAGGGGTAGTGTCAGTGCTATTTTGTGTGCAAAAGCTGGAAAAGAATGCAAGTGTCAGTGTAAAAGAAATGTGAAGTGTATAAGAGAGGTGTCAGTGTAAGAACAAGAGTGAGGAGCTCAAGATAATGAGGCTAAAAGAATAATGCTGGAAGGAGGGGGAATATATAGAGACTTTTGTTCGATAACTGTTAAGTTATGCCTACGTATCCTCTCGTGCAATGAGGAAGTCAGAACACCGTAGTTCGACTCAAAGAGACTGAAAGATAAATTGACTTGTGAACTGCTTACTTGTCTATGCTCAAGTGTGTGACCTGTCTAGCTCAGGTGCAAACTGTCTTGCATTAGACGGAAGAAGCAAGTTCTCGTTTGTGAGTGAATATGATGAGAAAAGAATCCCGGAGGAGACGATTATTGTTTGTTTTTGTGTTTTCAATATTTTATTGCTTTTGGATTTGTCATAAGTTAATGAGCTTAAGCCTAAACCAAGGGTTAGTAAACTCATCACATCCTCCCTCTGATTAGAGGTAATGAGAATACCTTAAATGTGAAGTAAGCACCTCACACTTAATCACCATGATATAGGATTAAGATCATTAACCTACTTGTGATTATTTAGTTGTTTTTGTTGTTTTTATTTAGTGTTAAGTAATGAGTTTAAGCCATAATCAAGGATTTAATGGACTCATTACACCATCCTAATAGAAGGATAATAGATGAGAACATTTAAGCTGAGGAAGGCTCCTCAACTTAATCCATGATTAGGGATTAACCTCATGACAAAACAAAGCCTTTATTAAAGTGAATTTTAGTTAATGATAAGATGAAGAAGTGAATTTTATGGTTTGTAAGACAACTTGAGGAGGACTTGTCCATTAACGCTAGGGTTAGTCCTTCTTAACCAATTAAGGAAGAATTAGAACCCTAATGTAAGGCCCAAGTTACAAGCTTGGTGTCTTGATGATTATTAAGTGAGTTGATTAAAGGATTTAAACACATTAAGGTTTTAACACTTAGGATTAAAGTTATAGACTCCATCCTAATAGAAGGATATAGGCATAACCCTAATCACAAAGCCTTAAAACCTTCAGGGTTTTGTCCCTGATTATGAGATGAGAAGAGAAGACTCAAAGAAAATTCAAAGTAAAGAGTCTAAGGGAGACTAAATAATCCTATAATGTTATCATGCTTGGAGATCCTAGGGTTTATGAGGCTTGCAAAAGACCTTCAGGAGAAAAGCCACCAGGAAAGAAGCAAATGAAAGGAGAAAGAAACAGAGAGAAGCAAGACAACTTGCTTCACTTAAGAAGACAAGTTGCTTGAAGAAAGAAAGTAGGAAAGAGCATGAATGAGCAAGCTCACTCAAAGACAAGATAAAATGCAGCAATGATTCAAGAGAGGGATGAGAAGAGATTGTGAGAAGTGAAGGCAAATTCACTTCTCAAAACAACTTACCACCTGAAAAGTTAGCAAAGAAAATGAAATGCAATGCAAATGAGATGAAAGGTCATTATGCAAACCAAAATCAGAAGCACAATCATGATGTTAATGATGCTAAGAGTTGATGCAAACACAAGACAAGAGATGAGAATGATCATGCAAGGATGAGGATGCAATATGAAGCATGTTTTGAACCATGAAAGTTCATGAAAGTTTATGCAATGGAATGAATATATAACATGGCAAATGAATGATGCAATGATCAAACATGATTCTAATATGTCCTAAGATGTATTATATGTCACATGGATGCACAAAATGTCATGGCAAGTTATTGAATGCAAGCAAATGAGAGATGAATGCAAAGGAAGGCAAGAATTAGGGTTTATGAATAACATGTAACACAAAAATTCAAAATCAGAAGTAAAGGGCATGACAAAAAATTGAAAATGTGATCAAAGGAACCCTAACCCTACACAAGTTCACTGCCCAAAGGAGGGGACCCAACTCTAAACCTAATGAAAGTTGTGATTTTTCTAAGTCAACTAGGGTTTCAAGGCACCTCAAAAGGAAAAAATGCTCATTAAATTGAAAATGGAAAATAAATTCAAACCAAATTTCCTCTAGAAACTACATGCTATGAAGGATGCAATGCAAGAAGAACCATTATCAAACTCTTCATGGTTAGGCAGAATGGATTTTTTCAAGTTAGGATCAAAATATTGCCTTTTAACAAATTTAATTCCAATGAAAATTATCAAAGTAGGTCAAGAACCCAAAAGAAATTTGTTTTGAGAGTTGGATAATGTTTCTAAATGTTTTAAAGTGCAATGTGAATTTTTTTGGTGATTTTTAAATACCCAAATGCATTTTTAATTAATTAATTTCCATTAACTAATTAAAAATAAACATTTAAATGATTAAAAAATGATTTTTAATGCAAAAAATTAAAATTAAAATATTTTTGGGTTCTGAAAATTAATGAAATGCTTGACAAAAAAAATCAGAATTTTTCAATGTATTTTCCTATTTTTTAAAAAATCGTAGAAGTTAAATATAAAACAAATGAAATTAAATGAATTTAAAAAGAAAAATGAGAAAGTCAAACAATCCAAGGGCTGTGATTTAAACTCAGGGACGCGGGAATTGACTTATCGCGCAAATGAACGGCCATAATTCAAACTTACTTAATTATGTCATTAGCCCTAATCCTGTGCCCTAATGACATTCAGATGACCGGAACAGTGTTCCGGTCATCTTCTCCGGCCAACCACTTTTCTATCTCACTCAATACGCATCAAAACTTCATCAAACTCTCCAAAATAAATCCATGAACATCATTAAACATAAACCCCACAACAAAAATCATTTATTTTTCATGAATCAAGAGAAACAAGCAAAATCATTTTTACGGGCAAAATTTCAGACAGTCAGTACATGCTTATTTCTTGACCATTTTCAAAACCAAACACATCAAGATGATCAGTGCAACTCATAGAATCAATTTATAACAAGAAATCAAAGTTCTGGAAAAAATGTTCTTGAGCTCACCTGAACTGGAGCTTTTGCCTTTGGTGCTTTCTGGCTGCTTCTCAGGTCCAAACAGGCTCCAATGATCCTCCCCAGAAGTTTGTGATGCTTAGCTGGAGTTTGTATGGCCTCTAGAGGAAGTTTGCAGAAGCTCAGGTCAATGGGGGGGGGGGGAATCGTGTTTTTGATGTGGGAGGTTTCAGGGCAAAGTAATGGTTGGGAAATGATCAGAGGATCATGGTGAGTGATTTTGTGAAATTTGTTTTGAGGTATGTGGCTTGTGTATTGAGATTCGAAGAAAAATGCATAAAGAGGGATTTTGGAGAATGCTGACTTGTGGGAGAGCTCAGGTTGTGTTGTGTGTTGTGTTGAGTTCCATTTTGTCCATGTATCAAGTTGGGATAGGTCAGAGAGTTGTTGCTGGCCTATGTTGATTGGTATGGTCCATTTTGACAAAAGTCAATGTTAGGTGTCCTTTGAGGTATGGGTCATGACAGGATGGTTTAGAGGCATGACTTGGTTCAGCTGGGATCAAGTAGAACCATGGAAATGAATTTGAGGCCAATTTGCAAGTGGATTGGAGTTTATGTGAGGTTTTGCAAATTTCACAAAGTTTGGCCCCTTTGAAGTTTCTTAATGATCAAGGCATGGAAATGGGTAATTCTTTGGTGCATTCTGTTTTTTAGAGGTCACATGAGCATATTGTGAAGTGTTTGTGCACATTTGAAGCCTTTAGAATGCCTTATCATACCATTTTGCAAAATGCCTCTTTGGTGCAAAACATGAAATTATGTGATTTTTCCCAACTTTGACAAGCCATAACTTTTGATCCAAGATGAATTAGAATGATTTCTTGTACTTTTTAAAAATGGTAGGATCCATTCTATAACTTTCATGACCAAAGTTTTCTCATTTGAGGCATTTTTGAATCAAAAAGAGGAAGTTGAAAAACTTTCCCAAAATGGCAAGTTTTCATTATAAGTCACTTTCCCAAAAAGGCAACTTTGCAAATGGCTTGAAATTCTTCAATTTTGTGAACTTCTAACATCTTCTATGATAAAATAAAGATCACACACATTCAAAATGATGGAGAACACCCTTTGGTTGGGTCATTGGGGGTCTCAGATGCCCTGATTTTGCACTGACTTGCTCAAGAAGTCATCTCTTGATCAGATGCCTTCCCCATTGAATTTCTTCATGAAAATTGATATGCATGATCCTTATAACATATAGAGACCAATAGAAACAAGAATGACCAAAAAATTTGGAGTTATGGCCTCTGAAACCAAAACCCTAATTTTAGGTCATCTATGCAGTTAAACCTGGCTATGCTTCCATGCCTTTCTCAGTTCTTGTGATTCTTTGACTTCTTTGATCTTGAGAGGATATAATATGATGCTAGAACATACATGGACCCCTTTTAAGTGATTGATGACCTTTGGAGTGGCTCAAGTGGCTCAGGGATGGCTCAGATCACAAACCCTAGATGTAGATGACTTTGAATCAATGCAGTGAGTCAAAAATGTGGTATGAGATGCTATGATTGAATTTATGCAAATTAAAAGATCACAAGACATGGTGTGAATGGGTGAGGGCAAATTTGGGGTGTTTACACTTCTCACACCCATTCTCAGCATTCAAGCATTCTTCATAGTCAGAACAGCATCCTGGAAACACTTGACCTTTCAACAACCTTTCCTTCACTACCCTCAAAGGAGTCTTTCCTTCTTCAATACTCAGCATCATACTTAACTTTTCACCACCCTCAACAGCATTGATTCTAGCCCCTCCGTGATTCGGAATAGGGTTTGAATTAACATTCGGCGGTGGTGCGAAGTTAATTGCCTTAGAGTCTATCAGATCTTGAACCTTGTGTTGTAGTGCCCTGCACTTCTCAGTCGAGTGTCCGGGTGCCCCAGAGTGGAAAGCGCATCTTGCATTGACATCGTAACCCACAGGAAGCTCTCCAAGAGGTGGTGGTGCATAAGTCATAGGGATAGCTTCAAGCACCCTATTAGCCGGGCGAGTTTGCCTTGGCTGATACGGTCTCTGTTGACAGTTGTTACGGGGTGGTTGTTGTTGTTATTGTTGTTGTTATTGTTGTTGAGGTTGCATTTGTTGCACTGGAGTAGAAGGAATTGTGACTGCTGCCACATGCTCATATGGTCTTCTATAACCTCGGCCCCGGCCTCGGCCAAACACGACATTTGTCTCACCCTTTCTTCTTCTAAGAGGTCCACTAAAAGCTTTCCTCGCTCCATTCGAGCTACTAGCACTTGTATCTTGGATCTTTCCCATCTTCAACAAGGACTCAACCCTCTCTCCAGCGATTACAATGTCATTGAATTTGGTGGCAGAACTGGACGCCAATCTTTCAAGAAACACACCTTGAAAAGTCCCCATAAACATGTCAGCCATCTCGTTCTCAAGCAACGGTGGTTGCACTCTGGAAGCAAGTTGACGCCACCTCTGAGCATATTCTTTGAATCCCTTCTTAGCAGTATGAGACATGTGCTGCAATTGAGTTCGATTTGGAGCCATGTCCAAATTATATTGATATTGTCTCACAAAAGCTTCTGCTAGGTCTCTCCAGCTCTTTATGTTGACTCTACTAAGCTTCATATACCATTCCAGAGAAGCCCCGACCAAGTTGTCTTGGAAATAGTACATCCAGAGTTTTTCATCATCGGTGTGAGCAGCGATCCTTCCTACGAAGGACTGAAGATGGGTCTTTCGGCATGCAGTGCCATTGTATTTCTCAAAAGTTGGAACTTTGAACTTGTAAGGGATTCTGACCCCTGGCACCAAGCCCAAGTCTGTTATGTCAAATCCCAAGGAGCTCTGGGATTGAATAACTTTGATTTGTTCTGCCATTTCCTCAAACCTCTTGTTCATCTCATCCCCCTGACCTTCAGCTTCGTCCAGCAGAGTGAACTGTTCATCCTGGTTATCCATTTGAATATTGTTCAGCCCATCATTGATTATAGTAACCCCTGGCTGTGTTACAGGGACTTCCACTTGACGTGCGCCCGCACCGGTACGATTACCATCAGCAGCAGTGTTGTTCTTGGCTTGACCATTTTCTATCATCTCCCGCAGACGCTCTTGATTCTGACCCATGACTGCCATCAGAGTCATAAAGTTGTCCATCCTTAGCCTCAAATCAGCTAAGTTATCTTGCATCTGGTCCATGATTCTCTCTCTGTTGATCTTTGTTTGATATCTGTGTGCGACAGGTTGTTCCCGAACTTTCCGGGGAGCTATAGTGCCTGAAACACAAGAGACGTTAGAAACTGTAGAACTACCTGCAAAACAAACAAACAGGTTATATGCAATGCAATGTAACTGCTCATGTTCCCAATTTTTAAGCATTCGCATGCCCCTGTTCTGGCATCTACTCCAGACAGTCACTTTGAGGATTAACTTTCTCTTTGATGAGTGTTCAGACATTAGCAGTATCAGACAAATGAATCTTGCACATTCAGAAATGATAATTTGCACATTAACATTGTATATCATGGACAAACCACTGCCGACCAAGAGTCAGAATACAAACAGAAATATTCCCCGAAGGGTTACAAGCCAGTACATGAATAAAAGACAAAATACCAAATAAGCAAGACTCCTACAACAAGTCTGTAGGTAGTCTGAAAGATAAACTAAACTAAGGACCCAGGCTCTGCCACCTCTGCTCTACTCTTCTTGACACCCGCTCTCAGCTTGAGCTCTTCGATCTCTTTCCTTGCTTCCTCCAGGGCTAACTGACTTTGTGCTAGTTGCTGAGTCTTTTCCCTCCGAATGGTGTGGACTTGCTCCACCTCTTCCTTCTTGAAGGCCATTTGCACTTCAAAGAACTCTTCTTTCTCTTTGAACTTCTTCTTCTCTTCCTCCCTTTGGCCTTGCAACCAAACAATGGATTGTCGAGCTTCCTTGAGAGTTTTCAAAGTCTTTTTGCGTTCAGCTTCTCTCTTTGCCTCCATTAGAACCAACCTGTGAAAGTGGGATTCCCTTCCAGCAAAGTCTTTCTCTTTAGCTTCCAAGGAGGCTTGAATCTTCTGCAGCTTACCTTCTGCTTCATTCTTGGCCCTGTTGGCAAGATGGTACATGCTTAGCATTTCAGCATTCTCCACTCTAACTTCATGCAGCGTAGCTTCCAATTTCTTGTACTCTTCAAGGGAAACAGTACTACTCTGACTTGGAACTTCTCTGGGATAAAGTGGAGCTTCAACTGAGAAAGGCATGAGAACTTCTTCTACATATATTTGCAACCATGCAGCAAATGGTGGGTACGTCTTGGGATCAACTCTACCAAAGTCTTTCTTACCCTTTCTTATCCTGTGAGCCCAGGCTTGGACTGCTTGCAATACTAACTCCTTGTTTCCTTCCACGGGAAAGTACAAAGACTCAGCAAACTCTTCCATCTGTGGTGGATCTTTCAAAGGGTAGCCAAACTGTTTCTTGGCTAGTGTTGGATAATAACTGATGACACCTTTCCTTCCCAGCAAAGGTACTCCAGCAAACCTTCCACAATTGACCAGCAATGCTTTACCTGGTAGATCTCTGTCATATCCCCAGGCAATATCTTCAGCAGTTAACCCCATCAGTCTCCTTGACCATCTCCACTTATCCCTCATCTCCTTGAAGGCACCTGATTTTGGCAGTTGTCTGGCAAACCACTCAGCAAACAAAGAAGCACAACAGCAAACTAGACCACCCCTACCCTTCTCATTCCTGTAATGAAAACTGTAACAGAAGTCACCCAAAAGAGTAGGCACTGGATTGCCTTTTGCAAAGATAGAGATCACTTCTAAGCTGACAAATTCCTTCTCTCCAGGGAACAAGCTGGACCCATACACCATCAAAGCAAGTATAGCACCAAAGTCATTCCAATTAGCCTCTGTAGCATATCTCTCTGCCTCTGGGATGAGCACAATCCAAGGGAGTCCTTTGCCTTCACTCTCCTTCAGAGCTCTCTTGACTGTAGAAGCTGGCAGACGACAAACTTTGGCCATGTCTTCTTCTTTAAGCACAACCTCAGACCCATAGAATGGCAATGTCCCTCTGACTAGAACATTCAGCATGTTGGAGATCTCTTCCAATGTAGGAGCTAAGAGGTAACCTGGAAACACAAAGCAACGCAGCAGGGGATCATAAAACTGCAACAAGGTATGCAAATTGTCCTTCTAGTCTGCAGTGGGCTTGTCCACAAACTTCAGTATATGGCCATATCTTTTCTTGAAATTGCCCAAGACTTGGTCATTCATCAGACCTGCTAACTTCTGAACACTTCTGACTTCAGGCTGAAGAAAAGTGTAATGAACATTCTTTTTCCTTGGAACTCTTCTGATTTCTGCCATGGAGATAAGATTTACCAGAACTGGGAACTGATTATGAACAATGACATGAAAAATGGGAAACATAAACAGTTAATGCAAAGATGATGCAAATGCAATGCAATGCAGGCATATGATCAACTGGGACCATCTGGAAAATGGATCACTGAACACAAGGGACCCTCTGATCAACTGACAAACCAAAAGTCCTCTGAATCACAACTCTCTGATAGAAGATCTCAAAACCACAGTACCAAGAAAACCAGCACCAAGAAAACCAGAACTCCAGAACCATAGGACCATAGGACCAGAAATCATAATCATAGGACCACTGATAAAGAGGATATGTAGAGGCCAAGGGTTCCTGCACACCTGTAAACCCCTCCCAATCTCACTGGTAGTAGGCTTCGGGTCAGACATCACGGACTCTCAAAGCCGAATAGCAATAATACTGTCACCATCTCCGAGAAATGGCTCATGACCAAATCAGGGAATCGGTTTTGCATTATGTACTATGCAAGGAGGCCTAAACTGAGTCTGGGAAACAAGGTCATCCTATGTGATCCCCAGGTGGGCCCTCGGATGCGAATGGGTTTGCCACACAATGTGGTCTGCCATTGTCATCACTGAAGAGGGATGTTTCCACAAGGTTCTCAATGATCGGTCCCCAGCTGCACATAACTGTCAAGGTTATGAAATGAGAGAGGAAGATCCCCAAATCAAGACATTTCTAAGACAATCGCAAATCTGGGCGTGGAACTCACTACTACCCCCATGACAAGATCTCATGAGGCCAAAGTGGAACCACTATAAGTCCTAAGGTGCTCTCGAGCCGTGGTAATGGGCTCATCTCTCAGACACAGTAACACCCATCCCACCAAACAGAAAACCAGTCCAGACAGTCCAGTATATATACATGATGCAGAAAATAAATACTGAAAACTGTAAATAAAGCTGTAAATAAAGCTGTAAACAAACAACAGTAAAATACAACAAACCACAGCAAACAAACATCACCCAATGAAACAGAAACAATCAAACGCTAGGAGAGACTCACAGGGGAACCAGAGATTCTGGGTTCGGTCCCCAGCAGAGTCGCCAGCTGGTGCTCCCCGGATTTCCATCCTGGTACAAACGGGAAAGTGGCGCGGAAAAAGAATAGAGTCGCCAGCCAGGCATTTTTATCCCGAAGAAAGGGAATGGTAATGCTGCACAAACCAGAAGAAAGAAGATGAAGGACACAGGTCCTACGAACCAAAGAGACTGAGTTCGGGAGTCGGTTACGGCCTGGGAAGGTATTAGCACCCCAGATCGTCTGCCGTACCCGACGGGATCCACGCTTGCAAAGAAACTGTTTCAAAGGGTGAAGAAATGAAAGCTGCTGCAAAAGAAAAGGAACTGAACTGGATAAAAGAAACGAAAAGGGAACTAAAAAAGAAATGAAAAGGAAAAATGTAGGGAAAATAAAGATTGTGCTCGAACGGGCCCTACCCTGCTGCCTACGTACCTCATCAGGATAATGAGGATCAGAGACTCCGTAGTTCCCCTAACTAGGGGTAACAAGGAAATTGCTTGTGAATTAAGGCTTGAACTGCCTATGCCATTGCTCAGGTGTTGCAGACTCGGACGATGAGAGCGTAACCGTCTTGCAAAATGACAAGTAGGAGCAAGTTCGCGTACGGAGCGAATGAGATGAGAAAAGAATTCCCGAAGGAAAGACGCTTATTGTTTGTTTGTGTTTTTATGAAGCTTTTATGAGTGTGTCACAAGGAAGTGAACTCAAGCTCTCTTCAATGGAATGTGCACTTGTCACTACATTCCAAGATGGAATAATAGAACAAGCACACTCAAGTAAGGAGAAGATCCCCAAAACTTGAACCCAATTATTAGGGCCTAAGCTCACTAACTTGTTAAATTATTAAGTGTTTTTGGTTATTTACAGATGAAGAAGTGTTTTTTTATTCTTTTCTTGGTGAAGAAGATACCTTGATCAGACTTGTGCATCACAAGGTAAACTTGTACTATCCCAAGATGGGAAGACTACAAGCATACCTCATGGGATAAGGCTATTGTTCAACGCATCACTTCAAACTTATTAAGATGTTTTTTATAGTTATGAGATGGGAAGAGAAGAAGAACTAAAAAGATCACAAAGGCAAAATTCTAAAGGGGGACTAAAGAAATCCTAAGTGTTATCATGCATGGATACCCTAAGGGTTAGTGTGGTTCTCTATCCTAATGAAGAAGGAAAGAAGAAAAGAAGAAGAAGGGATGAGAAAGGCCTAAACTCAACAAGCAAAAGGGTTAGTAACAAATAAACATAAGAGGAGAAGATGAGATTTGGAGATGTGGAACTCAACTTCCACACCTCACACTTACCATAGCCCCTGCAAGGTTAGTAACATGCATTCAAGTGAAATGAAATGAAAAAAATAAAATGCCATCATCATACAAACAGAAGTGAAATGATATGTACACATGCTCAATGCAAATGCAACTTACAAGAATGAGGAATGAAGCATGCAAGTCAAAATGATGCATCATGAAACACATATGTAAACAAATGCAAACTTAAGAAAGATGCAAAGAAAATATGCACAAACATGGACTCAATGCACACTAACAAAACCAAAACAAATCAAAGAAGAGCTTAAGAAGCTAACAAGATGAAGAGAAGAGCCACACAAGACCAAACAATCACAGAATGGGGGTGAAAGAAGTAAGTAAGTGAGATGAAAACACTTAAGAAATGGAAGGGCTTAAAAGGTAAGCAAACACAAAACTTTCTAAGACACAAACCCTAAGCTAGGACCAGGAAGGTACCCATACCCCAAAGGAACCCCAAATGAGAAGAAGAAGTTGGCACAAGTGCCCTTCTAAGCTTATAAGAGAGCTAAAGATCCAAAGGAAACAAAATGGGACAAGGTTCAAGACAAAATTCAAATTAAATCAACCAAGCATTAAAAAATTCCACAATGTAGATGTTATGAATTGGCAGAATTTTTGACAAACAAGAAGTTATGAACTTAGTTCAGGATGTCACACCAGATGTTGTGACATTGACAAATAAAGTAAAAGTTAATAAACTTAGTTCAAGACATCAGGATGTCACACCAGATGTTGTGACATCGCAAACCTGCTATCTGACCTAAATAATGCGTAACATAAGTGAGTAAATTCAGGAGAAATTATATGGAATTAATTATAAAGAGATAAACTCTCCAAGGCGCATATTTAGGAAGCTTAGTTATCTGGTTCCAGTGTAACAGAGTAACTAACTCACCTTGATTCAAGGAGATAACAAACTAACTAACCCTAATTCAAGGTGATGACTGTGGGATTTATCAAAGTCTGGATAATTTGCAAAAAGCCCACAAACAAAGCATCTATTTAATGAACTGAAACACTCAAGAAAAATCACGAATTTAAGAAGACCGCAAAGGGTGTTTGTGAAGCTAGTTGTTTTTAAGCAGGTTTTAATTGTTTGTCACTTTATGAGCTTTTAAGCAAAAAGTGAAATGTGTCTTGATTGAAACTTTTAAGTAAGATCAAGCTGGTGTGTTTGAAGTGTGACTTCAATTTTATTAATCATTGTAAAGATCATTGTGTGATTGAGGGGGAGTGAGTAGGTACTCATATCTAAGTCGAGTCTTAGGCAGAAATTCCCTTGGGTAGATATTAAGTGAAGGATTAAACTGGTTGGTTTAACTCCATAATTAATATTACTTATATTGGATTTCCTTCCTGGCTTGGTAGCCCCCAGATGTAAGTGTGGAGATACACTGAACTGGGTTAATAATTTCCTGTGTTATTTAATTTACCAGCTCATTAAGTTTTGTTTAAGATTTCAAGTGTTTAAACATCTGGTTCGACATCACGTACCTGATTCCAGAATTTCAATTGGCATCAGAGCAGGCACCCTGCCTGTATAAATGGGTGAGATCTAGGGACTGCAAATTTTGGGAACATGGACAAAGATGTAGGATCTGTGAATCGACCACCTATCTTGGATGGATCCAACTATGATTACTGGAAGCCAAGAATGGTAGCATTCTTGAAATCTCTTGATAGCAGGGCTTGGAAAGCAGTTAACAAAGGATGGGAGCACCCTATCCAAGACAATAAGGATGGGGCAAAAGTGATGAAGCTTGAAGAAGAGTGGAGCAAGGAGGAAGAAGATTCAGCACTTGGAAATTCCAAAGCCTTAAATGCCTTATTCAATGGCATTGACAGGAACATATTTAGGCTTGTGCATCACTGTGAGATGGCCAAGGATGTTTGGGACACTCTCAAAACTACTCATGAAGGAACATAAAAGGTGAAGATGTCAAGACTTCAACTTCTCACCACCAAGTTTGAAAACTTGAGGATGAAGGAAGATGAGACCATTCATGAGTTTTACATGAACATCCTGGAAATTGCTAATACTTCTGGTGCCTTGGGAGAGAAGATGAGTGATGAAAAGTTGGTAAGGAAGATTCTCAGATCACTGCCAAAGAGGTTTGACATGAAGGTTACTGCCATAGAAGAAGCTCAGGACATCTTCACAATGAAGGTTGAGGAGGTCATTGGTTCCCTTCAAACCTTTGAGATGGGAATGAATGATACAATTGTGAAGAAAAACAAAAGCATAGCCCTGGTCTCAAACACTGATAAAGAAGAAGAAATTCATGAAGCAGGCTCTGAGGACAACTTATCAGAATCAATTGCTATGCTTGGAAGACAATTCAACAAAATTCTCAAAAGAATGGAGAACAGGCCCAGACCAGGTGGAAGAAACTCAATCTCTGAGAATAAAAGACCTTATGACTCTAATAGAAGGTCAAACTATGATGATAAGACTAACCAAGGAAAAGGGATCCAATGTCATGGATGTGAAGGGTATGGACACATTAGAAGTGAATGCCCAACCTATCTAAAGAAGCAAAAGAAAGTTCTCTCTATGTCCTGGTCAGATGAAGACTCAGGTTGTGAGTCAGAAGAAGAATCTACAAAGCACATCACTTCTCTAGCTGGAGTATGTGAAACTGAAGGGGGATCCAGTGATGAGGATCTGACATTTGAAGAGCTTGAAGCATCTTACAGGATGCTGTGTAAAAGGAGCACTGAAGTATGCATGGAAAATAAATAGCAGAAGAAGCAGATTGAGGAATTAAATGCTGAAAAGGCAAGTCATCTAGAGATCATTGACACTTAGAAAAGTGAAGTCAGCCTACTCAACTCCAAAATGGAGCATATGTCCAAATCTGTCAGAATGCTGAACAGTGGCTCAAACACATTGGATGCCATTCTCAACAACAACAAGCACTCAGGGGATAGGACTGGGCTGGGATTTAATAAAGCTCAAAACTTTGAGGCTAGCACCAGCCAAACAACTTCAAATCCCATAAAGTCAAACAAGATGTTCAAGCAGATGTCTCAACATCATGACAAACACATGATGAAAAAGAAATATCAAAGATGGAGATGCCATCACTGTGGAAGGTTTGGTCACATCAAACCTTTTTTCTACTAGCTGCATGGATACCCCAATCAGAGTTCCCAGCACCCTCTTAAGCAGAAGACAGAGGTCACCAAGAAAATTTGGATACCTAAAGCTAGTCTTTATGCTGATCAAAGCTACCAGTACATGCCTAAGAACAAGGTCAACAGGCAGCCTTGGAACTCTAGAGATGGACACTACCCAGAGCTGATGCATCAAAGGAAACCTCACAACAGGCACAAATGGTCCAAGCAGGTTATTGCCTCTATAGCTCATACATCTCTCAGAGTATCTACTAAGGAAGACTGGTATTTTGATAGTGGCTGCTCAAGGCACATGACTGGACTGAAGAATCTGCTGGTAGACTTAAAGTCACACTCATCCAGCTATGTAACCTTTGGAGATGGAGCAAAGGGGGAAATCAAGGGAGTTGGGACCCTGGACTGCTCAGGTGTACCAAGTCTAGATGATGTGCTGTTGGTAAAAGGATTAACTGCTAACTTGATCAGCATAAGTCAGTTATGTGACCAAGGTTACAGTGTCAACTTCACCAAAACTGAGTGCATAGTTTCTGATAAAGAACAGAAAGTTGTCATGAGAGGAGCCAGATCAAAAGACAACTGCTATATGTGGGAAACCCAAGATTTCAGCCTCACATCTACTTGTTCCTTAGCCAAAGAAGAAGAAGTGAAGCTGTGGCGTCAAAGACTGGGTCATCTCCATCTCAGAGGAATAAAGAAGATCATATCCATGGAGGCTGTAAGAGGAATCCCAAGACTTAAGATTGATGAAAGTAAAGTTTGTGGTGAATGTCAAATAGGCAAGCAAACCAAGATGTCACACCCAAAGCTTCAACATCTGACAACTTCCAAAGTCTTGGAATTATTACACATGGATCTTATGGGACCAATGCAGGTAGAGAGTCTTGGTGGAAAAAGATATGCTTATGTGGTTGTTGATGACTTCTCAAGATATACCTGGATAAGCTTCATCAAAGAAAAGTCTGATGTATTTGAGGTATTTAAAGATCTGTGCCATGGGATCCAAAGAGAAAAAGTAAGCTGTGTGGTCAGAATAAGAAGTGATCATGGAAAGGAGTTTGAGAATAAAAAATTCTCAGATTTATGTTCTTCAGAAGGGATCAATCATGAGTATTCTTCTCCCATCACCCCTCAACAGAATGGGATTGTTGAAAGGAAAAACAGAACTATTCAGGAGTCAGCTAGAGCCATGATTCATGCCAAGAAGTTACCCCTGTATTTTTGGGCTGAAGCTATGAACACAGCATGCTACATCCACAATAGAATCACACTAAGAAAGGGAACTTTATCCACCATCTATGAAGTCTGGAAGGGTAGAAAACCTACAGTTAAGTACTTTCATGTATTTGGAAGTAAGTGCTACATCCTGGCTGATAGGGATCAAAGAAGGAAGATGGACCATAAGAGTGATGAAGGGATATTTCTTGGATACTCCATAAATAACAGAGCTTACAGAGTATTTAACTCTAGAACCAAGGCTATAATGGAGTCAATAAATGTGATTATTGATGATGCCTATGCAAAGACAGATGTTGTTGATGATGTTAGAACATCTGCTGACAATCAAACTGAAGTTTAAATAGAAAGTGATAATCTTGACTTCACTTTAACTGAGGCAAGGTTAGAGCAATCCAACAAACCTCCCTCCATCAGAATCCAGAAAGATCATCCTAAAGAACTGATAATTGGTGATCCCAACAGAGGTGTCATCACTAGATCAAGAGAGGTGATCTCAGACTCCTGCTTTGTTTCAAAGATAGAACCTAAGAACATCAAGGAAGCTCTGAATGATGAGTACTGGATCTCTGCTATGCAGGAAGAATTAGGCCAGTTTGCAAGGAATGAAGTATGGGATCTTGTTCCTAGGCCTGATGACATTAATGTGATTGGCACTAAGTGGGTGTACAAAAACAAGTCTAATGAGCAGGGAGTAGTTACAAAAAACAAGGCTAGGCTTGTGGCTCAAGGATATACACAAATTGAAGGAGTAGATTTTGATGAAACCTTTGCACCAGTAGCAAGACTTGAATCCATCAGACTACTTCTAGGAATTGCTTGCATCTTAAAGTTTAAACTATTTCAGATGGATGTTAAAAGTGCCTTCCTAAATGGGTACCTTAATGAGGAAGTATATGTGGAGCAACCAAAGGGATTTGTAGATCCAAGTTGTCCAGACCATGTATATAAGCTAAGGAAGGCTCTGTATGGTCTAAAGCAAGCCCCCAGAGCATGGTATGAAAGAATGAACACTTTTCTTATTAAACATGGATACAGGAAAGGTGGAATAGACAAAACCCTGTTTGTAAAGGATGAAGAGTGAAAGGTTATGATTGCTCAGATATATGTGGATGACATAGTGTTTGGTGGGATGTCAGACAGGATGGTTAAACAATTTGTTACTCAAATGGAGTCTGAGTTTGAAATGAGCCTAGTGGGAGAACTAACCTACTTCCTTGGACTGCAAATCAAGCAGATGGAGGACTCCATGTTCATATCCCAAAGCAAGTATGCAAAGAACATTGTCAAGAAGTTTGGGATGGACAATGAAAGTCACAAGAGAACACCTACCCCCACTCATTTAAAACTGACAAAGGATGACAAAGGTGAGAGTGTGGACCAAAGCTTGTATAGAAGCATGATTGGAAGTCTATTATATCTTACAACTAGCAGACCAGATATAGCTTTTGCAGTAGGTGTGTGTGCAAGGTATCAAGCTGAACCAAAAGTGAGCCATCTAAACCAGGTTAAGAGGATCTTGAAATATGTAAATGGTACATGTGACTATGGCATAATGTACTCTCATGGTTGTGAACCAATTCTCACTGGATTTTGTGATGCTGACTGGGCTGGAAGTGCTGATGATAAAAAGAGTACATCAGAAGGATGCTTCTTTCTAGGGAACAATTTAATTTCTTGGTTCAGTAAGAAACAAAATTGTGTGTCCTTATCCCCTGCTGAAGCTGAATATATTGCAGCTGGTAGTAGTTGTTCACAGCTGGTATGGATGAAACAAATGCTCACAGAATACAATGTCCCACAAGATGTCATGACATTGTACTGTGACAATTTAAGTGCTATTAATATCTCCAAAAATCCTATCCAACACAGCAGGACTAAGCACATAGGTATCAGACATCACTTCATCAGAGACCTTGTGGAAGAGAAGGTGATCACATTAGAGCATGTAGCCACAAAGCTGCAATTAGCTGACATATTTACTAAGGCCTTGGATGCTACCCAATTTGAAAACCTAAGGGGTAAATTGGGAATCTGCATATGTGAAATATAGCAGTTATGGAGAAGTGCCAGCATGTCTCATGACATCGTGTGGCATGATCACCAGATGGCAGCACCAGTCTGGCCAATAACTGTTTGTATTCCAATCTTAAAAACTCCACTAGCAACGGATTCTATTTATATACAAACATGCTCTCAGCTTCTCACATTCCCACTAGCTCCACTAAATGTTTTGCATGCTACAGCTGAATCTCTAAACTCATCAAAATCTATCAAACCCTTACACATTTCCACTACAATCGAAAAAATGTCTCAACATCAGAACCCTAACTCCATTGATGAGGGTCTCAATCAAGAAGACGTAGTGAACGCAATTCCAATATCTGTAGTACCAATGGATGCTACTCCTATAAATGTGATTAGAGGAAGCATTCCTATTGCTCAAAAGCCCAGGACTCCCCATGCAAGAAGACCTAAGGAGCCAGTCTTCAGCAAGAGTAAGGGAACCCCTTCATCTTCCAGTACCCCCAAAGCATCTGCTTATATGGATGTATCAATCAAACAGCTTGTAAATAGGATCCTGGCTGAACAAAGAGTTGTGCCTGGGGTGTCAGTTCACCTGAACAGTATGCCTGCTCCCCAAAATGACCCAAGCAGCCAAGCTGAAGAAGACATACCTGCTTCACAGGATGTCCCAAACAATGCTGAAACATCTGAGGGCCAGGACAAAGCTCCAACTGATAATGATCAAGCTACTGATGAAAAAGCCACTGATGATAAAGAAACTGATGATCAAGCCCCTGATGATCAAGCTGCTGAGAAAGAGGCTTCCCAACCTCCACTAGTTGAAAACCTGGATGATGACTCTGACACAGAGATCATAGCTTCTGTTAATCCTAGCATAGCCAAGAGGCTTAGGGCTAGGAAGGAGAAGAAGCTAGCGGCTCATGCAACTCCTGAGAAGAGACAGTTAACTCCCAAGAAGGACAAGGTCAAAGTTGCTTTTAGACCTACAAAACAATGGAGTAAGGTCAGCACTCAGAAGAGGAAGGCCACAACTCCATCTGACTCTGATGTTGAGGAGGATGTCCCAACATCCCAACCCAAAAAGAGGCCAGCACCTCCTAGGACTGCCACTGTTGTTCCTGAAGCACCCCTGGACAATGTGTCCTTCCACCATGTCTCCAGTGTAAGCAAGTGGAAGTATGTCTATCAAAGAAGGGTGGCTCTGGAAAGAGAGCTGGGTAGCAATGCTTTGGAATGCACTGAGGTAATAGATTTAATCTCCAATGCTGGTTTATTCAAAATTGTCTCCAACTTTTCTCCTTGTTATGAACTGCTGGTCAAAGAGTTTATAGTTAATCTACAAGAGGGGTGTGCTGATGGGAAATCTGAGGATTTCAGGAAGGTATATGTGAGGGGGAGATGTGTTGATTTTTCTCCTAGAGTTATAAATCAGTACCTGGGGAGAGAATCAGATGGGCCGAATGAGCTGGGCAAAACTGACAACCAAATCTGCAAAATCATCACAGCCAACCAGGTCAAGTCATGGCCAGTCAAAGGCAAACTATCTGTCAGCTTGCTAACAAGAAAGTATGCTATGCTGCATAGAATTGGAACTGTCAACTGGGTCCCCACCAACCACACCTCATCTATAGCTACTGGGCTTGGGAGGTTTATCTGTGTTGTAGGCACCCAAACCAAGTTGGATTATGGGGCATATATATTTGACCAGACTCTCAAGCATGCAGGAACCTCAGCAATCAAGCTTCCAATAGCCTTCCCATCACTGCTGTGTGGAGTAATTCTCAACCAATATCCAGGAATCCTTACTGACAAGGATTCTATCTGTAAGAGGGAGAGTCCACTGTCCTTTCACTACAAACTGTTTCCGAGCCATCATGCTGCAGATGTTGAAGTTCCAAGTGGGACATCTGCTGGACCATCTAATGTCAAGACTCCTATATCCAAGGCAACCCTAATTGCAGAGCTCAAGACAACTTGCAAAGAGCTGGATGAAAGGAAGAAAAAGCTTGAGAATATAATTCAAAGATTGGAGCTGGAGGAAGTTGCTGGGAAAATGTATTGTCTGTTCTGCATTGTAATTTTGCTTTGTATTACTGAATGTTTTTCTGTTTTTTCTGTAATTGTTGGCCCCTGATTTCTGTCTAACAAGGGGGAGAAGTGTACTGAACAATGCCTGCTGATGTTAATTTCTGTCTTCTGAACTAAGTTATTTTTGAATGTTCATTGGTATATCAAAGTCTGTTGAACAAGTCATAGCAGTACATACAGGTTTGAGGGGGAGCAAATTATTAGCTTTCACATGATTCAACAAAACTCCGCTGCTCTCTGACAAAACCAGAAGATTGTGTTAGCCAAAAATTAGCCAAAGGGGGAGTTTGTAGATGTTAAGAATTGGCAGAATTTTTGACAAATAAGAAGTTATGAACTTAGTTCAGGATGTCACACCAGATGTTGTGACATTGACAAATAAAGTAAAAGTTAATAAAATTAGTTCAAGACATCAGGATGTCACACCAGATGTTGTGACATCACAAACCTGCTATCTGACCTAAATAATGCGTAACAGAAGTGAGTAAATTCAGGAGAAATTATCTGGAATTAATTATAAAGAGATAAGCTCTCCAAGGTGCATATTTAGGAAGCTTAGTTATCTGGTTCCAGTGTAACAGAGTAACTAACTCACCTTGATTCAAGGAGATAACAAACTAACTAACCCTAATTCAAGGTGATGACTTTGGGATTTATCAAAGTCTGGATAATTTACAAAAAGCCCACAAACCAAGCATCTATTTAATGAACTGAAACACTCAAGAAAAATCACGAATTTAAGAAGACTGCAAAGGGTGTTTGCGAAGCTGGTTGTTTTTAAGCAGGTTTTAATTGTTTGTCACTTTATGAGCTTTTAAGCAAAAAGTGAATTGTGTCTTGATTGAAACTTTTAAGTAAGATCAAGTTGGTGTGTTTGAAGTGTGACTTCAATTTTATTAATCATTGTAAAGATCATTGTGTGATTGAGGGGGAGTGAGTAGGTACTCATATCTAAGTTGAGTCTTAGGTGGTAATTGCCTTGGGTAGATATTAAGTGAAGGATTAAACTGGTTGGTTTAACTCCATAATTAATATTACTTATATTGGATTTCCTTCCTGGCTTGGTAGCCCCCAGATGTAAGTGTGGAGATACACTGAACTGGGTTAACAATTTCCTGTGTTATTTAATTTACCAGTTCATTAAGTTTTGTTTAAGATTTCAAGTGTTTAAACATTTGGTTCGACATCACGTACCTGATCCCAGAATTTCACACAACTTAAACCAAATGATCTTCAAACATGGTATATCAATGAGCCAAAAGGGTTAGGAAAAATTCAGAAGCAAACTAGGTCAAATGGAGGCAAGAACACAAACTAGGGTTAATAACTTCCAACACAAGTCAAAGGACCAAGACCCAAGAAATAAATTTCTAAAAATCAGGGGAAAAAATCACAAAAGAAGTACATCATCTTAGGAATCTAGAGCAAAAAGAATGAAAACAAAATTCAAAATAATGAACTGTATAGAAAATGGACAAGGCAGTGTACTCAAGAAAGGATTAAAAAGAAGTTAATTGAAATAAGGAATTAATTATGACACGTGGAAATTATAAAAATGGAAAATAAAAATATAGAAAAATAAAAGAAACTTAAAAGAAGACTCAAGAATTTTTTGGGAATTTTTTTAATGATCAGAACTATTTTAAATAATTAGAAACTAAAATAGAAAAAAAGAAATAAAGAAAAGAAAATGAAATAAGAAGAATTGGGCTGGGGGTGTTAGTAGCAAGGGATTCACGTTCAAAATGTTTGGGCCAGAAACTGAGGGGGTGTGGAAAGCAGAGGCTGAGCCCATTAGCTGCACATGAACATATTATGTTGGGTGTAAATTCAGTGAAATAAAAAGGAAAATAAAGCAACCACAGGATTGATCCAGCGCACCCTATGAACTTTTCATTAAATGACATGGCATCAGGCTGGAATGTAATTGGAGACGCATGGTTGTTATTATGGACTGAGAAACATATGGCATTAAACAAAATTAAAAGAAACACGTGATAGTGAGGGTGACTGTTAGGGCTACGTGTCATGATCTGGACCAAGGAAAGGGACGATCTGAGGGTTGGGGTTCATCTTCAACCTCTCACAAACCCTAATAACCAAATGCAGTTTCCGATGACCGGAGCTAGGGCTCCGGCACCGGAGTTCATACCAGAAGCACAAAACTCAACAAAAATGAACCAAAATGTCCATATTAGATAATTAACATGCTCTGAATTCAAATATGACCTTGAAATAAGCAATGGATCCATGAAACAAGCGGATCGAAGAAAAACATATTTGACCATGAAAACTTAAATCCAAATAACTCTCACTACAATGCATCATTTTCAAAACTATAAGTTGCAACATACTCAGTGAACATCACAGATCATAAAACACCTAATCAATTTCATTTCCAGATCTCAAGATTCAGAACCATACCTGAGTTGTAGATCTTGATTCAAGATGTTAGAAGACCAGATAATGGATGCAATGCACTCCTACTTCACTCTAGATGCAAAATAAATGCATCTAAAGTCTTGAATGAAGCTGGATTCGAAGCGTTGCTCACACCTGCCCTGAAATGGCAATGTTGTTGAACTTGAGAGAGAGCTTGAAAGAGTGGGTGATTAATGATCCTTAACTTGCCTAGAACAAGAATCCACAATTTGTTTTGAGATTGATCAAATGTGTGAGGATAAATGAGAGAAAATGCAATTGGTGCATAAAATTGGAAATGAGAGAATGAGAGAGAGGTTGCCAATTCTGAAACCCTAGCTTCTTTTATGTGACCTCACAATCCCATGCTGAAAGAATTGGCTCCTTTGCACGTGGGAATCACAAGCTCTTGGTGATTTTGCAAATTTTGCAAAATGTGAGGGAAGCATGCACTCCTCATGCTTTGCTTGGCCTCTTAGCACATGGCCAATGCAAATCCCACCCTTGATTATAATCCAAACAATTCTGGCCTTTAGATCAAGTCATCACACTTTTCTCATGATTTTGCAAAATATCCAATTTTTGAACAACTAAATTGCTTGGCACGAATTTGGGGTATTCTTTGGAGAAAAACATGCCTTTTGCATTGTATTTTATTATTGGAAACAAACTTGAACCATACCAAGTCTTGAAAACAAGTTTTGAACACTTTTGCTTTTGGTGCATGCATGGGATTTTGAATTTGCCCTAATTTCAAGCACTTTTTCGAAGAGGCTAGAGAGCAAACCATAAATCCCATGAAAATGTAATTATACTTTTTGAAAATGGGAGCCCTTAATCTCAAACTTTCATGTTTGACTTTGGTCCATTTTAAGAATTTTTGATCATGTTAAAGTCATTTGAAAATTAGGGCAAAAGTTGCCAAATATGGAAAATCTCAGAAGCCAACTTTGTGCCAATTTTGCAAAAAGCCTCAAATCTCCATGATTCTTGATCTTTGAACATTCCAAACCTCTTATACCATTTTAAGGACACCCCTTGGCCAAAAAATTTGGGTTAGACCCCTTGAAATCACACAGTTGACTTTTTAAGGGCACAATTGACCAATTACTTCATCTACAAGCAACTGAGGAATTTCTTGACTTCCACATGGAACTTTATCATGAAAATTGGTACCTAGGATCCTCTTGACATATAGAAGACTTTTCCCAAATGAAATGGCCAAAGTTGTGAAGGTTTGATGCTTGAATCTCAAACCCTAGTTTAGGTGCCTTGTGTAGGAGCTTTGCCTTGTCCTGAGACCTCTGGTGACCATGCAACCTTCTGAGCTTTTGCAAATGGACTTGATCTTGTAAATGGAGTGTAGATCCATCATAAGACTTGTACCAATCCATTGGGACCCTTGTCATGGCTTGTGATGCCTCAAGAATCTCCACAGATGACCATATGCTTGGTGCTAGGACATAAAGAATGTTATGCCTCATCTTTCCCTGCTAGGATGCTAAGAAAATGATATGTTCATGATAAATATGATGTGATATGATGCTTAAAATGAAGAGGGAAAATTTGGGGTGTTACAGCTGCCCCTATTCAAACAACTGTTGATCTGAAAAGGACGGTAGCACGGGCTATCAACCGTTCAAGATAAACTGTGGTTGAATACCAAGAATATCAAGAAGATTTTGCAAAAGATGGTGGTCACATACAAAGACTGGCATGAGATGCTACCATTTGCCTTGCATGGGTACCGTACCTCAATCAGAACATCCACTGGGGCAACACCGTATCAGCTTGTTTATGGTATGGAGACAGTCCTACCTGTTGAAGTTGAATTACCCTCGTTGAGGGTACTGATGGAAGTCAAGCTGAATGAAGCAGAGTGGGTCCGTTCTCGGTACGATCAACTTAATCTGATCGAAGAAAAGAGATTAGCTGCAATCTGTCATGGGCAGTTATACCAGAAGAGAATGAAGAAGGCCTTCGATCAGAAAGTCAGGCTTCGGGAATACCAAGTAGGAGATCTTGTGCTGAAAAGACTCCTTCCTCCTCATACAGACCACATGGGCAAGTGGACTCCGAATTATGATGGTCCATTCATAGTAAAGAAAGTTTTCTCCGGTGGGGCACTGATGCTCACTACTATGGATGGTGAAGATTTCCTGTCCCTTGTGAATTCAGATGTAGTTAAAAAATACTTCGCATAAAATGACCCGCTGGACATAAGAACAAAATGTAATTCCAGGCAAAAATAGGGCATCCCGGTGAGTCAAAAACATAATAAAAGACTCAGGCAAAAATAAGGGAAAATAAAGAAAAATGTACACCCGCTGAGTTGAAAAGCCACATTGGACAGCTCAGGCAAAAATGGGTATCCCGGTGGATTGAAAACCCGAAAGGGCGATCCACGCAAAATAAGGGAATAAGCGAACAACTGCATTCTGAATTCGTCTGTATCACTTGCAACACGACAATCTTCGAAAGGTTAAAGCATTGATCAGAATCAGCCTTCTTCAGAAAGCAGGTTGAGAAGAACATCAAGGTCATACGGGTCATAGCAAAAGGGAAGCACGAAAGCGTCTTCAACATTGCCAGCACCTTTTTGTTTCTCAATTTTGTAACAATCTCCTCATTTTAGGGGATCTGTTTCTTTGACTGTATTTGCCAATTAAGGGCACACAACTTAATAAAACCATAATTTTCAGTCACATCTCGTCCTGTACATTTTTATCTTGTTTGCAAAAACGTTCGATACTCCTGATATAATGTTTGCATAAAAACAGATGTGCCCTTCTAATCACATGCTTGCAGGAAATATATTTTTACTTCCAGGAATTTCTAAACTCCTTTGACGGAATCCGGTAAGGGATACCTCGGGATACTGGTGTTTTTTTGTTGTAACAGGATTGCAGGTCTTCAGAGCGCAACATGGAGTATGAGAGGTTTCCCCCAGCAAAGTTGCTAAGTCATTGTTTCCTCAACACATTTTCCAAACAGCACCGGAAACACTTTCTCCCCATCAGAGTTGCCAGACATCACTTCTCCAGCACATTTTCTTTAGAGCAGCATTAGAAGGTGTTTATTTCCCCAACTGAGTTGTCGGATATCATCATCCTCAGTAATATCCCCACAGAGCTCCAGCCTCCTCTCCATAAGAGCAATGTCTAAATTTCTCACACAACAAAGTGATGAGAGCCTCCACATTCCCAGCTGGGCTCCTCATTAAAAAGATGGGTCTATCAGTGATCTATTTCTCTAAGCAGAGTCATGCATCTTATCAGATCTACCAATGATCTCATCCCCAGCTGGGATATTCTTTCAAGCAGATCAGCCAGAGATCTTCACAATGACGGGCTCCGAATCCCGAATCGGTATCTTTTGCATAATCATAGCATTTACATCATATTTCCCCTCAAAGCGTAGCATTCCGTCTAATACGGAGCATTACGGAAAAAATCAAACATATTGCATAATCACAAGTCAGGTTTGAACCAGTCACTTGTAAATACCAACATTCCATCAGCAATGTATATAAAGACCCACAGTCCCTGCAGAACGCCAAAGCGTCCCCTTTGCACTCTCAAATACAGATACATGCTCCTTTTGACACTCGTATGTGCCATCATTCCTCAGTAAAGTTGTCAGAACACTTTCTACATACAGAAACTTCCATACTCTTTTTGACACCCGTCCGTGTCACCAATCCCCAGCATGGTTGCCTAAAACACTTGTCGCAAACCAAGCACTTGTTCATAATACACTCCCATTGACACACGTCCGTGTCATATTATCCCCACAGGTCGCCCGATTACCTCTTACACTCCTGAGTTCATAACTTATACACTTCTTCTTTTGACACTCGTCCGTGTCACTTCTCCGCAGCAAGTTGAACACCCGTCCGTGTCTTGCTCATAATTCATGATACTCGTTTTTATCCATACAGATAGACGTCTGTATCTTATATACACCACTTAATTCCCCTCAGATTCGACTCTCGTCCGTTGTTCTTTGTTAACCAGTTGGTACTCGTCCGTATCATCATCTCTGAACATGCGTCGGCGCTTGTTTCTATCGATACTCGTCCGTATCATAGTCTTAAGGATGCTCGTCCGCATCTTTAATCTATACACAGTGTCAAACACTTATACCTTTCATTTCTTGGATATAAACACTCGTCCGTGTTTATTATTCCCCAGCGAAGTCCCCAGCAAAGAAACTTTTCTTTTATCTGACATTCGTCCTATGTCATGATACTTTCGGCAGTCATACCCTGCTAGGTGATCTTCCTTCACCTTTGGATGACCGTCCCTCATCCTTCTCCCAGCGGAGTCTCCATTATTGGAACCCCTTTGTTATCCGACATTCGTCCTATGTCGTGATATTTAGTGTAAACACCCCAAATTTTCCCTCACCCATTCACACCATGGCTTGTGATCTTTTCATTTGCATAAATTCAATCATAGCATCTCATACCACATTTTTTATTCACTGCATTGATTCAAAGTCATCTGCATCTAGGGTTTGTGATATGAGCAATCCAAGAGCCATTTGAGCCACTCCAAAGGTCTTCAATCATCTCAAAGGGGTCCATGTATGTTCAAGCATCATATTATGTCCCCACAAGGTCAAGGAAGTCAAAGAATCACAAGAACTGAGAAAGGCATGGAAGCAGAGCCAGGTTTAACTGCACAGATGACCTAGAATTAGGGTTTTGGTTTCAGAGGCCATAACTCCAAAATTTTTGGTCATTCTTGTTTCTATTGGTCTCCATATGTTATGAGGATCATGCATATCAATTTTCATGAAGAAATTAAATGGGGAAGGCATCTGATCAAGAGATGACTTCTTGAGCAAGTCAGTGCAAAATCAGGGCATCTGAGGCCCCCAATGACCCAACCAAAGGGTGTTCTCCATCATTTTGAATGTGTATGACCTTTATTTGATCATATAAGATGTTAGAAGTTCACAAAAATTGAAGAATTTCAAGCCATTTGCAAAGTTGCCTTTTTGGGAAAGTGACTTATAATGAAAACTTGCCATTTTGGGAAAGTTTTTCAACTTCCTCTTTTTGATTCAAATGCTTCAAATGAGAAAACTTTGGTCATGAAAGTTGTAGAATGGATCCTCCCATTTTCAAAAAGTATAAGAACTCATTCTAATTCATTTTGGATCAAAAGTTATGGCTTGTCAAAGTTGGCAAAAATCACATAATTTCATGTTTTACACCAAAGAGGCATTTTGCAAAATGGTATGATAAGGCATTCTAAAGGCTTCAAATGTGCATAAACACTTCACAACATGCTCATGTGACCTTTAAAGATCAGAATTGGCCCAAGAATTATGCATTTTGGTGCCTTGAACTTAAAGAATTTCCAAAAGGGCCAAAGTTGGACAAATTTGCAAAATCACCCATAAGCTTCAATCCACTTGCTGCATTGCCTCAATCTTACTTCCATGGTACTCCTTGATCACAGCTGCACAAGACATGCCCTTGTCCTTGGCCTGCCATGACCCATACCTCAAAGGACACCTAACATTGACTTTTGGCAAAATGTACCATACCAATCAGCATAGGCCACACCAACTCCACAGACCTATCACAGTGTGATAAGTGGACCAAAAGCAACTCAAAGCAACACACAACACAAGCTGAAACCCCTCATAACTCAGCATTCATCAAAATCCTCTCATATGCATTTTCTTTCGAAACTCAATACACAAGCCTAAAATCTCAAAACAAACTTCACAGAATCACTCAACATGATCCTCTGATCATTTCCCAACCATCAATTTTCCCTGAAAAGCCCAAAAACAGAAATACGATTTTTCACTCCCCTTGGTCAGAACTTCATCAATCTCAAAAACCATCCACAATACATTCCAACTAAGCCTCAAAGCATCTTCAGGGAGATCATTGGAGGGACTTTGAAGCAAGGAACTGGCCTGAAAGCTCCAAAAGCAAAAGCTTCATCTCAGGTATCCTCTTGAAACTTTTTTCCAGAAATTGTCTTTGGTTATAGAATGATAAAGCACGTTCCACTGGTCACAATGAACCTTGAATGATGAAAAATGGTTGAGTATTGAGGATGTATGAGTGTTCTGAAATTCTGTTCAGTTTTTGATTTCTTGTTAGAATCATGTTGTTGATGAAAAATAAATGAAATTTGATGTTTGATTCTTGTTCCTTGATGTTTGTTGAGTGATTCTGGAGCTTTAGGGGGCTTGGGATGAGGTTTTGAGGGAGATAGCAATTTTCAGGGAGGGATGTCACCGGAGAAGACGACCGGAGCTCTTCTCCGGTGACCTGAATGTCATTAGGGTTATAATTATGATTAGGGCAAAGTTTGAATCTGGAGCGTGCGATCTTGCTTCCCGCGCGTGAATGGAAGGCCTGGATGACCTCATTAAACCCTAATCCAGTCATTAGGATAATTAATTAAGTTTAAATTTTTGAATTTGCCAGTTTGAACCTCAGCCCTTAGATAAGGCGCGAGTCAATTCCCTCCATTTCCTTTTGAATCTGGGCCATCAGATGCGCTTACTTTTCATTAATTCATATTTTTATTTCATATTTTCTATTTTATTTTGCATCATTTATTAAAAATAGTTAGAAAATTCCAAAAATATTTTCCTTTTGCATTTTTGTTTCAAATATTTTTCTTAACTAGAAAACAATTTTTATTTTATTTTTTGCATTTTTAAATTATTTTAAAAATATTTAAATGTTTATTTTAATTGATTAATGAAGATTAATTAATTAAAATAGTATTTAGGTATTTAAAAATCACCAAAAAATTCACATTGCATTTTAAAACATTTAGAAACATTATCCAACTCTCAAAACAAATTTATTTTTGGTCCTTGATGCATTTTGACAATTTTCATTGGAATTAAATTTGTTTAAAGGCAATATTTTGATCCTAACTCTTCGTGGATAATGAAGAATATCATCAAAACCCGGGATAGAGTCAGTGGCCTTACGGAGTGGCGGAACAGTTTGCAAAATGGGAAATTCAGTACAAGACGGATATATGAGGAACTAAGTAACAATACTGAGGTCCCTTGGAGGAAACTATTCATGCATAACCCAGCGAGACCTCGAGCTTTACACACTTTATGGCTAGTGTGTCATGAGAGAATGGCCACAAAGGAGAGACTCATGCGATTTGGAATGATTTGTGAGAGTAGTTGTCTGTTTTGTGATGCATTGGAAAATCAGGAACACCTTTTTTTTCAATGTCAACCTTTGGTGGAAATATGGAAGTCTGTCCTAGATTGGTTGGAGATTGTGCATAGTCCTTGTGGGTGGAAAGAGGAACTTGCTTGTGTGCTGAAAAAAAGTAATCTAAGGAGTCCCCGCAGTGAGATTGTGAAATGTGCGATAGCGGAAACTATATATGAGATTTGGCATTGTAGAAACAACATTTGTTTCAAAAACGATAACATTCTGAATGGGACGAAGGATAGAATCATAGATGTGATTGTTAATAGATGCTGGACTATGCCTAGATTGCATAAGGCTATCGGTAGAATGCTAATGGCTTAGTTTCTTTTACTTCTTAGTCTATTTGTCGTAGTGAGTAGCTGGATCTCCGTTGAGATCGCTTGATGTAATCTGTTTTTTGGTAATAAAGTATTATTTCTCCAAAAAAAAAATATTTTGATCCTAACTTGAAAAAATCCATTCTGCCTAACCATGAAGAGTTTGATAATGGTTTTTCTTGCATTGCATCCTTCATAGCATGTAGTTTCTAGGGTAAAATTGGTTTGAATTCATCCTTCATTTTCAATTTAATGAGCATTTTTCCTTTTGAAGTGTCTTGAAACCCTAATTAACTTAGAAAAATCATAACTTCCTTTAGGTTTAGATTTAGGTCTCCTCCTTTGGGAAGTGAACTTGTGTAGGGTTAGGGTTCCTTTGACCCAATTTTCAAGTTTTTATCATGTCATTTGCTTCTGGTTTTGAATTTTTGTGTTGCATGTTATTCATAAACCCTAATTTGTACCTTCATTTGTATCCATCTCTCATATGCTTGCATTCAAGAACTTGCCATGACATTTTGTGCATCCACATGATTCATAAGACATCTTAGGACATATTGGAATCATGTTTGATCATTGCATCATTCATTTGGCATGTCATACTTTCATTGCATTTCATAAACTTTCATGAACTTTCATGGTTCAAAGCATGCTCCATATACCTCCATTTTCTTGTATGCTCACATATATGCATCCTGTATGACTTTGCACCATCTCTTGACATCATTTGCATCATATGTATGTTTCTGACTTTGGCCTTTGCCCATCCATATGCATTGTTTCATCTCATTTCTTCCCTTATGCATCTCGTACTAACTTTTCAAGTTAATGGTAAGTTTGTTTGGGAGGTGGATTTGTCTTCACCTCCTACCTCTTCTCATCTTATCATTTTACATCCTTGCTGCATTTTTACTTGTCTTTGAGTGAGCTTGCTCACTTGTGCCTCTCTTCCTTCTTTTCTCTTCTCATCTCATCTCTTTTCTATCTTGTTCCTCCTTGGTGGCCTTTGAAGGTTTCTTTCTCTCTTAAGCCTCACAAACCCTAGGATCTCCAAGTATGATAACAATTAGGGTTTGATTAGTCCCCCATTTAGTTTTTGCCTTTGTGTCATTCTTGAGTCTTCTTTTCTCATCTCTTAATCCAGGACTAAACCTTAAAGGTTTTAAGGCTTTGTGATTAAGCTTATGCCTGCATACTTCTATTAGGATGGAGTGTATAAATTTAATCCTAAGTGTCAAACCCTTAATGTGTTTAAATCCTTTAATCAATCCATCTAATAATCACTAAGACATCAAGCTTGTAACTTGGGCCTTGCATTAGGGTTCTAATTCTTCCTTAATTGGTTAAGAAGGACTAACCCTAGTGTTAATGGACAAGTCCCTCTCAAGTTGTCTTACAAATCATAAAATCCACTTCTTAATCTTACCACTAATTAAAATCCATTTAATAAAGGCTTTGTTTTGTCATGAGGTTAATCCCTAATCATGGATTAAGTTGAGGAGCCTTCCTCAGCTTAAATGTTCTCATCCATCATCCTTCTATTAGGATGGTGTAATGGGTCCATTAAATCTTTGGTTATGGCTTAAACTCATTACTTAACACTAAACAAAAACAACAAAAACATCTAATAAATGCAAATAGGTTAATGATCTCAATCCTACATCATGGTGATTAAGTGTGAGGTGCTTACTTCACACTTAAGGTACTCTCATTACCCCTAATCAGAGGGAGGATGTGATGAGTTTACTGACCCTTGGTTTAGGCTCAAGCTCATTAACTTATGACAAATTCAAAAGCAATAAAAGACTGAAAACCCAAAAACAAACAATAATCGTCTCCTCCGGGATTCTTTTCTCATCTCATTCACTCATAAACGAGAACTTGCTTCTTCCTTCTAATGCAAGACAGTTAGCACCTGAGCCAGACAGGTCATACACTTGAGCATAGACAAGTAAGCAGTTCACAAGTCAATTTATCTTTCAGTCTCTTTGAGTCGAACTACGGTGTTCTGACTACCTCATTGCACGAGAGGATACGTAGGCATAACTTAACAGTTATCGAACAAAAGTCTCTGTATATTCCCCCTCCTCCAGCATTATTCTTTGAGCCTCTTCATCTTGAGCATTCATTCTTGTTCTCACACTGACACTCTCATATTTCACTTCACATTTCTTTTACACTGACACTTGCATTATTTCCAGCTTTGATATACAGATTGCACTGACACTACCCCTTTAAAGCACAAATCTTTTAAGCGTGGATCCCGTCGAGTACGGCGGACAATCTGGGTGCTAATACCTTCCCAGGTTGTAACCAACCCCCTTTTTCAGTCTCTCTGGTTCGCAACCGTCTTATCCATCTTTTCTTAGGTTTATGCAACATTACCTTTCCTTCGGGATAAAAATGCCTAGCTGAAGACTCTATTCATTTCCTCTTCTTTCGCCGACCGTTCGCGTCTGTACCCTATTTGACCCTGTGTCATCTGGTGGGAGCGACAGCTTGGCGACTCTGCTGGGGACCCTTATACTGTAACCAGGGCTTCTGGTTCTTTTTGTGGGTTCCTCCTAGTGCTTGTTTTATTTGTGTTTACTGGGGTGTTATGTGCTAATTGTGTTTATTTATTTTCTTTATTTATTGCTTTATGTACAATCTTGTTTATTGCTTTCTTTATAGTTTTATATATCATACTGTCATACTGTCATTTTGCTGGATCTGGTTTGTTGTCTTGGTGGGTGGGGGTTCCATTGAGAGTTTGAGGTCCTATACCTGGGACCTGAGTGATACCTAGGCTAGAGTGGTTCATATTCTTTCCCATTCCATTTCGGTCTGGTGCGGGAATATGAAACACGGTTCAGATATGGGTTTCTTCTTGAGAACTCTATGCTACAGATTTCCTGTAGTGCTAGGGCTATCTGGGAAGCCTGCTAAGTCTGGATGACCTTTATTATGACCTTAAGAAGCTGAGGTGAATTGGAGGAGGATCTTTTATGGTTATTGTAAACATTGTACCTCCGGGTTAGAAGTGTTTACACTTCTCATAACTGATCCAAGTCTGAGGACCCTTGTTTTAGAACACCACCTGTGAGGGGGGTTGGGCTGTTTACAGGTATGCAGGTACCATTGGCCACATCATACCCTGTTACTATTTGGTATAAGAGTACCTCATTTTGGACAGTTCTTGTGATTAACCCTAGACATGTGACTCTTTATTTGAGTCCCCCACCTTGGTTACTGGATTTCTGAACCTTCATCTGGACCTTCTTTGAACATACATGGGCTTATATCAAGACAGATAATCAGATCCAGCTTGATCACAGACCCTTGCATATCATTTACATACTCATCATTTGCATCATTTAACATTTGTTTATTTGTTTTTCAGGGTATCCACATTATATCTGGCTTGGTTTTGACCCCTTCTTCTACATAGACCTCTGCTTCATCATCTGTCTGCTTCAGCTGTCTTCATCATCACCAGCATCAGCCTATCAGTGGCTCATCTCTAGTATCAGTTTTGATCTTCATCAGCATCTATCTTCATCATCTTCAGCAGCATTCATGGCTACTCCCAGGAAGAGCAACATATCCTACCATTTCTTTGAGCCTGTGCTGACTGGCATCAGGTAGGTCTAGTCACTTATCACTCCTGACCATATCCCATTTTTCAGGGAACACTATGGAGGTATCCTGGATATGGTTATGGACCTGGACCCTTCTTAGAGGAGCATAATCCACACATGCTTGCAGTTTTATGACCCTCCTTTGAGATGCTTCACATTCTCAGACTTTCAGTTAAGGCCTCTGCTGGAAGAGTTTTCCTCATTGACTGGAGTACCTATCAGGGGTGAACTCCCTTTCAACCCAGAGATGACTTTTCCCAGCAATGGAGAAGTAGCAAAAGCACTATACCTGGAGCCTGCCTTGATTGAGCAAAGTATGACAACAAAAGTTGGAATCCCTGGTATTCACTTAGACTTCTTGATTTCTCAGGCCATTCTGAAGGCCTCCTTGGGAGAGTGGAGGGCAGTCTGTGCACTGTTATCCCTCAGCATATTTGGGGTTATACTGTTTGTAGATGTTGTGCTCCTTTGTTTCACACCTGACTACTCATACAGCTACCCAAGTCAGATGCCTTCCTGAACCCTCACCAGCAGAAGAATTGGGCTAAGAGGCTCATTGCTTTGACTTCAGATGATATTAGGTGGTGCACCCAGAGCACCAAAGGCAAATACATTATCACCAGCTGTGGGCAGTACCCAAATGTACCTCTGATAGGAGTAAAGGGTTGCATCAACTACAATCCTTTGCTGTTTAAGAGACAATTGGGCTATGCTTTGGTTCACCCTCCCAGAGTGCAAGATTTAGCTGAGACCCTGTATTGTGAAATAAAACCTAATATAGCTGCTGTCAGACAAGCATCCTGGGCTTGGGACAATATCCAGACAAAAGGGATGGAAATTCTGGGAAGATGTAATAATGTTGCCTCGGCTCAGTACTATGACTGGTCCCGTACTAGAGCTCAGATTACTGGAATGCCTTTCACCATTGAGGATATACCTGGACCATCTACAGCACAGCCAGCAGCAACTGTCAGCCTGGAAGAATTTGAGAAGCTGAAGGAAAGGAATGAGAATTTGTCTCAAGCTCTGGAGAAGACCCTTTGGGAAAGGAGTGATGGTCGTCTGGACATTGAAAGGTTGGAGAAGCTTAGGGTGGAGCATCTGGCCAAGATTGAGAAAACAGAGGACTACATCAGGAAAGCAAGGGCTGCGGAACAAATATTAAAGAATGCCTGTAAGGAGGCCAAGATTCAGAAGGTTTGAACTGAGCTCTATCAGCAAGAGAGTCAGGCTAGGTGGGTAAGGATCACTGAAGCCCGGACACAAGAGGATCAGAAAACTCAAGCCAAGATTGAACAGTTAGAGGCTAATAAGAAGAAGCAGCAGGAAGCTTTGTTGGCAGCCCAGAAGGAGATTTCAGAGTTAAAGCTTAGGGCTGGATTGAAGAGGTCAAAGGATCAGGACAGGCACAAGAAGCTGACCATTGCCATTGCCACCAGGAACCTCCTCATTAGGACCATTACAGAGCACCCGCTAGTTCAGTGACTGAGGCACTCCTGAAGGAAGTCAGAGAGGATGAGTTTGGACTGGATGTCTGACTTTTTGTTTGTTGTTGTTTTCATTTGATGTACTCTTTCCTTTTTTGATGTATTTTGACCCTCCAGGGGCATATGTTGTAAAAAAAACTATGTATCGTTCATCATTTGTAATATATTAGTTTTCTTTCATTGGGTTTCTTTTCTCAACAACATCAATCATCTTCCTCGAGGTCTGGAAAAGGTCAAAACCAAGAACCAAACCGGATACCTTGGAAAAACAAATAAGCATACTGCATTGCATACTAACCTTGTTTTGTTTTTTAGGTTTTGTTATTATTTGTTTCTAACTCTGTTGTGATCTAAGGAAATATTGCTCGTCGTCGGGTGTTCCCTGTCAACCGTACACACCGGTACCCTACTCGCAACAACCTTCCTGGTATCCAAATGGATCAAGTACAGCAGGACCTGACTGAGGTCAGAACTCAGATGGCTAATGAAAGAGTGGAGATGAGGAACCAAATGGCTCAATTCATGACTGTGATGACTGGCTTGGCCCAGAGCCAAGAAAGGTTAAGGGAATTGGTGGAAAGACAAACTCCCGAGGAACCTCATCTTGGAACTGGAGGAACTAGTAATAATGAGAGAGGTCAGCCTCATGTCAACCCACCAGTATTTGGACCTCATCTAGATCCGGAAGTCAACATCCCAAGGAATGTGCAGGGCAACACTGCTGCAGGCAGGATCTTGCAAGAAGATCCTCAAGAAGAGCAGTTTACAGTAATGGGAGCAGGAGATGAAGTTTATGACCGGAGGTTAGATGAAATTGCTGAGAAATTGAGATCTCTGGAGTCTCAGAATTCCTTGGGCTTCGATGTAATGGATATGGGGCTAGTGGATGGGGTGAGAATTCCCCACAAATTCAAACCCCCGTGCTTCGAGAAATACAATGGAACCTCTTGTCCACGAACTCACCTGCAGTCTTTCCTGGGGAGACTTAAAGCTTATACCATGGATGAGAAGCTGTGGATGTTTTACTTCGAAGACAGTCTGACTGGGGCCTCAAGGGAGTGGTATTCACACTTGACCAGGGCTACCATTAGATGTTGGAAGGACTTAGCTGAAGCCTTCATCAGGCAGTATCAGTATAACCTGGACATGGCTCCTAACAGGACCCTCCTGATGGGGATATCCCAGTCTTCCAGAGAAAGCTTCAGAGAATATGCCCAAAGATGGAGACAGCTTGCTACTGCTGTCCAGCCACCCATGTCGGAAAGAGAAATGGCCGACATGTTCATGAATACTTTGCAAGGAACATATATTGATAGACTAGCTGCCTTTTCCTCTATCAGCTTTTCTGATGTCGTCATAGCTGGTGAAAGGATTGAAAGTCTATTAAAAATGGGCAAAATTTCTGATAATTGTGCAAGTTCATCCAGTAATCCCCGGAAGCCTTTCGTGGGACCCCGAAGGACCGGTGACACAAATGCCATTCATGCCAGCAGGGGCAGACCTCAGTATGTCCACAGATCAGTAGCAGCTGTCACTATTCCAGCTCCGATTCCTCAACAATCAGCATATCAACAACAGCAACAACCACAATATCAACAACAAGTTCAGTATCCTCCACAGAGAACCTACAACAACAACAATAGCAACCAACAACAGCGTCCATTCCAACAAAGACCATCACAGGCAAACAGGGTGATTGACCCTATCCCTATGCCTTACGCTGCCTTATTGCCACAACTCCTGAAGCTTAACTTGGTTGAGTTAAGGACGTTGGCACCACCAAATCCCCTTAATCTTCCAAGGAATTATGATGTCAACGCCAGGTGTGCTTTCCACTCCAATGCACCTGGTCACAACACTGAAAAATGCAGGGCCTTACAAATGAAAGTCCAAGATCTGGTGGATTCTAAAGCCCTCAACTTTGCACCTCCTCCGAATGTCAACAAAAATCCTATGCCTAATCATGGCGGGCCGAGGATTAATGCCATTGAGGAAGACAAACCATCTACCTTGATCACCAGTGTTGCACAAATTCGAACACCTTTGGTCGAAATTAAAGCTCAGCTTCTAGAGTGCCAAGTGTTCCCCGGGTGTGAGCTCAGTTGTGTGTATTACAACATTGCAGTCAACGGGTGTGAAAGGTTGAGAGACGGCATAGACAGTCTTATCAAGGATGGTATCCTTCAGATTTCAACAACGGCGCCTACAAATCCAGCAATCCCTTTAACAACAATTCCCGATTCTTCTACAACAGCAGCAACAATCATTCCTACCGATTCATCAATATCATCAGAAGTTACTCCGTCCATCACTTCAACAAATCAAATGTCAACAACCCTTTCTTCTACAACATCAGCATCCATTTATTCAGCAGAATCTTCTACAACACCAGCAAGGATTAATGAAGATGTCTCGACAGTTACAATCTACTATGACCCATCAGATGTTCCTCCCAGCAGCAATTTCCAACAACAAATCACGGCACCTCCTGCCAGATCGCCAGTCACAATTTACTATGATCCTCACACCGTCACAGTACCCTCCTCTGCAGCAGTCAGTCCAATTACCATTACGGTACCTGGACCCGTTCCTTATGAAAGCAGTAATGCCATACCTTGGCATTATGGCTCCGATCTCTACTACAACGGGGAGAAAATCACTCTGGATTCATCAACCTCTTCTCCACAAATTGATAATGTTGGGGGAGGCGGAGGCTTCACCAGAAGCGGACGCCTTTTTGCCTCACAAGTGCAAAGACCTAATGTCGAAGCAGAAGCTGCTGCCAAAGCAAAAGGAAAGAGTGTGATATCTGAAGAGCCAATTACCAAGGAAACTCAGAAGACATCTTTTGAACAAGACGTAGACGAGTTCATGAGAATCATAAAGAGGAGTGATTACAAGGTGGTGGATCAGCTTCACCAAACTCCCTCAAAAATCTCCATATTATCACTATTGATGTGTTCTGAAGCTCACAGGAACGCATTGTTGAAGGTCCTGCACGCAGCATACGTGCCAGAAGAGATTACCGTTAATCAGCTAGAAACTGTGGTGGCAAATGTCAACACCAGTCATGGACTGGGCTTTACCAATGCTGACTTAACAAATGAGGGACGTAACCATAACAAGGCTTTGCATATCACCTTGGAATGCAAGGGTGCTATGCTGTCTCATGTACTGGTGGACATTGGGTCATCACTCAATGTTCTACCAAAGAAAGCCTTAGTGAAGCTGGAATATGATGGCTTGGCACTACGTCCGAGTAATTTGGTGGTGAGAGCATTTGATGGCTCTAAAATATCAGTGCTTGGGGAGATTGATCTGCCTGTGATGATTGGCCCGCAGACTCTTAAAACTACCTTCTTTGTGATGGACATTCATCCGGCCTACAGCTGTTTGTTGGGTAGACCCTGGATCCATGCCGCTGGCACTGTTACGTCTACCCTTCACCAGAAGCTGAAATTCGAGTGGGAAGGCCAAATCATCACCATTTGTGGGGAGGAGGACATCTTTGTTAGCCAGCTGGCTACATATAAGTACATAGAAATGGATGGGGAGATCCATTAAACCATGAGCCAGGGGTTTGAGTCCCTAAACATTAATGAAGCATCTGCTGTACTGGGAACTTCCATAACATCGTACCAGCAAGCCCGGAAGGTTGTTGAGGAAGGTACCGCCCAAGGCTGGGGCAAGCTGTTGCTCGTGGAAAAGAAAGAAGACAGATTTGGGTTGGGTTACAAACCAACTCAACAAAATCAATCAGAGGCTGCAAAGGAGCCCAAGTTTGTCGGCGGGGGAATGCTCACCCAGATGCTGTAAACAATTTGGAAGACGAGGAGGAAAGCGACCGCAACCTGGAGAGCTAGATACGTCCAAGGATCCCGGGGAGCCAAGTCCTTAACTGGTCTTCCCAGGAAATTATAAGGGTTACTCCTGCAGAGTAATTATTATTTCCTGTATTTTAAAAACATGCATCAAGTCTTGCATCTTGCCCAAGATGTCAAGACTCATTTTGTAATCGGGCCATCTTGCAATTTTGTGTAAATGGATTAATCAATGAATATCAAACATCTTTTGCAAACGAGTCTCTTTTTTTTCCGCTCACTGTCTTTTCATTTTTCTTTTTCTAAACAAGATTAAAATTTATCACTAAAATAAACCAATCTAAACCTTTGCAGAAAGTGCCCTCCAGACTGCACCGACAACAACACTGCTATGACTTCGTATGACTTCGACAATCCAATCAATCAAGCTGATGAAGGGGTTGAAGAAGATTATGAGCTACCTGAAGAGCTAGCCAGGTTGTTAAGGCAAGAGGAGAAGGTTATCACTCCTCATCAGGAGGAGATTGAAACGGTTAATCTTGGTACAGAAGAAGAAGTGAAAGAAGTCAAGATCGGGGCCTGCTTACAAGATTCAGCGAAAAAGCAACTGATTGCCATGCTCCGAGAATATGTGAATGTTTTTGCTTGGTCTTATCAGGATATGCCAGGATTGGACACCGACATTGTCATGCACAAGCTGCCGCTGAAAGAAGATTGCCCACCAGTAAAACAGAAGTTGCGCCGTACTCGCCCAGATATGGCCATGAAGATAAAAGAAGAGGTACCAAAGAAATGGGACGCCGGTTTCCTTGCTGTGACTAGCTATCCGCCGTGGGTTGCTAATATTGTACCAGTGCCTAAGAAAGATGGCAAGGTGAGAATGTGTGTGGATTACCGGGACCTGAACAGAGCTAGCCCGAAGGATGACTTCCCATTACCTCACATTGATGTATTGGTCGACAATACGGCTCAGTTCTCGGTGTTCTCCTTCATGGATGGATTTTCAGGATACAATCAGATTAAAATGTCACCTGAAGACATGGAGAAGATAACTTTCATCACACCCTGGGGCACATTTTGTTACAAAGTGATGCCATTCGGACTGAAGAATGCTGGTGCTGCTTATCAACGGGCTATGGTAACATTATTCCATGACATGATCCATAAAGAAATTGAATGTTATGTGGATGACATGATTGCTAAGTCCCTCACAGAAGAAGACCACCTGGTGAATCTGTTAAAGTTATTCAAGCGTCTGAGGAAGTACCAGTTGAAGTTAAACCCCAACAAATGCACATTCGGGGTGCGATCCGGTAAGCTGCTGGGATTTATTGTAAGTGAAAAAGGGATTAAAGTTGACCCTGATAAAGTCAAAGCCTTTCAAGAAATGCCTGCACCGAAGACTGAAAAAGAAGTTCGGGGGTTTCTAGGTAGATTGAACTACATTTCAAGGTTCATATCTCACCTTACAGCAACCTGTGAGCCTTTGTTCAAGCTGTTAAGAAAAGAACAAACGGTCAGATGGAACGAAGACTGCCAGAAGGCTTTTGACAAAATCAAGGAATACTTACAAGAGCCTCCAATCCTTATGCCTCCAGTTGAAGGAAGACCTCTAATCATGTACTTGACAGTATTAGAAGAGTCAATGGGGTGTGTGCTGGGCCAGCATGACGAGTCTGGTCGAAAAGAGTATGCAATATACTACCTAAGCAAAAGGTTTACCGACTGTGAACAACGTTATTCACTGCTCGAGAAAACTTGTTGTGCTTTAGCGTGGGCTGCTCGCCGACTAAGGCAGTATATGTTGACCCACACCACTTTATTGATCTCAAAGATGGATCCAGTTAAGTACATATTTGAGAAGCCAACACTTATCGGACGGGTTGCAAGATGGCAAATGATCCTCACGGAATATTGACATTCAGTACACATCTCAAAAGGCCATCAAAGGCAGTGTATTGTCTGATTATCTTGCTGAGACCCCCATTGATGATTACCAGCCTATGAGATTTGACTTCCCTGATGAAGACATCATGTTCATAAAAGCAAAAGATCATGAAGAGCCTGTTCACACTGAAGGGCCTGACCCAGAAGAAGAATGGACTATGATGTTTGACGGGGCTGTTAATATGAATGGTCGTGGTGTTGGTGCAGTACTCATTACACTTAAAGGAGTTCACATGCCTTTCTCGGCAAAACTCACCTTTAACTGCACTAACAACGAAGCTGAATACGAAGCTTGTATTATGGGTCTTGAGGAAGCAATTGACCTCAGGATCAAGACTTTGACGGTATTCAGAGATTCAGCTCTGGTAATTAATCAAACCAACGGCAAATGGTACACGCATCAGGATCATCTGATACCTTACCGGGATTATACAAGGAGGTTGTTGACTTTCTTCACAACAGTCAAGCTTGAGTATATCCCACGAGACGAAAATCAGTTTGCAGATGCTCTGGCTACCATTTCGTCCATGATCAAAGTTCAAGCTGCCAACTTTGTGCCTCGAATTTCATTGTCCAGACTTGACAGACCAGCATACGTGTTCTCAGCAGATGTTGTCAAAGATGATAAGCCTGGGTTCCATGATATCAAATGCTTCTTGGAGGATCAAACATACCCACCTGGGGCGTCATCCAATGACAAGAAGACGTTAAGAAGGCTTGCTGGTAGTTTCTTCCTGAATACTGATTGTTCCTTGTACAAGAGAAACTTTGATATGGTACTTCTCAGATGTGTTGATAAGACAGAAGCTGACTTGTTGATGCACGAGGTGCACGAAGGATCTTTTGGTACCCATGCTGGAGGGCATGCCATGGCTAAAAAGTTGTTAAGATCAGGATACTACTAGATCACAATGGATGCAGACTGTTGTGCATATGCCAGAAAATGCCATCTTTCACTGGTTGTCATCTTTCACTCCTCTAAGAGTATAAACTGGTTGTCATCTTTCACTCCTCTAAGAGTCTAAACTGGTTGTCATCGTTTTTCTCATATTATGTCCTTGGGTGTGTTATTCCCCGTGTTTGAAAAGTTTGCATATTTGAGTGTTTTAGTCCTCATTATGTGTATCCTTAGGGTGTGTTATTCCCCATTGTCGAAAAAGCTTGCATATTTGAGTGTGTTACGCCTCATTATGCGTTTTCTCGGATGTGTTATTCCCTAGTTTTGTTTACGGTTTCATAGTTGAGTGTTTTAGTCCTCATTATGCGTATTCTTGGGTGTTTTAGTCCCCATTTTCGTAAATGTCTGCATACTGAGTGTTTTAGTCCTCATATGCATCTTTCAAAGTCTTGTTGTTGTCAACTTCTTACTTTTTGTTCAAGGTCTAATTTACTTGGCATTTGTCTGTCTCTTCAGAATTTCTTCATATACTTGTTGTGTCTTCTCATATATTACACCCTTTCTATCCGGTTGCTATTCCCGGATGTCCATAGTGAAGTCATCATTGATTTGATGTACTGTACCGAACCTTTTTTCCATCTCATTCCGTTCTTTTCCTGAATGTTGTGATTCACATTTTATCTGATTGCCATTCTCAGATGTTGTGATCACTTCCTATCCGATTGCTATTCCCGGATGTCCATAGTGAAGTCATCATTGATTTGATGTACTGTCCCGGACCTTTTTTCCATCTCATTCAGTTCTTTTCCTGAATGTTGGGATTCACATTTTATCTGATTGCCATTCTCAGATGTTGTGATCACTTCCTATCCGATTGCTATTCCCGGATGTCCATAGTGAAGTCATCATTGATTTGATGTACTGTCCCGGACCTTTTTTCCATCTCATTCAGTTCTTTTCCTGAATGTTGTGATTCACATTTTATCTGATTGCCATTCTCAGATGTTGTGATCACTTCCTATCCGATTGCTATTCCCGGATGTCCATAGTGAAGTCATCAGTGATTTGATGTACTGTCCCGGACCATTTTCCCATTTCATTCAGTTCTGTTCCTGAATGTTGTGCTTTGCATTTTATCTGACTGCCAGTCTCAGATGTTGTGATTGCATTCCTTCCGATTTCCATTCTCGGATTTTCATGTTGAAGTCATCATTGAGTTGATGTGCTTTCCCGAATTTTTTCCCATTTCATTCAGTGTTGTTCCTGAATGTTGAATTCACTTTTTATCTGATTGTTATTCTCAGATGTTGTGATTACCTTTTATCCGATGCCATTCTCGGATATTTCTATTAAAGTCAGTAATGTCATCTATGGATGCTTCTGATGAACTTTTTCGGACTTTTCTCACTTCATTCAGTGCCATTCCTGGATGTTGTGATGTTTTCTATCCAATTTTCATTCCTGGACATTTCCACCTCGGTTGAGCCATGTGTCAGTTTCTGGCATGTTGTTTTTCCTTGTTGGAGTTCGTTATGTTCCTTATCCCCAGTGTTCATTCCTTTTCTTGTGTCGCCTTGTCCCTCACGGATTTCTTTGCATTTCATTTGGTTACAGATACATTTCATATTATCTCATGATTTTCTCATATCATTTCATATGTTGTCACATTTTTTCTCTGCATTTCATATTTTTCTCATAACATCTCATGTGCCTTAGTATATTTCCTCTGCAGTTCATATACACTTCATATGCTTCATATCATTTCCATATCATTTCATATCGTTCGTTCATTTCATTTCATTCCAGTTTTTGGCATCTTAGGATCAAAAATTGGGTTTTTTGATATTTAAGTATCTTCCATCTTATCGAAACGAAGATTTCAATCTTCATTATCTCTGGATTGAAGAAACTTAAATAGGGGCATCTGTCAGACCCTAATTTTTGACCCTAAGATTTTTCGCGTCTCATCTGCATTTCGCATACAAACAAGATCACGTAATGGTTCATGTATCTTTTTCAGATGCAGGTCTATGCCTTGCAGAGGATCACCTTGTTTAATTTCTGTTATCTGTTCATATTCACTAACTTCTAACCAAAATACAAAAAATATATGTTGCAGTTGCTTCTTCTTCTTTTGTGTTACAGGATTTCAAAGACAGGACTGTGATTCCAATTCAGACGTGTTTGTTCAGTCACAATTCGATTCAGATGGATGTTTGACCTAATTTTGGTCAAACTATCAAAAGAGTGTTTCGACTGCAAGTTGTGTGTGCCAGCGGTCTATTTCTCAGACTGTGCGTATTCAAAAGTTCAAAAACTGTGTTATGTGCGAATTCATCGGTTATCAGACGGTGGATTGTGAGAAGTTTGGTTCAGTTTGTCTTGGTTGAGGGTTTATCAGTTCATTAGTGGTTTGTTTGTGGATCTTATTCTCCTCCAATAATCAGGACAATGTTCAGACTAATTTCAAATGATTGTGGTATAAGTGGCAAGTTGTGCAGTTGATTCATTAGAGGCTGTTTCTCATCAGTGGCCTGTGAAGGAATATCAAAAGATGGTTGTGACTTAATTGGCAAATTATTCAGTGGTTGTATTCATTCATCAGATGACTTGTGGAAAAAAGTTTGAGATTTGGTTTTGGGCTTAAGACTAGATTTCATTTCCTTTAAATCCATTTCGATCCATTTTCTTAACCATTTCCAATATCCACTTATTTTCAATTTTTATTACTTTCATTATTATCCATTCTTTTATTTTAGAAGTTTAATGTCCATTTCACCATTCTAAATATTCAATTCAAATCATTTTATTCAAAAATCCCTATTACTAGTAAAGCCCATGTACTTTCTTAATTTCTATAAACAAATATTACAAAAAAGGAAAGATAGCCATCTATTTCAACACAAGCATCACGCGCAAGTCACGAACTAAGCTTCTACAATCCGAAGCCTGCAGCCACGGTACAGCGAACAAAAGTAAACAACTAATATCATTTCAGCCTTCATCCAATTGCCAAGCCGTATTCCACTGTTAGCACTCCAGCTCAAGTATTTCTTCCAAGCCTCAGCTCCGTACGCATTCAACACTTCAAGCCACCAGCTTCATTAAAACACACGCTTTATCCGCATCACACCTGAAAAATAAGCCAGCATCAAAACGCAATTGATTCAAACACGAAACGCAAGAAATAGAAGAGCACGATAAATGCACAGCCCAAAACGCAGTGGATGAGAGCATGAAACGCACACTTTCGAAAATGAATTTCAACTCAAAAATCTCACATCTCCTTCTATTTAAACAGACTCACCTCTCCTTCCATCCTCAAGCTTGATAGCCTTACCAAAACCCTGTTGAAATTAAACTGCAAGCTTCAATTGAAATTATTTTCGGTTCATCCATTTCAAATCCATTCCCAATTTCTTCAATCTAATCCTCTCTAAATCCTTCAATCAATCTCAAAAAAGCTTCAACTTAGATTTTCTTCCAAAACTTTTCTTCGATTCATTCACCATCTCATAAACTTTTCTCATCAATCAATCGAACCAATAAAAGCTCCGCTTCGAAACCGGAAAGAAAAGAAGTGAGAAGAAGGTATTGAGAGGCACACGGTGTTGATGTTTATGATTGTTTGATGTTGTGCGAGTTTGGAAACGGATTTAGGGTTCATTAGCGGCGATTTTCTTCTTTGATTGGGAGAACAGGGCGCCGCATCAAGAAGCGGAAGAATGTGTTCCGTTCCTCTGTGTGATTTTTCTTGGCAATATATTTGTTTATTTTATTTAGAAGATGCTGAGTGTGTTTTGAATTTTAGGTTTAGATTTCAATGGATATCAGTACATCCTAGTGCATCACTTCTTTCCTTTTTTTTAAAAAAAACCGAGTTTTCATTTAAAAGGTTTTCATGAGCTAGTAGTTTGGGCCTTGTGCCATTTAGACCGATTCTTATTACCACCACCAACTCTCTGCTTGCGCCTCTCCCCCTCCATTATTCTTTCTTTCTTTTTTTTTAGTTTATTTTAATAAGTTTAGTTTAATTTTCATCTTAGAAAATGTTTTAAAAAAAGGGGTTTATAAAAGAACTTTAAAAAATATGTTAGAGAGAATTTTAGAAATAATTTTTAGAAAAGAAATGTTAGAAAATTTTTATAAATATTTCAATTTCTTTTTTATGGATTTATTTTAGATCCATTTATTCTTCATCTTTTTTTTCTTTTTGGTCGATGACAATCTTCCGATTCGGGATTGTTGATTTCCGATTAAGTTTAATCTTCATTATTTCAAATCTATGGATGAATGATCATTTGGATCATTCTCCATACTTTGAGATCGTGATAGGTTGCTTTTCGAGAAATTCAACGATAATCTCGATTAAGATTAGACCGTTCTCTTTCTTTTAGTGTGGCATGTTTTTCGGAGAACGATTCCTAATATTGTTTCTCTAACATGTATTAACACGAATATTTTCCACTTTAATTAGTGGTGGCCGGCCTCATTTGTAGGGTAATTACTCCGTAAATTACTCGGCGATTGCTTAACATAGACCTACATTGTCCCGATTCGGAATGCGATCCACTTGGATCCGGTTGCCTCGACTTTATTTTTCTTTTTCGTGGTTGTGCTTGATTAAGTTCATCATACCACTTTATATTGTAAATATTAATATTGTGAATATACTAACATTTATTTTAATCTCTCGCACCTTATCCTTTTATTTCAATCTCTTGTTCCCTATCCCTTTTATTATGCTTCTATATTCATTCATCATATTGCTTATTGTATATATTATCGTTGCTTGTTATTTTTCATTTGTCCATTTGGACACCAAAACACTAATAATGGATTAAACATCTAAAAAACGAGTGACTTTTTATTGCGGACTATGGTTACTATCCCTTGCTTCGGAGATTCGGACTTAGATTCTAGGATCATCCCTTTGCTCATTTGTTATGGATTGAAGACTTTGGTTCCGATTAAGTTTACTTGTTCATGAAGATGGAAATCCATTTGTTTCAAAGATGCTTGCCATTTGGTTTGATCATTTCTTCCTTAGCTTTTATTTTCAAGTCTTAGGATAGTCCCTTCATCTCTTCCCATCTTCTTCAATTTTCAAATCTTCTTCCTATTTTCAAAACTTTCTTTGTTTTCAAACTTCAAACATTTTTGCAATCAAACCTTGACTTCGGTCATGTGCCTTTACCTTTTCATTTCATTTCTTAAATAAATGCTAAACCACATAAGCATATCGAAACTTTCTTTTCTCAAAAACTTTAAAACATTCACAACTCATTCAATTGCTTTTGTGCCCTCGTGCACGTTTCTTTTAACCCTTTTTATGTTTAGATATGATTCATCCTTTCTAGCGGAATTATTCGCTAAAGGATGACGACTTATCTTTACATTTTAAAATCAATTCAACTCATTTGCTTTTTTGACAATTTGTACCACGAACTACGGGGTTTTGATCTCGCATTGCACTTTGTGGGTACGTAGGCATGAGACGTTCGTCTCTTCAAACACCAAAATCTTAAAAAAACATTCTTCTTCTCATCTCTTAAATCTTTTTTCAAGCAAACCAATTTCAGACTAAAAATGCAGTAAACATTTCAAAGGGTTCCCGTGGAGTACCACAGACAAGTCGGGTGCTTAAAACCTTCCCGATTTGTAACCAATCCCCGTACCCATTTTCTGTTCGATTCTTTGAGCTTTTTAGCTTTTGAGATTCGTTAAGGTTTTGTTCGTTCATTTTCCTTTTTCCATTTGGAAATAAATAAAAGTGCGGTGGCGACTCTGTGTATATTGAGTGAAGTTAATCAATAGCTTACACTCATGATTTTACCGCTACAGAAAAGTGGCGACTCTACTGGGGACTCAATCTCTAAGTGGATTCGGCCTACTTTGATTTGTTTACTATTTTAGTTTGATTTGCTTGTTACTTGGTTGTTCAGTTTTGGTGATTCTCTGTGAGATAGATCCTAACCCGGATCTGAGTTGGAACTTATGATAGGACGGCGATATTCGAAGCGATATGCGATGGAGTAGTCCAAAGCAATATCAATTTGATAATCTCCACTCGGTTAGGCTCTCTTGGACTATCAATGTCATGACGAGTAATCGTACGTGGCATTATTTTCCGACCTTGAGCTGATCATACTGAGGACCGTAGAACCCTTAACCAATCTAAGCCAATTTAGGAACGTAGTGCGGAAACTATCTGAGTGTAAACTTAAGGTGGTTGTCACGCGATACTACACTCGGACGAGGTCTATTTTAAGAATGTTATCGGTTGGGGAGTAATCCAACGTACCGATGATATTCTAAAGATGGCTGTTAACTCCGGGAACCTCTGTTAGCACCCTTCTGGTTTTTTGCAGGTACAATGAAGATAAACCTTAGTACATACTTGTTTGGGTTGGTGTTCTGTTACCATGACTTCATGCTCGTGATTCGAACCTTTGAACCTGTGTGTTTTGCGTGATCTTGTTTGTGCTTGTTGCATCTACATGCTCATCATGATCATTAACACAACCATTTTTCAAGGAAGACAATTCCGATTATTGCAAATATTGGAAAGAAGTAAAAATTCCATTTTGTCAAGACATTTCATGACAGTATTCTCGATGTTGATCATGTTTGCAATAATCGAGTTGTTTTTCTGAAAATGGAAGTGAACATTGCATATCATTGCATTCTCGCATATTCTTGCGTTCATCCGAGTTGTGTGGGAACTCATCCCGGTTGTTTCTTTCCTCAGTTGTCTGTTGATCCGTCAAGCTGACTCCTTACCACAGATACGGTACTAGAGCTGTTATCAGACGAAGAGCTATTAGATTGAGAATGGAACGCCAAGAACAGCATAATATGGAAGTTCGAATGGAAATTGATGAGTTGAAGGCCGGTATGACCAAGCTCACTGAAATGATGCAAGTTCTGATTGCTCGAGGTGAACCACCTCAAAGGACTGTTATCTCTGAAGTTTTGACTGCTGTTGTTGATTCTCCTGTTGTCCAACAACCAGCTTCTACTTGGCCAGAATATGGGTTACCTCCGGATTATGTGCCAGTTTCTGCAACTGCTCAAATGGGTGGTCCATCTGTTGTGCCAGGCTTTTCAGTTCCGACTTTTGCTGAACCTCAACCTGTTGTGCATGCTACTGCTCAGACTACTTATCAGAATTCTCCTTTCTTGTACCAAGCTCCTGGTCCACAAGCTGAAAGTCAGGGTGAACCTGGATATATGGATGAAGTTAGAGAACAATGCTTGACTCTTGAGAAGAGGGTAAGAGGTCTAGAAGGAAAAGATGTCTTTGGTTCTGCTGCAATTGACATGTGTTTGGTTTCCGACTTGGTTCTTCCTGATAAGTTCAAGGTTCCTGTATTTGAGAAATACAATGGTCACACTTGTCCAAAGATTCATCTGCTGATGTATTGTCGCAAGATGGCTGCATATGCTAAAGATGACAATTTGCTTATTCACTGTTTTCAAGATAGTTTGAGTGGTGCTTCCATGAAATGGTATGTTGGACTTGAGAAGAGTCACATTCGAAGCTGGAAAGATTTATCAGATGCTTTTGTAAGACAGTATAAGTACAATCTGGACATGGCGCCTGATCGTCGTCAACTTCAAAACATGTCACAGAAAGAGAAAGAATCGTTCAAAGAGTATGCTCAGCGTTGGAGAGAGTTAGATGCTCAAGTGGAACCACCTTTGCCTGAAAAGGAATTAACTGGTTTGTTCATGGACACTCTTCAACCGTTCTTTTGGGAGAAAATGGTAGGAAGTGTTTCATCTGGTTTTTCTGATCTAGTCACTATTGGAGAAAGGCTAGAGGAAGGTATCAAGTAGGGTAAGATTACCAATTCTGAAGCTCCTAATGCTGCAAGAAAATCTTTTGGGAATCCTCACAAGAGAAAAGATGGTGATGCTTATGCTGTTTCAACTGAGAGGAGGCCTTATCACCCGCAACAACGATATGTTCAACCATACGTAGCTGCAGTTGCTCCTGTTGTCAAAACTCAACCTGCTCAAACTCAAGCTCAAGGTCAAGCTCGACCAGCTCAAGCTCAAGTTCAGATTCGAGCTCAAGCTCAGGTTCCTCTTCCTGCTGCTGGACAAAATCAGTATCGCAATAGGCCAAACTTTGATCCTATTCCGGTGTCTTATACTGAATTGTTTCCTTCTTTGATTGCGAAAGGTTTAATTACTACTAGGCCTCCGCCTCCTGTTCCAAATCCTCTGCCGGTTGGTTATAGATCGGATCTCCGCTGTGAGTTTCATCAAGGTGGAACTGGTCATGACTTAGAGCATTGCTTTGCACTGAAGGCTAAAGTGCAGGAACTTATCAGGAACAACATCCTTTACTTTAATGACATTAATCCCAATGTTATCAACAATCCTTTGTCGAATCATGGGAAGTGAATCTTCAAGAAGACTTCAATTGTCAAATTTTCTTCAAGGCCAGAATATCAGACGGGACAGCTCATCCTTGTTGTTGATTGATCACTAGGCCATTGTTTCTTTATGTTTGCAATTTTCTTCAATCATATTAAGATGTTTGCTTTTAAGCTTGTTTGTACTTTCATGTTGATTTTAATGAAATGAGCATTGCTTTGTTTTGATTCAATTTCATTCACTATTTGCATCTTTATGCTTTACATTTCAAATTAATTTATCTTTTCTCAAAGTTTTTACAATGATTGGGGGGAGGATGATGAAAACGAGATACCCATAACTGTTGATTGGTATGCTTTCAATTGAGACTTGGTTGATGATATACAGGCATTGTTTCAAATCCTAAACACTGGAGAAATAAGGAAGTTAATCCTTTGTCAACCCCTTTGAGCCCTGAAGTTGGAGTTTCTTTCTATTTGAAAAAACCCTCATTTTTAACCCGGGGATGGGTAGTTTTCAATTAAGTCGAATGTGCATTCAAGTACAAGAGAATCATTCAAGACACCTTTCAAATAAAGGTTGCAATCTCAAGTTTTCCTTCACACACATCAAGAAGTGTTGAAGATATTTCTCAATTCAAAAGCCAATGATGGTTCATCTTAATCATTAAGCCATGCAGTCATTATCTTTTCAAAAAAAAATGATATTGAAAAATTATTTAAAAAAATTAAAGCCCGCTAAGTGAAAACCTATGAAGGAGACTTAGGCAAAAAAACTAGGGGCATCCCGCTGACTGTAAGTTCAAATAACACAGTTCAGGCAAAAGTTAGGGATAATAAAAGAAATATTTGTCAAGAGGTCATCAAAATCCTCAGCAAAAAGCAAGTTGAGTTGACTAAAGTCCTCACTGGAAATAACAAAAGGAAGAGATGACTGCTATCTTCAAAATCTTTGGCTTATGAACTATTTTCATCTGTGCAATCCCAAAAGTCTTGGAACTTGAATGCATAGGCTGAATTAATTGAATATAGGACTGGAGTTCATCACGAAGTTGGGTTAGGTACAAAAAACTTTGAGCCTATATCCTTTGTTTCATAAACCGTGAACCAGACCACGTTATAACCTTCAAAAGTCCTAATTGAATCCAAGTTTCTTTTGAAAAGCATATTACAACGAGGTTGCGTAAACTGACTCCCAAGTTCTTTACCAATCATTTGTTTTCTTGCTGTTGCTTTATCTTTAATGTTGTCTCAACCGCCGTGTTTTGGCAAGTTTTCATTTACTTTACATCAATAAATTCCAAAAAATGATTCTTGATTTCAAACTTTGCATTGAATTTTGCATTAAAATTACCAGGTTTGTACAAACATTTTTATTTGCAAATATACTTTCCTCATCAAGGAATTTTCAAACAGTAAGAAACTTGGTCGGTGATCTTATCAGGGGCAAGTTTTTCTCAGTTCCTTTTGTTTCAAGAGTTGTTGCTCAGTGCAAGTTGTTCTCAAATTTGGTTAGTCAGAAGATTATCTGCAAGATACGTGTTGGGTTATTTTCTCAAGGGCTGAGGCTATGACCAGTTTACTTTTCTCAACATTTTCTCAAGGGCTGAAGCTATGATCAGTTTATTCTCTCAACATTCATTTCAGGAACTGAATCCATGATCAGTTTATTTCTTTTCAACAGTTATCTCAAAGACATGATTATTTTCTCAACAGTCATTTCAAGAACTGGATCCATGAACAGTTTATTTTTCTCAGCAGTTATTTCAAAGATCTGATTATTTTCTCCAGCAGTAACCAGGAACTGAATCAATTATCAGTTTGCTTTCATCAATCATTGAACTTGGGGCAAATTTTTCTTCAAGAATCCCCAAACAGTTTTGCATGATTTCTCTCAAAAGGTTTTCAATTTGATACAGTTTACTGGTGTGACAGAGATTTGTACAGCAGTAGCATTTCTAATATTCGAGCAGAATGGCAATGACTTCTGTGATGAGGAATTAGTCTTTCATCTTTTGCACTCCTCTAAGAGTATAAACTGGTTGTCATCTTGCACTCCTCTAAGAGTATAAACTGGTTGTCATCTTTCACTCCTCTAAGAGTATAAACTGGTTGTCATCTTTCACTCCTCTAAGAGTATAAACTGGTTGTCATCTTTCACTCCTCTAAGAGTCTAAACTGGTTGTCATCGTTTTTCTCATATTATGTCCTTGGGTGTGTTATTCCCCGTGTTTGAAAAGTTTGCATATTTGAGTGTTTTAGTCCTCATTATGTGTATCCTTAGGGTGTGTTATTCCCCATTGTCGAAAAAGCTTGCATATTTGAGTGTGTTACGCCTCATTATGCGTTTTCTCGGATGTGTTATTCCCTAGTTTTGTTTACGGTTTCATAGTTGAGTGTTTTAGTCCTCATTATGCGTATTCTTGGGTGTTTTAGTCCCCATTTTCGTAAATGTCTGCATACTGAGTGTTTTAGTCCTCATATGCATCTTTCAAAGTCTTGTTGTTGTCAACTTCTTACTTTTTGTTCAAGGTCTAATTTACTTGGCATTTGTCTGTCTCTTCAGAATTTCTTCATATACTTGTTGTGTCTTCTCATATATTACACCCTTTCTATCCGGTTGCTATTCCCGGATGTCCATAGTGAAGTCATCATTGATTTGATGTACTGTACCGAACCTTTTTTCCATCTCATTCCGTTCTTTTCCTGAATGTTGTGATTCACATTTTATCTGATTGCCATTCTCAGATGTTGTGATCACTTCCTATCCGATTGCTATTCCCGGATGTCCATAGTGAAGTCATCATTGATTTGATGTACTGTCCCGGACCTTTTTTCCATCTCATTCAGTTCTTTTCCTGAATGTTGGGATTCACATTTTATCTGATTGCCATTCTCAGATGTTGTGATCACTTCCTATCCGATTGCTATTCCCGGATGTCCATAGTGAAGTCATCATTGATTTGATGTACTGTCCCGGACCTTTTTTCCATCTCATTCAGTTCTTTTCCTGAATGTTGTGATTCACATTTTATCTGATTGCCATTCTCAGATGTTGTGATCACTTCCTATCCGATTGCTATTCCCGGATGTCCATAGTGAAGTCATCAGTGATTTGATGTACTGTCCCGGACCATTTTCCCATTTCATTCAGTTCTGTTCCTGAATGTTGTGCTTTGCATTTTATCTGACTGCCAGTCTCAGATGTTGTGATTGCATTCCTTCCGATTTCCATTCTCGGATTTTCATGTTGAAGTCATCATTGAGTTGATGTGCTTTCCCGAATTTTTTCCCATTTCATTCAGTGTTGTTCCTGAATGTTGAATTCACTTTTTATCTGATTGTTATTCTCAGATGTTGTGATTACCTTTTATCCGATGCCATTCTCGGATATTTCTATTAAAGTCAGTAATGTCATCTATGGATGCTTCTGATGAACTTTTTCGGACTTTTCTCACTTCATTCAGTGCCATTCCTGGATGTTGTGATGTTTTCTATCCAATTTTCATTCCTGGACATTTCCACCTCGGTTGAGCCATGTGTCAGTTTCTGGCATGTTGTTTTTCCTTGTTGGAGTTCGTTATGTTCCTTATCCCCAGTGTTCATTCCTTTTCTTGTGTCGCCTTGTCCCTCACAGATTTCTTTGCATTTCATTTGGTTACAGATACATTTCATATTATCTCATGATTTTCTCATATCATTTCATATGTTGTCACATTTTTTCTCTGCATTTCATATTTTTCTCATAACATCTCATGTGCCTTAGTATATTTCCTCTGCAGTTCATATACACTTCATATGCTTCATATCATTTCCATATCATTTCATATCGTTCGTTCATTTCATTTCATTCCAGTTTTTGGCATCTTAGGATCAAAAATTGGGTTTTTTGATATTTAAGTATCTTCCATCTTATCGAAACGAAGATTTCAATCTTCATTATCTCTGGATTGAAGAAACTTAAATAGGGGCATCTGTCAGACCCTAATTTTTGACCCTAAGATTTTTCGCGTCTCATCTGCATTTCGCATACAAACAAGATCACGTAATGGTTCATGTATCTTTTTCAGATGCAGGTCTATGCCTTGCAGAGGATCACCTTGTTTAATTTCTGTTATCTGTTCATATTCACTAACTTCTAACCAAAATACAAAAAATATATGTTGCAGTTGCTTCTTCTTCTTCTGTGTTACAGGATTTCAAAGACAGGACTGTGATTCCAATTCAGATGTGTTTGTTCAGTCACAATTCGATTCAGATGGATGTTTGACCTAATTTTGGTCAAACTATCAAAAGAGTGTTTCGACTGCAAGTTGTGTGTGCCAGCGGTCTATTTCTCAGACTGTGCGTATTCAAAAGTTCAAAAACTGTGTTATGTGCGAAGTCATCGGTTATCAGACGGTGGATTGTGAGAAGTTTGGTTCAGTTTGTCTTGGTTGAGGGTTTATCAGTTCATCAGTGGTTTGTTTGTGGATCTTATTCTCCTCCAATAATCAGGACAATGTTCAGACTAATTTCAAATGATTGTGGTATAAGTGGCAAGTTGTGCAGTTGATTCATTAGAGGCTGTTTCTCATCAGTGGCCTGTGAAGGAATATCAAAAGATGGTTGTGACTTAATTGGCAAATTATTCAGTGGTTGTATTCATTCATCAGATGACTTGTGGAAAAAAGTTTGAGATTTGGTTTTGGGCTTAAGACTAGATTTCATTTCCTTTAAATCCATTTCGATCCATTTTCTTAACCATTTCCAATATCCACTTATTTTCAATTTTTATTACTTTCATTATTATCCATTCTTTTATTTTAGAAGTTTAATGTCCATTTCACCATTCTAAATATTCAATTCAAATCATTTTATTCAAAAATCCCTATTACTAGTAAAGCCCATGTACTTTCTTAATTTCTATAAACAAATATTACAAAAAAGGAAAGATAGCCATCTATTTCAACACAAGCATCACGCGCAAGTCACGAACTAAGCTTCTACAATCCGAAGCCTGCAGCCACGGTACAGCGAACAAAAGTAAACAGCTAATATCATTTCAGCCTTCATCCAATTGCCAAGCCGTATTCCACTGTTAGCACTCCAGCTCAAGTATTTCTTCCAAGCCTCAGCTCCGTACGCATTCAACACTTCAAGCCACCAGCTTCATTAAAACACACGCTTTATCCGCATCACACCTGAAAAATAAGCCAGCATCAAAACGCAATTGATTCAAACACGAAACGCAAGAAATAGAAGAGCACGATAAATGCACAGCCCAAAACGCAGTGGATGAGAGCATGAAACGCACACTTTCGAAAATGAATTTCAACTCAAAAATCTCACATCTCCTTCTATTTAAACAGACTCACCTCTCCTTCCATCCTCAAGCTTGATAGCCTTACCAAAACCCTGTTGAAATTAAACTGCAAGCTTCAATTGAAATTATTTTCGGTTCATCCATTTCAAATCCATTCCCAATTTCTTCAATCTAATCCTCTCTAAATCCTTCAATCAATCTCAAAAAAGCTTCAACTTAGATTTTCTTCCAAAACTTTTCTTCGATTCATTCACCATCTCATAAACTTTTCTCATCAATCAATCGAACCAATAAAAGCTCCGCTTCGAAACCGGAAAGAAAAGAAGTGAGAAGAAGGTATTGAGAGGCACACGGTGTTGATGTTTATGATTGTTTGATGTTGTGCGAGTTTGGAAACGGATTTAGGGTTCATTAGCGGCGATTTTCTTCTTTGATTGGGAGAACAGGGCGCCGCATCAAGAAGAGGAAGAATGTGTTCCGTTCCTCTGTGTGATTTTTCTTGGCAATATATTTGTTTATTTTATTTAGAAGATGCTGAGTGTGTTTTGAATTTTAGGTTTAGATTTCAATGGATATCAGTACATCCTAGCGCATCACTTCTTTCCTTTTTTTTTTTAAAACTGAGTTTTCATTTAAAAGGTTTTCATGAGCTAGTAGTTTGGGCCTTGTGCCATTTAGACCGATTCTTATTACCACCACCAACTCTCTGCTTGCGCCTCTCCCCCTCCATTATTCTTTCTTTCTTTTTTTTTAGTTTATTTTAATAAGTTTAGTTTAATTTTCATCTTAGAAAATGTTTTAAAAAAAGGGGTTTATAAAAGAACTTTAAAAAATATGTTAGAGAGAATTTTAGAAATAATTTTTAGAAAAGAAATGTTAGAAAATTTTTATAAATATTTCAATTTCTTTTTTATGGATTTATTTTAGATCCATTTATTCTTCATCTTTTTTTTCTTTTTGGTCGATGACAATCTTCCGATTCGGGATTGTTGATTTCCGATTAAGTTTAATCTTCATTATTTCAAATCTATGGATGAATGATCATTTGGATCATTCTCCATACATTGAGATCGTGATAGGTTGCTTTTCGAGAAATTCAACGATAATCTCGATTAAGATTAGACCGTTCTCTTTCTTTTAGTGTGGCATGTTTTCGGAGAACGATTCCTAATATCGTTTCTCTAACATGTATTAACACGAATATTTTCCACTTTAATTAGTGGTGGCCGGCCTCATTTGTAGGGTAATTACTCCGTAAATTACTCGGCGATTGCTTAACATAGACCTACATTGTCCCCATTCGGAATGCGATCCACTTGGATCCGGTTGCCTCGACTTTATTTTTCTTTTTCGTGGTTGTGCTTGATTAAGTTCATCATACCACTTTATATTGTAAATATTAATATTGTGAATATACTAACATTTATTTTAATCTCTCTCACCTTATCCTTTTATTTCAATCTCTTGTTCCCTATCCCTTTTATTATGCTTCTATATTCATTCATCATATTGCTTATTGTATATATTATCGTTGCTTGTTATTTTTCATTTGTCCATTTGGACACCAAAACACTAATAATGGATTAAACATCTAAAAAACGAGTGACTTTTTATTGCGGACTATGGTTACTATCCCTTGCTTCGGAGATTCGGACTTAGATTCTAGGATCATCCCTTTGCTCATTTGTTATGGATTGAAGACTTTGGTTCCGATTAAGTTTACTTGTTCATGAAGATGGAAATCCATTTGTTTCAAAGATGCTTGCCATTTGGTTTGATCATTTCTTCCTTAGCTTTTATTTTCAAGTCTTAGGATAGTCCCTTCATCTCTTCCCATCTTCTTCAATTTTCAAATCTTCTTCCTATTTTCAAAACTTTCTTTGTTTTCAAACTTCAAACATTTTTGCAATCAAACCTTGACTTCGGTCATGTGCTTTTACCTTTTCATTTCATTTCTTAAATAAATGCTAAACCACATAAGCATATCGAAACTTTCTTTTCTCAAAAACTTTAAAACATTCACAACTCATTCAATTGCTTTTGTGCCCTCGTGCACGTTTCTTTTAACCCTTTTTATGTTTAGATATGATTCATCCTTTCTAGCGGAATTATTCGCTAAAGGATGACGACTTATCTTTACATTTTAAAATCAATTCAACTCATTTGCTTTTTTGACAATTTGTACCACGAACTACGGGGTTTTGATCTCGCATTGCACTTTGTGGGTACGTAGGCATGAGACGTTCGTCTCTTCAAACACCAAAATCTTAAAAAAACATTCTTCTTCTCATCTCTTAAATCTTTTTTCAAGCAAACCAATTTCAGACTAAAAATGCAGTAAACATTTCAAAGGGTTCCTGTGGAGTACCACGGATAAGTCGGGTGCTTAAAACCTTCCTGATTTGTAACCAATCCCCGTACCCATTTTCTGTTCGATTCTTTGAGCTTTTTAGCTTTTGAGATTCGTTAAGGTTTTGTTCGTTCATTTTCCTTTTTCCATTTGGAAATAAATAAAAGTGCGGTGGCGACTCTGTGTATATTGAGTGAAGTTAATCAATAGCTTACACTCATGATTTTACCGCTACAACGTTGTTGAGGCAGCTAACAACAATATCAAGAAGATTGTGCAGAAGATGGTAGTTACCTACAAAGATTGGCATGAAATGCTACCATTTGCCTTGCATGGGTACCGTACGTCAATCAGAACATCCACCGGGACAACACCGTATCAGCTTGTGTATGGTATGGAGGCAGTCCTACCTGTTGAAGTTGAATTACCCTCCCTGCGGGTACTGATGGATGTTAAGTTGAATGAAGTAGAGTGGGTCCGATCCCGATACGAACAACTAAGTCTGATTAAAGAGAAGAGATTGGCTGCAATTTGTCATGGGCAGCTGTATTAGAAAAGAATGAAGAAAGCCTTCGATCAGAAAGTCAGGCTGCGAGAGTACCAAGTAGGAGATCTTGTGCTGAAAAGACTCCTCCCTCCTCATACAGACCACAGAGGCAAGTGGACTCCGAATTATGATGGGCCGTTCATAGTAAAGAAAGTTTTCTCTGGTGGAGCACTGATGCTCAGTACTATGGATGGTGAAGACTTCCTGTCCCCTGTGAATTCAGATGCAGTTAAAAAATACTTCGCATAAATGACCCGCTGGACATAAAAACAGAATGTAAGTCCAGGAAAAAATAGGGCATCCCGGCGAGTCAAAAACAGAATAAAAGACTCGGGCAAAAATAAGGGAAAATAAAATAAAAAATGTACACCCGCTGAGTTGAAAAGCCACATTGGACAACTCAGGCAAAAATGGGTATCCCGGTGGATTGAAAACCCGAAAGGGCGATCCACGCAAAATGAGGGAATAAGCGAACAACTGCATTCTGAATTCGTTTGTATCACTTACAACATGGTAATCTCCAAAGGGTTCGAGCTTCGGTCAGAATCAGCCTTCTTCAGAAAGCGGGATGAGAAGAACGTCAATGTCATACAAGTCATAGCAAAAGGGAAGCTCCTTGAAGCGTCATCAACATTGCCGCTGTCATTTGTTTCTCAATTTGTAACGATCTCCTCATTTCAGGGGATTCGTTTCTTTAACTGTATCTTGCAAATTCAGGGCGCATAAATTAATAAAATCAGATTTTCAGTCATATCTTGTCTTGTACATTTTATTTTTCATTTGCAAAATGCCCGATGTCCTTAAGATATTGATTGCATAAATACAGATGCTTCCCTTCTAAAAATACTTGCTTACAGGAAATATATTTTCTCCCGGGTGTGTCTAAACTCCTATGACGGAATCCAGTAAGGGATACCTCGGGGAACTCGTACGTTTCTTTGTCATACAGGATTGCAGGTGTTCAAAGCACAACATGGGGCATGAAAGCTTCTCCCCAGTAGGCTGCCAAATCATCATTTCCTCAACACACCTTCCAAACAGCACCAGAGATGCTTTCTCCCCATCAGAGTTGCCAGGCATCACTTCTCCAAAGCAGTACCAGAAGGTGCTCATATCCCCAGCTGAGTTGTCAAGTATCATCCTCAGCAGGATCCCCACAAAAATTTCTAGGAGGATCTTTCAGTGATCTTTCTTCTTCCCCAGCCGAGTGCTAGACAGGGAACCAGCCCCGCAGAGTTTCAACTTATATCCAGAAGAGCAACGCTTGAAGATCTCATGGCAGAACGACAAAAGCTTCTAAAGATCCCAGCTGGGTCCCTCATCACCAAGATAGGTTTACCAATGACCTACTTCCCCAAGCAGAGTCCGATATGCCAGATCTACCAATGATCTCATCCCCAGCTGGGATATCCACTTCAAGCAGATCAGCCAGAGATTTCCCCAGCAACGGGATCCGAATCCTGAATCAGTATCTTTGCATAATCATAGCATTCGCATCATATTTTCCCCACAAAACGTAGCATTCCGTCTAATACGGAGCATTACGGCAAAAATCAAACATATTGCATAATCATGAGCCATGTGTCGAACTGAACACTTGTAAATACTGAAAATCCATCAACAATATACAGAATATTTCCCAACTCCCCGGCAGAATATTAAAGAATTTCCCTTACAAATACAGATACATATATACACACTCCTTTTGGCACTCGTCCGTGTCATCATTCCCCGGTAAAGTCGCCCGAGCGTTCTCTACGAACATATACTTATATTACAGATGCTTCTTGACACTTGTCTGTGTCATATCCCAGCAGAAAGCGAAAGCGTCCCCTTTGCACTCACTACACAGATACATATATATACAATTCCTTGACACCCGTCCGTGTCACCCCCTCAACATAGTTGCCTGAACATTTGTAAGCAAATACTTGTTTATAATACACTTTTTCCGACACCCGTCCGTGTCGCACTCTCCCCAGCAAGTTGAACACTCGTCTGGGTCTCACTCATCACTTTTGACTCATACTGATACTCGTCCGTATCTTGTATATGCCAATTATATCCCCTCAGATTCGACACTCGTCCATGTTCTTTGTTAACTAGTTGGTACTCGTCCGTATCATCATCTCTGAACATGCGTCAACAATTGTTTCTACTGATACTCGTTCGTATCATAGTCTTAAGGATGTTCGTCCGCGTCTTTAATCTATACACCGTGTCAAGCACTTATATTTTCTTGAATTTAGACACTCGTCTGTGTCTACTATTCCCCAGAAGAGTCCCCAGCAAACCCCGATGATTTATTTCCTTTTCTATCTGACATCCGTCCTATGTCATGATACTTTCGGCAGCCATACCCTGCCAGGTGATCGTCCTTCACCTTTTTGATGATCGTCCTTCATCATTCCCAACGGAGTCTCTATTCATTAGAACCCCTTCCTATCCGACATTCGTCCTATGTCGTGATATTTTTAGCAGCCGTCCCCTGCTAGGTGATCGTCCTTCACCTTTTGATGATCGTCCTTCATCATTTTATCCGATGGCCTTCCCCATCGTTGATTTTGTTATCTGACATTCGTCCTATGTCATGATAAACCCTAAGAGCAGCCGTACCCTACTAGGTGATCGTCCTTCACCTCTTGATGATCGTCCTTCATCATGCTTATCTGATGGCCGTCCCCATCGTCGACCTTTTCATCCGACATTCGTCCTATGTCGTGATACTTTTGGCAACCGTACCTTGCCAGGTGATCGTCCTTCACCTTGGATGACCGTCCCTCATCCTTATCCCCAACAGAGCAGCCGTCCCCTGCTAGGTGATCGTCCTTCACCTTTGATGACCGTACTTCATCATTTAATTCATTTATTCTTTGAACTTGATGGTTGTCCCCATCATTCACTACTACCTTTAATCCCCAGAGGATCTTATTTCTTTATTTTGATGGTCGTCCCCATCATAATCTCTTATATCCCCAGCATGTCGGTCGTCCCCGTCATTGCTTTATCCCCAGTAGTCGTCCTCTGCTCGATGGTCGTCCTCCGTCGCCCGCAATTTATGATCATACTTTATTTTCTTTTACAATCTATATCCCTTTTCTTCTTCATTCTGTGAGTGCAAAGTTTGGACTGTCTTTGGTATTCAACCACAAGTTATCTTGTTTGCCTGTTAAGCCGTTGCTTACATCCTGCACAGCTAACTCATGCTTGAATAGGGGCAGTTGTAAACACCCCAAATTTTCCCTCACCCATTCACACCATGGCTTGTGATCTTTTCATTTGCATAAATTCAATCATAGCATCTCATACCACATTTTTAATTCACTGCATTGATTCAAAGTCATCTGCATCTAGGGTTTGTGATCTGAGCAATCCAAGAGCCATTTGAGACACTCCAAAGGTCTTCAATCATCTCAAAGGGGTCCATTTATGTTCAAGCATCATATTATGTCCCCACAAGGTCAAGGAAGTCAAAGAATCACAAGAACTGAGAAAGGCATGGAAGCAGAGCCAGGTTTAACTGCACAGATGACCTAGAATTAAGGTTTTGGTTTCAGAGGCCATAACTCCAAAATTTTTGGTCATTCTTATTTCTATTGGTCTCTATATGTTATGAGGATCATGCATATCAATTTTCATGTAGAAATTCAATGGGGAAGGCATCTGATCACAAGATGACTTCTTGAGCAAGTCAGTGCAAAATCAGGGCATCTGAGGCCCCCAATGACCCAACCAAAGGGTGTTCTCCATCATTTTGAATGTGTATGACCTTTATTTGATCATATAAGATGTTAGAAGTTCACAAAAATTGAATAATTTCAAGCCATTTGCAAATTTGCCTTTTTGGGAAAGTGACTTATAATGTAAACTTGCCATTTTGGGAAAGTTTTTCAACCTCCTCTTTTTGATTCAAAAATGCTTCAAATGAAAAATCTTTGGTCATGAAAGTTGTAGAATGGATCCTCCCATTTTCAAAAAGTACAAGAACTCATTCTAATTCATTTTGGATCAAAAGTTATGGCTTGTCAAAGTTGGCAAAAATCACATAATTTCATGTTTTACACCAAAGAGGCATTTTGCAAAATGGTATGATAAGGCATTCTAAAGGCTTCAAATGTGCACAAACACTTCACAACATGCTCATGTGACCTCTAAAGATCAGAATTGGCCCAAGAATTATGCATTTTGGTGCCTGGAACTTAAAGAATTTCCAAAAGGGCCAAAGTTGGACAAATTTGCAAAATCACCCATAAGCTTCAATCCACTTGCTGCATTGCCTCAATCTTATTTCCATGGTTCTCCTTGATCACAGCAGCACAAGACATGCCCTTGTCCTTGGCCTGCCATGACCCATACCTCAAAGGACACCTAACATTGACTTTTGGCAAAATGGACCATACCAATCAGCATAGGCCACACCAACTCCACAGACCTATCACAGTGTGATAAGTGGACCAAAAGAAACTCAAAGCAACACACAACACAAGCTGAAACCCCTTATAACTCAGCATTCATCAAAATCCTCTCATATGGATTTTCTTTCGAAACTCAATACACAAGCCTAAAATCTCAAAACAAACTTCACAAAATCACTCAACATGATCCTCTGATCATTTCCCAACCATCAATTTGCCCTGAAAAGCCCAAAAACAGAAATACGATTTTTCACTCCCCTTGGTCAGAACTTCATCAATCTCAAAAACCAGCCACAATACATTCCAACTAAGCCTCAAAGCATCTTCAGGGAGATCAATGGAGGGACTTTGAAGCAAGGAACTGGCCTGAAAGCTCCAAAAGCAAAAGCTCCATCTCAGGTATCCTCTTGAAACTTTTTTCCAGAAATTGTTTCTTTGGTTATAGAATGATAAAGCACGTTCCACTGGTCACAATGAACCTTGAATGATGAAAAATGGTTGAGTATTGAGGATGTATGAGTGTTCTGAAATTCTGTTCAGTTTTTGATTTCTTGTTCGAATCATGTTGTTGATGAAAAATAAATGAAATTTGATGTTTGATCTTGGATCTTGGATCTTTCCCATCTTCAACAAGGACTAAACCCTCTCTCCAGCGATTACAATGTCATTGAATTTGGTGGCAGAACTGGACGCCAATCTTTCAAGAAACACACCTTGAAAAGTCCCCATAAACATGTCAGCCATCTCGTTCTCAAGCAACGGTGGTTGCACTCTGGCAGCAAGTTGACGCCACCTCTGAGCATATTCTTTGAATCCCTTCTTAGCAGTATGAGACATGTGCTGCAATTGAGTTCGATTTGGAGCCATGTCCAAATTATATTGATATTGTCTCACAAAAGCTTCTGCTAGGTCTCTCCAGCTCTTTATGTTGACTCTACTAAGCTTCATATACCATTCCAGAGAAGCCCCAACCAAGCTGTCTTGGAAATAGTACATCCAGAGTTTTTCATCATCGGTGTGAGCAGCGATCCTTCCTACGAAGGACTAAAGATGGGTCTTTCGGCATGCAGTGCCATTGTATTTCTCAAAAGTTGGAACTTTGAACTTGTAAGGGATTATGACCCCTGGAACCAAGCCCAAGTCTGTTATGTCAAATCCCAAGGAGCTCTGGGATTGAATCACTTTGATTTGTTCTTCCATTTCCTCAAACCTCTTGTTCATCTCAGCCCCCTGACCTTCAGCTTCGTCCAGCAGAGTGAACTGTTCATCCTGGTTATCCATTTGAATATTGTTCAGCCCATCATTGATTATAGTAACCCCTGGCTGTGTTACAGGGACTTCCACTTGACGTGCGCCCGCACCGGTACGATTACCATCAGCAGCAGTGTTGTTCCTGGCTTGACCATTTTCTATCATCTCTCGCAGATGCTCTTGATTCTGACCCATGACTGCCATCAGAGTCATAAAGTTGTCCATCCTTAGCCTCAAATCAGCTAAGTCAGCTTGCATCTGGTCCATGATTCTCTCTTTGTTGATCTTTGTTTGATATCTGTGTGCGACTGGTTGTTCCCGAACTTTCCGGGGAGCTATAGTGCCTGAAACACAAGAGACGTTAGAAACTGTAGAACTACCTGCAAAACAAACAAACAGGTTATATGCAATGCAATGTAACTGCTCATGTTCCCAATTTTTAAGCATTCGCATGCCCCTGTTCTGGCATATACTCCAGACAGTCACTTTGAGGATTAACTTTCTCTTTGATGAGTGTTCAGACATTAGCAGTATCAGACAAATGAATCTTGCACATTCAGAAATGATAATTTGCACATTAACATTGTATATCATGGACAAACCACTGCCGGCCAAGTGTCAGAATACAAACAGAAATATTCCCCGAAGGGTTACAAGCCAGTACATGAATAAAAGACAAAATACCAAATAAGCAAGACTCCTACAACAAGTCTGTAGGTAGTCTTAAAGATAAACTAAACTAAGGACCCAGGCTCTGCCACCTCTGCTCTACTCTTCTTGACACCCGCTCTCAGCTTGAGCTCTTCGATCTCTTTCCTTGCTTCCTCCAGGGCTAACTGACTTTGTGCTAGTTGCTGAGTCTTTTCCCTCCGAATGGTGTGGACTTGCTCCACCTCTTCCTTCTTGAAGGCCATTTGCACTTCAAAGAACTTTCCTTTCTCTTTGAACTTCTTCTTCTCTTCCTCCCTTTGGCCTTGCAACCAAACAATGGATTGTCGAGCTTCCTTTAGAGTCTTCAAAGTCTTTTTGCGTTCAGCTTCTCTCTTTGCCTCCATTAGAACCAACCTGTGAAAGTGGGATTCCCTTCCAGCAAAGTCTTTCTCTTTAGCTTCCAAGGAGGCTTGAATCTTCTGCAGCTTACCTTCTGCTTCATTCTTGGCCCTATTGGCAAGATGGTACATGCTTAGCATTTCAGCATTCTCCACTCTAACTTCATGCAGCTGAGCTTCCAATTTCTTGTACTCTTCAAGGGAAACAATACTACTCTGACTTGGAACTTCTCTGGGATAAAGTGGAGCTTCAACTGAGAAAGGCATGAGAACTTCTTCTACATATATTTGCAACCATGCAGCAAATGGTGGGTACATCTTGGGATCAACTCTACCAAAGTCTTTCTTACCCTTTCTTATGCTGTGAGCCCAGGCTTGGACTGCTTGCAATACTAACTCCTTGTTTCCTTCCACGGGAAAGTACAAAGACTCAGCAAACTCTTCCATATGTGGTGGATCTTTCAAAGGGTAGCCAAACTGTTTCCTGGCTAGTGTTGGATAATAACTGATGACACCTTTCCTTCCCAGCAAAGGTACTCCAGCAAACCTTCCACAATTGACCAGCAACGCTTTACCTGGTAGATCTCTGTCATATCCCCAGGAAATATCTTCAGCAGTTAACCCCACCAGTCTCCTTGACCATCTCCACTTATCCCTCATCTCCTTGAAGGCACCTGATTTTGGCAGTTGTCTGGCAAACCACTCAGCAAACAAAGAAGCACAACAGCAAACTGGACCACCCCTACCCTTCTCATTCCTGTAATGAACACTGTAACAGAAGTCACCCAAAAGAGTAGGCACTGGATTGCCTTTTGCAAAGATAGAGATCACTTCTAAGCTAACAAATTCCTTCTCTCCAGGGAACAAGCTGGACCCATACACCATCAAAGCAAGTATAGCACCAAAGTCATTCCAATTAGCCTCTGTAGCATATCTCTCTGCCTCTGGGATGAGAACAATCCAAGGGAGTCCTTTGCCTTCACTCTCCTTCAGAGCTCTCTTGACTGTAGAAGCTGGAAGACGACAAACTTTGGCTATGTCTTCTTCTTTAAGCACAACCTCAGACCCATAGAATGGCAATGTCCCTCTGACTAGAACATTCAGCATGTTGGAGATCTCTTCCAATGTAGGAGCTAAGAGATAACCTGGAAACACAAAGCAACGCAGCAGGGGATCATAAAACTGCAACAAGGTATGCAAACTGTCCTTCTAGTCTGCAGTGGGCTTGTCCACAAACTTCAATATATGGCCATATCTTTTCTTGAAATTTCCCAAGACTTGGTCAGTCATCAGGCCTGCTAACTTCTGAACACTTCTGACTTCAGGCTGAAGAAAAGTGTAATGAACATTCTTTTTCCTTGGAACTCTTCTGATTTCTGCCATGGAGATAAGATTTACCAGAACTGGGAACTGATTATGAACAATGACCTGAAAAATGGGAAACATAAACAGTTAATGCAAAGATGATGCAAATGCAATGCAATGCAATGCAAGCATATGATCAACTGGGACCATCTGGAAACCGGATCACTGAACACAAGGGACCCTCTGATCAACTGACAAACCAAAAGTCCTCTGAATCACAACTCTCTGATAGAAGATCTCAAAACCTAAGTACCAAGAAAACCAGAACTCCAGAACCATAGGACCATAGGACCATAAATCATAATCATAGGACCACTGATAAAGAGGATATGTAGAGGCCAAGGGTTCCTGCACACCTGTAAACCCCTCCCAATCTCACTGGTAGTAGGCTTCGGGTCAGACATCACGGACTCTCAAAGCCGAATAGCAATAATACTGTCACCATCTCCGAGAAATGGCTCATGACCAAATCAGGGAATCGGTTTTGCATTATGTACTACGCAGGGAGGCCTAAACTGAGTCTGGGAAACAAGGTCATCCTATGTGATCCCCAGGTGGGCCCTCGGATGCGAATGGGTTTGCCACACAATGTGGTCTGCCATTGTCATCACTGAAGAGGGATGTTTCCACAAGGTTCTCAATGATCGGTCCCCAGCTGCACATAACTGTCAAGGTTATGAAATGAGAGAGGAAGATCCCCAAATCAAGACATTTCTAAGACAATCGCAAATCTGGGCGTGGAACTCACTACTACCCCCATGACAAGATCTCATGAGGCCAAAGTGGAACCACTCTAAGTCCTAAGGTGCTCTCGAGCCGTGGTAATGGGCTCATCTCTCAGACACGGTAACACCCATCCCACCAAACAGAAAACCAGTCCAGACAGTCCAGTATATATACATGATGCAGAAAATAAATACTGAAAACTGTAAATAAAGCTGTAAATAAAGCTGTAAACAAACAACAGTAAAATACAACAAACCACAGCAAACAAACATCACCCAATGAAACAGAAACAATCAAACGCTAGGAGAGACTCATAGGGGAACCAGAGATTCTGGGTTCGGTCCCCAGCAGAGTCGCCAGCTGGTGCTCCCCGGATTTCCATCCTGGTACAAACGGGAAAGTGGCGCGGAAAAAGAATAGAGTCGCCAGCCAGGCATTTTTATCCCGAAGAAAGGGAATGGTAATGCTGCACAAACCAGAAGAAAGAAGAGGAAGGACACAGGTCCTACGAACCAAAGAGACTGAGTTCGGGAGTCGGTTACGGCCTGGGAAGGTATTAGCACCCCAGATCGTCCGCCGTACCCGACGGGATCCACGCTTGCAGAGAAACTGTTTCAAAGGGTGAAGAAATGAAAGCTGCTGCAAAAGAAAAGGAACTGAGCTGGATAAAAGAAACGAAAAGGGAACTAAAAAAGAAATGAAAAGGAAAAAATGTAGGGAAAATAAAGATTGTGCTCGAACGGGCCCTACCCTGCTGCCTACGTACCTCATCAGGATTATGAGGATCAGAGACTCCGTAGTTCCCCTAACTAGGGGTAACAAGGAAATTGCTTGTGAATTAAGGCTTGAACTGCCTATGCCATTGCTCAGGTGTTGCAGACTCGGACGACGAGAGCGTAACCGTCTTGCAAAATGACAAGTAGGAGCAAGTTCGCGTACGGAGTGAAGGAGATGAGAAAAGAATTCCCGAAGGAAAGACGCTTATTGTTTGTTTGTGTTTTTATGAAGCTTTTATGAGTGTGTCACAAGGAAGTGAACTCAAGCTCTCTTCAATGGAATGTGCACTTGTCACTACATTCCAAGATGGAATAATAGAACAAGCACACTCAAGTAAGGAGAAGATCCCCAAAACTTGAACCCAATGATTAGGGCCTAAGCTCACTAACTTGTTAAATTATTAAGTGTTTTTGGTTATTTACAGATGAAGAAGTGTTTTTTTATTCTTTTCTTGGTGAAGAAGATACCTTGATCAGACTTGTGCATCACAAGGTAAACTTGTACTATCCCAAGATGGGAAGACTACAAGCATACCTCATGGGATAAGGCTATTGTTCAACGCATCACTTCAAACTTATTAAGATGTTTTTTATAGTTATGAGATGGGAAGAGAAGAAGAACCAAAAAGATCACAAAGGCAAAATTCTAAAGGGGGACTAAAGAAATCCTAAGTGTTATCATGCATGGATACCCTAAGGGTTAGTGTGGTTCTCTATCCTAATGAAGAAGGAAAGAAGAAAAGAAGAAGAAGGGATGAGAAAGGCCTAAACCCAACAAGCAAAAGGGTTAGTAACAAATGAACATAAGAGGAGAAGATGAGATTTGGAGATGTGGAACTCAACTTCCACACCTCACACTTACCATAGCCCCTGCAAGGTTAGTAACATGCATTCAAGTGAAATGAAATGAACAAAATAAAATGCCATCATCATACAAACAGAAGTGAAATGATATGTACACATGCTCAATGCAAATGCAACTTACAAGAATGAGGAATGAAGCATGCAAGTCAAAATGATGCAACATGAAACACATATGTAAACAAATGCAAACTTAAGAAAGATGCAAAGAAAATATGCACAAACATGGACTCAATGCACACTAACAGAACCAAATCAAATCAAAGAAGAGCTTAAGAAGCTAACAAGATGAAGAGAAGAGCCACACAAGACCAAACAATCACAGAATGGGAGTGAAAGAAGTAAGGAAGTGAGATGAAAACACTTAAGAAATGGAAGGGCTTAAAAGGTAAGCAAACACAAAACTTTCTAAGACACAAACCCTAAGCTAGGACCAGGAAGGTACCCATACCCCAAAGGAACCCCAAATGAGAAGAAGAAGTTGGCACAAGTGCCCTTCTAAGCTTATAAGAGAGCTAAAGATCCAAAGGAAACAAAATGGGACAAGGTTCAAGACAAAATTCAAATTAAATCAACCAAGCATCAAAAAATTCCACAATGTAGATGTTAAGAATTGGCAGAATTTTTGACAAACAAGAAGTTATGAACTTAGTTCAGGATGTCACACCAGATGTTGTGACATTGACAAATAAAGTAAAAGTTAATAAACTTAGTTCAAGACATCAGGATGTCACACCAGATGTTGTGACATCGCAAACCTGCTATCTGACCTAAATAATGCGTAACAGAAGTGAGTAAATTCAGGAGAAATTATATGGAATTAATTATAAAGAGATAAACTCTCCAAGGCGCATATTTAGGAAGCTTAGTTATCTGGTTCCAGTGTAACAGAGTAACTAACTCACCTTGATTCAAGGAGATAACAAACTAACTAACCCTAATTCAAGGTGATGACTGTGGGATTTATCAAAGTCTGGATAATTTGCAAAAAGCCCACAAACAAAGCATCTATTTAATGAACTGAAACACTCAAGAAAAATCATGAATTTAAGAAGACCGCAAAGGGTGTTTGTGAAGCTAGTTGTTTTTAAGCAAGTTTTAATTGTTTGTCACTTTATGAGCTTTTAAGCAAAAAGTGAAATGTGTTTTGATTGAAACTTTTAAGTAAGATCAAGCTGGTGTGTTTGAAGTGTGACTTCAATTTTATTAATCATTGTAAAGATCACTGTGTGATTGAGGGGGAGTGAGTAGGTACTCATATCTAAGTTGAGTCTTAGGCAGAAATTGCCTTGGGTAGATATTAATTGAAGGATTAAACTGGTTGGTTTAACTCCATAATTAATATTACTTATATTGGATTTCCTTCCTGGCTTGGTAGCCCCCAGATGTAAGTGTGGAGATACACTGAACTGGGTTAATAATTTCCTGTGTTATTTAATTTACCAGCTCATTAAGTTTTGTTTAAGATTTCAAGTGTTTAAACATCTGGTTCGACATCACGTACCTGATTCCAGAATTTCAATTGGCATCAGAGCAGGCACCCTTCCTGTATAAAGAGATCTAGGGACTGCAAATTTTGGGAACATGGACAAAGATGTAGGATCTGTGAATCGACCACCTATCTTGGATGGATCCAACTATGATTACTGGAAGCCAAGAATGGTAGCATTCTTGAAATCTCTTGATAGCAGGGCTTGGAAAGCAATTAACAAAGGATGGGAGCACCCTATCCAAGACTATAAGGATGGGGCAAAAGTGATGAAGCCTGAAGAAGAGTGGAGCAAGGAGGAAGAAGATTCAGCACTTGGAAATTCCAAAGCCTTAAATGCCTTATTCAATGGCATTGACAGGAACATATTTAGGCTTGTGCATCACTGTGAGCTGGCCAAGGATGTTTGGGACACTCTCAAAACTACTCATGAAGGAACATCAAAGGTGAAGATGTCAAGACTTCAACTTCTCACCACCAAGTTTGAAAACTTGAGGATGAAGGAAGATGAGACCATTCATGAGTTTTACATGAACATCCTGGAAATTGCTAATACTTCTGGTGCCTTGGGAGAGAAGATGAGTGATGAAAAGTTGGTAAGGAAGATTCTCAGATCACTGCCAAAGAGGTTTGACATGAAGGTTACTTCCATAGAAGAAGCTCAGGACATCTTCACAATGAAGGTTGAGGAGGTCATTGGTTCCCTTCAAACCTTTGAGATGGGAATGAATGATACAATTGTGAAGAAAAACAAAAGCATAGCCCTGGTCTCAAACACTGATAAAGAAGAAGAAAGTCATGAAGCAGGCTCTGAGGACAACTTATCAGAATCAATTGCTATGCTTGGAAGACAATTCAACAAAATTCTCAAAAGAATGGAGAACAGGCCCAGACCAGGTGGAAGAAACTCAATCTCTGAGAATAAAAGACCTTATGACTCTAATAGAAGGTCAAACTATGATGAGAAGACTAACCAAGGAAAAGGGATCCAATGTCATGGATGTGAAGGGTATGGACACATTAGAAGTGAATGCCCAACCTATCTAAAGAAGCAAAAGAAAGGTCTCTCTATGTCCTGGTCAGATGAAGACTCAGGTTGTGAGTCAGAAGAAGAATCTACAAAGCACATCACTGCTCTAGCTGGAGTATGTGAAACTGAAGGGGGATCCAGTGATGAGGATCTGACATTTGAAGAGCTTGATGCATCTTACAGGATGTTGTGTAAAAGGAGAACTGAAGTATGCATGGAAAATAAACAGCAGAAGAAGCAGATTGAGGAATTAAAGGTTGAAAAGGCAAGTCATCTAGAGATCATTGACACTTAGAAAAGTGAAGTCAGCCTACTCAACTCCAAAATGGAGCATATGTCCAAATCTGTCAGAATGCTGAACAATGGCTCAAACACATTGGATGTCATTCTAAACAACAACAAGCACTCAGGGGATAGGACTGGGCTGGGATTTAATAAAGCTCAAAACTTTGAGGCTTGCACCAGCCAAACAACTTCAAATCCCATAAAGTCAAACAAGATGTTCAAGCAGATGTCTCAACATCATGACAAACACATGATGAAAAAGAAATATCAAAGATGGAGATGCCATCACTGTGGAAGGTTTGGTCACATCAAACCTTTTTTCTACAAGCTGCATGGATACCCCAATCAGAGTTCCCAGCACCCTCTTAAGCAGAAGACAGAGGTCACCAAGAAAATTTGGATACCTAAAGCTAGTCTTTATGCTGATCAAAGCTACCAGTACATGCCTAAGAACAAGGTCAACAGACAGCCTTGGAACTCTAGAGATGGACACTACCCAGAGCAGATGCATCAAAGGAAACCTCACAACAGGCACAAATGGTCCAAGCAGGTTGTTGCCTCTATAGCTCATACATCTCTCAGAGTATCTACTAAGGAAGACTAGTATTTTGACAGTGGCTGCTCAAGGCACATGACTGGACTGAAGAATCTGCTGGTAGACTTAAAGTCACACTCATCCAGCTATGTAACCTTTGGAGATGGAGCAAAGGGGGAAATCAAGGGAGTTGGTACCCTGGACTGCTCAGGTGTACCAAGTCTAGATGATGTGCTGTTAGTAAAAGGATTAACTGCTAACTTGATCAGCATAAGTCAGTTATGTGACCAAGGTTACAGTGTCAACTTCACCAAAACTGAGTGCATAGTTTCTGATAAAGAACAGAAAGTTGTCATGAGAGGAGCCAGATCAAAAGACAACTGCTATATGTGGGAAACCCAAGATTTCAGCCTCACATCTACTTGTTCCTTAGCCAAAGAAGAAGAAGTGAAGCTGTGGCATCAAAGACTGGGTCATCTCCATCTCAGAGGAATAAAGAAGATCATATCCATGGAGGCTGTAAGAGGAATCCCAAGACTTTAGATTGATGAAAGTAAAGTTTGTGGTGAATGTCAAATAGGCAAGCAAACCAGGATGTCACACCCAAAGCTTCAACATCTGACAACTTCCAAAGTCTTGGAATTATTGCACATGGATCTTATGGGACCAATGCAGGTAGAGATTCTTGGTGGAAAAAGATATGCTTATGTGGTTGTTGATGACTTATCAAGATATACCTGGATAAGCTTCATCAAAGAAAATCTGATGTATTTGAGGTATTTAAAGATCTGTGCCATGGGATCCAAAGAGAAAAAGCAAGCTGTGTGGTCAGAATAAGAAGTGATCATGGAAAGGAGTTTGAGAATAAAAAATTCTCAGATTTCTGTTCTTCAGAAGGGATCAATCATGAGTATTCTTCTCCCATCACCCCTCAACAGAATGGGATTGTTGAAAGGAAAAACAGAACTATTCAGGAGTCAGCTAGAGCCATGATTCATGCCAAGAAGTTACCCCTGTATTTTTGGGCTGAAGCTATGAACACAGCATGCTACATCCACAATAGAATCACACTAAGAAAGGGAACTTTATCCACCATCTATGAAGTCTGGAAGGGTAGAAAACCTACAGTCAAGTACTTTCATGTATTTGGAAGTAAGTGCTACATCCTGGCTGATAGGGATCAAAGAAGGAAGATGGACCCTAAGAGTGATGAAGGGATATTTCTTGGATACTCCATAAATAACAGAGCTTACAGAGTATTTAACTCTAGAACCAAGGTTATAATGGAGTCAATAAATGTGATTATTGATGATGCCTATGCAAAGACAGATGTTGTTGATGATGTTAGAACATCTGCTGACAATCAAACTGAAGTTGAAATAGAAAGTGATAATCTTGACTTCACTTTAACTGAGGCAAGGTTAGAGCAATCCAACAAACCTCCCTCCATCAGAATCCAGAAAGATCATCCTAAAGAACTGATAATTGGTGATCCCAACAGAGGTGTCATCACTAGATCAAGAGAGGTGATCTCAGACTCCTGATTTGTTTCAAAGATAGAACCTAAGAACATCAAGGAAGCTCTGAATGATGAGTACTGGATCTCTGCTATGCAGGAAGAATTAGGCCAGTTTGCAAGGAATGAAGTATGGGATCTTGTTCCTAGGCCTGATGACATTAATGTGATTGGCACTAAGTGGGTGTACAAAAACAAGTCTAATGAGCAGGGAGTAGTTACAAAAAACAAGGCTAGGCTTGTGGCTCAAGGATATACACAAATTGAAGGAGTAGATTTTGATGAAACCTTTGCACCAGTAGCAAGACTTGAATCCATCAGACTACTTCTAGGAATTGCTTGCATCTTAAAGTTTAAACTATTTCAGATGGATGTTAAAAGTGCCTTCCTAAATGGGTACCTTAATGAGGAAGTATATGTGGAGAAACCAAAGGGATTTGTAGATCCAAGCTGTCCAAACCATGTATATAAGCTAAGGAAGGCTCTGTATGGTCTAAAGCAAGCCCCCAGAGCATGGTATGAAAGAATGACCACTTTTCTTATTAAACATGGATACAGGAAAGGTGGAATAGACAAAACCCTGTTTGTAAAGGATGAAGAGGGAAAGGTTATGATTGCTCAGATATATGTGGATGACATAGTGTTTGGTGGGATGTCAGACAGGATGGTTAAACATTTTGTTACTCAAATGGAGTCTGAGTTTGAAATGAGCCTAGTGGGAGAACTAACCTACTTCCTTGGACTGCAAATCAAGCAGATGGAGGACTCCATGTTCATATCCCAAAGCAAGTATGCAAAGAACACTGTCAAGAAGTTTGGGATGGACAATGCAAGTCACAAGAGAACACCTGCCCCCACTCATTTAAAACTGACAAAGGATGACAAAGGTGAGAGTGTGGACCAAAGCTTGTATAGAAGCATGATTGGAAGTCTATTATATCTTACAACTAGCATACCAGATATAGCTTTTGCAGTAGGTGTGTGTGCAAGGTATCAAGCTGAACCAAAAGTGAGCCATCTAAACCAGGTTAAGAGGATCTTGAAATATGTAAATGGTACATGTGACTATGGCATAATGTACTCTCATGGTTGTGAACCAATTCTCACTGGATTTTGTGATGCTGACTGGGCTGGAAGTTCTGATGATAGAAAGAGTACATCAGGAGGATGCTTCTTTCTAGGGAACAATTTAATTTCTTGGTTCAGTAAGAAACAAAATTGTGTGTCCTTATCCCCTGCTGAAGCTGAATATATTGCAGCTGGTAGTAGTTGTTCACAGCTGGTATGGATGAAACAAATGCTCACAGAATACAATGTCCCACAAGATGTCATGACATTAACTGTGACAATTTAAGTGCTATTAATATCTCCAAAAATCCTATCCAACACAGCAGGACTAAGCACATAGGTATCAGACATCACTTCATCAGAGACCTTGTGGAAGAGAAGGTGATCACATTAGAGCATGTAGCCACAGAGCTGCAATTAGCTGACATATTTACTAAGGCCTTGGATGCTACCCAATTTGAAAACCTAAGGGGTAAATTGGGAATCTGCATATGTGAAATATAGCAGTTATGGAGAAGTGCCAGCATGTCTCATGACATCGTGTGGCATGATCACCAGATGGCAGCACCAGACTGGCCAATAACTGTTTGTATTCCAATCTTAAAAACTCCACTAGAAACAGATTCTATTTATGTACAAACATGCTCTCAGCTTCTCACATTCCCACTAGCTCCACTAAATGTTTTGCATGCTACAGCTGAATCTCTAAACTCATCAAAATCTATCAAACCCTTACACATTTCCACTACAATCGAAAAAATGTCTCAACATCAGAACCCTAACTCCATTGATGAGGGTCTCAATCAAGAAGACGTAGTGAACACAATTCCAATATTTGTAGTACCAATGGATGCTACTCCTATAAATGTGATTAGAGGAAGCATTCCTATTGCTCAAAAGCCCAGGACACCCCATGCAAGAAGACCTAAGGAGCCAGTCTTCAACAAGAGTAAGGGAACCCCTTCATCTTCCAGTACCCCCAAAGCATCTGCTTATATGGATGTATCAATTAAACAGCTTGTAAACAGGATCCTGGCTGAACAAAGAGTTGTGCCTGGGGTGTCTGTTCACCTGAACAGTATGCCTGCTCCCCAAAATGACCCAAGCAGCCAAGCTGAAGAAGACATACCTGCTTCACAGGATGTCCCAAACAATGCTGAAACATCTGAGGGCCAGGACAAAGCTCCAACTGATAATGATCAAGCTACTGATGAAAAAGCCACTGATGATAAAGAAACTGATGATCAAGCCCCTGATGATCAAGCTGATGAGAAAGAGGCTTCCCAACCTCCACCAGTTGAAAACCTGGATGATGACTCTGACACAGAGATCATAGCTTCTGTTAATCCTAGCATAGCCAAGAGGATTAGGGCTAGGAAGGAGAAGAAGCTAGCGGCTCATGCAACTCCTGAGAAGAGACAGTTAACTCCCAAGAAGGACAAGGTCAAAGCTGCTTTTAGACCTACAAAACAATGGAGTAAGGTCAGCACTCAGAAGAGGAAGGCCACAACTCCATCTGACTCTGATGTTGAGGAGGATGTCCCAACATCCCAACCCAGAAAGAGGCCAACACCTCCTAGGACTGCCACTGTTGTTCCTGAAGCACCCCTGGACAATGTGTCCTTCCACCATGTCTCCAGTGTAAGCAAGTGGAAGTATGTCTATCAAAGAAGGGTGGCTCTGGAAAGAGAGCTGGGTAGCAATGCTTTGGAATGCACTGAGGTAATAGATTTAATCTCCAATGCTGGTTTATTCAAAATTGTCTCCAACTTTTCTCCTTGTTATGAACTGCTGGTCAAAGAGTTTATAGTTAATCTACAAGAGGGGTGTGCTGATGGGAAATCTGAGGATTTCAGGAAGGTATATCTGAGGGGGAGATGTGTTGATTTTTCTCCTAGAGTTATAAATCAGTACCTGGGGAGAGAATCAGATGGGCCAAATGAGCTGGGCAAAAATGACAACCAAATCTGCAAAATCATCACAGCCAACCAGGTCAAGTCATGGCCAGTCAAAGGCAAACTATCTGTCAGCTTGCTAACAAGAAAGTATGCTATGCTGCATAGAATTGGAACTGTCAACTGGGTCCCCACCAGCCACACCTCATCTATAGCTACTGGGCTTGGGAGGTTTATCTGTGTTGTAGGCACCCAAACCAAGTTGGATTATGGGGCATATATATTTGACCAGACTCTCAAGCATGCAGGAACCTCAGCAATCAAGCTTCCAATAGCCTTCCCATCACTGCTGTGTGGAGTAATTCTCAACCAATATCCAGGAATCCTTACTGACAAGGATTCTATCTGTAAGAGGGAGAGTCCACTGTCCTTTCACTACAAACTGTTTCTGAGCCATTATGCTGCAGATGTTGAAGTTCCAAGTGGGACATCTGCTGGACCATCTAATGTCAAGACTCCTATATCCAAGGCAACCCTAATTGCAGAGCTCAAGACAACTTGCAAAGAGCTGGATGAAAGGAAGAAAAAGCTTGAGAATATAATTCAAAGATTGGAGCTGGAGGAAGTTGCTGGGAAAATGTATTGTATGTTCTGCATTGTAATTCTGCTTTGTATTACTGAATGTTTTTCTGTTTTTTCTGTAATTGTTGGCCCCTGATTTCTGTCTAACAAGGGGGAGAAGTGTACTGAACAATGCCTGCTGATGTTAATTTCTGTCTTCTGAACTAAGTTATTTTTGAATGTTCATTGGTATATCAAAGTCTGTTGAACATGTCATAGCAGTACATACAGGTTTGAGGGGGAGCAAATTATTAGCTTTCACATGATTCAACAGAACTCCGCTGCTCTCTGACAAAACCAGAAGATTGTGTTAGCCAAAAATTAGCCAAAGGGGGAGTTTGTAGATGTTAAGAATTGGCAGAATTTTTGACAAACAAGAAGTTATGAACTTAGTTCAGGATGTCACACCAGATGTTGTGACATTGACAAATAAAGTAAAAGTTAATAAACTTAGTTCAAGACATCAGGATGTCACACCAGATGTTGTGACATCGCAAACCTGCTATCTGACCTAAATAATGCGTAACAGAAGTGAGTAAATTCAGGAGAAATTATCTGGAATTAATTATAAAGAGATAAGCTCTCCAAGGTGCATATTTAGGAAGCTTAGTTATCTGGTTCCAGTGTAACAGAGTAACTAACTCACCTTGATTCAAGGAGATAACAAACTAACTAACCCTAATTCAAGGTGATGACTATGGGATTTATCAAAGTCTGGATAATTTGCAAAAAGCCCACAAACCAAGCATCTATTTAATGAACTTAAACACTCAAGAAAAATCACGAATTTAAGAAGACTGCAAAGGGTGTTTGCGAAGCTGGTTGTTTTTAAGCAGGTTTTAATTGTTTGTCACTTTATGAGCGTTTAAGCAAAAAGTGAATTGTGTCTTGATTGAAACTTTTAAGTAAGATCAAGCTGATGTGTTTGAAGTGTGACTTCAATTTTATTAATCATTGTAAATATCATTGTGTGATTGAGGGGGAGTGAGTAGGTACTCATATCTAAGTTGAGTCTTAGGTAGAAATTGCCTTGGGTAGATATTAAGTGAAGGATTAAACTGGTTGGTTTAACTCCATAATTAATATTACTTATATTGGATTTCCTTCCTGGCTTGGTAGCCCCCAGATATAAGTGTGGAGATACACTGAACTGGGTTAATAATTTCCTGTGTTATTTAACTTACCATCACGTACCTGATCCCAGAATTTCAAGTGTTTAAACATCTGGTTCGACATCACGTACCTGATCCCAGAATTTCACACAACTTAAACCAAATGATCTTCAAACATGGTATATCAATGAGCCAAAAAGGTTAGGAAAAATTCAGAAGCAAACTAGGTCAAATGGAGGCAAGAACACAAACTAGGGTTAATAACTTCCAACCCAAGTCAAAGGACCAAGACCCAAGAAATAAATTTCTAAAAATCAGGGGAAAAAATCACAAAAGAAGTACATCATCTTAGGAATCTAGAGCAAAAAGAATGAAAACAAAATTCAAAATAATGAACTCTATAGAAAATGGACAAGGCAATGTACTCAAGAAAGGATTAAAAAGAAGTTAATTGAAATAAGGAATTAATTATGACACGTGGAAATTAAAAAAATGGAAAATAAAAATATAGAAAAATAAAAGAAACTTAAAAGAAGACTCAAGAATTTTTTGGGAATTTTTTTAATGATCAGAACTATTTTAAATAATTAGAAACTAAAATAGAAAAAAAGAAATAAAGAAAAGAAAATGAAATAAGAAGAATTGGGATGGGGGTGTTAGTAGCAAGGGATTCACGTTCAAAATGTTTGGGCCAGAAACTGAGGGGGTGTGGAAAGCAGAGGCTGAGCCCATTAGCTGCACATGAACATATTATGTTGGGTGGAAATTCAGTGAAATAAAAAGGAAAATAAAGCAACCACAGGATTGATCCAGCGCACCCTATGAACTTTTCATTAAATGACATGGCATCAGGCTGGAATGTAATTGGAGACGCATGGTTGTTATTATGGACTGAGAAACATATGGCATTAAACAAAATTAAAAGAAACACGTGATAGTTAGGGTGACTGTTAGGGCTACGTGTCATGATCTGGACCAAGGAAAGGGATGATCTGAGGGTTGTGGTTCATCTTCAACCTCTCACAAACCTTAACAACCAAATGCAGTTTCCGATGACCGGAGCTAGGGCTCCGGCACCGGAGTTCATACCAGAAGCACAAAACTCAACAAAAATGAACCAAAATGTCCAGATTGGATAATTAACATGCTCTGAATTCAAATATGACCTTGAAATAAGCAATGGATCCATGAAACAAGCGGATCGAAGAAAAACATATTTGACCATGAAAACTGAAATCCAAATAACTCTCACTACAATGCATCATTTTCAAAACTATAAGTTGCAGCATACTCAGTGAACATCACAGATCATAAAACACCTAATCAATTTCATTTCCAGATCTCAAGATTCAGAACCATACCTGAGTTGTAGATCTTGATTCAAGATGTTAGAAGACCAGATAATGGATGCAATGCACTCCTACTTCACTCTAGATGCAAAATAAATGCATCTAAAGTCTTGAATGAAGCTGGATTCGAAGCGTTGCTCAAACCTGCCCTGAAATGGCAATGTTGTTGAACTTGAGAGAGAGCTTGAAAGAGTGGGTGATTAATGATCCTTAACTTGCCTAGAACAAGAATCCACAATTTGTTTTGAGATTGATCAAATGTGGGAGGATAAATGAGAGAAAATGCAATTGGTGCATAAACTTGGAAATGAGAGAATGAGAGAGAGGTTGCCAATTCTGAAACCCTGGCTTCTTTTATGTGACCTCACAATCCCATGCTGAAAGAATTGGCTCCTTTGCACGTGGGAATCACAAGCTCTTGGTGATTTTGCAAATTTTGCAAAATGTGAGGGAAGCATGCACTCCTCATGCTTTGCTTGGCCTCTCAGCACATGGCGAATGCAAATCCCACCCTTGATTATAATCCAAACAATTCTGGCATTTAGATCAAGTCATCACACTTTTCTCATGATTTTGCAAAATATCCAATTTTTGAACAACTAAATTGCTTGGCACGAATTTAGGGTATTATTTGGAGCAAAACATGCCTTTTTCATTGTATTTTATCATTGGAAACAAACTTGAACCATACCAAGTCTTGAAAACAAGTTTTGAACACTTTTGCTTTTGGTGCATGCATGGGATTTTGAATTTGCCCTAATTTCAAGCACTTTTTCGAAGAGGCTAGAGAGCAAACCATAAATCCCATGAAAATGTAATTATACTTTTTGAAAATGGTAGCCCTTAATCTCAAACTTTCATGTTTGACTTTGGTCCATTTTAAGAATTTTTGATCATGTTAAAGTCATTTGAAAATTAGGGCAAAAGTTGCCAAATATGGAAAATCTCAGAAGCCAACTTTGTGCCAATTTTGCAAAAAGCCTCAAATATCCATGATTCTTGATCTTTGAACATTCCAAACCTCTTATACCATTTTAAGGACACCCCTTGGCCAAAAAATTTGGGTTAGACCCCTTGAAATCACACAGTTGACTTTTTAAGGGCACAATTGACCAATTACTTCATCTACAAGCAACTGAGGAATTTCTTGACTTCCACATGGAATTTTCTCATTAAAATTGGTACCTAGGATCCTCTTGACATATAGAAGACTTTTCCCAAATGAAATGGTCAAAGTTGTGAAGGTTTGATGCTTGAATCTCAAACCCTAGTTTAGGTGCCTTGTGTAGGAGCTTTGCCTTGTCCTGAGACCTCTGGTGACCATGCAACCTTCTGAGCTTTTGCAAATGGACTTGATCTTGTAAATGGAGTGTAGAGCCATCATAAGACTTGTACCAATCCATTGGGACCCTTGTCATGGCTTGTGATGCCTCAAGAATCTCCACAGATGACCATATGCTTGATGCTAGGACATAAAGAATGTTATGCCTCATCTTTCCATGCTAGGATGCTAAGAAAATGATATGTTCATGATGAATATGATGTGATATGATGCTTAAAATGAAGAGGGAAAATTTGGGGTGTTACAGCTACCCCTATTCAAATAACTGTTGATCTGAAAAGGACGGTAGCACCGGCTATCAACCGTTCAAGATAAACTGTGGTTGAATACCAAGAATATCAAGAAGATTGTGCAAAAGATGGCGGTAACATACAAAGACTGGCATGAGATGCTACCATTTGCCTTGCATGGGTACCGTACCTCAATCAGAACATCCACTGGGGCAACACTGTATCAGCTTGTGTATGGTATGGAGGCAGTCCTACCTGTTGAAGTTGAATTACCCTCGTTGAGGGTACTGATGGAAGTCAAGCTGAATGAAGCAGAGTGGGTCCGTTCTCGGTACGATCAACTTAATCTGATCGAAGAAAAGAGATTAGTTGCAATCTGTCATGCACAGTTATACCAGAAGAGAATGAAGAAGGCCTTCGATCAGAAAGTCAGGCTTCGGGAATACCAAGTAGGAGATCTTGTGCTGAAAAGACTCCTTCCTCCTCATACAGACCACATGGGCAAGTGGACTCCAAATTATGATGGTCTATTCATAGTAAAGAAAGTTTTCTCCGGTGTGGCACTGATGCTCACTACTATGGATGGTGAAGATTTCCTGTCCCATGTGAATTCAGATGCAGTTAAAAAATACTTCGCATAAAATGACCTGCTGGACATAAGAACAAAATGTAATTCCAGGCAAAAATAGGGCATCCCGGCGAGTCAAAAACATAATAAAAGACTCGGGCAAAAATAATGGAAAATAAAGAAAAATGTACACCCGCTGAGTTGAAAAGCCCCATTGGACAGCTCAGGCAAAAATGGGTATCCCGGTGGATTGAAAACCCGAAAGGGCGATCCACACAAAATAAGGGAATAAGCGAACAACTGCATTCTGAATTCGTCTGTATCACTTGCAACACGACAATCTTCGAAAGGTTAAAGCATTGATCAGAATCAGCCTTCTTCAGAAAGACGGTTGAGAAGAACATCAAGGTCATACGGGTCATAGCAAAAGGGAAGCACGAAAGCGTCTTCAACATTGCCAGCACCTTTTTGTTTCTCAATTTTGTAACAATCTCCTCATTTTAGGGGATCTGTTTCTTTGACTGTATTTGCCAATTCAGGGCACACAACTTAATAAAACCAGAATTTTCAGTCACATCTCGTCCTGTACATTTTTATCTTGTTTGCAAAAACGTTCGATACTCCTGATATAATGTTTGCATAAAAACAGATGTGCCCTTCTAATCACATGCTTGCAGGAAATATATTTTTACTTCCAGGAATGTCTAAACTCCTATGACGGAATCCGGTAAGGGATACCTCGGGATACTGGTGTTTTTTTGTTGTAACAGGATTGCAGGTCTTCAGAGCGCAACATGGAGTATGAGAGGTTTCCCCCAGCAAAGTGGCTAAGTCATTGTTTCCTCAACACATTTTCCAAACAGCATCGGAAACACTTTCTCCCCATCAGAGTTGCCAGACATCACTTCTCCAGCACATTTTCTTTAGAGCAGCATCAGAAGGTGTTTATTTCCCCAACTGAGTTGTCGGATATCATCATCCTCAGTAGTATCCCCACAGAGCTCCAGCCTCCTCTCCAGAAGAGCAATGTCTAAATTTCTCACACAACAAAGTGATGAAAGCCTCCACATTCCCAGCTGGGCCCCTCATTAAAAAGATGGGTCTATCAGTGATCTATTTCTCCAAGCAGAGTCATGCATCTTATCAGATCTACCAATGATTTCATCCCCAGCTGGGATATTCTTTCAAGCAGATCAGCCAGAGATCTTCACAACGACGGGCTTCGAATCCCGAATCGGTATCTTTTGCATAATCATAGCATTTACATCATATTTCCCCTCAAAGCGTAGCATTCCGTCTAATACGGAGCATTACGGAAAAAATCAAACATATTGCATAATCACAAGTCAGGTTCGAACCAGTCACTTGTAAATACCAACATTCCATCAGCAATGTATATAAAGACCCACAGTCCATGCAGAACGCCAAAGCGTCCCCTTTGCACTCTCAAATACAGATACATGCTCCTTTTGACACTCGTATGTGCCATCATTCCTCAGTAAAGTTGCCAGAACACTTTCTACATACAGAAACTTCCATACTCTTTTTGACACCCGTCCGTGTCACCAATCCCCAGCATGGTTGCCTAAAACACTTGTCGCAAACCAAGCACTTGTTCATAATACACTCCCATTGACACACGTCCGTGTCATCTTATCCCCACAGGTCGCCCGATTACCTCTTACACTCCTGATTTCATAACTTATACACTTCTTCTTTTGACACTCGTCCGTGTCACTTCTCCGCAGCAAGTTGAACACCCGTCCATGTCTTGCTCATAATTCATGATACTCGTTTTTATCCATACAGATAGACGTCTGTATCTTATATACACCACTTAATTCCCCTCAGATTCGACTCTCGTCCATTGTTCTTTGTTAACCAGTTGGTACTCGTCCGTATCATCATCTCTGAACACGCGTCGGCGCTTGTTTCTATCGATACTCGTCCGTATCATAGTCTTAAGGATGCTCGTCCGCATCTTTAATCTATACACAGTGTCAAACACTTATACCTTTCATTTCTTGGATATAAACACTCGTCCGTGTTTATTATTCCCCAGCGAAGTCCCCAGCAAAGCAACTGTAGATGTTAAGAATTGGCAGAATTTTTGACCAAACAAGAAATGTTAAATTCAGTTCAGAATGTCCTATCAGATGTTGGGACATTAGCAAACAGAGTATGTGAACTTATTTCAGGATGTCTCATCAGATGTTGGGACATTGTGTAAATGACTAAGTTCAGTTTTGTCAGGATGTCCCAACAGATGTTGAGACATCTCAGACCTGCTACCAGAATTAATTATTGATTAACAGATCAGAGATATTTAAGGAGAACTATCTGGGATTAATTAATGCTGGATAAAAACAGAACTAGGCGCATCTGTAGGGAGTTTTAAATTGAAGATTCAGATTAAAACAGAAGACCTAATGCACCTAGAATATAGGAGGTAACAAACCCTAAATTCAAGGTGACAGTTGCTGCACATTAGGGCTGGATCATTCTACAGAAAGCCCAAAATTCAGATACCTATTTAAACAACAGAAACTCATAGAATTGAGTACGAATTTCAGAAGACCAAATAGGGTGTCTAGTGTTTTAATAGCAGGTTGTTTTTATGTACCACTTTATGAGCTTTTAAGCAAAAGTGCATTTGTGACTTGATTGAAACTGTTAAGTAAGATCAAGCTGTTTTGTTTGAAGGATGTCTTCAATTTCAGTAAACTTGTAAACTTGATCACTGGGTGATTGAGGGGGAGTGAGTAGGGTACTCTTATCTAAGTGAGTCTTAGGTAGAAATTGCATTGGGTAAGTATTAAGTGATAGATTAAACAGGGTGGTTTAAGTCTAGAATTAATATTACTAATAGTGGATTTCCTCCTGGCTTGGTAGCCTCCAGATGTAGGTGTGGTTATACACTGAACTGGGTTAACAAACTTCTGTGTTGTTTACTTTTCTTGCTGTTTAAGTTTTGGTTAAATTTGTCAAATGTCCTATTAAGTGTTGGGACATCTCTTAGGACATCTCATACCTGATCACAGAATTTCAATTGGCATCAGAGCAGGCACCCTGCCTGTTTATACTGGGTGAGATCTAGGGAAAAACAAATTCTGTAACATGGACAGAGATATAGGGTCAGTAAATAGACCACCTATACTGGATGGTTCTAATTATGACTACTGGAAGCCAAGAATGATTGCATTCTTAAAGTCACTTGACAACAGGGCATGGAGAGCAGTAAATGTTGGATGGAAACATCCTGTTCAAGACACCAAAGATGGATCAATAGTTCTGAAACCTGAAGAAGAATGGAGTAAAGAGGAAGAAGATTCAGAACTAGGCAACTCAAAAGCCCTAAATGCTTTATTCAATGGCATTGATAGAAATATTTTCAGACTAGTGCATCATTGTGAGCTGGCCAAAGATGTGTGGGATACCCTCAAGACAACTCATGAAGGAACATCAAAAGTAAAAATGTCAAGACTCCAACTTCTCACCACCAAGTTTGAGAACTTAAGAATGAAGGAAGATGAATCAATTCATGAGTTCTACTTGAACATCTTGGATATAGCCAATACTTCTGGAGCCTTGGGAGAAAAGATGACTGATGAAAAGCTTGTAAGGAAGATTCTCAGATCTTTGCCAAAAAGATTTGACATGAAAGTCACAGCAATAGAAGAAGCACAAGACATATGCTCCATGAAAGCTGAAGAACTAATTGGTTCCCTTCAAACTTTTGAGATGGGAATGAATGACACACATGCTAAAAAGAACAAAAGCATTGCCTTGGTTTCAAATGCAGATGAAGAAGAAGATGATGAACTAGCAAATGATAAAAGCTTATCAGAAAACCTTGCATTGATTACAAGACAGTTCAAACAGATTCTCAGAGGTATGGAAGGTAAATCAAATTCCAGTGGAAGATTCACAAACTCTTCTGAAAACAAGAGAACCTATGATGCTAACAGAAGATCAAATCTTGCTGAAAAGACCAGTCAAGAAAAAGGAATCAAGTGCCATGAATGTGAAGGGTATGGACACATCAAGAAGGAATGTCCTAACTTCTTAAAAAGACAAAAGAAGGGACTATCTGTAACCTGGTCTGATGAAGACTCAGGAGGAGATTCAGAAGAAGAATCAGCTAAGCATATTACTGCTTTAGCTGGACTGTGTGAATATGATAGTGATTCCAGTTGTGGAGAGCCTACTTATGAACAACTTGAGCAAGCATTCAAAGATCTATACAAAAGAAGCTCTGAAATATGCAGTGAGGTTATAAAGCTAAAGAAGCAGAATGAAGTACTAGAAGAGGAAAAAGCAAGTGATCAAGTAATCATTGATACCTTGAAAAGTGAAGTAACTCTTCTCAATTCTAAGATGGAACATATGTCCAAATCTGTTAGAATGATGAACAGCAGCTCAAATACACTGGATGTTATTCTTTGCAATAATAAACATTCAGGGGACAAAAGTGGACTGGGATATAACAGAGATGAAGCCAGCTCTAGCAAAGCTACTTCAAAAATTACACAGTCAAACAAGATGTCCCAACAAATGCTTCAACATCAGAACACAAAGACTAACATAATGTTCCAACAGATGTCTCAACATTCTGGAAAGAACAAAATGAAGAAGAAGTATCAAAGATGGAGATGCCATCACTGTGGAAGATTTGGGCATATCAAACCTCACTGTTATAAGTTACATGGATATCCAAATCAGATGTGTCAGCAACCTTCCAAGCAGAAAGTAGAAGGTACCAAGAAAGTGCTGCTTAGAAATCAGCAACCTCCTAAGCAAAAGACAGAAGTAATCAAGAAAGTTTGGAGACCAAAAGCTGACATTCAGACTGATCAAAGCCACATACCCAAGAACAAGATCAACAATCAAGCTTGGAGATCAGCTGAACAACACTCAGAGCAGAGGCATCAAAAGAAATCTCAACTCATCTGGTCAAATAAAAGTACTGCATACATAGCACATACATCATTGAAAGTATCAGCTAAAGAAGACTGGTACTTTGACAGTGGATGCTCAAGACACATGACTGGATTGAAGAATTTGCTAGTAAACTTAAAGCCACATTCATCCAGGTATGTTACCTTTGGAGATGGAGCTAAAGGAGAGATCAAGGGAGTTGGAACCTTGGATTGTCAAGATGTTCCAAGATTAGATGATGTGCTGCTTGTTAAAGGTTTAACTGCTAATCTGATCAGCATAAGTCAACTATGTGATCAAGGATACAGTGTAAACTTTACCAAATCTGAATGCATAGTGACTAACAAAGAACAAGAGGTTGTCATGAAAGGAGCCAGATCTAAAGACAACTGTTACATGTGGGAATCCCAAAATCTCAGTCTCACTTCAACCTGCTCTCTAGCTAAGGAAGAAGAAGTGAAACTGTGGCATCAAAGACTAGGTCATCTTCATTTCAGAGGCATAAAGAAGATCATATCTATGGATGCTGTAAGAGGTATTCCTAAACTGAAGATTGATGATGGCAAGATATGTGGTGAATGTCAAATAGGCAAACAAACCAAGATGTCCCATCCAAAGCTCCAACATCTGACAACTTCCAAAGTTTTGGAACTTCTACATATGGATCTTATGGGACCTATGCAAGTTGAAAGTCTTGGTGATAAAAGGTATGCCTATGTTGTAGTTGATGATTTTTCAAGATATACATGGATAAACTTCATCAAAGAAAAGTCAGATGTATTTGATGTATTCAAAGAATTATGTCAAAGATTGCAAAGGGAAAAATCCAGCTGTGTGATCAGAATAAGAAGTGATCATGGAAAAGAATTTGAGAATCAAAAGTTCTTAGATTTCTGTTCTTCAGAAGGAATCAACCATGAGTATTCCTCTCCTATCACTCCTCAACAGAATGGGATTGTTGAAAGGAAGAATAGAACTATTCAAGAATCAGCAAGAGCTATGATCCATGCTAAAAAGTTACCTCTGTATTTCTGGGCTGAAGCTATGAACACTGCATGCTACATCCATAACAGAGTTACCTTGAGAAAAGGAACCCTGTCCACAATATATGAAGTCTGGAAGGGCAGAAAACCCACTGTGAAGTACTTTCATGTGTTTGGAAGTAAATGCTATATTCTGGCAGATAGGGAGCAAAGGAGAAAAATGGATCCTAAAAGTGATGAAGGGATTTTCCTTGGATACTCTATAAACAGCAGAGCATATAGAGTATTTAATTACAGAACAAAGGTTATCATGGAGTCCATAAATGTGGTAATTGATGATGTTTCTACAGATGTCCCAGAAGATGTTGGAACATCTGCTGATATCAAGATTGAAGCTGAAGAAAAGAATGATCAATATAACTTCACTCAAAATGATACAAGGTCAGAAGATTCAAGCAAACCTCCCTCCATCAGAATACAGAAGGATCATCCCAAAGATTTGATAATTGGTGATCTCAACAGAGGAGTGAGCACTAGATCAAGAGAAGTGATTTCAGGTTCTTGTTTTGTTTCCAAAATAGAACCTAAAAATGTCAAGGAAGCTCTCACTGATGAATACTGGATTTGTGCTATGCAAGAGGAATTAGGTCAATTCACAAGGAATGAAGTGTGGAATCTTGTTCCTAGACCAAATGACATAAATGTGATTGGTACAAAATGGGTGTACAAGAACAAGTCAAATGAACAAGGAAGTGTTACAAAGAACAAAGCTAGACTTGTGGCTCAAGGATACACTCAAATTGAAGGAGTAGACTTTGATGAAACCTTTGCACCAGTAGCAAGGCTTGAATCAATAAGACTACTGTTGGGAATTGCTTGTATCTTAAAGTTCAAGCTATTTCAAATGGATGTGAAAAGTGCCTTTCTTAATGGTTATCTTAATGAAGAGGTATATGTAGAACAGCCTAAAGGATTTGTTGATCCAAGCTGTCCAAATCATGTATACAAACTCAAGAAAGCACTTTATGGTCTGAAGCAAGCTCCAAGGGCATGGTATGAAAGACTTACCACATTTCTTATCAAGCAAGGATACAGAAAAGGTGGGATTGATAAAACCCTGTTTGTTAAAGATGAAGAAGGAAATGTCATGATTGCACAAATATATGTTGATGACATTGTGTTTGGTGGGATGTCTGATAAGATGGTCAAACATTTTGTCAAGCAGATGGAAGCTGAATTTGAAATGAGTCTAGTAGGTGAATTAACCTATTTTCTTGGTCTGCAAGTTAAGCAAATGGAAGACTCAATGTTCATCTCACAAAGCAAGTACTCCAAGAACATAGTGAAGAAATTTGGAATGGAAAATGCTTCTCATAAAAGAACTCCTGCTCCTACACATTTAAAGCTGACTAAAGATGAGAAGGGTGAGAATGTAGATCAAAGTTTATATAGAAGCATGATTGGAAGCTTGTTATACTTGACTGCTAGCAGACCAGACATTGCATTTGCAGTAGGAGTTTGTGCAAGATATCAAGCTGATCCAAAAGTCAGTCATCTCAATCAAGTCAAGAGAATCCTTAAATATGTTAATGGTACTTGTGACTATGGCATAATGTACTTTCATGGTTGCAAACCTATTCTCACTGGCTTCTGTGATGCTGATTGGGCAGGAAGTGCTGATGACAGAAAAAGCACTTCAGGAGGATGCTTCTTTCTAGGAAACAATCTGATTTCTTGGTTCAATAAGAAACAGAATTGTGTATCCTTGTCTACAGCTGAAGCTGAGTACATAGCAGCAGGTAGCAGTTGTTCACAGTTGGTCTGGATGAAGCAGATGCTCACTGAGTACAATGTCCCACAGGATGTCATGACATTGTACTGTGACAACTTAAGTGCAATCAACATATCAAAGAATCCTATCCAGCATAGCAGGACCAAACATATTGATATTAGACATCATTTCATTAGAGATCTTGTAGAAGAGAAGGTGATTTCATTGGAGCATGTTGCTACAGATCTGCAATTAGCTGATATATTTACCAAAGCATTGGATGCTACACAATTTGAGAACTTAAGGGGCAAAATTGGAATCTGTTTATGTGATATCTAGCAGTTAATGAGATGTGCCAACATGTCATATGACATTGCATGGCATAAGTTCCAGATGGCAAAGCTAGTCTGGACTAGATCCTTGGGAATTTCATTCCTAATCATTTGGACTATAACGGCTACTTATTTAGTAATTCCTTATAAGCAGCTATCAAGAGTCTTATCACACCATCGCAAGCAAATCACATTAACTAGTAATCCTTCAGAAATCATAAACCCTAAAGTTGCACATTCATCTTCTTCAACAATGTCTCAAAACCCTAAAACAGCTGATGAAGTTCTTAACCAGGAAGACGTGGTTCATGCCACTCCTATTTCTATGGTACCAATGCAATCAACACCATTAGACGAGCTCAGGGGAAGCGCCCCTCACACTAAGAAGGCAAGAACACCAAAAAGAGGTAAAGATCAAATCAGAAGCAAAGCTAAAGACATTCCTTCTCATGCTAAATACTCCAAATATGTTGATGATTCCATCAAGGAGATTGTCAACCAAGTTTTCTCTGAACAAAGAGTAGTGAAAGGAATCTCTGTTCCCTTGAACACCATTCCTGCACCTCAAGAAGAACCAGCTCAAGATACAAAGAACACTGCTGCAGAACAAGATGTCCCAACAGATGTTGGAACATATGCAGATGAGAAAGCAAACTCATCTGATGCTGATACTGAACAGACTGAGAACAAGAAAGAGGTATCAAGTGAAAGTGATAAAGAAGTTTCTGTGGAACAGGCTAAAGACTCAAATGAAGATCAATCTTCTGCTGATCAACAAGCTGATGAGGAGACTGCTCAATCTCCTCCAGTAGTCAATCTGGAACAGGAGTCTGATGCAGAGATCATATCATCTGTGAAACCCAGCATTGCTAAAAGACTAAGGTCCAGGAAAGGAAAGATGCAAGATGAACCTGTCATCCCTGAGACTAAGAAGGCTAGTCCAAAGAAAGGCAAAGCTAAAGCTACCTTTGGTCCAACAAAACCCTGGAGCAAAGTCCAATCTCAGAAGAGAAAAGCCTTCACACCACCAGATTCAGATGTTGAATCAGATGTCCCAACATCTCCTCCAAAGAAAAGACCAACATCAGCAAGAGCTTCAACTGCTGTTCCAGAAGCTCCCCTGGACAACATATCATTTCATCTTGTCTCTAGTGTCAACAGATGGAAGTATGTGTACCAAAGAAGGGTTGCCCTGGAAAGAGAACTGAGCAGCAATGCACTTGAGTGCACAGAACTCATTGACCTAATCTCTGCTGCAGGATTATTCAAGACAGTCTCAGAGTTCTCTCCCTGCTATGAACTTCTTGTCAAAGAGTTCATTGTGAATCTTCAGGAGGATTGCTCAAATGGTAAGTCCTCAGAGTTCAGAAAGGTATTTGTAAGAGGTAAGTGTGTTGAGTTCTCTCCCCAAATCATTAATCAGTATCTAGGAAGGGACACAGATGGACCCAATGAGCTAGGGAAAACAGATAATCAAATCTGTAAGGTGATCACTACAAACCAGGTCAAAGCTTGGCCTGTGAAGGGAAAGCTCTCTGTAAGCATGCTTACTAGAAAGTATGCCATGCTTAACAGGATTGGAACTGCAAACTGGGTGCCTACCAATCACACTTCATCAATCTCAACTGGTCTGGCCAGATTCATCTTTGCTGTGGGGACTCAAACCAAGATGGATTATGGAGCATATATTTTTGATCAGACTATGAAGCATGCCATCTCTACTGCAACAAAGCTGCCAATAGCTTTTCCATCATTGTTGTGTGGTATTGTACTCAATCAATATCCTGGGATTTTAACTGACAAGGATACTGCCTGCAAGAGAGGGAGCCCCCTGGCTTTTCACTACAAGTTATTCCTCAGTCATCATGCTGCAGATGTTGAAGCTCCTTCTGGGACATCTGCTGGTCCATCCACTGTTAAGAATCCAATCTCCAGGAAGACTTTAATTGCTGAACTCAAAAGCACCTGCAAAGAGCTTGAAGCTAGAAAGCAGAAGCTTGAGGAAATAATTCAAAGGTTGGAGAATGAAGAAGATCTGAAAGCAAACTCTGATAAAGACAGTGCTGCTGATGAAGAAACAGAAGCTGATGAAGACACTGAAGTGGAGGGAACTGAGAGTGATGATTCTGAGTGATCAAATGTATGTGAGGCAAATGTAATGACAGCAATGTAATGACTGAAATAGTGTCTTTGGCCCCTAATTTTGTGTCTACCAAGGGGGAGAACAACATCAAATGTAATTGCTGTTTAAATGAATGAAAAAATTCTGTTTGTTTGCTTCTGAACTGAATAAGTTTTTCTATTGGAACAAGACTGGATAAAGACAAAGACTGGATAAAGACAGGACACATGTATGTTTGAGGGGGAGTAATCTCAAATAAAAATCAACAGAAAAGTAATGATATACTCTGATAAAAAGAACTTCTGCTGCACTCTGAAAACCAGGAAAGATGTTAGCCAAAAATTAGCCAAAGGGGGAGTTTGTAGATGTTAAGAATTGGCAGAATTTTTGACCAAACAAGAAATGTTAAATTCAGTTCAGAATGTCCTATCAGATGTTGGGACATTAGCAAACAGAGTATGTGAACTTATTTCAGGATGTCTCATCAGATGTTGGGACATTGTGTAAATGACTAAGTTCAGTTTTGTCAGGATGTCCCAACAGATGTTGAGACATCTCAGACCTGCTACCAGAATTAATTATTGATTAACAGATCAGAGATATTTAAGGAGAACTATCTGGGATTAATTAATGCTGGATAAAAACAGAACTAGGCGCATCTGTAGGGAGTTTTAAATTGAAGATTCAGATTAAAACAGAAGACCTAATGCACCTAGAATATAGGAGGTAACAAACCCTAAATTCAAGGTGACAGTTGCTGCACATTAGGGCTGGATCATTCTACAGAAAGCCCAAAATTCAGATACCTATTTAAACAACAGAAACTCATAGAATTGAGTACGAATTTCAGAAGACCAAATAGGGTGTCTAGTGTTTTAATAGCAGGTTGTTTTTATGTACCACTTTATGAGCTTTTAAGCAAAAGTGCATTTGTGACTTGATTGAAACTGTTAAGTAAGATCAAGCTGTTTTGTTTGAAGGATGTCTTCAATTTCAGTAAACTTGTAAACTTGATCACTGGGTGATTGAGGGGGAGTGAGTAGGGTACTCTTATCTAAGTGAGTCTTAGGTAGAAATTGCATTGGGTAAGTATTAAGTGATAGATTAAACAGGGTGGTTTAAGTCTAGAATTAATATTACTAATAGTGGATTTCCTCCTGGCTTGGTAGCCTCCAGATGTAGGTGTGGTTATACACTGAACTGGGTTAACAAACTTCTGTGTTGTTTACTTTTCTTGCTGTTTAAGTTTTGGTTAAATTTGTCAAATGTCCTATTAAGTGTTGGGACATCTCTTAGGACATCTCATACCTGATCACAGAATTTCAGCGACTTTTCTTTTATCTGACATTCGTCCTATGTCATGATACTTTCGGCAGTCGTACCCTGCTAGGTGATCTTCCTTCACCTTTGGATGACCGTCCCTCATCCTTCTCCCAGCGGAGTCTCCATTATTGGAACCCCTTTGTTATCCGACATTCGTCCTATGTCGTGATATTTAGTGTAAACACCCCAAATTTGCCCTCACCCATTCACACCATGGCTTGTGATCTTTTCATTTGCATAAATTCAATCATAGCATCTCATACCACATTTTTTATTCACTGCATTGATTCAAAGTCATCTGCATCTAGGGTTTGTGATATGAGCCATCCAAGAGCCATTTGAGCCACTCCAAAGGTCTTCAATCATCTCAAAGGGGTCCATGTATGTTCAAGCATCATATTATGTCCCCATAAGGTCAAGGAAGTCAAAGAATCACAAGAACTGAGAAAGGCATGGAAGCAGAGCCAGGTTTAACTGCACAGATGACCTAGAATTAGGGTTTTGGTTTCAGAAGCCATAACTCCAACATGCTCATGTGACCTTTAAAGATCAGAATTGGCCAAAGAATTATAAATTTTGGTGCCTTGAACTTAAAGAATTTCCAAAAGGGCCAAAGTTGGACAAATTTGCAAAATCACCCATAAGCTTCAATCCACTTGCTGCATTGCCTCAATCTTACTTCCATGGTACTCCTTGATCACAGCTGCACAAGACATGCCCTTGTCCTTGGCCTGCCATGACCCATACCTCAAAGGACACCTAACATTGACTTTTGGCAAAATGTACCATACCAATCATCATAGGCCACACCAACTCCACAGACCTATCACAGTGTGATAAGTGGACCAAAAGCAACTCAAAGCAACACACAACACAAGCTGAAACCCCTCATAACTCAGCATTCATCAAAATCCTCTCATATGCATTTTCTTTCGAAACTCAATACACAAGCCTAAAATCTCAAAACAAACTTCACATAATCACTCAACATGATCCTCTGATCATTTCCCAACCATTAATTTTCCCTGAAAAGCCCAAAAACAGAAATACGATTTTTCACTCCCCTTGGTCAGAACTTCATCAATCTCAAAAACCAGCCACAATACATTCCAACTAAGCCTCAAAGCATCTTCAGGGAGATCATTGGAGGGACTTTGAAGCAAGGAACTGGACTGAAAGCTCCAAAATCAAAAGCTTAATCTCAGGTATCCTCTTGAAACTTTTTTCCAGAAATTGTTTCTTTGGTTATAGAATGATAAAGCACGTTCCACTGGTCACAATGAACCTTGAATGATGAAAAATGGTTGAGTATTGAGGATGTATGAGTGTTCTGAAATTCTGTTCAGTTTTTGATTTCTTGTTCGAATCATGTTGTTGATGAAAAATAAATGAAATTTGATGTTTGATTCTTGTTCCTTGATGTTTGTTGAGTGATTCTGGAGCTTTAGGGGGCTTGGGATGAGGTTTTGAGGGAGATAGCAATTTTCAGGGAGGGATGTCACCGGAGAAGACGATCGGAGCTCTTCTCCGGTGACCTGAATGTCATTAGGGTTATAATTGTGATTAGGGCAAAGTTTGAATCTGGAGCGTGCGATCTTCCTTCCCGCGCGTGAATGGAAGGCCTGGATGACCTCATTAAGCCCTAATCCAGTCATTAGGATAATTAATTAAGTTTAAATTTTTGAATTTGCCAGTTTGAACCTCAGCCCTTGGATAAGGCGCGAGTCAATTTCCTCCATTTCCTTTTGAATCTGGGCCATCAGATGCGCTTACTTTTCATTAATTCATATTTTTATTTCATATTTTCTATTTTATTTTGCATCATTTATTAAAAATAGTTAGAAAATTCCAAAAATATTTTCCTTTTGCATTTTTGTTTCAAATATTTTTCTTAACTAGAAAACAATTTTTATTTTATTTTTTGCATTTTTAAATTATTTTAAAAATATTTAAATGTTTATTTTAATTGATTAATGAAGATTAATTAATTAAAATAGTATTTAGGTATTTAAAAATCACCAAAAAATTCACATTGCATTTTAAAACATTTAGAAACATTATCCAACTCTCAAAACAAATTTATTTTTGGTCCTTGATGCATTTTGACAATTTTCATTGGAATTAAATTTGTTTAAAGGCAATATTTTGATCCTAACTCTTCGTGGATAATGAAGAATATCATCAAAACCCGGGATAGAGTCAGTGGCCTTACGGAGTGGCGGAACAGTTTGCAAAATGGGAAATTCAGTACAAGACGGATATATGAGGAACTAAGTAACAATACTGAGGTCCCTTGGAGGAAACTTTTCATGCATAACCCAGCGAGACCTCGAGCTTTACACACTTTATGGCTAGTGTGTCATGAGAGAATGGCCACAAAGGAGAGACTCATACGATTTGGAATGATTAGTGAGAGTAGTTGTCTGTTTTGTGATGCATTGGAAAATCAGGAACACCTTTTTTTTCAATGTCAACCTTTGGTGGAAATATGGAAGTCTGTCCTAGATTGGTTGGAGATTGTGCATAGTCCTTGTGGTTGGAAAGAGGAACTTGCTTGTGTGCTTAAAAAAAGTAATCTAAGGAGTCCCCGCAGTGAGATTGTGAAATGTGCGATAGCGGAAACTATATATGAGATTTGGCATTGTAGAAACAACATTTGTTTCAAAAACGATAACATTCTGAATGGGACGAAGGATAGAATCATAGATGTGATTGTTAATAGATGCTGGACTATGCCTAGATTGCATAAGGCTATCGGTAGAATGCTAATGGCTTAGTTTCTTTTACTTCTTAGTCTATTTGTCGTAGTGAGTAGCTGGATCTCCGTTGAGATCGCTTGATGTAATCTGTTTTTTGGTAATAAAGTATTATTTCTCCACAAAAAAAAATTTTGATCCTAACTTGAAAAAATCCATTCTGCCTAACCATGAAGAGTTTGATAATGGTTTTTCTTGCATTGCATCCTTCATAGCATGTAGTTTCTAGGGTAAAATTGGTTTGAATTCATCCTTCATTTTCAATTTAATGAGCATTTTTCCTTTTGAAGTGTCTTGAAACCCTAATTAACTTAGAAAAATCATAACTTCCTTTAGGTTTAGATTTAGGTCTCCTCCTTTGGGAAGTGAACTTGTGTAGGGTTAGGGTTCCTTTGACCCAATTTTCAATTTTTTATCATGTCATTTGCTTCTGGTTTTGAATTTTTGTGTTGCATGTTATTCATAAACCCTAATTTGTACCTTCATTTGTATCCATCTCTCATATGCTTGCATTCAAGAACTTGCCATGACATTTTGTGCATCCACATGATTCATAAGACATCTTAGGACATATTGGAATCATGTTTGATCATTGCATCATTCATTTGGCATGTCATACTTTCATTGCATTTCATAAACTTTCATGAACTTTCATGGTTCAAAGCATGCTCCATATACCTCCATTTTCTTGTATGCTCACATATATGCATCTTGTATGACTTTGCACCATCTCTTGACATCATTTGCATCATATGTATGTTTCTGACTTTGGCCTTTGCCCATCCATATGCATTGTTTCATCTCATTTCTTCCCTTATGCATCTCGTACTAACTTTTCAAGTTAATGGTAAGTTTGTTTGGGAGGTGGATTTGCCTTCACCTCCTACTTCTTCTCATCTTATCATTTTACATCCTTGCTGCATTTTTACTTGTCTTTGAGTGAGCTTGCTCACTTGTGCCTCTCTTCCTTCTTTTCTCTTCTCATCTCATCTCTTTTCTATCTTGTTCCTCCTTGGTGGCCTTTGAAGGTTTCTTTCTCTCTTAAGCCTCACAAACCCTAGGATCTCCAAGTATGATAACAATTAGGGTTTGATTAGTCCCCCATTTAGTTTTTGCCTTTGTGTCATTCTTGAGTCTTCTTTTCTCATCTCTTAATCCAGGACTAAACCTTAAAGGTTTTAAGGCTTTGTGATTAAGCTTATGCCTGCATACTTCTATTAGGATGGAGTGTATAAATTTAATCCTAAGTGTCAAACCCTTAATGTGTTTAAATCCTTTAATCAATCCATCTAATAATCACTAAGACATCAAGCTTGTAACTTGGGCCTTGCATTAGGGTTCTAATTCTTCCTTAATTGGTTAAGAAGGACTAACCCTAGTGTTAATGGACAAGTCCCTCTCAAGTTGTCTTACAAATCATAAAATCCACTTCTTAATCTTACCACTAATTAAAATCCATTTAATAAAGGCTTTGTTTTGTCATGAGGTTAATCCCTAATCATGGATTAAGTTGAGGAGCCTTCCTCAGCTTAAATGTTCTCATCTATCATCCTTCTATTAGGATGGTGTAATGGGTCCATTAAATCTTTGGTTATGTCTTAAACTCATTACTTAACACTAAACAAAAACAACAAAAACATCTAATAAATGCAAATAGGTTAATGATCTCAATCCTACATCATGGTGATTAAGTGTGAGGTGCTTACTTCACACTTAAGGTACTCTCATTACCCCTAATCAGAGGGAGGATGTGATGAGTTTACTGACCCTTGGTTTAGGCTCAAGCTCATTAACTTATGACAAATTCAAAAGCAATAAAAGACTGAAAACCCAAAAACAAACAATAATCGTCTCCTCCGGGATTCTTTTCTCATCTCATTCACTCATAAACGAGAACTTGCTTATTCCTTCTAATGCAAGACAGTTAGCACCTGAGCCAGACAGGTCATACACTTGAGCATAGACAAGTAAGCAGTTCACAAGTCAATTTATCTTTCAGTCTCTTTGAGTCGAACTACGGTGTTCTGACTACCTCATTGCATGAGAGGATACGTAGGCATAACTTAACAGTTATCAAACAAAAGTCTCTGTATATTCCCCCTCCTCCAGCATTATTCTTTGAGCCTCTTCATCTTGAGCATTCATTCTTGTTCTCACACTGACACTCTCATATTTCACTTCACATTTCTTTTAAACTGACACTTGCATTATTTCCAGCTTTGATATACAGATTGCACTGACACTACCCCTTTAAAGCACAAATCTTTTAAGCGTGGATCCCGTCGAGTACGGCGGACAATCTGTGTGCTAATACCTTCCCAGGTTGTAACCAACCCCCTTTCTCAGTCTCTCTGGTTCGCAACCGTCTTATCCATATTTTCTTAGGTTTATGCAACATTACCTTTCCTTCGGGATAAAAATGCCTAGCTGAAGACTCTATTCATTTCCTCTTCTTTCGCCGACCGTTCGCGTCTGTACCCTATTTGACCCTGTGTCATCTGGTGGGAGCGACAGCTTGGCGACTCTGCTGGGGACCCTTATACTGTAACCAGGGCTTCTGGTTCTTTTTGTGGGTTCCTCCTAGTGCTTGTTTGATTTGTGTTTACTGGGGTGTTATGTGCTAATTGTGTTTATTTATTTGCTTTATTTATTGCTTTATGTACAGTCTTGTTTATTGCTTTCTTTATAGTTTTATATATCATACTGTCATACTGTCATTTTGCTGGATCTGGTTTATTGTCTTGGTGGGTGGGGGAATATGAAACACGGTTCAGATATGGGTTTGAGGTCCTATACCTGGGACCTGAGTGATACCTAGGCTAGAGTGGTTCATATTATTTCCCATTCCATTTCGGTCTGGTGCGGGAATATGAAACACGGTTCAGATATGGGTTTCTTCTTGAGAATTCTATGCTACAGATTTCCTGTAGTGCTAGGGCTATCTGGGAAGCCTGCTAAGTCTGGATGACCTTTATTATGACCTTCAGAAGCTGAGGTGAATTGGAGGAGGATCTTTTATGGTTATTGTAAACATTGTACCTCCGGGTTAGAAGTGTTTACACTTCTCATAACTGATCCAAGTCTGAGGACCCTTGTTTTAGAACACCACCTGTGAGGGGGGTTGGGCTGTTTACAGGTATGCAGGTACCATTGGCCACATCATACCCTGTTACTATTTGGTATAAGAGTACCTCATTTTGGACAGTTCTTGTGATTAACCCTAGACATGTGACTCTTTATTTGAGTCCCCCACCTTGGTTACTGGATTTCTGAACCTTCGTCTGGACCTTCTTTGAACATACATGGGCTTATATCAAGACAAATAATTAGATCCAGCTTGATCACAAACCCTTGCATATCATTTACATACTCATCATTTGCATCATTTAACATTTGTTTATTTGTTTTTCAGGGTATCCACATTATATCTGGCTTGGTTTTGACCCCTTCTTCTACATAGACCTCTGCTTCATCCGCTGTCTGCTTCAGCTGTCTTCATCATCACCAGCATCAGCCTATCAGTGGCTCATCTCTAGTATCAGTTTTGATCTTCATCAGCAGCTATCTTCATCATCTTCTGCATCATTCATGGCTACTCCTAGGAAGAGCAACATATCTTACCATTTCTTTGAGCCTGTGCTGACTGGCATCAGGCAGGTCTAGTCACTTATCACTCCTGACCATATCCCATTGTTCAGGGAACACTATGGAGGTATCCTGGATATGGTTATGGACCTGGACCCTTCTTAGAGGAGCATAATCCACACATGCTTGCAGTTTTATGACCCTCCTTTGAGATGCTTCACATTCTCAGACTTTCAGTTAGGGCCTCTGCTGGAAGAGTTTTCCTCATTGACTGGAGTACCTATCAGGGGTGAACTCCCTTTCAACCCAGAGATGACTTTTCCCAGCAATGGAGAAGTAGCAAAAGCACTATACCTGGAGCCTGCCTTGATTGAGCAAAGTATGACAACAAAAGCTGGAATCCCTGGTATTCACTTAGACTTCTTGATTTCTCAGGCCATTCTGAAGGCCTCCTTGGGAGAGTGGAGGGCAGTCTGTGCACTGTTAGCCCTCAGCATATATGGGGTTATACTGTTTGAAGATGAGCCCAAATTTGTCAGCAAGAATGCCATTCATCTGTTTCTTCTGAGGAACCCAGTACCCACATTGCTGGGAGATTTCTATTACTCCATCCATCCGAGGAATGAAAAACAAAGGGGGAAGTTAGTGAGATGTTGTGCTCCTTTGTTTCACACCTGGCTACTCATACAGCTACCCAAGTCAGATGCCTTCCTGAACCCTCACCAGCAGAAGAATTGGGCTAAGAGGCTCATTGCTTTGACTTCAGATGATATTAGGTGGTGCACCTAGAGCACCAAAGGCAAATACATTATCACCAGCTGTGGGCAGTACCCAAATGTACCTCTGATAGGAGTAAAGGGTTGCATCAACTACAATCCTTTGCTGTTTAAGAGACAATTGGGCTATGCTTTGGTTCACCCTCCCAGAGTGCAAGATTTAGCTGAGACCCTGTATTGTGAAATAAAACCTAATCTAGCTGCTGTCAGACAAGCATCATGGGCTTGGGACAATATCCAGACAAAAGGGATGGAAATTCTGGGAAGATGTAATAATGTTGCCTCGGCTCAGTACTATGACTGGTCCCGTACTAGAGCTCAGATTACTGGAATGCCTTTCACCATTGAGGATATACCTGGACCATCTACAGCACAGCCAGCAGCAACTGTCAGCCTGGAAGAATTTGAGAAGCTGAAGGAAAGGAATGAGAATTTGTCTCAAGCTCTGAAGAAGACCCTTTGGGAAAGGAGTGATGGTCGTCTGGACATTGAAAGGTTGGAGAAGCTTAGGGTGGAGCATCTGGCCAAGATTGAGAAAACAGAGGACTACATCAGGAAAGCAAGGGCTGGGGAACAAATATTAAAGAATGCCTATAAGGAGGCCAAGATTCAGAAGGTTTGAATTGAGCTCTATCTGCAAGAGAGTCAGGCTAGGTGGGTAAGGATCACTGAAGCCCGGACACAAGAGGATCAGAAAACTCAAGCCAAGATTGAACAGTTAGAGGCTAATAAGAAGAAGCAGCAGGAAGCTTTGTTGGCAGCCCAGAAGGAGATTTCAGAGTTAAAGCTTAGGGCTGGATTGAAGAGGTCAAAGGATCAGGACAGACACAAGAAGCTGACCACTGCCATTGCCACCAGGAACCTCCTCATTAGGACCATTTCAGAGCACCCGCTGGTTCAGTGACTGAGGCACTCCTGAAGGAAGTCAGAGAGGATGAGTTTGGACTGGATGTCTGACTTTTTGTTTGTTGTTGTTTTCATTTGATGTACTCTTTCCTTTTTTGATGTATTTTGACCCTCCAGGGGCATATGTTGTAAAACAAACTATGTATCGTTCATCATTTGTAATATATTAGTTTTCTTTCATTGGGTTTCTTTTCTCAACAACATCAAGCATCTTCCTCGAGGTCTGGAAAAGGTCAAAACCAAGAACCAAACCGGATACCTTGGAAAAACAAATAAGCATACTGCATTGCATACTAACCTTGTTTTGTTTTTTAGGTTTTGTTATTATTTGTTTCTAACTCTGTTGTGATCTAAGGAAATATTGCTCGTCGTCGGGTGTTCCCTGTCAACCGTACACACCGGTACCCTACTCGCAACAACCTTCCTGGTATCCAAATGGATCAAGTACAGCAGGACCTGACTGAGGTCAGAACTCAGATGGCTAATGAAAGAGTGGAGATGAGGAACCAAATGGCTCAATTCATGACTGTGATGACTGGCTTGGCCCAGAGCCAAGAAAGGTTAAGGGAATTGGTGGAAAGACAAACTCCCGAGGAACCTCATCTTGGAACTGGAGGAACTAGTAATAATGAGAGAAGTCAGCCTCATGTCAACCCACCAGTATTTGGACCTCATCTAGATCCGGAATCAACATCCCAAGGAATGTGCAGGGCAACACTGCTGCAGGCAGGATCTTGCAAGAAGATCCTCAAGAAGAGCAGTTTACAGTAATGGGAGCAGGAGATGAAGTTTATGACCGGAGGTTAGATGAAATTGCTGAGAAATTGAGATCTCTGGAGTCTCAGAATTCCTTGGGCTTCGATGTAATGGATATGGGGCAAGTGTATGGGGTGAGAATTCCCCACAAATTCAAACCCCCGTGCTTCGAGAAATACAATGGAACCTCTTGTCCACGAACTCACCTGCAGTCTTTCCTGGGGAGACTTAAATCTTATACCATGGATGAGAAGTTGTGGATGTTTTACTTCGAAGACAGTCTGACTGGGGCCTCAAGGGAGTGGTATTCACACTTGACCAGGGCTACCATTAGATGTTGGAAGGACTTAGCTGAAGCCTTCATCAGGCAGTATCAGTATAACCTGGACATGGCTCCTAACAGGACCCTCCTGATGGGGATGTCCCAGTCTTCCAGAGAAAGCTTCAGAGAATATGCCCAAAGATGGAGACAACTTGCTGCTGCTGTCCAGCCACCCATGTCGGAAAGAGAAATGGCCGACATGTTCATGAATAATTTGCAAGGAACATATATTGATAGACTAACTGCCTTTTCCTCTACCAGCTTTTCTGATGTCGTCATAGCTGGTGAAAGGATTGAAAGTCTATTAAAAATGGGCAAAATTTTTGATAATGGTGCAAGTTCATCCAGTAATCCCCGGAAGCCTTTCGTGGGACCCCGAAGGACCGGTGACACAAATGCCATTCATGCCAGCAGGGGCAGACCTCAGTATGTCCACAGATCAGTAGCAGCTGTCACTATTCCAGCTCCGATTCCTCAGCAATCAGCATATCAACAACAACAACAACCACAATATCAACAACAAGTTCAGTATCCTCCACAGAGAACCTACAACAACAACAATAGCAACCAACAACAGCGTCCATTCCAACAAAGACCATCACAGGCAAACAGGGTGATTGACCCTATCCCTATGCCTTACGCTGCCTTATTGCCACAACTCCTGAAGCTTAACTTGGTTGAGTTAAGGACGTTGGCACCACCAGATCCCCTTAATCTCCCAAGGAATTATGATGTCAATGCCAGGTGTGCTTTCCACTCCAATGCACCTGGTCACAACACTGAAAAATGCAGGGCCTTACAAATGAAAGTCCAAGATCTGGTGGATTCTAAAGCCCTCAACTTTGCACCTCCTCCGAATGTCAACAAAAATCCTATGCCTAATCATGGCGGGCCGAGGATTAATGCCATTGAGGAAGACAAACCATCTACCTTGATCACCAGTGTTGCACAAATTCGAACACCTTTGGTCGAAATTAAAGCTCAGCTTCTAGAGTGCCAAGTGTTCCCCGGGTGTGAGCTCGGTTGTGGGTATTGCAAAATTGCAGTCAACGGGTGTGAAAGGTTGAGAGACGGCATAGACAGTCTTATCAAGGATGGTATCCTTCAGATTTCAACAACGGCGCCTACAAATCCAGTAATCCCTTTAACAACAATTCCCGATTCTTCTACAACAGCAGCAACAATCATTCCTACCGATTCATCAATATCATCAGCAGTTACTCCGTCCATCACTTCAACAAATCAAATGTCAACAACCCTTTCTTCTACAACATCAGCATCCATTTATTCAGCAGAATCTTCTACAACACCAACAAGGATTAATGAAGATGTCTCGACAGTTACAATCTACTATGACCCATCAGATGTTCCTCCCAGCAGCAATTTCCAACAACAAATCACGGCACCTCCTGCCAGATCGCCAGTCACAATTTACTATGATCCGCACACCGTCACAGTACCCTCCTCTGCAGCAGTCAGTCCAGTTACCATTACGGTACCTGGACCCGTTCCTTATGAAAGCAGTAATGCCATACCTTGGCATTATGGCTCCGATCTCTACTGCAACGGGGAGAAAATCACTCTGGATTCATCAACCTCTTCTCCACAAATTGATAATGTTGGGGGAGGCGGAGGCTTCACCAGAAGCGGACGCCTTTTTGCCTCACAAGTGCAAAGACCTAATGTCGAAGCAGAAGCTGCTGCCAAAGCAAAAGGAAAGAGTGTGATATCTGAAGAGCCAATTACCAAGGAAACTCAGAAGACATCTTTTGAACAAGACGTAGACGAGTTCATGAGAATCATAAAGAGGAGTGATTACAAGGTGGTGGATCAGCTTCACCAAACTCCCTCAAAAATATCCATATTATCACTATTGATATGTTCTGAAGCTCACAGGAACGCATTGTTGAAGGTCCTGCATACAGCATACGTGCCAGAAGAGATTACCGTTAATCAGCTAGAAACTGTGGTGGCAAATGTCAACACCAGTCATGGACTGGGCTTTACCAATGCTGACTTAACAACTGAGGGACGTAACCATAACAAGGCTTTGCATATCACCTTGGAATGCAAGGGTGCTATGCTGTCTCATGTTCTGGTGGACATTGGGTCATCACTCAATGTTCTACCAAAGAAAGCCTTAGTGAAGCTGGAATATGATGGCTTGGCACTACGTCCGAGTAATTTGGTGGTGAGAGCATTTGATGGCTCTAAAAGATCAGTGCTTGGGGAGATTGATCTGCCTGTGATGATTGGCCCGCAGAATCTTAAAACTACCTTCTTTGTGATGGACATTCATCCGGCCTACAACTGTTTGTTGGGTAGACCCTGGATCCACGCCGCTGGCACTGTTACATCTACCCTTCACCAGAAGCTGAAATTTGAGTGGGAAGGCCAAATCATCACCATTTGTGGGGAGGAGGACATCTTTGTTAGCCAGCTGGCTACATATAAGTACATAGAAATGGATGGGGAGATCCATTAAACCATGAGCCAGGGGTTTGAGGCCCTAAACATTAATGAAGCATCTGCTGTACTAGGAACTTCCATAACATCATACCAGCAAGCCCGGAAGGTTGTTGAGGAAGGTACCGCCCAAGGCTGGGGCAAGCTGTTGCTCGTGGAAAAGAAAGAAGACAGATTTGGGTTGGGTTACAAACCAACTCAACAAAATCAATCAGAGGCTGCAAAGGAGCCCAAGTTTGTCGGCGGGGGAATGCTCACCCCGGATGCTGTAAACAATTTGGAAGACGAGGAGGAAAGCGACCGCAACCTGGAGAGCTAGATACGTCCAAGGATCCCGGGGAGCCAAGTCCTTAACTGGTCTTCCCAGGAAATTATAAGGGTTACTCCTGCAGAGTAATTATTATTTCCTGTATTTTAAAGCATGCATCAAGTCTTGCATCTTGCCCAAGATGTCAAGACTCATTTTGTAATCGGGCCATCTTGTAATTTTGTGTAAATGGATTAATCAATGAATATCGGACATCTTTTGCAAACGAGTCTCTTTTTTTTCCGCTCACTGTCTTTTCATTTTTCTTTTTCTAAACAAGATTAAAATTGATCACTAAAATAAACCAATCTAAACCTTTGCAGAAAGTGCCCTCCAGACTGCACCGACAACAACACTGCTATGACTTCGTATGACTTCGACAATCCAATCAATCAAGCTGATGAAGGGGTTGAAGAAGATTATGAGCTACCTGAAGAGCTAGCCAGGTTGTTAAGGCAAGAGGAGAAGGTTATCACTCCTCATCAGGAGGAGATTGAAACGGTTAATCTTGGTACATAAGAAGAAGTGAAAGAAGTCAAGATCGGGGCCTGCTTACAAGATTCAGCGAAAAAGCAACTGATTGCCATGCTCCGAGAATATGTGAATGTTTTTGCCTGGTCTTATCAGGATATGCCAGGATTGGACACCGACATTGTCATGCACAAGCTGCCGCTGAAAGAAGATTGCCCACCAGTAAAACAGAAGTTGCGTCGTACTCGCCCAGATATGGCCATGAAGATAAAAGAAGAGGTACCAAAGAAATGGGACGCCGGTTTCCTTGCTGTGACTAGCTATCCGCCGTGGGTTTCTAATATTGTACCAGTGCCTAAGAAAGATGGCAAGGTGAGAATGTGTGTGGATTACCGGGACCTGAACAGAGCTAGCCCGAAGGATGACTTCCCATTACCTCACATTGATGTATTGGTCGACAATACGGCTCAATTCTCGGTGTTCTCCTTCATGGATGGATTTTCAGGATACAATCAGATTAAAATGTCACCTGAAGACATGGAGAAGATAACTTTCATCACACCCTGGGGCACATTCTGTTACAAAGTGATGCCATTCAGACTGAAGAATGCTGGTGCTGCTTATCAACGGGCTATGGTAACATTATTCCATGACATGATCCATAAAGAAATTGAATGTTATGTGGATGACATGATTACTAAGTCCCTCACAGAAGAAGACCACCTGGTGAATCTGTTAAAGTTATTCAAGCGTCTGAGAAAGTACCAGTTGAAGTTAAACCCCAACAAATGCACATTCGGGGTGCGATCCGGTAAGCTGCTGGGATTTATTGTAAGTGAAAAAGGGATTGAAGTTGACGCTGATAAAGTCAAAGCCATTCAAGAAATGCCTGCACCGAAGACTGAAAAAGAAGTTCGGGGGTTTCTAGGTAGATTGAACTACATTTCAAGGTTCATATCTCACCTTACAACAACCTGTGAGCCTTTGTTCAAGCTGTTAAGAAAAGAACAAACAGTCAGATGGAACGAAGACTGCCAGAAGGCTTTTGACAAAATCAAGGAATACTTACAAGAGCCTCCAATCCTTATGCCTCCAGTTGAAGGAAGACCTCTAATCATGTACTTGACAGTATTAGAAGAGTCAATGGGGTGTGTGCTGGGCCAGCATGACGAGTCTGGTCGAAAAGAGTATGCAATATACTACCTAAGCAAAAGGTTTACCGACTGTGAACAACGTTATTCACTGCTCGAGAAAACTTGTTGTGCTTTAGCGTGGGCTGCTCGCCGACTAAGGCAGTATATGTTGACCCACACCACTTTATTGATCTCAAAGATGGATCCAGTTAAGTACATATTTGAGAAGCCAGCACTTATCGGACGGGTTGCAAGATGGCAAATGATCCTCACGGAATATGACATTCAGTACACATCTCAAAAGGCCATCAAAGGCAGTGTATTGTCTGATTATCTTGCTGAGACCCCCATTGATGATTACCAGCCTATGAGATTTGACTTCCCTGATGAAGACATCATGTTCATAAAAGCAAAAGATCATGAAGAGCCTGTTCACACTGAAGGGCCTGACCCAGAAGAAGAATGGACTATGATGTTTGACGGGGCTGTTAATATGAATGGTCGTGGTGTTGGTGTAGTACTTATTACACTTAAAGGAGTTCACATGCCTTTCTCGGCAAAACTCACCTTTAACTACACTAACAACGAAGCTGAATACGAAGCTTGTATTATGGGTCTTGAGGAAGCAATTGACCTCAGGATCAAGACTTTGACGGTATTCAGAGATTCAGCTCTGGTACTTAATCAAACCAACGGCAAATGGTACACGCACCAGGATCATCTGATACCTTACCAGGATTATACAAGGAGGTTGTTGACTTTCTTCACAACAGTCAAGCTTGAGTATATCCCACGAGACGAAAATCAGTTTGCAGATGCTCTGGCTACCATTTCGTCCATGATCAAAGTTCAAGCTGCCAACTTTGTGCCTCAAATTTCATTGTCCAGACTTGACAGACCAGCATACGTGTTCTCAGCAGATGTTGTCAAAGATGATAAGCCTTGGTTCCATGATATCAAATGCTTCTTGGAGGATCAAACATACCCACCTGGGGCGTCATCCAATGACAAGAAGACGTTAAGAAGGCTTGCTGGTAGTTTCTTCCTGAATACCGATTGTTCCTTGTACAAGAGAAACTTTGATATGGTACTTCTCAGATGTGTTGATAAGACAGAAGCTGACTTGTTGATGCACGAGGTGCACGAAGGATCTTTTGGTACCCATGCTGGAGGGCATGCCATGGCTAAAAAGTTTTTAAGATCAGGCTACTACTGGATCACAATGGATGCAGACTGTTGTGCATATGCCAGAAAATGCCATAAATGCCAGATTTATGCGGATAAAGTGCATGTACCTCCCAATCCTTTGAAAGTGATGTCTTCACCCTGGCCCTTTGCCATGTGGGGCATTGATATGATTGGCAAGATTAAACCAACTGCTTCAAACGGCCACAGATTCATCCTGGTTGCCATAGACTATTTTACCAAGTGGGTCGAAGCAGCTTCTTATGCAAATGTTACCAGGCAAGTGGTAGCCCGATTTCTGAAGAGAGATATCATATGTCGGTATGGAGTTCCCGAACTAATCATTACTGATAATGGTTCCAACTTAAACAACAAAATGATGGCAGAACTGTGCCGGGACTTCAAGATCCAACACCACAATTCTTCTCCTTACAGGCCAAAGATGAATGGCGTTGTTGAGGCAGCTAACAACAATATCAAGAAGATTGTGCAGAAGATGGTAGTTACCTACAAAGATTGGCATGAAATGCTACCATTTGCCTTTCATGGGTACTGTACGTCAATCAGAACATCCACCGGGACAACACCGTATCAGCTTGTGTATGGTATGGAGGCAGTCCTACCTGTTGAAGTTGAATTACCCTCCCTGCGGGTACTGATGGATGTTAAGTTGAATGAAGTAGAGTGGGTCCGATCCCGATACGAACAACTAAGTCTGATTAAAGAGAAGAGATTGGCTGCAATTTGTCATGGGCAGCTGTATTAGAAAAGAATGAAGAAAGCCTTCGATTAGAAAGTCAGGCTGCGAGAGTACCAAGTAGGAGATCTTGTGCTGAAAAGACTCCTCCCTCCTCATACAGACCACAGAGGCAAGTGGACTCCGAATTATGATGGGCCGTTCATAGTAAAGAAAGTTTTCTCTGGTGGAGCACTGATGCTCAGTACTATGGATGGTGAAGACTTCCTGTCCCTTGTGAATTCAGATGCAGTTAAAAAATACTTCGCATAAATGACCCGCTGGACATAAAAACAGAATGTAAGTCCAGGAAAAAATAGGGCATCCCGGCGAGTCAAAAACAGAATAAAAGACTCGGGCAAAAATAAGGGAAAATAAAATAAAAAATGTACACCCGCTGAGTTGAAAAGCCACATTGGACAACTCAGGCAAAAATGGGTATCCCGGTGGATTGAAAACCCGAAAGGGCGATCCACGCAAAATGATGGAATAAGCGAACAACTGCATTCTGAATTCGTTTGTATCACTTACAACATGGTAAGCTTCAAAGGGTTCGAGCTTCGGTCAGAATCATCCTTCTTCAGAAAGCGGGATGAGAAGAACGTCAATGTCATACAAGTCATAGCAAAAGGGAAGCTCCTTGAAGCGTCATCAACATTGCCACTGTCATTTGTTTCTCAATTTGTAACGATCTCCTCATTTCAGGGGATTCGTTTCTTTAACTGTATCTTGCAAATTCAGGGCGCATAAATTAATAAAATCAGATTTTCAGTCATATCTTGTCTTGTACATTTTATTTTTCATTTGCAAAATGCCCGATGTCCTTAAGATATTGATTGCATAAATATAGATGCTTCCCTTCTAAAAATACTTGCTTACAGGAAATATATTTTCTCCCGGGAGTGTCTAAACTCCTATGACGGAATCCAGTAAGGGATACCTAGGGGAACTCGTACGTTTCTTTGTCATACAGGATTGCAGGTGTTCAAAGCACAACATGGGGCATGAAAGCTTCTCCCCAGTAGGCTGCCAAATCATCATTTCCTCGGCACACCTTCCAAACAGCACCAGAGATGCTTTCTCCCCATCAGAGTTGCCAGGCATCACTTCTCCAAAGCAGTACCAGAAGGTGCTCATATCCCCAGCTGAGTTGTCAAGTATCATCCTCAGCAGGATCCCCACAGAAATTTCTAGGAGGATCTTTCAGTGATCTTTCTTCTTCCCCAGCCGAGTGCTAGACAGGGAACCAACCCCGCAGAGTTTCAACTTATATCCAGAAGAGCAACGCTTGAAGATCTCATGGCAGAACGACAAAAGCTTCTAAAGATCCCAGCTGGGTCCCTCATCACCAAGATAGGTTTACCAATGACCTACTTCCCCAAGCAGAGTCTGATATGCCAGATCTACCAATGATCTCATCCCCAGCTGGGATATCCACTTCAAGCAGATCAGCCAGAGATTTCCTCAGCAACGGGATCCGAATCCCGGATCAGTATCTTTGCATAATCATAGCATTCGCATCATATTTTCCCCACAAAGCGTAGCATTCCGTCTAATACGGAGCATTATGGCAAAAATCAAACATATTGCATAATCATGAGCCATGTGTCAAACTGAACACTTGTAAATACTGACAATCCATCAACAATATAAAGAATATTTCCCAACTCCCCGACAGAATATTAAAGCATTTCCCTTACAAATACAGATACATATATACACACTCCTTTTGGCACTCGTCCGTGTCATCATTCCCCGGTAAAGTCGCCCGAGCGTTCTCTACGAACAGATACTTATATTACAGATGCTTCTTGACACTTGTCTGTGTCATATCCCAGCAGAAAGAGAAAGCGTCCCCTTTGCACTCACTACACAGATACATATATATACAATTCCTTGATACCCGTCCGTGTCACCCCCTCAACATAGTTGCCTGAACACTTTGTAAGCAAATACTTGTTTATAATACACTTTTTCCGACACCCGTCCGTGTCGCACTCTCCCCAGCAAGTTGAACACTCGTCTGGGTCTCACTCATCACTTTTTACTCATACTGATACTCGTCCGTATCTTGTATATGCCACTTATATCCCCTCAGATTCGACACTCGTCCATGTTCTTTGTTAACTAGTTGGTACTCGTCCGTATCATCATCTCTGAACATGCGTCAATAGTTGTTTCTACTGATACTCGTCCGTATCATAGTCTTAAGGATGTTCGTCCGCGTCTTTAATCTATACACCGTGTCAAGCAATTATATTTTCTTGAATTTAGACACTCGTCTGTGTCTACTATTCCCCAGAAGAGTCCCCAGCAAACCCCGATGATTTATTTCCTTTTCTATCTGACATCCGTCCTATGTCATGATACTTTCGGCAGCCGTACCCTGCCAGGTGATCGTCCTTCACCTTTTTGATGATCGTCCTTCATCATTCCCAACGGAGTCTCTATTCATTAGAACCCCTTCCTATCCGACATTCGTCCTATGTCGTGATATTTTTAGCAGCCGTCCCCTGCTAGGTGATCGTCCTTCACCTTTTGATGATCGTCCTTCATCATTTTATCCGATGGCCTTCCCCATCGTTGATTTTGTTATCTGACATTCGTCCTATGTCATGATAAACCCTAAGAGCAGCCGTACCCTGCTAGGTGATCGTCCTTCACCTCTTGATGATCGTCCTTCATCATGCTTATCTGATGGCCATCCCCATCGTCGACCTTTTCATCCGACGTTCGTCCTATGTCGTGATACTTTTGGCAACCGTACCTTGCCAGGTGATCGTCCTTCACCTTGGATGACCGTCCCTCATCCTTATCCCCAACAGAGCAGCCGTCCCCTGCTAGGTGATCGTCCTTCACCTTTGATGACCGTACTTCATCATTTAATTCATTTATGCTTTTAACTTGATGGTTGTCCCCATCATTCACTATTACCTTTAATCCCCAGAGGATCTTATTTCTTTATTTTGATGGCCGTCCCCATCATAATCTCTTATATCCCCAGCATGTCGGTCGTCCCCGTCATTGCTTTATCCCCAGTAGTCGTCCTCTGCTTGATGGTCGTCCTCCGTCGCCCGCAATTTATGATCATACTTTATTTTCTTTTACAATCTATATCCCTTTTCTTCTTCATTCTGTGAGTGCAAATTTTGGACTGTCTTTGGTATTCAACCACAAGTTATCTTGTTTGCCTGTTAAGTCGTTGCTTACATCCTGCACAGCTAACTCATGCTTGAATAGGGGCAGTTGTAAACACCCCAAATTTTCCCTCACCCATTCACACCATGGCTTGTGATCTTTTCATTTGCATAAATTCAATCATAGCATCTCATACCACATTTTTAATTCACTGCATTGATTCAAAGTCATCTGCATCTAGGGTTTGTGATCTGAGCAATCCAAGAGCCATTTGAGCCACTCCAAAGGTCTTCAATCATCTCAAAGGGGTCCATTTATGTTCAAGCATCATATTATGTCCCCACAAGGTCAAGGAAGTCAAAGAATCACAAGAACTGAGAAAGGCATGGAAGCAGAGCCAGGTTTAACTGCACAAATGACCTAGAATTAAGGTTTTGGTTTCAGAGGCCATAACTCCAAATTGTTTGGTCATTCTTATTTCTATTGGTCTCTATATGTTATTAGGATCATGCATATCAATTTTCATGAAGAAATTCAATGGGGAAGGCATCTTATCACAAGATGACTTCTTGAGCAAGTCAGTGCAAAATCAGGGCATCTGAGGCCCCCAATGACCCAACCAAAGGGTGTTCTCCATCATTTTGAATGTGTATGACCTTTATTTGATCATAGAAGATGTTAGAAGTTCACAAAAATTGAAGAATTTCAAGCCATTTGCAAAGTTGCCTTTTTGGGAAAGTGACTTATAATGTAAACTTGCCATTTTGGGAAAGTTTTTCAACCTCCTCTTTTTGATTCAAAAATGCTTCAAATGAAAAATCTTTGGTCATGAAAGTTGTAGAATGGATCCTCCCATTTTCAAAAAGTACAAGAACTTATTCTAATTCATTTTGGATCAAAAGTTATGGCTTGTCAAAGTTGGCAAAAATCACATAATTTCATGTTTTACACCAAAGAGGCATTTTGCAAAATGGTATGATGAGGCATTCTAAAGGCTTCAAATGTGCACAAACACTTCACAACATGCTCATGTGACCTCTAAAGATCAGAATTGGCCCAAGAATTATGTATTTTGGTGCCTGGAACTTAAAGAATTTCCAAAAGGGCCAAAGTTGGACAAATTTGCAAAATCACCCATAAGATTCAATCCACTTGCTGCATTGCCTCAATCTTATTTCCATGGTTCTCCTTGATCACAGCAGCACAAGACATGCCCTTGTCCTTGGCCTGCCATGACCCATACCTCAAAGGACACCTAACATTGACTTTTGGAAAAATGGACCATACCAATCAGCATAGGCCACACCAACTCCACAGACCTATCACAGTGTGATAAGTGGACCAAAAGCAACTCAAAGCAACACACAGCACAAGCTGAAACCCCTTATAACTCAGCATTCATCAAAATCCTCTCATATGGATTTTCTTTCGAAACTCAATACACAAGCCTAAAATCTCAAAACAAACTTCACAAAATCACTCAACATGATCCTCTGATCATTTCCCAACCATCAATTTGCCCTGAAAAGCCCAAAAACAGAAATACGATTTTTCACTCCCCTTGGTCAGAACTTCATCAATCTCAAAAACCAGCCACAATACATTCCAACTAAGCCTCAAAGCATCTTCAGGGAGATCATTGGAGGGACTTTGAAGCAAGGAACTGGCCTGAAAGCTCCAAAAGCAAAAGCTCCATCTCAGGTATCCTCTTGAAACGTTTTTCCAGAAATTGTTTCTTTGGTTATAGAATGATAAAGCACGTTCCACTGGTCACAATGAACCTTGAATGATGAAAAATGGTTGAGTATTGAGGATGTATGAGTGTTCTGAAATTCTGTTCAGTTTTTGATTTCTTGTTCGAATCATGTTGTTGATGAAAAATAAATGAAATTTGATGTTTGATCTTGGATCTTGGATCTTTCCCATCTTCAACAAGGACTCAACCCTCTCTCCAGCGATTACAATGTCATTGAATTTGGTGGCAGAACTGGACGCCAATCTTTCAAGAAACACACCTTGAAAAGTCCCCATAAACATGTCAGCCATCTCGTTCTCAAGCAACGGTGGTTGCACTCTGGCAGCAAGTTGACGCCACCTCTGAGCATATTCTTTGAATCCCTTCTTAGCAGTATGAGACATGTGTTGCAATTGAGTTCGATTTGGAGCCATGTCCAAATTATATTGATATTGTCTCACAAAAGCTTCTGCTAGGTCTCTCCAGCTCTTTATGTTGACTCTACTAAGCTTCATATACCATTCCAGAGAAGCCCCGACCAAGTTGTCTTGGAAATAGTACATCCAGAGTTTTTCATCATCGGTGTGAGCAGCGATCCTTCCTACGAAGGACTGAAGATAGGTCTTTGGGCATGCAGTGCCATTGTATTTCTCAAAAGTTGGAACTTTGAACTTGTAAGGGATTCTGACCCCTGGAACCAAGCCCAAGTCTGTTA